>JAYRBT010000018.1:12463729-12546645 GCA_036023395.1 Myiotriccus ornatus | reverse complement strand
CCGGGGGCGCCGCCGCCACCGCCGGGCGGGAGCGAACAAAGCGCCTTTGTGCGGCGGGGCCGGGCCCGCGCGTGCGGCGAACGAGACCCCCCCGCGCTCGCCGCCCCCCGCACACTCACGGGCCTTCCCAGGCTCATCGGGGGCTGCGCTGCTCACACGGCCGAGCCCCGCGGCCCCGCCACCGGCTCCCGCCCGGCGCCCGCCCGCCTCGCCGCAGTTGCCGCTGCCGCAGCCGCCGCCATGTAACCCGGCGCGGAGGGCAGGGAGGGGCGGCGCGGCGGCGGCTCCGCCCGCCGGGGGCGGCCCCGGGCGGCCCTCGGGGACGGGCGGCGGGGAAGCACCGCACGGGTGCTCCGTGCGGGGGAAGCGCCGCGAGCCCCCGGGAGCCCCCGACCCCCTTCCCCGGCCGCCTCACCGCCTCGCCTGCGGCCCGAGGACGCGGCGCTCCCAGCGTGTCCAGTGAGCCTGAGGAACTCAGCGCTGTCGAGGCCCAGGCGGAGCGGTGTGCGGGGCTCGGGTGTGCCCGCAGCGGTGGGACAGGGAGGCCCGGCGCTGTCCCCGCGGCTGTCACCGTGCGGGGGTCCGGCAGCGACAGCCGTGTGGGACCAGTTCAACTGCCCCGTCACCAAACGCCCCTCACGGGACAGAAACACAAACACAGTTGGAAGGCAGCGGGCGGCACAACGCGGGCAGGGTTCCCTTTCCGGAGGTGACACTTCGGCTCCGATGTTCCGCAGTCTTAGTGCCATGGCGGACCTGAATGTTCTCCCCACGAGCATCTACAAACTCCTTGCCATTGCTGTCACCTCTGTAGATGCCAGAAAGGATTTCTGTCTTGCTATTGCACCTCCCTTAACTGTCATAGGCAGAAGCAGTAAGAGCAACTAATCACAACTAATGCAAAAAAATAAAGAAAAATAATTAAAACTTTACATATCTTACCCCCGAGACTTTTATACAGCAGTCTTAGTGGGGACAGAAAGGTATGAAAACACCAGGCCTCTAGGTATCAGAAGAGCCTTATGCTTCTACTAATGCAGTTTTGGTACAGCTGTCAAGGTGCAGTTTTCCTACATCCCTCATAAGCCTGGATGAGTCAAAAGGTGATAAAACAATTAATATTACTTTTTGCTGGTTAAACAGGGGTTATTTATAGCTAGCACTAGGACAGAAGTTACTCACACGCAATAGAGCTCTACAGCTTGTTCTGCTGCCATCTCGACAGAAGCGTCCAATTGACCCTTGCGCTTTTAAATCATGTAACTTCATTTTTTTTAAAATAAGTCATACATCAACATCCAAGGAGCTCCCTACTCAGCTTCTCTAAAGTTATTTAAATAACTTTTAAACTCTCTTCAATTATGCAGCCAAACATTAACTGTTTCAGTCAGCCACAGGCATTGCTAACTCTGCTATTGACCCCACTGGCAGGAGAGGTGAGCGGGGTATTGGGTAGTGCAGAACTGTACTAATAGCAAACGTACAAAAGTCAGTAACCAAACTGACACTTTGCATTACAATGTTTGCTAATTGATAGGCAGCTCACCATGCTGCCAACAGTGCAGAAAAGTCAGAAACAAAGCTGCAGTTCTTCTGCCCACCCAGCAAAACAGAGCTGGAAGATTACAGCACCATGTGCTCCAGAAGGCCTGTATTTAAATACACTCTATAAAGACAAAACTGCAGTAGTGCAAATTTGGAAGAGGTGATGTTAGGACAACAACCAGAGCCAAGCCACAAAGGAGTTTTCACTTGAATTAAAGGAAGAGATTTGGGGGTTAAAAAAAGGCAGGAGCAGCAGTGGTTGCATGTCTAAATCCAGAGCTATTTAGTTAATTAAAGAATCCATCCATACAAAGTATTTTCATTATGAGAAACAAAAGAGCAAACTGATCCTTGGATTCTAGGGTAAGAAAAATGTTATACTGCATCCTTGAAACAGCACCGAGAGAACCCATCATCATCCTGTGCCCATTGGGACTATATGCCAACACCCACAATGCCATTTCAGTCAGGTGGTGAAGTTGCTCTGCAGCAGCTCAGACTGTTTGAAAAGTAGTTTAGCAAACATAGAGGTGGCTTGAAGTAAGCAACAAGCTACCTCACCTGGGTAGCACGCGCTCTCTGATAAATCTCACATAGTCCAGAAGCACCACCATTTTCTGAGTTCCTAATTCATAAATCAAGAGCTGCTTTTTTTTCCCCCCTGCAAATTCTATTCTGCAAAAAAGTATAGTCTGTGGTAGGATCTAGTGAATGAGATGCTTCAATCTAGAGGAAAATCATTTGACAAGGAAGAGCACAGTGAACAAATGTTACTTCAGCCTCACCATTTATAGAATTATAGTACACGAGAGTTGCTGAGAATTTGTGTGTCTCATGGCAATTTATAACTATCTAATCCAGCAAATTGTTAATCTGTTCTCAGATTTTTAATATCCTATTGATTGTGCTATAAAATACTGTGACAAATTTTTTCAACATTCCCCACAAGAATGCATTTTCATAGCACATAGATGATATATTATACACTATATGATACCAATCCATTCTAAAACATTTGCAGATATTAACTGTCGCTGAAATGCAGAGTAAAAAAAAGAACTGGATTTCATAGCTCATAAAGACCAGCAATTAAAAAATAATTAGAACTGAAGGAATGATTCATTTATTATATCCAAGTTCAAAAAGATCAAACAGTAAATTTCCAGTGTAATATTTCAGCCCTGTGTGTGAATTGTTCCTCGTGGCATAAAAGGGAATGAAGTATTTTTAAGTGTACACACCCATTATGATTGGCAAGGGAAGAAAGATATGGAGATGGTTTGAAAAGGTTGCCCAAGGTAACTTGGCAGCTTCAGGCTTTTGTCTCAGTTTCACTGCTTCGCTGGGATTTTCTGCAGGAAATCTTTGGTTTATGGCATTATGCAGCCCTCTCTAATGATTCCAAGTGTTTGCAAAGCAGGCTTGGAACTTTACAGTGTATCTCACATCAGGCAGCCTCCACCACCAGTGATGATTAAGGTATCGACGGTGTTACCTGGCTCTTGGCCTCTCCTGCAGGATCAGTTCCCTGGGCAGCTGAATTTGCCAGGACACACATGGGAAGCCTCTGACAGCAGCCAGTATCTGGGGTGCCACCAGGCTGTTCCTGCTCAACTTACACATCCTCCCAGAGGAAGGGAAATCTGTCCTAGGATACATTTTGAAGGACTGACCATGTTTCTTACCAAAGTCTAAGATTCATTTTGCATGGGGATAGGGATGAGTTTAGAGAAAAAAATCCACTTATTAAAAGGGGATGGGGAGAAGTCCAAGAAACACTCAGTTTCTGCTGCCTCCTTGGCCTGTTCCTGCTTATCTGTACTCTGGGCCCTGAAGTATGATTTGGTTGTCCTAGCACAGATTCCAACAGTTTTTAATAGTTTTCATCTCTGTTAACTGCTGCCTCCTCCAATCAGCCTAGTTGTCTGCAGCAACGTCTGTTCTGTTAAGCAAAGTCTTTCCAAATCACTTGTTCTTCCAGCTTACAACTTCATAGTGCTGATGTTCAGCACAAAGAGCCCAGACAAATTTGAGCTCCACTGGCAACCTGACAGCTCAGGTGCCTTCACTTCTTGGGCATCTCCGTTTCCTGGAAAAGGTCAGACTGTACCTTTCTATACTAGACACAGGGTTTTTTTATTTATTCTTTCTAACACAAACGTATTTTTCTAACGAGTGCTCTCTGGATTTGCAGACTTTAAAGTTTTTCCAATAAATCTTAAAATATACTTTATAACAGCATTATTATCATGTAACCACACAGAACCTGCCATCTTAAAAACTTTTAAGAAATGTTTGCATCAAAATCCTGTTTTAGTTAAAGCCTATTTGGCATTAGCCAGAGCTACCTGGTCACAGACAGCGTGCTATCACCTCATTTGCACTCAGTGGATGGAGCTGACTTTGCTAAAACAAGATTTATACTGTCTACATTCTAATCAGGAAAGAAACTATGGCAGTATTAGAGAACTTGGAAGAAAGGAAAAAAGCTAACCCTAAGATTTCATCCCCGTGTGAATCAATAGACAGGCTGGGAAAGAACACGCCATTAACAGACCAATTCAAACCAAAGGCCACCGAGTACAAAGGGCAAATGGAGGTGGAAGAAGGAAGTCAAAGACGATATTCAGCTTTGAGGTTAGAAATAAATGGGTTATGTGACATACTTTGGAAATTCTGTAGGACAAAAAGTCATTAAACACTTAAAACAGAACAAATCATTCTTCTCCCTTGGTAGATCATCAGCAATCTAGGACACAGGTACAGCTAGCTGCATGCAGGCTCCCTGCTTAATATCACACAGTTTTATTAAGTCAGGCAATTCCATTGCCTACTTTTTCTATGTTTAAACCAACTCTTAGCACAGGGGACAGAGCATCTGCCTAAAGCAGGAGTTGGCAAAGCCGTATCAATACTGTGAGAACAGGAAAGCTTAGAAATCTTGCCTTGTAGCTGGGTCGTCACTGAAAGTGTCAGCCCTCTGTGAGTGTAATTCATTTGCAGGGCTGGAGCTCTCCCAGATTCTCAGCCTTTCATTGATTCCTCATTAGTTCCTTGCACAGCTAGCTATCAGTATTTCATGCACAGAATAGCAAACATGTAGAAAAGTTTACTAAGGTAGGCAATTAAGGCAGGATGTGTTAGGTTTAATTTTTTAAAGGAGGACTAATACCAACAATTTCACACTTGGGTTCCCCAAGTGACCCACGTGGCTTCTAACTTTCCAGCATGGGACATGGGAGATGTGCTGGAATCAAGCAGTGATCCAGTCAGTGGATGAATCTACAGCTGAAAAATATTCTACAGCAGGAGAACAAGGCAAAGTGTGGGATGAAGTAGCAACAAGAAGCACCAAATGTTTTTGTCTCAACACTTCAGGTGCAAGAGAATTCTCTGTGCGACATTTCTCCCCTGTTTAGACCGGCAGGAGGGAACCACTCTCATCCTTACCTCATAAATCTCAAGTGAAGTCGTTAGGAGAACACATCTGACAAGAAGTGGAACAAGAGCAATTGTTAAAAGGCCTCTGTGCTGGTTATCACATCAGCTGCAGTGCTGCTAGAGTTGTAAGGCAGCAAATATTATTTAAATATCTCTAATACCTTGAGTATTCCAATGTGGAGCGATGTCCTGGAAGCAGGACTGGGTGCTCTCAGCAAAAAATGCATTTGGTTTTATATCTCTACTGGAAAATACATCAGCTCTTGGGCAGAAGTTATAAAGGCCTGATGATGGATTTAGGTAGAACAATTTTATGGTTTTGCAGAACTATTGCATTTAATTGCAGATCTATACATATTGCTATGCAGAACTCTTCTTGTTCATTCCTGTAACACTGTAAACCTTCCTACATATAGCATTTTGATTCCTATAGCATTGCAGAGATAAAGCCTCTGCTGTGCTATTGTAAATATAGCTGGTGCTGCAGAGCTCGTCATTTACAGGAAAAAAAAAATCAGATGAACATTCACTAACATTTGCACCCACACCAGAATCCTCTTGAAATAAATTTCCAGGGGGCAAAGCTCAACACAAATACATGGGCACCAGCTAATACGCTGCTTTAGGAGCCTGAGGCTGCACAACTTTTACATCTCAAGCAGCAACAAATGTTTTCTACAAGCTTACAAGGAGAGAAGGGAGGTGCAGTGAGTTGAGGCCTTCAAACACTTTCAAATATTATTTTGCAATAAACTACATACAAATGGCATGGCAAGAAGGAAATCTTAGTCAGCCATCAAGAAGATGATCCATTACTGCCTCAAGAAACTTGGAGGCTGGAAAAGCAATACCAACTGGTTGTAGTGGAAGAGTCTCAGACCTCTGCTGCTACTTAGATTTGTACCCTGTGGAGGCCTTTGTGAGTGAGACACAGACTCCTGGAAACTCCTGCCCAAGAAACCTGTGGCACTCTGGTAGCTCTTACGGTTGTTTGTGAAAACAGAGTGAAACGAGCTGCTTTGGGAGACGTATTAAGAAATTGTGTCTTTGCGGCTGCTCAGGCCAAGGCCAACGTCCGATTCGATTTATCCCACACACAGTGGTCTCCAAATGTCCCGAGCTCGCGGATGCAGGGGTTTCAGAAGCAAGCAGCATACTGAATAGCTAAAGAGCCAAGAAGCCCAGTGCCAGCAGGGTCAGGGCAGGCCTGTGGGAAGCCGATGTGAGTGCTGTTGCTCAGGGTGTGTTTCGTCTGTGGCCAAAATGCTTCTTCAGGATTCCCAAAATAGCACTTATCAAAACCAGCAGATTGACTGGAAGCACACTGCTTCGCTAATGACTGCAACTGTCCCTGCCAGACTCCCACCCCAGTCAGTTTCCTAAAGCCAAAGAGATGGAAAAAACTAAGAAATATTGAAAAGTAGGGATTTTATAGAACATCTACCATCAAATTATATGGCAAATACTCCATATTGCAAAAGCTACCCTGAGTCACTTTTGTTGTATCTTCAGGTATCAAAACCCAAAGTTTTTATTTTGCTAACAAATATATTTTGGAAACACGTCCTCTCCCTTAATACTGCATAACTTTTTCTTAGCTCATGTTGCACCATCTATTTCTAAAGATTTTCACTAACAATATAAGGCACTGTTCAATTCCCCACATTCCCCAACATCATAATGTCTTAGCTTTCATTAAGATTTTCAAGGTTGTTTCAAGTTTTCTCAATAGCTTTCAGACACTTGCTGGGAGGGATTACATTTCAAAACTATTTGTTTTCTCATGAAAAGTGGATTTTGCTTATGTGCCAGGATCAGCAGACGTCTTATAAATAGTTTTGGACAGATGACAGGAAATGATGCAAGATCTCAGGCCATTCTAAAGAGGAGAATTATTTGAAGTGCTGAGGAAAGAGGGACTTGCACCACTGACTACTACACATGGGGGAAAAAATTAACGGACAGAAGCAGCATTTGCTTATGAAACACAAGATCTCTTATTGCAGCTCAAGCAAAAACTATTTGCTTGCAACTGCACTACAGTGAAAACCAAGAAATTATTTTTTCCTTTGAAGAGGAAAAACTGACGAGAATTGTCTAAACTCGCTTTGTCTTTTACTCTGGTGGAGTAAAGACACTTTCCTAACATGCTATAAATGCCAACACGCACACTGGAGATTCTCCAAGCTCTGACTGATGCCAAACACTGGGATCATCTTCCTACCCTGGCATTTCACATCAGCTCCAGCAAAGGCTTTTCCAACTCAAAGTGCTTTAAATGGACTCCAATAATAGATGCCTAGAGGTTAAGCTGTGTCTCTTCATCTCATCCCAAGAACTCGCTGTTACTCTTTGCAATAGCAATACAGAATGAACATTAACTCTCTGTCTCATTTTGTTTCCGTCAGCTTCCATGATGATAAAAGCACAGTAACTTAACTCTTAATAAATGCTTTAATTGGGATAGGGGTAAACTCTCAGCATTCTTAAGTCTACGACAAAACTTTGAACAGATGTAACCTTAACTCAGTGGCTCCAGCCTTCTCCTCCACTACCAGGCTGTCTCCTTTCCCTGACAGCAGAAAGCTCCTCTCGGCCCACTCCTTGCCACGCTCTCACACTGCAGATGACTGAACATTGTGGTGAACATGGAGGACCATTAACATGAGTGAGAAATAGTCTGTATACCTTCCCAACAGATGTGCTTTCTCAGTCAGTCAGTCCAGGGAGTGATGCATTTTAAGCCCTCTGCATTCCCACACTACAGTTAAGCATTGTGGGGGCCTCAAGGCAAGTACAGACCAGCCTCCCTTCTGCGCTGGGCAGTAGAAGTGCATCAGTGTGTAACCACACAACTTGTCTGCACAAAGGCATTGCCATAAGCCCCCACAGTACTTTCTCCCCCAGAGCCAGGTTGCCCGAGACTTCTGCTGAGGTTTTACTTAAAGAGAGGATGGCATATTTGATCCCTCTCACAACCATACCTCAGAGGCATCCTGCTTTCAGGAGTGGATGGTTTCCACCCAGGATTTTTGAGTTATCTGTTCCTTTGACAGACAGAAGACCTTAGAAGCACTCCTACCTAGGAAAAGAATAAATAATACATGACACATTTTTTGAACTTTTGTACTGAGTAACTGATTTTACCCGTGATCTACATTTCTGTAAGCCTGAAGAACAAAATCTTTTTTTTTTTTTTCCCATTAAAGACATTAAATCCAACTGAATCTTTGTTATTTTGTTATTTTGAAAATTTAAGATTTATTACCTCTCTTAGAGGAACAACAGTGCTGAAACTGGGCCATCCCAAACTTTTTCAAAGGCTACGCAAATGAAAATGGAGTATATCTGTCCCTACACTGCAGGACAGAAAAACAAATCCACTTGTTAGTGGGTTTTCACAGACTGTGTGTGTGACAGAAGGTGGACTCAATGAGAGCTCCAGTGCCAACTAGTCCAACTGACCTTAATGACCACAAGCATAAAACCCCCTAGAATTGTAAACCCAGATTTCATTCTTTGCTGCACTTGGAAAGAGATCTTGTATATCTTTTTTGCTTTCTAGCCTGGGAGGAAATGTATCTCAAATGCCTACTTCAGCCCTGGAGAGCCTTCCCCACTTGGACACGCTGTCCCTGTACAGGGTTGTGCAAACTGGTTCTCAGAAATACCTCCACAGGACACCCCAGTGCGTAGGAATTGCTGAGAAGCAGTTCTAGACCCAGAAAATCATCTCATATAGGTAAACATTTCACTGTATAGTTATACCTAGAGGTTCTTTCGTGATCTAAATAGCAAGATTTACTCTGCAATTGAGCTGAAATTAAGAAAGACAAAGAGGTAGGGAAATCTGTTTTTTAGTGCGTCACCATTTTTTTATCTCCAGCATATCTTTAACCAGTCTTCAATTGCAAATTTCAACAGTCAAAAACTGTTAAATGAAAACTTAAGAGATACCATATACATCTAAAGCCATATTTTTTGATAAGAGAATGGTATTCCTCACTCATTCCCTGTGTTTTATGAAACACAGGAGAACCATTTAAGGCTCAATTAAAATAAAACCAATTCCTGATAAACCTATTTTAGTAAACACAAAATGTTGCTAACCATTATCTCATATTTCTTCTTATTGTTTACTCTGGACACTCCCAAAACAAAAGTAGTCCAGATGACTCAAAGAAGATCAGTTCCAACCTTTGGACCAGCTCTAATTGCAATACCTAGTTCTCATGATTGCTGCAATTCAGCAGACGCCAACATGATGACAGTGTTCACGTGGGCTCCGTGAGCTACTCCAGCACTGCCCTGGATGGCAGCAAGAGCTGCTACATGCTTCTTACCTGTAATGTGATGTCCCCAGGAGCTCACAGCACTACAAACCAGCTGAAAGACCTTCTTCTGCTCCCTTGCATCCATTATCACAGAGGTTAAGTGCACAAATCCTTTCACTCGTGTTCAGTAGTGGGAGACCATTTGGTCACCCACAAGGTCAGGGAGTTCTCATTTCACTGATAAAGTATCAGGCTCAGCCACCAGGCAACAGTGAGCACACTCCTGGTAGTCTGTGTCTTGAAATGGTGGCCCAGAAGGGTAAGACTGCAGTTTACAAACCTCTCCTTATTTTCCTTGCTGTTAACTTTTCCAGGATAGCCTCTCTAGTTACAGACTGTGTTGAAAAAGGTATATCCCAGAAATCAAGGATGGACATGAGTGTCAGCCCTTGCTTTCAGAGTTGAACCATCCTGCCAGGGCTGGACTCTCATTACCACTGCCCAAACCATCCTGCTCCAAGGGCAGCTCCAAGGAGAACTTAACATCTCAAGCCTGTCTGTCAGAGATGCTTCATGAAGAGTTCACAAAACAGCACAATATTCATCAAAACCAAGGTGGTGATTTTTCACTCAACCCAGCAAAGGTTTCAGGACGTCAGCTGTTTATTTTCTCCTGACAGACTACCCAAGCTGGTATTTCCACAACTGCATGGACTATCTAGATACTTCCTAAAAGTACAGAGTAAAGAGAGATTATTATGGCTTGTTTAAATAATTAAGGCAATTAATTTGCTTGTAGTTAAATTGATTCAAGGACTGCATGTACAATTTGTGATCAAAGTACTACCCTGTACCCCGTGTTTATCATCCCAGGTCCAAAGATGTTTGTTAGTAAACAATACCAATGTAACCATTGCTAGGCTGCAGGGAATCAGTGGCAGGGCTTGAACAGGCTGCTGTCATGTAGGAAAACGTCAACAAAGCAGCTGCGGTAACTGCTGAAAACAAGGGAAACAGCGGGGCAGTAATGGAAACTTTTGAACCTTTTCACACAGAAGAACAAGAAGATTTGTCTTTCTGATTGCTGTAATGTTTCAGATAGCAGGAGAACATGGGAATTTGGGCCTTCATGGCAGCTCATAAACTTCTCTGACCTTGGAAGGGAACTCTGTGTGACATGACAATCACAATAATCAGAACAAGCTCTATCTGCTCTGATACAGCTTTACTGCATGAGCAGATATTCCTTTTTCTCCTCACAAGTGCTCACTGCTCTGCTTCATTCATTGCATAAGACAGTGCTCACCTGATTACCAGCAAATGGATACCAAGAAAAACAAAAATCAGTGTCCTGCCCTATGTCTTATTCATCACATATTGCCCCAGTCTGAGGCCAGATTCACCAGGGTTTAAGGGCTCTGCAAATAAACATTAAATGAATGTCTACAATCTGCAAGAATATTACAATTTCCACTGTCCTGAACTCAGTCACAAAAATCAAGGTCAGAGTAGCCCTGAACAGCAGATGCACAATTTAAGATTACTGGAACTGAATTTTGCAAGGGCTTGGTACTTTATTCCACTATTCAGCTTTTCAACGTGCTTGGTCCTGGCACTAAGTACAGATCCACAAAGCTCAGAATTCTCAGTATTTGCAAGTTGTTCTAGGCTTTGTCCAGGCAGTTCTGATTTTCCCCAGCACCAGAAGCCCCTGAGTAGCTGTGCTGCTACACCCCAAGTAGCTGCGTTTGCACACCCTCCGTGCCACTCTCTCCACTCCCTCTCAGCTGCCTATCTAATGTCTCCAAGTCTCTTCCCATTTCCTGGTTTCTATTTTTTTCTTCTGCTGTCCAATTAAAATCTCATTTTTACAAGCTTTTTCTCCTAACCTATTTCCTAAAAATTCCCTGCCTATTTGGTCCTTGTTTCTTTCACTCATGAGTCAGGTAGCTATCTGCTGGAGTCACTAAAAGCAATGCACGGGAGGAACAATCCACTTATATTCAGTTAAGGTGCCCAATCCCAACACAGCCTGCAGCAGCCTGTGGATGCAGTCACAGGAAAATTTCTGTTCAGAAGCTGTCTGGGCTAGAGCACACCCAGGACTCACAGCATGGGAATTTATCTGCTAACAGATCTCTCAGTCTGCAAAACCTGAGGTCTCCAGTTCATAGACATTAAGAGATTTTCCACGAAGATAAAGCATGCATCTTTGACTCTGGATTCCAAGAGCGCCCTCCTCTTCTGGGGGAAAAAAAAAAAAAAAAAAAAAAAAGGCCCAGAGACTTTCTGAGGAAGAAATGTCCCTGTCAGTGCCCTGGGGGTGGTGAGAGGCATCACTTCTCACCTGTGGGGGAGCACAGGTTGCCACGGAGTGAGGGGCACTCACTGCCGGGATGCAGAGCACTCTATTCAAGCTTCTCTTCCCCTTCACAAATCTCTTTGCGGAAAAGGCCCTCAGCAGTGCAAAGCAGGAGGCTGTAAGAAAATATCCCACTCTCCAGGACAAAGTTTTTTCCTATTATTTTGCTCCAACACGTGGTCACACAGCCTCTCCTACCACCCAAACCCTGCTGCTTCCCCAGAGTCCTGGGTGCAGACCCTGCACCTCCTCACTGCAGCTGCTGTTACGGGGCTGTGGGGCAGCCAGGAGACAGATTTACAGAGAGAAACCCCAAGTGTTAGGGGAATACAACAGTGAAGGAGATGAGGAACTAAGTATTTATATAATCTCCATCACCAGCCTCTCTGTAATCTCAGGTGTTGGCTGGTTGGAGAGATGGAAACCACATGCAACTGTGTGCAAGGGATGAGGAGAATGGCAACATTTGCCCAGATTTCTTATGGTTACAGAGGCTGTAATTTCATTTTCTTCCCACTGTATGTTGAGTGAAAAGCATTCCAAGTCCTCCTGCACTCCCTAGATCCTATTATGAAAAGCTAGATCTCGCAAAGCTGTTTTCCACTGTGTCAAATTCAGGTTTTTGTGGCTCTGTTTGACAGTTTTACATTAACTCCCAGCTGAGCAGAAGGTCCCTGAACACCAGGAGGGCACAGACTTCTTGCCACGATGCCTTGCCTGGGTTTGATGCACTTCTCGGGGCCACATCTCCAGCCTCAGCGGTCTGTCCCACCCCTCTGTCATCCAGCAGGTTTGGGCACGAGCAGAAGACCCCAAAGAGAGAGACAGCTCTGTCCCACAGTTCCTGCTCCACGGGTTAATGCCCACCCACTCCCACGCCCCATCACCTCCCGGTCCGGCCCCACGGCCGTGGGGGATGTCTCACCTGCAGCAGGAGCACACACTGCCTGGGGCTCTTCAGCACAGCACTGGCTGCTGTGGCAGGCAGAATCTAGGAAATATGTCCCCAAACCTGCCCTTGTGTTCTTTGAAACAAACTTTTATTTATGCTGCACTGCTGGTGGCAAAAAATAACCTGAGTCCCCCGTCTACCTTCAGTTACGTTTTTCCATGTGCAGAGCTGAAGGTCTGAGGCTCCTCTCCCTCTGCAGAGCAAACACAGCATTTGCAGGAATAAAGCTGCACTTATATAAGTTTCTGAGAATGCCAAGTTGAAAGTCTGACAGAGGAAAAACTTCTAGTAAAAACCTATTTTTTGTCTTTTTGGGACATCTAATCTATCTTCTGTGCATTCCTGACCTTCAGAAAGCATTTTCATCTCACACATTAAGTATAACAATCCTCTTAACGGGGAACATTTTGTTAGAGCTTTAAATTGGGTTACATAAATTATTTGTAGTTCTGACAGCAGGTTTCTCTTCCGTCCACGAGGACAGTTGTTATGAGATTGCTACAAGGTTCATTGGCAATCACTGCAGATAATCATCTGAAGGGACTGTTTGGAAGCAGATTTTATCTGGGGCATATGCTACAAGTTTATCACAGCTTTTTATAAAAGCAGCATTTTTGCCAAAGAATTCGCGGTGCAGTAGCCTGCATGAGAATTAAGAAATCCCTGATGTGAACGGTAAACTGAGGGGGAAAAAAAAAGTTAAGTCCCACAAACTTTAGGAGGAACAGAGCATGAAGGGAAAAACTCCCAGGAAATATTTTTGTATATAGGTGGTACTGAGCGTGTCTCAATCCATGACTTTACTCTTGTTGACTGCAGCAGAAATTGCAAACAACCAGGATCAGGCTCTTTGTTCCCACTGGATACTTGTTGAGAAAAAGGCAGAGTGGAACAACTATTCAAGAAGTTACAGCCCTACTTTTAGCATTAAATCAGATCAGTCAGT
Source organism: Myiotriccus ornatus (assembly GCA_036023395.1). Lineage (NCBI taxonomy): Eukaryota > Metazoa > Chordata > Aves > Passeriformes > Tyrannidae > Myiotriccus > Myiotriccus ornatus. The sequence continues at coordinate 12,533,125 of JAYRBT010000018.1, read as the reverse complement.
GAGTTAGAAATACAGTTTGGAGTACTCTCTTTTCAGTCTGTCTTCTCTCCAGCCCCTAACCAGGCACAGGCTTAGACAATGGTTTTGAACAGGAAGAGTTCTCCTGCAGGAGAGCCCTCCTGCCTCCCTTTCTCTTGTCACTGGTAAGGCTGAATGGAGAAAAAAAAGTTTCTACTGATTTCTTCAGGGGTGGGAAAAGAATGGCATAATTTATAAATTTGGATTAATTTTTCATGTTTCCCATTGCATTTATGAGCTCTTAAAAAACCCCAATAAAGCAATAAAACAATATTTTATTCAACTTGAAAGCATTTTGTTGGACTTTAAGAACAATGATTTACTGAAACAGAATTTTAAAATGAAAACTTTCAAATGAAAATATGAACATTTAATTTTTAAGTCTTTGTAAGAGTATTTCAGATTTTTTTCTCCCTTAGGTACCAAGAGCAGTGAGTTAAAAGTTTCATCCAGTGCTAAATACGAGGAAATCCAGTAAAAAACCTGATTTCTACACTCCTGCTGGCATTACATTCTCCACACCAGTGGTGCAGAAACCAACAAACCCTTCTGCAGCATCAGAGTACTGCAAGGAGTGACATTTTCAAGGAGAAAAAAACCTGTGGGTTTCTAAACCACACACACACACATGCACAAACACAAGAACCATGCAAAAGGTGCTCGGCAGAGGAGGACCTTTACACTTAAAACTTAGTATCTACTAACATTTCCAAATCTGCCCAGGAATACCTTGGTATTTCCAATTGTATTGAGCTAACTCATGGTATTTTATCTTTCCTCCATATTCACTCCCTGTCTTTCTTTGGTGCCAAATATTTATTTTCAGCATTCTATACAGAGTTGTCTCACGGTTGTATTAGCAGTCTCTTTTATAATACTTTATGTACAGAGAATGCAGTGCATTAACAGTACTATGGACAATATTAGGTATTCCTGTGAATTATCTAAAGGCACTAGCTGACGAATATACAATGATTTTATTTATCTAAAAGACAATATATTATTATTTTGGCAATTGTCATAGAGAAAGAAATGTTTCTAAGTGTTAGTTAGAAAAGTTGATCTTAATCCTTTATACTTCTCTCTAAACAAACAGATCTCAGGGGAGAATACACACAGACATTTAACTTACCATTACTGCAGCTATCTTTTGACTTCCTCAGTATCATTAATATTTAAGCAGAAAGAACAGAACAAACAATTATCCTAATGATACCACACCAGAACTAACAAAGTAATTTTTAAAAAGTCATCCAGAAGAAGTGAGAAGGTCAACCAGAAAGCGCGAGTCAGGAATAGCTGTGCTCCGATGAGGAGGGGAAGGTTATGTGGCTGTGATATGAGTAGTGCACAGCTGTTACTCTAGTAATAATTCATCATATTAATATTTAAATGAGAGGAGGAGGGCACGAGATGGTGTGTGACTCAACAGTCCCTCCCTGTCCTCAAGCAGAAAAATAGGCCACCAATAAAGAGAGAGCATTAGGAACTGTAGAGTGGGAAGGTTTGTTTTCATTACCTCATGAATAAAAGTGGGCAAACTGGTCCCTGAAGAAGTCTAGAAATTATCCTGCTTTTACTCTTGCAAGTCAAATTCCGTTTCTAGTCTCAGATGCAGCCATTACCTAATCAACAAATGGATCCAGCACTAGTGCTCCAGGTCTGCACGTGGTGTTTCTTGGATTTCAGTGTATTTCCAGCAAGCTTCCACACTTCCTGCAAAGTGCTGCCTGCGGGGGTCTCTCCTGGCAGGGAATTGCTGAAATTGCTGTTGTCTACAGACACATCTACAAAACCATTTCTTTAATGGGGGCTCACTCACCTCCACTATGGTTGTGTTCCCCTGGCCCATCAGGGTTTCTGGGTGGGCAGGCTCCGGAGACCTGAGGAGGAGCAGGAGGAGCTGCTTGCAGGATGGGCTGCTGTGAGGAGCAGAGCCTCAGCCCCGGGGAACCTGGGGGAGCTGCAGGAGGCAGAGCAGCAACACCCAGCAACAGCAGGCTCAGCATGAGGTGGAAGGTTGGAATAAAAAACAGCTGATGCAGGCATAACCCAGACAGATGTGGGTGGCATCCCTGGCAGGAGAGGCAGCCTGACTACACTTGGTTGCATATAGGGTTGCACAACTGTATCCAATAATTCAATATAAACACACCTCTCACATGCTGGGTTTTGGGGGGTTGGAATTGTTTTTTTTTAATTCTGTACAACTCCCTCCTCCTTGTTAGAGAGTGTTACTGTGACAGCCCTGGCTGAGCATCGCCTTGTTGGCTGTATAGCTTTAAAAAAGTAACAAGGAACCATTTAAGGAGCAATACAGACACAGACTCCAGAAGTGGCCATGAGGTTAAATAACAAATAGTTTGTAACAGAACTAATCCATAGAAAAGCATTTGGCTCAGAGCTCAGCATGAAAATACAGGGTACATGAAGTACAACCATTAGGAGATGCCAAACTCACGCAGTAACATCAGTTCTCAGCACACCAAGGTAAATTCTTCATCAGCAATATTCTGTTTTTTCCTATTCAAGCAAAGGCATTCCCCCCTCCTTTCATTTCATTAGCCTAATCCTCCATGATCAAGTTTGCAAACAACCTGAGTTAACACTGATATTATTTTTAGCTGACTGATATGAAGGTTTTATTTGCTGCAATCTGTAGAAGAGGATTTGTGTTGTATTAATACCTTGCAGAAAACACCACTTGGCAGGTCTTCTCCACAGCCATTGTCAACGCCCCAGAAGACAGACCATTTAAAACTGGTCTTCAAACTTGCTGCAAAGGTTTGTGCATAAAGCAGAATCAGACTCCTGGACACATTGGAGGAATGGGGCATACTGAGTAGATGACAAGGGTCTGCAAGAAGATATCCTCTTCTCTGTTCTAGTAATTACACTAATACAGTAGTTGCAGAATCTGGATTCTTCCTTCCTGGACTTTGGGAGTGCTAGAGGAACAGACCTGCCACACTGGCTTTAATCACTGTCAGAGCCCTCCCTCCAGCTCCGCCACTGCTCCTGCCTCATGAGTAGGACAGATGCATGAGGTTGGAATCAGCCACCTAATGCACTCAGGCTAATGTATCAGTTTAAATTAGAAGAAAAAGTGGTGGAAAAAGGCTAAAAAGTCTTTGCAACCAGTGAATTATTAATTGAAGGTGAATGTGTGATGGAAGATAAACTTTTTCAGGTACAGGCTGGGTGAGATGACAGATTTAATAGCTTCCATACAATATGACATTGCAACAGCTTTTATAACTGTCTTTTTGGGTAACCATCAGCTGGACTAGGTGGCTACCAGATCAATGTACAAAGTTTGAGGAGGCACAGAAGCCCAGACTCAGAATTGCTCTTCTTTCAGTGACAGAAGTTGCGAGTTTAATCCAAATCCATAGTCTTGGTTCAGAAGAGGCTAGAGCCTCTGTTGACAAGTACCTTTGAGGTTAAGGCTTTTTCAGGCTTTGTGTAATGTCTGCTCAAATGTCACATCATTCCAACCTATGCTCTTAGTTAAAAAGGAAAAAAAAAAAAAAGACAAAATCACGCTTGCCCTTGGAACAGAGGGGTCAGTGTGAAGAGCCACGCTGGCACCACAATCCCCAAACACTCATCATATGCAAATTCTAATTTAATTAGCATCACTAGGGTTTAAAAGTACAACCACCAGGTCCAAACTGCTGCGTACAGCCCCTGGCATGGTCAAACACAGCCTGCACCCATCCCCAACTTTTTCTTAATCAGACAGGCTCCATGGTTTGTCTTCCTAGTTGAAGGAAGCAGTCAAGCTTCTCAAAGGCCACACAAGGGGTCAAGCTCCCCTCTGACTCTGCGAAGGCCACATGATCCACTTGAGATACTAAGAAATGCTCTCAGAAGTGCTGTGTCTTAATTTAGATTTCAAGTAACAGCACCGAGGCTTACATAGTTATTTAGCAGTCAAAAGAGAGGGGTAGGCTTTTTATAGTCTAAACTTTATGGAGTGATAAAGATCTATTAATCATCTAACATGCAGTTTATCTACAGACAAATAGGATTAAAAATAGAGCAGGTAGTTTCGTCTCCTTTTTTTTTTTTTTTTAATTGGCATGGGAACAGAAAGCTGGCAGATGAGGAAAAAGAAGGTTGCTGAGGATGCTGAGCACAAGGCTGTGGCTGAGGACTGCAACCAGAGCTGCCTCAATCATTGCATCTCCCCGATGAGAGGCCAGATCTTAGGTAACCTCAAGTGACCCTTTTCTGTAATAAGGATCTCAGTACTTGGCCTATTCATATTTTTCATTTCTCTGAATTTGGTCCAGGAAATCACAAGGCTTGTCCTGGCATTTTACCACTGGAATCAATGCAAAGAATTCTTTCTTTTAAGTGCTTGGCTCTGCCTCAGAGTTTTTTAATCTTTCCTTTCCTAAATGTAACTGATTGACAGGAGTGTGCACCCCTGGGTCAGTTTTCAACTCATGTTCCTCATAGCTTAACTTGGAAGAAATACCAACAGTTACACAAAGAATTTTCCTTGGGACAGTCTGGAAACCCTGACTGTCAATAAATAATTTCTCCCAAGTGAAACACTGACAGAGCTACACTGCTCAGCTGACTATACTGTGAAACATTAACCTCCTTCCCTGTCCCGTGGTGGCAGAGATTGTGTTTTGATGCTTTGTGACCCATGACTGACCTCACCGTGGACTCCCATATTTTCAGCACACCTCCTTGAGATTTAGGATGGAGTTACATGGCACCTATATTTAAAGAAGCAGATGGGAAATAGCAACTTTCATTTCTTCCTTGTCTCTACTGAGCATTATATACAATGAGAGTGGGGCAGATAACGCCAGGACACTTGTTCCTTATCCAAGGATGCTCAGTTCCCCTGATACACATCCCCCCAGTAGTGCTGCCTGGCGTAAGGGGCTCTGCCTGCCATCACCTGGGGGCCTTGCTGCTTTGCACACTCTCAACAGCTGAGGGCTGGGGAGGAAGAGGAGAAATATGGTGCCAAGGAGAGCAGGGGAACTGCAGAACCAGATGGCCGTGGTCACCCCCTGTGATATAACACTCATCTCTGACAGAGCTCCCTGGATACAGCCATGCCCAGCAATTGGGAGCACCAGCGAGTGCAGTAGCACCACTGTCACCTCAGGGGGTTCTGAGGCTGAGTGACACAGGTGCCACGCATTTGAATGCCGTTACATGTACAGTTGTGCCTGCAGCAAACAGGGCACAAATTTGTACCCATTGCTGCTGGACAGGAACTGTGACACTGGAGATGCCAGGGCTGTCATTCCCCAGAGCTCCAGGACCTTGTGATAAATTTCTGAGGGTGTCAGAGGGTGAGATGCTCTGGGAGAACCCTCCTCACTCCAACAACCCCCACAGAGAGGGTTTGCCCAGGAGAAGGTCATGGGTGATGCCAGAGCAGCACATGAGCAAAAGCCACCTCAGTATCCTAATTGACAGCTGCTTCTGGCTCTTCCCTATCCATTCCTTCCAGCATCACCCCTCCACTGAGTAAGTTTCTTTACACCCACACTTCTCCACACCCACAGTTCTCTCTCCTCCACCTGTCATAATACACAGGCTGGCTGTGCAAGCCCACGACACACTGTTCACTCCCATCAGCAAGCCCAGAAAAGAAAGTCTCCTTCAGGCCTCTGCTCTTGGGGTACCAACCAAGCAGAACATCAGACCTCCCTTCCAGCCAGGTCTCCAGAGGAGCTTTATCCCTGATGGCATTGCCCTGCACAGGGATCCATCTCAGCAGAGCTGCATGACTTTGCCAAGCCTGCACCATCAGCCCAGAGCTATTTTGTAATTAGAATGCTTAACTCAAACAAGAGAAGTTGTTAAAAGAGACATGTACAGAAGAGTGTTTTGTGGAAAGGGATGGGTGAGGAAGAACAAGGCAATTTAATGTTCTTACGAAGAGCACTGATCCAGAAAAGAAAGATTTTTCTTTTCATTAAAAACCAACCCAAACTCCACTTTTCCCTCAGTGTCAGCAGACTGCCCATCCTCCTGCAGAAAGGCTGCTACAGCCCTACCTGCTGGCCCAGACCTGACAGTGCTGCCCTAGGAGAAAGAAAAAAGCCAAGCCAAACAAACAAAAAGCCCCACTCCTACTCCAAAGTCAGCCCTGCAACCTGTACACACCAGTCACTGCACAGCCAGCACAGCCGAGGAGAGATTAGGGCAGTGTACGGGAACCAGTCACACAGCTCAGAGTCCACAGCTCCTGGGAGGGCCCCTCGCTTCCACCAGGGCTGGACGAGGCTGGCACAGGCAGGTCCCTCTCCCCTCTTGTGCCTTGGCTTCTCTTTGGAGCTTGTGCTCTCAGGGGCAGATCCTGAGGGACACAGGGAACAAAGTACATGCCATGTCCTGGCAAAGCTCTGCCAGGCACAAGGTAACAAAGGGCCCTAAGCTGCCCCGTGCTTCTGGAGGCTCAGGGTTTGGGTTGCTCATTTGCATGCTCATTAAGGTGTCCAGTACTAACCTCCAAGGCTCATCAGGAAAAAAAAAAGAAAACAAAGGAAAATTCCATATGGCCCTCAGCTGTCTAAGTGTCCAGTTAGCACCTCTACTTATGAGAGCTGCTACTGCCAGGCCAGGTACCTGAGCCTGGAGTGCCCACCACTGAGGTTGATCACACTCCAGATCTGGCACCAGGGCCTCAGCTCTGCCACTGTGTGGGCTGCTCTGCCTGCTGGGTGCTGGCCACCTGGCCAGTCCTCAGCCTTCTGCTGGCTTAGCATGAAGGAGTTGTCAGTGGAGCGGTCTGTGGGATACTCTCTTGTCTGGCATCTCCCTCCAGAGCTTGTTATTTTGCCTTCAGCATCAGCAGCTCTCATACAGAGATGCTCAAGCAGGCTGAGATATTGCTTGAGAAACCCAGCATTCTGCTCTACCTGCTTTACCTGCTCAGCCTCCCTTACAGCCTTCTCTAGGCCAAGCTACAACAATTTCAGCAACTTGGATGGTAAAACATTTAGTCTTAAGGTCACAGCTGGGAGGAAGCTGTAACAGGGCAGCTCAGACACAGCCATCCTTATAGAGACCTACAAATTCATAGAATCATGGAATCACAAAATGGTTTGGAAGGGACCTTAAAGATTGTCTGGTTCTAACCCCCCTGCAATGTGCAGGGACAACTTTCATGAGATCAGGTTGCTCAAGGCCCCAGCCAAGCTGGCCTTGAACACTTCCAGGGATGGGGCTTCTCTGGGCAACCTGTGCCAGTGCCTCACCACCTTCATAGCGAAGAAGTTATTCCCCATATCTAATCTAAATCTACCCTCTTTCAGTTTAAAGCTACTTCCCCTTGTCCCATTACATGTCCTTGTCATAATTCCTTCTCCAGGTTTTTTGTAGTCCCCTTTGGGTACTTTGGGAAAGTGATCTAAACTCTCCTTGGAGAAGCCATCTCCTGTCCAGGCTGAACAACCCCAGCTCTTTCAGCCTGTCTTCATAGGAGAGGTGCTCCAGTCCTGTGAGCATCTTTGTGGCCTCCTCTGGACTTGCTCCAGCTGGTCCATGTCCTTGTTATGTTGGGGGTCCCAGAGCTGGATGCAACACTCCAGGTGGAATCTCATGAGAGCAGCGTAGAGGGAGAGCTCTCTGAAGACAGGTGTTTGTTCATAAGAGAAGGTGTCAGTGCCTGCTCTATGTGCCCAACCACGAGAGGTAAATCCGTAAGGAGTGATTCACCCTGCTGCCTACGGACCTGACCCAAGAGGTTTGGATGTGTGTATTCAGAGACTAGAAGCATAATATCCACAACAGATACACCACCCCAAACATGGAAATATTCCTGCCATGTCCTCACTGTAGCTGGCTCAGTCTTGACCCTGTAAATGAACAGTGCCTAATACTGGTGAAGGTAACAAAACCTCTGTCAGAAGCTCAAACTGTGGAACAAACAGAAGTATTACAGGGAGGGAGAACACGGGAAAGAGGAAAGGGAAAAAGGGAAGGGAGGAAATTCAACAGAGGTTATATTGTGAGTGAGGATCAGGCAGCTTAAAGTGCCATAAAATCCTTTATACAAATGTTCTTGCAATAAAATGAAATAGCAGCTATTCTCAGGGAAACTGCAGCTGCCCTCAGTGATTATAACAACAGCCTGGAGGATGCCATATTTTTTCCTTTTTGAACCGGTTGCTCTCACTGGTGGTATGTGCCTGTATGCTTACAGAGTATTTTAGATCAGCATATCAAGTTCAGATGGAAACTGTTTAATACATTTATACATCCAGGCTGGATAGGGCTTTGTTCAATTACCATTTCTCATGGTGAGATAAGGGACAGAACTGAATGAGCCACTAACTGTCCATCAAAGCACACACAGGTTTATTCATGACTCTCCTTACCCCTGGGAACAGATAAACAGTTTAGATATCCCTCAGTTAAATCTCTCCGGGACCACCTAGTCACAGATTTGCTTTTGATTTCCTACTTCTAAAACCTTTTGTCCCCATCTGCTGAGCTCACTACAGGCAATGTTGGTGCAGTATTACCCTTTTTTATTTCAATCCTTTCTTTTGCCAGAAGGTTAGTCAACATTTTGAGTTCCACCCCACTGGCTCAGACAAAATCTCACTGATTGCAAAGATGAATGGGGTTCATTTCCTCGCTTTGTCCCGTGGGACAAGAAATGTACTTAATAATGCTCCAGGTTACATATGGCTCATATATACTGCCAGGGCCTCCCAGCACTGCCTGCTCCAGAGCAGATTTCCTGTATCCCAGACAGCTTCCCATTTAAACAGGCACACACTTCCTTCCTACCACGCAGGTGGGACTGTAAGTACCCATGACCCTGCATTATTAAGCCCATATCTTTTGAGCAGGTCACAAGGGCACAGTGGAAGCAAAGGGGTAGTGTTTAAGCCACCAAACAGCTATTCTTTCATCAGAGCAGCAGCAAAACCAGCACTGCGCAGATCCAAAGAGGAAACTCTGCCATAATAAGCTTAGATCAGAGTGCAAAGTAGGTGGAAACATGCCAGTTAATGACTTCCAGCTCCTACATGAAAAGCACACTAGAGGAGGACAAATGGAGCAGTGTCTGTCCTCAGCTTGAGAAGTCACAGAGCTTGTTTCTTCTAGATGCTCCATTTGTGTATTTGGAGAGGGGGTGGCATTAGGGGTGGACACACACAATGGCACATAGAAACATGATGCTCAAATCAGACAGGCTTCCCCAGCATTCTGTAGTATTAATAGTTGGATCTTGATTTAATCCATTGCAGACAGACTGAGCTATTTAATGAATTCAGATATCACACTGGGTCCTAAGACCAGTACTGCTTCTCCTTTGGGGCTGGGAAGACAGGGAAGGGAGAGAGGGCTGGGAGCCCACTTGCATTGGGCCACTTCTTTCCACACCCATGAATTTCAAAACAGGCATTTCAAAAATATACTGAACTTGTCATAGAATAAAGGGCACAGCCACAGCCTCATCCTTCACAGGACAGGGAGAAATCCTCCAGCATGCAACTAGAACTACAGGACAAGGGGAGGGAAAGAAAACTGCATCTTTGAACTGCAAGTGGATTAGCACTGAAATAGATTGAGCTCCATGATATACAGTCCTCTCAGAATCTGGGCTTAATAATAGTCCAAACACTGCCCATGCAGCAGGACCAGTGACTACCTGGGAACCAGCAAGAGGCCCAGGCCAAAGAGAAGCAAGTCAAGAGTCCTTAAGGTTCAACCATTGTATTCAACGCACCCCCGAAGGGCCAAGAAGTCTGTAGGACTGCACAGATAAGCAGCAGGACTGCCTCAGGCTGTGCCATTACTCTGTGTCATCATTTCCACTACAGAGGGTTGACCATTCCCATGTTTCTCAGATGTCTGCCTTTACTGTTCACAGCTCTTGCAATCAGAGGGCAGTTTGGGACTGAAATTCCAGACTGCCACGGTTTTTTGCCATTAAAGCACCCAGACATGCCATTCCCCTGGCCTTCAGGAGGCCTTCAGATTAGACCTCCCCCAGAGGGATCACCTCCACTCTGTCCTGCCTCTCTCCCCCACTCACCTCTCCAGAGGCTGAGCAGCAGGTCCTGTCTCTCCCAGCTCCTCAGCCAGGGCTACCCCGATAGAGCTGATGGCCAGTGCGTTACCAGGCAGCCTGTGCTGTGGGGTCTCACTCTCACGCACAGCAGACAAGGTTGGGGTGCCCTTGCCGGGAGAAGGATCCAATCAGGTGCTGGCTAGAAGTGTCTCAGATAAGAGGTCCTGTAGAGGAAGGAGGGTGAGAAGCAGAAGGATGCACACTGACTTCACTCTCACTGAGAGACACTTTTACAATCCAGCACCCTGGGAACAGAAAAGAGGGTATTCTGGGGCTGAACAAACCCCAAACTTTAACTTTCAGAAGTTTGGGTGAATACTTCTGCCTGGTTCTTTTGCAGCATGTGGACCCCATGCTGAGTGCAGTTTTCCACCCAAAACTCAAAGTAAAACTGCTGAAACCACATACTTTTACAGAAACTGCCCAAAATAACTACCTTAGCACAGGTTTGCTGAAAATTCAAATCTCTCTTGTGGGCAGGGCACAGTGTTTCAGGCTGGTGAGGAGAACAGAAGCTGGGGGCCTCCATGGGAAGGACTAAACCAGGAAAGCCAGGAGGGAGAGCAGGAAAGCCAGGAGCCCAGCCCTGCTTGCTAGAGCAGCATCCCATACCCAGTGCACCCAGCAGCTCTGCACACCTATTGCTTGAACCACCACAGCTGTTCCTGAGCTGTCAGCATTTTTGAACATCAGTCCCTGTACCTGATGATGAAGTTCTTTGCCTTAATTACCACATCTGTTTTGCTGCCCTCTGGGAGTAAGGACCGTAAACTTTTCCAACACTTGCATGAGTGCTTTTCGAGCTTTCTGCTACCCCTGCTTTGTGACCACTCTGCAATCTGCCCATGCTCCAGCCATGACCTTGTGCCTTCCCTCTCTCTTGTAATCCAAGCTGGGAGCCTACTTCACTTACTCTTTTTAGCAGCCTATTCTCCTTATCTGTTATAAACTCAGCAATGATAAGAACATAGGACACAACAGTGCTTGGATGGGATACCTGATGTCAGGAATAGCTTCCCTGGCTCCATGAGTGGGACTGCAGCTTGACAAACCTTGCTTGACAAACACCACTGCAAGCCTTTGAGAATGTGGGAACAACTCTTTCCTTCTGAGAGCTGGATATGTTTTCTTCACCCTGGATAACAGGCCATTCTGCACCTTTCAGCCACTGCTCAGAGCTGCCAGGACAGCCAGAAGCTGCTCTTTGCTTTATTTTCTTTTTTTCTTTTTTTTTTTCCTTCATAAGCCACAGACGAAAGAAAACCACAGAAGGAAGAAAGCCTTTAATCAGCATTGGAGATTTGGCTACTACACTTCAGCTCTCTCTTTTATTTTTTAACCAGGCAGATCTATAGCAGAGATAAGCATATGCCTAAGCAGCTTGCTGAATCAGAATCAAAAGAGTACTCATATTCTCCACTCAAAAGTTGCTTTTATACCTCAGTTATGTGATTCACTTAAGCAGTACATGTAAATGAAATAAATCAGGTTTTTTCTTCCCACATTTTTGAAGCTGATATTTCTGTAGGAAAGACTGCATGTCCTCTGCCTAACAGATTTCATTTTTCTTTGGCAAGACTGATGCTGCAGGGTGGTATGAACAGACGGTCACCTTGTCTGAAGTGACACTGACAGTCAACAGGCTTTGGTCCCCAGGAGTCAGGCAGCTAAAGGCAGCCTGGCAACTATCTGCTCTTAAATCTCTGCTCTAAAGACACAATCTAGACTTAAAAAAAGCCTTGACATAACAGCCCTGTCTCTAACACCAGATTTTCTCAGTGCAGTAAAAAAGACAAACTTTCCTACTAAGGGTGGTTCTGCTGGCAGAGCATCTCCCAGTTCAGTAAGTTAAATAACCTAAACTGGAAGAGGATAACATTTATTTAATTATCTACCTACAATGGCATTTTAATAATACAGAAATGGCATAACTTTTTTTTTCTTTAACCAGCATTTCATTATCATAAGCTTCTAATGTGGGCCTGGCCTTAATGACCCGTGGGACAAATTTAAGCCGTAAGTCACTTCATGCTGGAAAAATCTGTAACCGTTATCCTTTGCAGATGCCAGTGCACCCTGCTACACAAAGCAAAGGCACTTGCTTTGGTGCTTTTTTAGAGAGGAGACTGTTCACTTTAATTTTTCCCCTTACAATAGAGAGCAACCCTGAAGAGTTTTGCGGACAGCTTTTCAAAATAAACACACAACGTCACACTGGGAGGAGGGAAGGGACAAGCTCTGCTTCTCAGGAGCAGGAAATGAGTGCTAGGGGAGCAGGAAGACTTGCAGAGAGGACGGCAGGTCCTTGGGAGCACCCGAGCCAGGGCCAGCTGCTCCCAGCCCTACAGAATCTCCATCGGTGCAACATTGATTCCCATCAGACCAACAGCCTCAAAACCAGGCTCTGTGGATCATTTCTGAAAAGCTTTTTATGAAGAAAAAAACCAAACCAACTAACCAACCCCAAATGAACCAAAGCAAGGCTGAGATTTGAAGTGGCTTCCACATGGCTGTATGTTTTAAAAACCAAGATGGAGAGTGCTGTAGAACCTGACCCCTTTGGCTACACATGTACTGCAGGGGTCTGTAATGCAACATGGTGCTGTATATTTGCTTTTTATATATGTATGAACTGAAAGTCCAGATTAGTTTCTATAGTTAATGACCAAGAGATAAATGAATGACAGCAAAAGCAGCCTCCATTTGGATAAATACTGGTCTGAGTCTCAGCAGTGGTCAGATGGGAAGTTTGCAAAGCAGGCCTGGAGGAGCAATTAGAAGAGGTTGACCTCAGTGTTAAAACATCCTTCCTTGCATTCTCACCTTGAAGGGCAGATGGCTGCATGCAATCAAGTTGGGGCAATTAAAAAAATTAGCATTCCTGTGGCCAAAAAGTTGCACCCTGATCAATTTAAATTCCCTGGAGTTGACTGGGGGTGTCCTGCCTGATTGTGCACTGGAAACACAAACAACTCCAGTTGTGTCTTTGCTGAGGGAGCCAGCACTGCCCCACCACCACAGCTGGGTCACTTGTGCTGATCTGGCTGTCCAGTCTCCTGCAGCACAGGCTCTTCAGGGCCCTTTATAGCGCAAGATGTGAGATTTCCAGAACTAGACAGAGCAGGGGTTGGTTTGCTGCTCTGACAGCAGGGAATCTGACATCAGTGCCAAAGCCATGATCGACACGCTGTGCTGCAAAGAGGTGGGATTTCTGGGTGCTGAACCAGCTAAAGAACAAAGCCACAACACAGTGCAGCAGTTTGAGTCTGTTTCTGGGGAAAGCACCCCCTTGCACAGGACAAAACCCTTCCCAGTGCAGTGGCAGAAGCCTGGGGGGGCTTGCTGGGAAGTGGAGGTGGCTTTCTCTTACATAGACTTCCACAGGTGTAATAAAACGAGTGAGCAGTTCACTGCTCCTGAGTTGGTCCCATCCTGCCCTGGTCATGTTTATTTTGCTTCAGCTTTTCTCTCTTGTTCTGATGAGGAAAGGCCAGGGCAAGGAGAGGAAAAACATGTTTTCTGCCTTCTTTTGAACAACAGAGGATTCTGCAATACACTGATCTGTGAGGCAGCAAATACCAGGAAGGGCCAGAACAGCATGAAACTCCTTTGGCCTCCTGAAGCTGACAAGAACTTTACCACTGTTGTATGGGGAAAGTCCAGGCACTGTTTATGCAATAGTGAATATTTTATGTCTGAATAAGAGGTTTAATTAATGTTGATCATGCCAGCCATAACAAAGATACCGTATTTTTTCTGTTTAATCAGCAAAAACCCCACCCCTTCTTGAACTGTTAAATTCTATCAGAATAAACACCCATTCGGTGTTATTACACTTAGTTTAGAAACAGGCAGAGGAAACCATTTCCCTTGACATTTCCTCTACATAACCTTAATACAACATAATAAACAATTCAGTTATGCTGACATCATTACTAAATCTGATATCAAGGTGCTGCTTTTCAAAGAGGAAGAAATTAAGGCATAAATTTTCAAGATATATCATTGCTCCACAGCTTTCCTACGACAACACCAAGCCCTTTCCTAGACAGAAAGGCTAATGAGTCTCTTCAGAGAATGGCACTGGTTTCAGCTCATTTCCACGGAAATAGAAATAGAAGCAGGAATAGAAATAGAAGTAGAAATGGAAATGTTGGTGGCAAGGCCAAGTGGGTAAGAAAAGCTCCAGGCTGCAAAAAGCTGAGTAATCCTGTGAGACACCGAGCTGCTCTGGGTAGGGGCTGAGGGCACGCAGTCCAGGACAGAAAGACTTAGCATCCTGCAGGATCAAGCTGTTACTACTGAAGTCCCCTCTTTTGCAATCTGTCAGAGAACAGCTGTGCCAAAGTGGAAAAAAATCCCGGAAAGTTACTGAAACATTCTTACTATTAAAGACCTCATGTCTCCACTGCAAATGGATGAAACTCCCAGTGAGATTTCTGGTGTCTGTTAAGGTCAGTGTTTGCGGAATTACAAAATATCAGGCATTCTGTGATGCCGTACTCACAGATTTTGGGAACATTTTTGAGTAAGACTAGAAAAAAAGTTGCAGCTTGCTTGTTGTGCTTTACACCACTGCTTGCCCGTAAGCACACATAACACTAATTTACTGTCCTTTCTGCCACTGCTCTGTGTGACTCAACCTCCTTTCCTTGTGTACGTCCCTTCTGACTTTGCCCCAGTTTTTTCTAGTGGCTGGGGCTACTTTAAAAAGTCTCCCATAGCCTGCATTTAAAATCTCCAATGAAGGGACTGCAGTGACTTTCAGACTGCACAGTTCCCCGCTATCTTTGGCTGCAAGGGTAGATATTCTATTCCTGTTGTTCAAACTGGCAATCACAAAATTAAGTGTTTAAAGAGGTGCATCACAACAATCACTGTCATCTTCCTTCATCTCCATCAGTGTCCCCATCAGTGTGAGGGGAAAGATTGCAGAAACCAGAATTAGCCGTGCTGTCTCTCTCTGAACTGCATTGCTTAATTTTTTCCATAATCACTAGTATATAATATCCCTTTTGGGAAACAAAACCTTTTCCATAAAGAACTGAGGATCGCTTCAGACTGAAAGGGTTTTCCCCCTTCTTAATCCCTCTAGAAATGCACTCTGCATCGACAGATTGTAATATCTCACTTTGGCAAGGAGAGATCAGACACAAAATGGCATTCCATGCAAGTGAGGACTCATTACTGCGAAGCTGTTGTTTCTTGCCCAGCCAATTATAACTCAAGCCTATAAAACTTCCATTGTTCGAACCTGGAATGTCTCACAGACTATGCCTGGACAAGGTAAATCCCAAATCCTCATCCACTGGACTAATACACGGGTTCCCAAACGTGCACAGGGTGGAAAAGTAACCCAGGGCTGTGCCATCTGAGCAGGTTCTGTCCAGGGATCTCCAGTGGAGGTTTTAATTCCATCTGTGGAAGTACAGACACTGAGGGGTGAAGTCACTTGCCTTGAGGCAAACAACAATTTAATTGCAGAGCTGGAAATAAAACTGAGGAATATGAACATGCTGGACCATGCTATAATCAGCAGATGCTATTGCTTCCAAGTTCTAATTAAAGAGCTGTCATTACACAAAAAGCATTTGTATTTTGCAGTAAAACTGATAAAGCTCAATAGTCTGGAATAATGGAGAGGAGGCATATGTTTATTAAATTTCCCAAAGATGACAATATACTGGGGATTTTTCAGTCAGCCTGTGTAGCTAACTGATCCCATCCATGGGGTCTCTCTCTGCTCTAACAAACCCAGGATCTTGCCAATCCAAATTAAATAATGCTTAAAATATATAGGCTACACTACAATTTCCTTCCTGAGACTGTGTGAAAGAAACAGCCCTGTAGCACTCTCAGAAAATAAGATAGAATAACCAGTGGGAAAAATAACAAGTCTGGGAGAGAACAGAAGCAGCTGATGTGCTGCAGCCATCATTAACACAGTTGGCAATGTTTAAATGCATGAAAGTAGATGGTAATCCAAATACAAATGAACCAATTTGGTGTCTTGGGCATGCAAGTGCCCACAGAGACACACAGGAATACACACATTTCTCTGCAAAGGGAGGTCCTGCTTAGTGATATCACCATGCCCAACACCACTCCAGCAGGTGTCTGGCACTGGATCCAGCCCCAGTGCTCAGGGTTGGATTGCCTTAGTGCTGGAGCAGCTGCTGGATTTGCATCCCCAGCTCTGTCAGCCAGGCAGAGCTGGGATTTAGATCCCCAGCTCTGCTGCTTCTGCTGAGAGATGTCTTACAAGGCCACGGGGCTGGGAGCACCATGGGGATGGTGACACCACATCACTGCTGGCACCGCAGGCCGTGGCAGGGCTGTGCCACGGCCAGGTGCTGACTTGTGCCCAGGCAGGGTGTTGGGTGAAGGTGTGCCCTGGGTTGCTCAACACCAGTGCCTCCAGCTGAGTGAGGAGCAGCAGGAATGGTCTCTCTCAAGCCCAGTCCAGCCCTGCTCCTTCAGGCGGGCACCAGCTGAACACAGGTCACTGTGAAAGGTGAGAGGATGGGAAAGTGCACTTCTGTGTGTTTCCCACAAAAATGAAATACCTCAAAGATTTTCCTGCAACCCAGTGGTTACTTGGATTTCTTACCTCCTGAGCACATATTGCTGTGAATCCCAGGGAGGTGGGGTGTGCAAGCACTGCTGGGAACAGGGAGAAACTTCTCTTGCATCCACAGAGCAGGTGAGTTTGTGTGAACTGCATCCAGCCACAAGTGGTATATTCCAGAGCTTCCAATATCAGTTTTGCTAAGAAAAAAAAAAAAAAGGTGTCAAAATGAGGCCTTCAGCTGAGCTTTTTTTGCCTCAGGTACCTTGGGATCTCAGGTATCACCTTCCTGACACCAAAGTCTGCCATGGCACCTGAGCTTGGCACCAGGCTCAGATGTGAACAGTGACCCAAGGTGAAGACTGCTCTCTGCATGCTGTTATGTTGCCTCCGAGGAGAGCCCAAGGAGGCTGATCAATCCCTTGAGGTTGAAACAAGCCTGAAGCAGCTTCCAGGAGCACCCATCCCTGCTCTGCCTGCCTGGGGACGATCCGTGCCTGCTGCCAGGAGCAGGAGTAGAGCATGTTCCCTGTCCTGTGCAGGGAGGTCGGAGACAAGAGACCAGACCTTGCTGTTTCATATGCTGAATAGGCTGTGTTATAGAGGAGCTAGTGACCATTTTACTTGTAATTCACTCTATTTCCTTCTGACTCAGAGCCAGTATCCCACCTGCATCGTGAGCCTGCTACAAGCAGCCAACACAGCTCCCAGGCCATTCCCAAGAGGATGCACAAAAAGCCCCAGGTTTTTCTGGTGAGATTCTTGAGATCCCCTTCCAGCCCCTGTAAGCAGCTGGATAAGGGTGAACAGCACTGAGAGGAAAGCCCTCCCACCACCTTTGCAAAATGAGTCATCTCCATGGGGGCATTGCTCATTTTAGTAGTATAAAAGTGAAAAATAGAAAATGTGAAGCAGCAGTTCCCCATTCTGTAAGCAGGGCTGCTGGATTCTCCCTCTGCAGTCACCATCTACAGTCTGGCAATACCTATGCTGCAGAGAAGCCAGTCTCTGCCCTCTGCATCTATTTATCCTTATTTGATCAAGTTTGACAAAGGCTGTGCCTGAAGCAGACTTTAACAGTGACTCAGGTCCACGTCAGCCCTACAGAGGTGCAGCACAGACGTGCAGGCACTGGGCAGCAGTCAGGTCAGAACCAGCCAGCTCTGCATCACTGCAAGCACAGTTACTCCCAGCTAAATTCCTCCTGCCTGCACCTTACTTGAGATTTTGATGTGGGCACTCTGGAGCACAAGACAAGACATCTTAGAAGGTTTTATCTGAAAGCAAAGACTCATACTGGCCTAGAGGTTCAGGCAGTATTTTAGCAGAGCTCTACCAACACTTACCACAAAAAGAGAGAGAAAGAGGAAATGCCTTAAAACAACACAATGAGAATTATCTGTAAGGTGCTCTGTGATCAAGGTGGTGTCCCAAGAACAAGGGGCCAGGCGCATCCAAGTGTCTAGGAGATAAAAGGGAGAAAAAAATACCAACAACCCCCCACTGCTGAGGTGCAGCTGAGGTCTTTGGCAAAATATAGGAGATGAGATAAAGGCTTGTGTAATTGCTCTTTAGACGGCAAACCAGGGCAGGTTTCAGGAGCTGTGACAGAAAAGCCAGTTCTGCTGCAGTGCGTGAGAGACAAGGCAGGGGGTTGTTGGCCTCTGGGGCAGTTGGCTCCAGCGACTTTGCTCTGCTCACTGAAGCCAGAGGCAGCCAGTTGGCAGGTCAGAGTCTCTGGAAAGCAGCAGGATACTTGCCATGGCCCCTTGCAATGCACATGCTGTCAGTGCGTCATTACAAGCAACACAGTTGAGAGAGTTATGTAAGTTTCTACTCCCAGTTAGATCCAGCACAGGGGGTATTAGAGCTGTGCTGGGTCAGAAGTCACCTTTGAACTGCCAGTTCCAGGGCTTTTACAGATTCAAAATTGACCATAAACATGTATATGGATGGGTTGCAGTCACTGATTTCTCATAGACTCTGACACAGCTCTCAGCTGTGTCACTGCTGCAGCCACAAGGAAGGTGGCACAAGGTGGTACTTCCGTTACTCACAAGAGTGGCACTTTACCTGCAGGCAGATGGAGGCTGCCCATAAAGGAAGTTTATGGTTGGCAAAGAAAACTACAAATTTGATTCTAGCAGCACTAAAAAGTCTGCTTGTCTAATCAGTAAAAGGGTCACGGAAGTCACCAGAGGATCCAACAAGAGAAATTCCTGGCCCATACCCTAACCAGAAATCTTCAGGGTATGTTGCTGATACATGTTTCAGTCCTGACAGGATGAACACCAGGTATGGTGTTCAGGTTGACATGCCATGTGCCGTGCTTGGGAGCACAGACAGATCCCATCCTCCTGCTCCTGCCTTCCCAGCGCAGCAGTCAGGGCAGGGCAGGACTGCAGGACCTCCAACACCTTGCTCACCTTCTGCACAGACAGAAGCAGAACATCTTCACAGATTGGTCTCAAAAAAGGCATTCAGGACAGAAAGGTCCTTTTCCTCTGCCCACTCAGAAATAAAGAGATCAAGTCAGAAATCCTGACTCAAGTAAAGCAAGCAGGACTTTGCCACTGATTTCAACAGGCCCAGCTTTTCACCCTGAGAGGCTACTCTGCTGTTGAGTAAGGAGATAAGCTGCCAGCAGCAACAGTCTGGCCTCAGAAATCTGGAGGGGTTTGTCGGCTGATTGCAGAAGCAGTAAATGCACAGCTCACCCACAGTGCAGATGTAACTTGCATGTCTCACACTTTCAGGAAAGCTGAGGACTCTCTGTTGTTTATTGTGCAATAGGAAGACATTAATAATCATGCCTGATGATGTTTAAGAATGGAGATAAAATTCTCTATTATCATGGATTATCAGTTTGTTAAAGGGGATGCTGGCAGACAGAAGCTTTACTGGGATGAGGTTTGCATTTCAATGAGCAATGTGCATGGAGAGCTTTCAGCTCCTCTGCCATCAGATCCAGGCAGGAGGAGATCTGAGCTGAAGCATCCTTTCAAGATGCCCTGCAGTGCTTAGAGAGGTCTGACTCCAGCCAGGTCATGGTCAAGGCTGTCAAGGCTAGAAATCGTAGATGGCCTTAACTGCAGAAGATGCTGCACTCCAGAGTGAGTAATCAGGGGTTTAGAAAAGCATGTTGAAAAGACCACATTCCCTGCTATTTATAAAAAGGCTGCAGAAGTATAAACTGGAAGCACTGGTGTAACAATTAAACCTCAGTTCTCCCTCAGACCCAGGGTGCTCAGATCTTTTCATTAAGGGAATGGTAGAAGCACTCAATCCAGTTGCCTTGAAAAGACTTTAGCTCCTTTGCTGGGAGTTGGACCTAACTCAAGCACCCAGCTAAAGACAAAGAGAGCGAACATGTCAGCAAGCAGCATCTCACCTCATGGGGACTGTGCTGAGCCACACACAGAAAAACTTTGCTCCAAGCATGCTGCTAGTTGTCCAGGGCGGTGGTGATTACAAGGGAACCCAGAGTGGCAGTTTTGTCCCCCACAACCTCACACAGCACCATCCCTCTCCTATCACACTTCTCTACCCTGTAGCCATCCTATGAGTCAGGTAAATCTCCTTCTTCAGCTTGCCAGACAAGCCTAACAAAGGGCTCTTCTTTAGCAGTAATTTTCTTGCTGTTCATTAACCTTGCACGATGCCTGGGAGTGGAATACTCTGACTTAGGTGCTTTTCCAGAAGTAATAGTGGCAGTACGAAACTTTGCACAGATCTGAACTTCGAACCAAGGCTCAGCATGAAGAAGAGATTATCACCCCTTCACATTTGAAGTCTCTTTCTGCAAGCACATGAGCAAGAAACATCCCTCCTTCCTCATCTCCCTGTTAAAAAACGTCTTCCCTGAAATACTGTGCATTAAGGAGCTGTCTCTTTGCCAAGTTATCAAGCATCTTGAGACTCACGATGGAGTCTCAAGAGCTGATAAAGCTGTCTTTGCATGTGGCTGAGGAAGCTCTGGGAGATGAAAGGCAAGCCACATCCCTGCTTTGGGCCTCATTTCTACAATTCACAAGACTCACACAAGAGACAACGTTGGCTGCATAAAATCCTCATGGCCCCAAGGAGCTCAGTGCAGGAGCCTGCTGACAGCAAAATCAAATTTTCCTTGTACACAGCACCAACCCTCTGCCACACTTTAAAACAGACCTGAAATGCCAGCAGCCACGCTGACAGAGTCACAAGACAAAACACCGGCTGCTCTCTGTTTGCTCTCCGGGATGCAGCCACCAGCTTGTGTGGCTGTACATGCAGGGAGCATCTGCTGTGTGCTGAGAGTGCCATCAGCTCGGGGAGAGACAGGCACACACCACCCCCCCTCACCAGCTACAGCCTTACACCATAAACACAAGCTGCTGCTCAAGTGCAATGCTTGGCTGAGCTCCCTGCCACCTCTACAGCACTCAAATAGTTCAGAAACAAGTGGATTGCTGGGACAAAAGCAACCAGCCTTTCCTTCTTCTGCTGCAGACCTGCTCCCACAGGTTTCGCAGCTGACAGTCACATAGTGCCCTTTCCCATAGGGTTCCTGTGTGCAAGGAGGGAAGAATCCTTATTCCCATTTCCGAGGCAGAGGAAGACAGTGCTTTGCACATACGGTGAAGACTAGATTCCCCAGAACAGAAAGGAAGGAGTCCAGACCCAGGCTTCTCCTGCCTCAAGGCAGTTTTGGCCCAGTCCTTCATGTGTGATCTCCCATGGACCTGGGGAGCAGGTCCTTTTGTGTGGCCCTGACTTCACACTTGAATCCCGTTCTCATCCTCTTTAATCCTTTGTCCTTTTTAGGTTGGGCAATCCTTATTTCAGTTGTTCCATGCAGAATACGGTGTGGGAGGGTTAGTGCTGCAATTACTTTTGCAGGAGTTTGCCATTATTATTTATGTAGCTCTTCTCTAGTGTGACCCATCACTTTCCTCAACTAGAGCATGCAAAACCCAGACCCAGAATTTCAGCTTTATCTTCACCTCTGGTGAACGTGGTCAGAGAATCACTTGTCTAGGTCTGACTGGCTACACTGCTGTTTGTCTGAGCCCAAGTGACAGTGCCTTTGCACAGTTCCCTGTTCTGTAACATGAAAGTACAATTTCACTGCATCTAGGCAAGGCAAAGGCAGTTGGGAACTCAGGCAGGCAAGTGCAAGGGACACTCTCTAACTACATCTCCATTTACCTCTCTGCCTGTTTCTACATGGCAAGCAAAGAGGAGGTTTGAAAAGCATTTCCCTTTGCAAGTCACAGTGTCCTGAAAGCGCCCCAGCAAGCCCAGCCCCAGCAGAGTTGCCTGCACCAGACAAAGAGCAGCAATGATCGTGGCTGCACACAATGACTGGAGGCAGCAGAGCCTGCATGCATTTGACAGACAAAACCCTAATAGACCAAGCAAGCAGCGTGGGTTGACACAGCTGCCACTCTCTTGCTGTCTCTCTGCTCTCCACAAAACTGCATGGTTCGTGTTTTGCTGTGAAGGCAGAGGAGATGCACTGTTGGCTGGGCTGTGCCCCTTCCCTCGCCTGGGCTGAGCCACCCCAAAACAAAGGGGCGAGGTTTAACCTGCCCCTCTCCACCTCCCCTCACTGCCCTGAGGCAGGGGTTGCCCTCCCCAGTTAACACCAATCTTCAGCACTGGTTTGACACCACGGGGGCACTGCCAGCCTCCACAGATGGCCATGGAGCAGGGTTTTCATACAAGAAACAGTTGAAATAACAAAAACCCTGCCGAGGCTGATTCAGCTCGAGAGCCTGCATCCCATTAAGCAAGTCATTTTTTCCAGTTGTTCAGCACAGGAACCGTGTGGTCGGGTAAGGCTTCCCAGGCAGTGGCTGGCCACGCTGAATCACCTCTCCCAGCCAGGCTGTCAGCAGACAGCTTACTCTGACCTGGACCAAAGTTGCTCCTTCTACTCTAGGAAACAAGTCCTTGTGAAAACAAGTCCTTGTGACAAGGACCTCCAGCCAGTTGAATACTGAAGCCACACTGGCAATCCAGTGTGTTTCATCCCCTAGCAGCCCTCTCAGGAGCATCGCTGCTGCCTTGTGATGCCGATGGACACCTGCCCAGTGCAAAAAGTTTCTTAATGTCCTCAGCTGGCAGCTCTCAACATCTCAACATCTTTCAGGCTCCACACGAGGTCTGGAACACAGCAGAGGTGGCTGTGAGGCCCTGTGGGGTCCAAAGGGCAGCACATCTCTTGGGGACTGTAAAGGAGACAGACCCTCTGCAGCTCCCGCACACAGACCATCACACTCCAGAGCCAGGGCAGACAGATTAACACCACTTTTCCCCCTTTGTGTCAAGTCCTGGACTTACATTTTGTAACAGACAACTTCACACAAATCTAGTGCCTTTGAGACATACTAACTCAGGGTGCTAAAAAATTCTTAAAACCTAGTAAAACTTACAGGTGATGGAACAGCTCTGAAACTGCTTTTCCTCTTGCTCACTGCTGGGTTTTTTGCTGTCCATTAAGTGCTGCAGAGAGAACGTCATTTGTGCTATTCTGCATCTGTTATCCACAGAAGATGCTAGACTGAAACAGTCATCAGCTGGAAGATTTCAAGCAGGACTTTATAAGAAAGGAAAATATTTTTTAAAGTGAGTAGATACCCCTAGGAACTCAGAGATCCTAGAGTACATTAGGAATGAAATTAACATCAAAAAGGATAGGAACTAAATGTAACTGCATCTTTCGGGGTTTGGCTGCCTTTGCAAATGTGTCCTTTAGTCATTTAGCTCAAGACACAGTTGCTTTTAATTTAGCTTGGGAGGCTTTGACTCAAGGCACAGCTCGTAATTACTACTGACATATATGCTGCTCTCTGAAGTGAGGCACACTGAATTGTGAATTTTAGTAACAATAGGATAAACATTAACTGGGTAACCATTTTGCAATTGTTAAGCAAAGTCTAGAGATATGGGAGTTTGCTTAACAAAACAGTTCAGAGCAGTTTGTCTAGCCCTGGACATACTTTCAAGTAGAAGTCATAACCAGGTTGTGCTGGAATCACATGAAGATGATGATGGTAGAATTACCAAACGTTTTGAGGGTTTGACCTCTGAAGCAGACTGATGAATGGTTTTGGATTGAAAAAGAAGGCTCTTATCCACTGTATAAACTCCTACTTGCTGGAAACATGAGGAGTCATGTAACTGATAGTGCCAAATCTGATAGATCACAGAGCTGATCCAAAGACACAGACACATGCTGGGTCCTTTCTGTGCTCTGACACAGTTTCAGATGTTGACTGTGAAGCTTTTGATGTCTCCTGGGTGTTTCACCAAGTACTAACCTTTAGAGAAGCCCGAAAAGGTCCTTCTCAAGGCTCAAGGTCCTTCACAAGGCTCAGCCTCTATACCTAGAGATTTCTGCTGCTTTTTTTTTCTTTCACATTTGACAATTTTCAAAAGCACCCATGTGATGAATGTTAACAGGCATTTCTGTACTGCAGAGCTTCCCTGAAAGCACCACCAACAGCCTGATGCTGCACTTTTGCACGTGTGATCACTTCTTGTTGCCTTCCCTGGCAACTGTGCAGTACCCATGCCATGGCAAAAAATTGGCATTAGCTCCTCATTAAACACTGTTTGGGTGCATTTTGTTTTTGCCAGATTATGATGTTTTGAAGGATGAGTATCACATTACAGAACAGCATCTGATCTAGATAATCTGAAGCCAAAGAGGCACTAATCTTGCAGTGAATCCATGTCAACATGCTTACTCATGTCTCCTGGGTTAGGGAATGCAGCACTTTCCCTTCAACCTGAGGCCAGACCAAAAATACCCAAGGGGTGTTGGCAGAAACTGTAATTATAAATGAAGACATCACAAAAATAGCCCTGAATAAAACTGGGATCATCCTGCAGCCTTGAGCTGGCTGCTGCATTAGAATTGCTGTATAAAAGTACAAAGTTTATCAGTATCACTGGGAGACATTACCCCTACCACAAGCCATTATAACAAAGCTATAAAGTGTTACAGTATGTGGAGAACCAGGACACAGTAAAAAAAAACCAAACCAAACTAAAACTCAACAAGTCATACACACCCAGCACTTTTTACTGAAAGAAATTTAAAACTTGGTTTTACCCGTTTTCTGGAACAGGATAGGAAGTTTTTAGTCCACATGAAAATGCACATTTTTAAATTTAGCTACGAACTATATAATATTTAAACACTGGCATATGAAGTGAATCACCTCAGATATTTTTCTTCCTTCAGACTAAGTATATATTTTGGAGATGGGCCACTGGCTATCCAGTAAACAGTGTACTTCACCAAATGACCCATTTCCTCAGCCAGACCATTTAGAGGAGATATTCATTTGCTTCCTGTAAGTAACACTTGTGGAAGAATTTTCCACTGTGAAGCGGGTCAAGAGCCAGCAAACAGCCCTGGAGCTCTGAGCAAAACCCACATGGCAGAGCAAGTCAGGAACGCTCCTAGTGAAGCAGCAGAGATGGGAAAGCTGGAATAGCAGTGCCTGCCCAGCACTATCCGGGTATGTTTTGCTTGACAGGAGGCAGGAGGAAAAGTGTAACAGAAAGGTAATAAGAGAATCCTGTTTTTTCTCTTGAAGCTCAAAGGCAGTGGACTACATAATTGAGAGATCCTCCTATAGCAGTAGGCTTTGAGATCTAAATCTCAAAAACAGGCAGTGTCTGGTGCCCAGGCAGGCAAACTGTCGTTCCTGCTCTCCTAACAGCCCTCACGTGTCTGCTTGCTCTGTGGGACCACTTGCACCCATTAGTTTCTGCAGGGTTAGGTTCACATTACAGAAAAAAACCCCTCAAATCCTTCCAGCTCCCATGTGATACAATGCTAATGAGCAAGGACTTCCAGCACAAGAGCAAAGGCTTATGGTCTTCACAGCACTCTGTGAGGAGACCCACCACAGTGGGTCAGGCTGGATCAGGCCGTCAGTCTATCCTAGCCCTGTTCCTGGCACTGGCCAATACAGAACATCAAGGAAAGAGCAGGAGAAAAGGCTGAAATCAGGAGGAATTCAATGGCATGTTCCTTCATTCACTTGGAGATGATGGAGAAGACCAGGACTGGCACACAGATGAAGGTATACAACAGAACACTTATCTGTGAAGGTAGTCAAATCCTCCATTTCCACCTTGCCTATACCCAGTGCTCTTTTTGCCACAGACAGCAAGGCACCTGCAGCTCACTCTCCTTGTCTCTTTGAGACACAACTTGCCTCAAAGCACCTCAAAACACCAGTGTGTTTGGGAGGTGCCCAGTGCCTGACATACCAAATGCATCAGATTCAGTAGCTATAGCCAGTCCCTCCCAACAGCTAAAGCCTGTCTCTGCAAGAGGTCCAAAGCACACAGAAAACACTGAAACCCAGGTGAGCCCTCATTTAACCTGGATTTCCAGACATCCAGGATTCCCAACAAATGTGCAAGATGTACAGCTTCCCCTTGGATAAAGACCCCTAGGTGGAAGAAAGGACAGATCTAGAGAAGGTCTTCGGCTTAGAGCAGGGTTGGAATCTTGTTATTAGACCTGACTGAAAAATGCCCAGCAGACATTGAACAATATGACTTCAGAGCTCTCTGCCCATTTCTGGAAACGTTTTGACAAAGTAATGACATGACGGAAGACTTCAAGCCAATCTGAGGTACTGGGAAGAGAGACAAGTGGGTGCTATTGTGAGAAAGCTTAAGGAGCACTGTGAAATCCAACAGTACTCTTAAACTGCAGATTGGATTGGACAATTATAGCTTTGTACTTTCAACCAAGGACACCACACCTTGTCTTAAGACTCTTTAGAGTGCTTTCTTCTGTCCCCAGAAATGCTCTTTGTCTGCCTTGGCAGCTGGTTTTCCTCAATAAGCTGATCTCATGCAAGCTGTAGCCTCACTGGAGCTTGTGGTGTGGTCAAACATAATGAAAAACAACAACAGCAATCTCTCACTGTGATCCTACGGGCATTTGGGTGAAGATCTCTGTACCAGTTCAGCTAGTGACTGATGGGGATCCTAAAAAGTAACAGCTTCTAGATCACTGGTGTGAGAAGGAGCTGGTAGGTACCTTTAAAACATTTTGAAGAGATGAATGCTGGCTATTAAAGTCAAACTCTTCTGAAGAAACATAACATAAAAAAAAGATAAGCAGTCATAAAATAGCAGCCCTCATGGCAAGGCATTAGAACTAGATGATCTTTAAAGTCCCTTCCAACCCAAACCATTTTATGATTCTGTGAAAAGAGAAGAAAACATCAGTCAAAAGCTACTTGTGTTCAACTGTAGTTACTGTTGAACATCAGAGTTCTTTTGCAGCTTTTTTGTCTCAAACTCAGAGAGGTAAATAATATGCTGTGCTATGTTTGTTCTTTAGGACAAACATAGGATATTATACATTCATTTAAAGATATAATCTTGAATGCTTATGAGGTGTTAGTTGCTTAAAAGGAGAAAGCATGCATATTAAAGAAAGCTATATGTTACAAATAATAAATAAAGGAAATAGAGCTGGAGTGTTAGCAAAACTTGCATTACTACAAGAAAAAGGGCTTAAACCTTGAAGTCATTTCTGGAAGACTCTTAGGAGTAGAATATGGACAAAAAATTCAGGAATCCTGTTGTCAGACTGTTTCATAAGATTTGGCTCCTAACCTCCTCTTCACTGCCTTTTCCAAGTATAATATTTTCTATGTAAAGTCTTTTTTAACAGTATTCTTCTATATTTCTTTAAAAATAAACTTCAGGTAACCATTCAAAGCCTCTGAAAGATCTACGCTTTTGGAGATAATCCATCTTTTTTTAATCATCACAGGAGCAGTTATAGTCAAAAGAAAATAAAAACAGAGCCTATCAATGTCTGATCAAGGTAAGAATAAACTTCACATTCTCACATCCCTGCACATGTGAGTTTTATCACTTTTTAATGTAGACCATTGTTGCCTTGCTTATTCGCTCATATTGCCTTCTGGAAGAAGACTAATCTGGAATATTTTTGCAAAAATGCAGTGTTTACACAGGGCTTCTTGATACAGTCTTTGAACCCGCAGAATCCAGCTGGATGTCTTCTGTCTGTGACATTTGCCATACGTAGTTTTAGAGACTCACATCAGTAACAGGAACCTGCAGTTCTCAGCATCTCGCATGGCCCTTGCTGAGCTGAAGGGCTCTGTCAGCTGGCAGAGCTTCAAAGTGCTGTTAGAACAACTTTATAGCAAAACTAGCTAATTACCACAGTTTGCAGCCAACATGGGCTCTCATATATTATTATATTGTCAAGGAAGAAACTGTGGCATCCCTAAAGATCTGAAGAAATTCCCAAACTAATCACTGTTGTATATACCCAGTTACATAGCAGAACATTAAAACACTATGATATTTCAAAGCTGGGAATAGAAAATTTAAAAAAAGAAAACCACTAAATATCTAACATCAGAAAAATTCATTATAAGGCATCAAAAACAGCTTTAAATTTGACACCAGTGTCCTCCCACACACCCGCCAAGCAGAAGCAGCCCCTTCACCGCCGGCCATTGTCCCAGATCCCATCCATCCACATCTATATATGTCCGTCTTGAAATAGCTCCTTCTTGAATCAAATGCAAAACCACACCACCAGCCACACAGTAGTCCCAGTCCTCTCTATTTTGGCTTACATACCTCCAGAAGAAGTGGCAGCAAGAGCTGGAGAGCCTTGTCTACCTGAACCATTCGCCATTGACTACCACATCTCTCATCTCCCAGCCCCCTTACTCTTCACCAGGTGTGGCTCACAAAGCACACTGGAAGAGACACATTTCCCCCAAACACATCAGCTCCACAGTAAAGGTACTTAGAAATATATCACATGTAGCACACCTCCAGATGAGGGAAGTGGTAGAAGTCTAGCTAGCTGAGACTGTGAAAAGTTCTGGTGTTCCAGATAAGAGCTTTTTATTTGTTCTTAAAATTCAACCCAGAACTGCCCCTCTCTCTGAACCACATTTCTATTTGTTTTTGTTGGTGGTGACTGACACATACTTACAGGCTGATTTTACTATTCCATAAGAACAACACATTAATGTTTTTCAACAGGAAAAAAACCCAAATCCATTCACAAAGACTCAGTTTAACCAATCTGATTGACAACTGCAGAGCATTTCCATAATTTTAAGACTGCCACATACCCCTGGCCATATCTTGAAGCTGAAGTCAATGTTGCTTCCATAGGAGATGGGAGCGTAAGACTGGAGAGCTCTCTGTGGTCACACACCTTGATTTCCCCAGGCCACAGGATTTGCTTCACAGTTTCAGTTTGAAGGTTCAAACTTGAATGGTCATTTATCTTTAACACTTAAATTGTAACCAGGCCTTACAGCAGATGCCCCCTCTGAGGCTGAGTGGAATCAGAAAGGCCAGGTTGGCTGGGTAAGCTGTCCTAAAGGCTCTCCATGGGTAGCTTAACATTTAAAACAACACTAAAATCACTGGATCCCTTTCACTTGCTCAGTGAGCAAAAAGGATAATGTCAGATGCTGACATTTGGATAGTTTTATAATGGGCAAAGAGACCTTATGATAGAGGTTCCAACCTCATGCTCTTACATCAAAGGGCACCACTGGGGGACAGCTCATAGGATCCCTGGCCAAGCTGATAGGGCATTTTGTGTTCTTTGCATGCAGATGAAGGGTCTTATGCTGTGAAACTCCCTTTGTGCTGTGGTCAAGGCTTTGCTGAAGAAACACAGCGCCAGCTATAGCTATCGAGTACAGTATCTTCCCCAAGATAACTCCCTTTAGGGGAGTTATTTGCTGCAGCATGTGGGAACCAGCACTGGGGGAAGACAGAAGGTCTTCCATTTATTCTGGCTTCAGCCCTGACCATCCACAATCAAGAATCGAAGTTGAGCTGGCAGTTTGGTTGATGACACACAGCTCTATGAAAAGCAGTCTTTCTGCTGCTCTGTCATGTTCAAGCACACATATTACACACATAAACAGGACCCAACAAATCCTTCCCACCAACATGCCCCAATTTTTGTATGGTGATGTGTGTTAGATGACTACTGCATATGGGACATAACTGTTTCTGACAACCTTCTCACCAGGCAATGCCATCCAGACCAGCAGGGCTTTTCTGGATCCACAGCAATAACAATGTCCCAGAAACAAAACAGAAAGAAACAGAGATATCAGAAACTCAGTTCAGGTGAAGTGACACAACAAACTGACATCAAACAAGACTATACCTTTGTATCTTGGTTCCTTGGTAAATACTCCTAAATCAACATGTTACTTGTCCTAATTCCCATGCCACTGAAAATATTAATTCATTTTTGCTTTCAAATCAACTTTCATGCGAGATATTGAAGCACTTGTGAATCATTCCTGATGAAATTAATTTAACACAGTGTAAATCCTGGAAAGTAGTGCATATGTGTACCAGGATACAGAATCAGGACCCTAACAATAACCTGCTGGTATCTGAAAGCACCAGGAACACTAAGCCCTAGCACAGCACATCTTAAAATCAGACACATCCAGCTGGGCAGACAACACACAGCTGAGCAAGAACTTCCTTAGAACCAGCCCTAGAAGAGTGTAGAGCTGAAGCCGTGGAGCCAGCTTGTCTTGTAGAGGCTGGAGAAGAAAACGCTGCCCAGACCTGATGACCCAGAATGGCCTGGGAGAAGGCTGGTAGTACTACAGACACACAGATTCCTTCTTGCTTTTTCAGTTTCATTCACAAGGTTAAGGATGCTTGGTACTTGTATTTACTGAGAATATTGTTCAGTCACTCCCTACCCAAGTGGTGAAACATTATTCTGTGCATCCAAAGTAATCCTTATTAGGAAGAAGCAGGAACAACTTTCTCATATAAGGAACTCCCATTGCTACTATCATTTCACATAAAATGGGGCAAGTTTATTTCTGCTTTCTTCTGCCCCACAACCCCAGTCTAAAAGGAAAGCAATAGCAAATTGAAAAATTTGCTGTGATTCACCTAAAGCACACCAGGGAATTTCCAGAACAACTTCAGCTGGAGAGTAGAGTCATGGATTTGCACAGAGACCCAGGAAAGGCACAGAGCTAGGGAGAACAGGAATTACGGCTATTGGTGTATGCCATGTGAGCTGTGAGATGCAAATGGGTCCTGAAGGACTGTGGACCTACCTACAAGTTACTTACCCTGTGGAGAGAGTGACTTGCAACAGCATTTGCTCTTCTGATGAGAACAACCACATGCACAGTACAACCATGTAATAACCCTGTGTTATATTCCTTAAAAACAAAACCAAAAGCACACCAAACCAGGACCTACAATGAGAACACTCTAATCTCGCCTGTGCATGCCAGAACAGGCTGGAACACAGACAGGTTTACAAGACAGTGCCACAGCGGGGCAAGGTTTGCTGCTGGAGGAACTCTGAATGCTACAGCTGCTTTCACATTACAAAGACAACACCAGAGCCTAAGGAAAGTGCTGGAGAACTGGATATTAATTTACATCGTGACATGCTGCAGCCAAGCAAGGGACAAGGAGGGCAGTGAAAGCAGGCAGAGGGAAGAGTTGCTCAAGGATGACTTGGCTATGTTAGGACTTGAAAGTCCAGAGAGAGCCTCGCCACTGAGTGTCCATCTGCACAGGGAACCGGAGGGGAGACTGAGAAAACCTGGGAGTTAACAGGCTGCAGGGAACCAAAACAGGCTGGCTGCAGCAGAAACCAGTCAGCCCAGTTAAAGCTCAGATGAAGCTGAGTCTTAGCTTTAAACTATGATTTACACTGCTTTTTCTCATGTGTTTCTGAGCCTACAGAAAATCTACCCAATTGCACTGTGTTATTTCTTTATAAAGTGATTAATATGGCTTAGCTTGCCTGAAAGTAGGGAAGAAGACCAGCCAAGTTAATTCAGAGAACAGTGAAGGCTCGTGTGAGACCACATCACATCAGCATTTCTCTATTCAATGCTCTAACATAAAACACTGGAAATTTGTGTTGACTTGAACAGCATTTATCTTGGTCATAGCTGTATCAGGTTGCTACAGGCCACAGGAGAGTGAGGCAGGAGGAAACGTGATGCCTGGTGTCACATTGTGCTGTAGTTCAAAGGAAGTCAGCTTCTGTTCAGGAGAAAGCAATTAGGTGGGAGCAGTGTGGATGTCCGTAATGGCAGTCTGGGGTGGGAGCCTTGGGCTGGATCCAGCTGTGGCTGGGAGGGCTGACTGAGCAGGCTAGCTGGGACAGGAAAAATAAACTGCCTTATTTTGTACTTTTACCTCTCACAGTGAGACGTTTTCTACTTAAACAGAGTTAAAATAAGAAAAAAAAATTTAAAACAGCTACCAGAAAAAAACCCATAGTGAATGAATCAGAGTTGCTAGAGAATATTCTCGGGCACCAGAATAACTGGATGCAAAGGCAACTGCAAGAGCAGCAGTCTCAAAATAGCAGTGTTTTACAGGCCATGATGCAGCAGAGCTCGCTTACACTGCTGACACCTCTGAACGAAGCACAGCTGCTGGTGTTACAGCAGCTGAAATTCACCTGAAGCAACATAAGGTCTGGCCATGGACTGTGTGTGTATGCATTTGAACAGTTCCCAAAGCCTGTGGTGTCCTGATGAACTGGGGTGCTACCTTACCTACTCTGACCAGCACAGAGCCAGCTGAGGTAAGCCTGACATACTTACCTGACAGACTTCACAACTTCTGGCTTACCACAATACCAGTCCTTTTATTTCTTTTGCCTGCTCAGACATGTTTTAAGTGACTTGCTGCATTTCACACCACTTCAGATGGGGCTATAACAGCGAAAGAAGAAACTTAGTAATACCTGGGGCCAAAGACTTCTCTGTAATCTCAGTGCAAAGCTCCTTACTTCATGTATTATCTAAAAAGATCGCTCACAATGGAGAAGTCAAAGTGATTTCCCTTTTCTTTCGGTTTTCCTGAAGAGCTCCATGTGACTCCATCCCACAATGAAGTCTGTGCTTAGTGTTGCTTTGAAGCACGTCATTATCTGCCAGAGGGATTCTGTGTGACAGCAAGGGGGGCACCACGAACCCTGTTGGAGAGAAAGGGAAACCAGAACACAGAGTCACAGCATCTCTTCCCCAAAGCCATCTACTGAAAACAGTGACCCTTCTCCCGGCAAGTGTGGAGCTGCCCAGCACACGCTGAGTCCCAAAGACAACAAAGGAAGAGCCATGCTGACAACCCTCCTCCCAAACCGGACAACTCCCTTAAACAATGCTTTGCCAGAAAGCTGCAGTGGCCCTGAAGATGCCCCCACTGCAGATGTCTGCAGCAGGCAGACCCACAGCTCTGGGGTGGAGGTGGATGCCAAAGCAGGGCTCCTGAGCTGCTCTGTGGCAGCAGCAGGGCTAGAGGCACAAGGCTGGCTTTGAACTGCGGATCAAACACAAGCTGTGATTGTTCCTGCAGGCACTGAGCGGGAAACCTCGCTCCAGCGACCGGAAACGAGGCGTTAAAGCACAAATTACAAAACCTGCTGCCACAGGACAGGCCTCCAACATGTGGCTCTCCAAGCTGTGATATGATAAGGGGGCTGTGAAACACTTGTAGAGGGCTAGTCTTTGTAAGAAACGCTTGCAAGCAGCATTTATAAGAAAAACAGCTGCTTTAAACTTTGCAAGTCCAGCTGTACACAGAAGTTATAGGTATAAAAGTAGAAACAGTAATTGCAAAACTAATACATTTTGACTAGAGGAGTTTTTTAGCTCCAGTGGCAGATCTGAGGGAATCTCTGTAAAAGCAGATGGTTCTGCTATGAAGGCAGGAGCTGGAAGAAGGCATCTGTCCAAGCCCCTCCCAGGCCAAGCCAAACAGAAGTATACCAGTTCTCCATAATGAGTGACCAGAGAGGAGTGGTGCTGCCTTGGTTTAAAACCACCTCTTCAGCTACACTAGTGCAAAGCTGTTTGCAGGTCAAGCCTCAGAAAAAATATTCCTAAAATGCAGTTTCAGAAGGGCCAGAAACTGGAATCTATTGCACTGTACTCCTCTCACTTGGAAGGCTGTACTCTTAATCCCTGAAAATGTGCTGCCTTATTTCTGTTATCAGGGCTGCCAAGCAGCCCTTGGGGTACAGCCTGCAACTACTCCTCCACAACAGCTTCCCCAACAGCAACCAGGGATTTTTGAGCTCCTTTAGATCCCCACAACTGCCATTCCCAGCAGGCAGAGCCTTGACAGGAGTACACCTCCTCACACGTCCACGAGGAGCACACTGCCCAACTGCCTCTGGCCAGCTGTTCCTCGTCTAAGTCTTCATGGGGATCATATTGCTTGCAGGAGGGGTTGATCTTCACCACTGGCCTGAGGGGAGGATTGTCAGCTGACAGCCAATTTTCCGAGGGTGGTTCTCCCAACCCTGGCGCAGAGGTCACGTTGGGAGTGGAAGGACACGTGGAACACGAAGTCTGTTCGTAGCAGCTGAGGTAGGTTTGAACTGTCGAAGTGTACCCAGGTGGCAAAGCATAATCATCCCCAAGTGCCTGTGTGACGCCGTGCAGCCAGGAACTGGCACAGGAGCATCGCTCCTGCCCTGTGCTCGTCAGTTCAGGTGCTCCACGGAAGGTGAAGAGGTCTCTGCAGGTGTGCTCCGCTCTCCCAGGCACCGCCCCGGAGCGAGGGAATTCATCCAGGCTGTGTCTGCAAAGGCTCCACTGCCAGGATTTCTTCTAATCTCAAACATCTGAACAACTAACTGTGTCAAGCACTTACGTGCAAGACAATCATCAGCAACAAAAGCACTTGCTTCTGATGTCAAGGTCATCTGAAGCCACACGGGTTACGTGTGCTAGCTGGAAAGCTTGCAGGTCATGTTTATGTGGGGGAAAGAAAAGAAGCAAGGATGAGGATGCATTTTGGGAAGGATTACTGAACTGGCAGAGAAGAAAGTGCAATGCAGCACTAAAAACAATAGTAAGGCAAGGAGATCATTGGAAAGGAAAGGATCTCCTTGTTATGCTGATGGGCACTGGAGAGGATTCAAGAGACAGATTCCTACAGGAGCAAAGCATGCCAACACTTCACATAAATTGATCCCATGGGCACAAACACAGCTACTAAACGCAAAATGTTTGCAAAAACACAAGCTGGGACCCACAGGCTGACCACAACCTGTCCAAGACCTCCTCAGCGTGTCACACAGCCACCAGCACTCTGGGCTCACAGACTGGTGGCCTCAGCAGGGAGGTGACAGGCCAAGGACACCACCATCTATCAACAGCAGCTCTTTGCACTGTTCTGTTTTCCAGGTCCTAATTCATCAGCTGAATTCACACCCTTAGTGAGTAATTTTTTTGGCCTTCACACAACCCAGCTCCAACTCTGGTGGCTCCTTGCTCTAAGGGAGATCTTTCCTTTTGTAAGTCTCTGCACAACCCTTTCCAGGGCTTAAATAGGCCAGTGTTTTTCCTAAGCTCTAAAATGAAATGAAAACATAGACAAACTGCTATTTGACCAGCTATGCAAAAAAACCCTAAACCTCCTTCAGCACGATATGATTTGTGGATTAAAGTTTTTTCCCTTGAGCTCAATGCAACCCAAAAATCTCTTCCGGCAGCTTATCACAATTTAGCTAACCCCAATCCTTAAAAGACTTCTGTATCTCAGCACACCAAGGAAGGTCTTTGTCAGGGACTTTCCAAGAGCCCTTGGCAAACCTGCTGCACACATGGCACAGAACAAGCTTCTGAGCTTCACAGAACGCCTGAGATGCCAGAGTGAGAACTGGGGGGGTTGATGTCAGGAGCAGAACAAGCCTGGGCATTATTTCACTTTGAAACCTTTTGCCAGTCATCTGGAAACTCGGCACATTGTTCCAGAGGCATTGAAAACAGGGGGCTTCAGTCAGAGCGAGCTGCTCCTCACATCCAGACTTTATGTGGTCCTGGAGAGGTGGCAGCAGCTCCCTTGAGTAGGCTGGAACTGGTCAGCAATGGAGCTACATATTGTTAAGCTACCCAGCATTAGGTGCTGCCAGCAACTTGAGCTCTAGGAAATATGCCTATAACTCCTTGAAAAAGTAGAGCATCGTATACAACGACTCGCTAGCACACACAGAGTTAACCTCTGTGCACTGCCCTCTCAAACAGAACTGGTTTTGAGGTGTATTTATTTAAACAAGTTAAGAGAAATGTCAGAGGCCACTTCACCAACAGCACATGACGACAGCCTCCTTCCTCCTCTATCAGCAGAGAACAATCACACACTGGGCACCAGGGGCTTACTGATGTTGAGTCAGAGCAGGAAAATACATCCAGAAAATACATGCAAATGAAGGAAAGAAAAGACAGATTTTGCATTTTCTCTTCCCCCTCTTCCTCCTCTCTTCCCTCAGAAAAGATGAGCTAATCAGAAACTGCCTCTCCTGCTCCGGCTCAAAGAGCCCTGTAGAAGAATTTGGCACATCAACAACCTCATCAGTTCCCACAGCTCCCATGTGGGTACTGCTAGTAAATTGGATGTCTGGATAAATCCTAGCTAAGGTTAACGACTTCTGGTTATCTCAGGGCAGGAAACTGTTTTCCAGGAGTATCAGGAAACAGTATATTGTTCCAAGAATATCTGCATAAAGCACAAGAGCTCTTACATCTACTCCAAGATGAGAAGCTCTGGACTTTCTCAAACCACATGGACAAAGCATGCTGGTGTTTCCTTCCAGCCACAGAGGACATGGAAGGCCCTCTTACTTCACCTTGTAAAGGACCCAGGGCCACGAGGCTTGTTAAGTATTGGGCATGATAAGGGCCTGCAGACAATTCAATTTTTTTTCCATAGCTGAAACTTACTTGCTTTCCACTTGTGAGGAAGGCACAGCTCAAGGCTTCAATGGCAGTGCCTCTGCTTTGCCTGCCTTTCACAGAGGGATCCACTGCCTGTCAGAGGCCCCACAGCATCTCTCCAGATTGCAAATGGACAAACCATTCTGAAAACACCACCAGTCTCCTAACCCTCCCTAGTTTTCAAGAGCAACAATTACTCAACACGAACTAAGAAAAGAAACAACACTTCTGAAATTTCTGATTACACGTTTAACTTCCTGTTTTCAGGACAGGATAAATACCAGGTGAGATGCAGTGAGTTATTCTGGTACAGCACAATTTTATTTCTTTCTAAAGACCTAGCGATAAATAACTGAGTACTCCCACCTCTTCCAGGAACACCAGCCTGTCTCCAGCCTCAAGCAAAGATGTCATACAGAGGTCACTCCTAAAGTCAGGAGAGTTCAGCTATTCTCATTGAAGAGAGTAGAAGGTTCTACTAAGTCAGTAGTGGTAATCAGGGAAGCCCATTAAAACATCTTTCTTCTCACTGCCAGTGCAAGAATGTCTTTTGCTAGTGTTTTATGGGGTCAATCCCTCTTTCCCATGTATTTTCTTTAAACCTACTCTCCTAAAATTATTACAGTTGCTATTCTTTATGTACAGCATATACTCCAGAAGGAAACCAGCTGCTGACCAAGCTAGTAAAGAGGTACATTTGTGAGCCCATGTATACCAAAATGAGCCAGGAAGCTTTTCTCAAAATGTGACCCTGCCAAGATCCCTTGAGACCTGAGCTGCTGTTCCCCAGCATGAACACCAGCCTCCTTGCAGCTGAAGTGCACTGAATTAGTGACAGGACAAGAAAGGGGAAATTTATTAACAAATGAATTCCTGCTATTACAAACCACTTCCACTGCACTACCAGGGCTTTTAAAGGTTCGTGGCACGATAGGCCATCTCCTTTCCCAAGAGTGCAGTTGAAGGCTTGATTTTCATGATTGCTGAGCTTTTACTGCAGCTCCCATTAGCTGTGGCAGGAGCTGTGAGTGTTTAGCTCTTCTGAATCAACAGTTTGATGCGGGGAGGGGGGTACACACCCCTGCTCTCGCTGAAGGCTCAGGATGCAGTCAGTGAGTCACTGTGACAGTGTGTCCATGGGGCTGCCCCGAGCAGGGATGGGAACAGGCTGCACCTGCCAAGAAAGGTTTGATTCCAGGTGTTGCCCTGGTACCTGCAGTTAAAGGCAGCCAGGAGTGGGGAGAGAGTGCCAGGTCTGGGGTGCTTTGGGACATGTCTGATCACAGCTCCGCCTGCGCCGACCCAGAACACAACTGGAGCAACAAGCTGATGTGTTTGTGAGGGCTGGACCTCCTGAAGCTCTACAGAAGCAGTAATTTCAGCCCTAAATTTAATTGGCAGGAGGAAGATTTGATAGACATCTGCTTTCTGTTAGAAAATGCTTTACAGAGAGAACAGATTCTTCACAGTAATTCTCCTGCATCACCTACAGATCCTCCTTCTTATCTAAATGCAATATCAGCAAGTCAGCTATTGATGCTCCACAGGGGTTTAATTATTTGCAAGAAATGACTGTTTGCTGCAGACAGCAGACAGTGCTGGGTGAGGTCCTCTGGGATCAGATTCCAGGCTGCTTTATGGCTTGACATTACAAGGAAATCACCTGAAAATCAGTCTTCTTGTACACCATCAGATAAATGCAGTTGTCAAACACAAAGATCTTTAGTGGAGAAGAGACGGAGTTACTTTTTTTTTTTTCAAGTGCCGATATGAACTATTACATCAAAATGAAGCCCTATGCAAGCTCTAGTGTCTGCCACACTCATACAGGTTTCTGTGGGAGGTCTGTCTGAACGAGGATGTTTTTAGCTATCCACCTGGGGGGGCGAGGGGGGAAGAAATGAAAAGAGTATTTTGTTTCGGTATAATCTAGTCCCACCACGTGATGCTGACTGACGTGTGATAAAATTTCCAGAGCTCAGCAGGTGTTTGGGGAGTGACTGCAGCTGCCCATTCAACACCACAGTACACAACCACAAGAGAGGAGTCTGAAACAGCGGTCAAAGGAAGAAGAGTGTAGGAAGTTAGGTGTGAAGATGAATGATGGCACAAGATGAAACTTGTGCCAAACATGATTTACAGTAGAGAAAT
Organism: Myiotriccus ornatus; assembly: GCA_036023395.1. Classification (NCBI taxonomy): domain Eukaryota; kingdom Metazoa; phylum Chordata; class Aves; order Passeriformes; family Tyrannidae; genus Myiotriccus; species Myiotriccus ornatus. The sequence goes on along the minus strand of JAYRBT010000018.1, from coordinate 12,494,538 downwards.
TAAATTCTCTGCCTGGGTGAGAGCAAATTAATTGGTCCCTGCTACAAGTTACTTCTCCATCACACTGACAAACACAGGTCTACACATGCCCAGATACACTGGGACAACTGTCTGAAGACCACAGGAACCCCAGGCCAGGACACAGCTCACACCACACTTTGTCCACTTAGTTCTTGCACATCATTGCTACTACATTCAGCAAAGGAAAGGCATTTTACTCCTTCTCTTTCAGAGATCCTACTGTCACAGAGTGGCTGAAAATCAGGCACAGAGTGACGACACGAATTCAAGCAGAACCAATTCTTTGCTGGTTGCATAGCCCAAACACCGATGACACAGGAGAAAGTTCCAGCTCACTGTTGATACTCAAATGCCAAGGCACCCACAACCCAGACCCTCTGGCTGTCAGATGTTTTAGAATGACGTGCTAAATATAGTCCTGACCCTAAATATACCCCGTGCGCTCTCTGCACGGAGTAAAACACTCTGCGTGCACCAGCTCGACAGATTTATGGTAGTACTGGTGTCATGTGCAGGATAACCAGTACGTGCTTCTCCAAAACTGCTACACTCCTACACAGGCTGCAACGCTGCACAAACTCAGAGTTAATCATAGAGCACTAGGAATTAAAGCAGCAAGATTGCTAAGGTCTGACGGAGTACAAACACAATGACATTAAGGAGAATAACCTGGGATCAAGTTACTAGACAGAAAAAAGGATGGATAAAGAGTTTCTGCGTGTATGCTGGCCCTCCCCTTGGAAAATAAGGCAAGCACTGCTTTGCACAGCTCCCTCCTGACTCTCCTGGAGTTGCTTCCCAACACGCAAGCAGAAAGGCTCGTGCAGCCGCAGGCAGGAGGCACACCCCCACATTCCCAGCCTCCCCTCCTCCGTGGGGAGATCTAGACCAAATTACAAACTAAACATTTCCCAGCAAGCCTTTCATATACCAGGAACTTCATGGTCAAAGGAGCACCACACTAACCTCGAAGTCTTTCCCACAGGAGCTGGGGATCGTGGGTTTATGAAAGCTGGGTCCTTTCACTTTCTGAGCAAGCCAGTTTTAATTCTTGCAAACTCTACCCATGGTATTACTGAAATTGGAGCAGCCTGGTCCAGGGGAAGCACATGCTCAGCAGCACCAAGTCTTGCTCCTATAAAGGGAAAGAGCAAAACCAAATCAAATAAACCCCCTTACTACAGAAAGTTGCACTTTGTCTGTGTACAGATATTAAATACTTTGGAAGATATCTCTGTAAATTGTTGTAAGAAACTTGCAGTTGAAAAATACCATAATAATTTTATTATTTTTGCCTGAATCCTCATATATTGTGCACTGCTCTATTTTCTAATACAAGGCAAAAAGAAACTAGAAAACCACCACCACCACCACCAAACCAAAAGATCTGATGGGTGAGGTTTCTCCAAAGAAATCTGCAACAAAATGGTCTGACCAGCCTGTACAAGGGCTGCACCAGTTTTGTCATGACTTGCACATACAAAGACTTTAAACCTGATTGCTACTGTAACAATGAATCATTGCATAACTGAGGCCTTGTAACCAAAGTATCCTTGGCAAAGGGATCACCCTCCACTGGTTTTTCAGTTCCCTGCTAATTTTTTCACTGCTGCAACTCCAGTCCCCAGAGAAGGACCAGAAACACTCCATTGTAATGACCTAGCTAAACATGACTGTATTTATAGCATTATTATTTTCCCTTCTGTACATTTTGGAGTAAAGACAGAGCAATCAGACCCCTTGAGGATTATATCCTAACATATCTACTATAAATATTTATCAGACTGACTTAATTTTAGCTTTACCTAGGTCTTTTAGGGACACAGAGTGGGTCCTAGCTTGGGAAACCAGAGAAGCAACACAACATGACCTTCTCGTGTTCAAGCCACTTTCCCTTACTATGTCTGGGTTACGTTACCTGTGTGTGAGCGATCCAGGCCAGCCCCACAGCATCACTGCTTTTCTCAGAACTAATGCCAGGACTCACAGTCCCTGGTGGAAGCTGCATTTATTGCTGAACTTGCTGATGGAGAAGGTAGCATTTTCCATTTTACTTTAATGCTACATAAGACACTTTGCCGTGACAATGAAAAGCCTGGCACTGCCCAAAATAGTATCACTCCAGAGAGGTAACTCCTTTCTGCCTAGTACAGTGTGTTCTCGTGAGAGAAGAATGTTCATTCAGCTACTAAAATAAAAGAGAATTAAAATCCTGGTCACAGTAACATCTTGGAAGTAAATTGCAAATCAGAATAACAGCATACCTTCTGGAGCATGACTTGGATGTCTACAGTGGTGCCTCCCAACACAGTTAGTTCCATTGCCCTGAGGATGCTGAGGTAGTCTAGCATGGTCTCCTCTCCTACTAACAACAAACTGACCCTGACTCGAGTGCTCACCAAGTGACAGCCAGGAGGAAAGATCAAGAAGGATTGTGATAAACTAAAAATCTAAGCAATATTTGAACGGCCTCAGATCTGCATCCCTGAGCAGCACTGCACAGCTACCCTAGGGCAGAAGGGGAAACCCCCCCCAGATGAAGTCAATCACTCAGATTTGAAAATTACAGGCAACTCTCTCAGCAGAAAATGTAAATACACAAGGTAACCTTTGCCAAAAATAGAGTGCCTCCTCTCCTTCCCCTGGTTTCAGGGTGGAGACAGATTCCTCAGACACACACTTGCAAGGCCAGTCACACTCTCTACTGCTTTACAATGTTATCAGATGCTGAGAGACCAAACAGCTCATAAATGAAAGAGCTTAATTCAGGAACAAATTTTCTTCTGTTTAAACAGATTTTTTTTTAACTAATCTCTGATTATTTCAGTACTCCCACTTACACTGTGACCCCACAGGTAGGTCAGTGGAGAGAGGAAAAGCCCAGGCTGTTGAAGCAGGAATAGTTTTGTTAAGTGGGTTTGGTTTGTTTTGTTGCTAAAGAAAACATGGCACTGAGCTGCACCTTGAGTCACGTTTTAGAACATGAAATACTCCCACAGGCTGCAGATCCCCCTTGCTCTTCCTGCACAGGCCAGTGTAGGAAGAGCTGGCCAACTCCCTCTCCACTGAGAGCCAGGAGGCACACGAGGGGTGGTGATTACAGGCGCTGAGGTAACTTAGGAGACATTTGGCTCCTGATTTGTGACTTTTAAATCCTTCCTTCTCCAAATAATTAGTGGAATTCTCGGTTTTCAAGGTGGCATGAGCAGCACAAATTGCCACAGAAACTCTCACTGTGAGTTGTACCTACTATGAGGCCCACATAGCCTAGAGATGATCTTTCTCCAAGCAGATAAAAGTCCTGCCTGGTTCTGCAGCAGGGTGGGGTTCATCCCATTCGGGCAGCAGAAGTGTCTAGCACTTCCTTCTCACCCCACACTTGCCCCCTGGGCTGTCAGCAACTTTTGATGGGGCTTCACTAACTGAGGAACAGATTCAGGTCTTAAAATTCATAATATTAAAAGCAAGTAAGATAAAATCAATTTTGTGTTTCCTTTAAACGCAGACCTGCTTGGCACGAAGTCCTACCTTGCAGCTGTGTCACCATGAGGGGAGGTTCACTCAGTTCCAGAACCCAGGACAAGAAGCCAAGGATGGAGTGGGGATCATTGTCACCAAGGTGCCTGTACCAGCCCCACAGCCCCAGTGAACCACCATGCCAGCAGCAGTACTGGCCAGGCTGAGGAGCAGCTGAATGAGTCCTCAGAGAGCCCTCCCAAGCAGGGCAGTGAAGCAGAGCCTTCAGACCTCAGTGCATCCTGTACCCCTTTAAAGGAAGCCTCCTGTCCCCTGTTCTTCCATGTGAAATAGGTGGCCATGGAAAAGAACAGTATTACGGGAGGTGATGCTGTTGGTGGTGCCTCCTAAGCATCACACACGGACAGCATCCTGGAGCACAGCCAGGATCACAGCTTCACATTCTCTGCTCACCACAACTTTCACAGATCTAAGGGACCCACCTCTCCTTATGAACTGTTTCAAGCAGGATGCAAGAGTGGATTCATCTAAAATACGGCAGGAAACAACATTTCCACCAGACACCGTGCAGGAGGCATCTCAACACCAAGGGGAGAGTGCTGGGCTCATGGAGCAGGGGTTAACTGGCTGCTTTGGCCACTCACCATCCCAATGGGCCTCAGGTTAAGTTAAAATACTGCAGAGGTTGCTGGAGAAGCTGTAGTGCTTGAAGGACAAGACAGTGCCCAACAGGCAAGGATGGGCATGGGGACTGTGGGATGTCTGCGGAGAACAGCCTGCCTTCCAGCCCCTGGCTTGTGAGGAAACCACATTTGCAATGCAAATTGACTGTGCACAGGCAAGTTATAGTCCCAGACAGACTTGCAAGCCTGACCTTCCTTCACTTCTGAAAGGGAAATTGGGATTCTCACTATCAATGTTCATATGGTAAAAGCACTGCCCAGCAAAACAACTACTCAGAGGAGGGATCAGACAACTATTTCAAATACAATTCAACAAAGGCGTCTCTGGGGAAAAATCCAGTCTTGGGGGTCCCCCTGCCACTCCCAATCTATCTGTCAAGACTCAAGCCACCATAAGAAGGTGTTTTGATGTTGCATGTCCACAGTTGACTCCAGCACTGTGGATGGGAAACGGCTGCTCCAGGGTGAGACCCAGTCAAGTCAGGTGGGTGACAGGGACAACCGCAGGTGGAAGATAACAAAGGATCTTTCTTAGGTGCAGTTTTACCAGCACCCTCAGTATTTGACATCTAAACCACTTATGTCTATCCTAGAAGGTTTATACTAATGTGATTAACCTAAGCATTAAGTGACTAACTTACCTGCTCCAGAAAACAAAAAAAATAAGCAAACCCTACAAGCGCTGATACAAGTATAGATGTCAGACCAGACAGCAATCAAACTTTCTGCAGGGAATCATGAGACACACAAGCTCTTCAAACAAACAAAAAGAGCTTAAACTGGTTTGTTGCTGGCAGAGCTGTGTGCAGCCCTGTGCTGCAACACAGCCAGACACCCACTCCCCAAACAATCAGAGGGCCTGCTGACTTCTGCTGGTGGTTACCTGCCACTCCCACAGCTCCATCAGCCCCAAAGATTGTGCAAGCCCAGCCTTGGGCACAGACAGTCAGGTTACCTGAGGTCAGCACCCAGTGACCATTCAGTTATCCCTTTTACTGGCACAACTGTGGCACTGTTGAACTGGGGGAAAAAAATGAAGGATAACATCTTTAGCACACACAGTTAGGGGCTCTTAGGGGCTCTGTATGGCCTTGCTCCAACTGGGAATTTTTTAAAGAGAACTTTAAGCCCTTAACAGACCTCACAGTCTCTCACCTCCCCTCTGGTGCTGCCAGCAAGAAGCACAGGAAACCTTTGTACCTGCACCACAGGTGAGTGAAGCAGAAAAGCCCCCTCAGTAAGCTTGTGCACCGGAGCACACCAGCCTCCAAGTGGTCAAACACATTATGTGATAAGAAACACCAACAGCTGCTGAATAATTTATGTGATAAACTATTTCTGGAGCGTTTGATCAGCTCTACCCGGCTACCATTACTTTTGCTGAATCAACAGCCCCCATCGGAGCATATGCTCCAGCAAAAACAAGCAGTGCTGTGACAGGTTAGGGGAGACATTTACTAAATTAAATGCACACCCTGCTCGCTCTGCTGAGCCATAACGCAGCACACACACAGAAATCCAGGCAGCCAAATGCACGCGCTTCCTGAAGTGGTGTCTGAGCATACACAATCTGTCCCTCCAAGGTTTTCCATTAACATACCCACATGTAGAGCCATAAATCAAAATGAAGGAGAACAGAGCGGGCTGGCAGAAGAGCAACAGAAAGAAAATACATTGCAGGCCATTTTGCAAAAGGTGGTGATTAACTACTGTCAGGTAAAAGGAGCAATTCTGCACCTTGGTGGCCTCGGGAAGTGGAAGGAGGCTGGAAAGAAAAAAGGTATTTAGTTGCTCTTGAAAACAGAAACGAACACAGCAGCAATTTTTAAAGAGATTAAAAATACATACTAATGTATTGCTAAATACTCACTTCATTTCAGAATTTGCCACAAACAGAATGAGGACACCAGTACTGATTTCTGTAGAGGAGTCAGAGGACCCAAAGCAAAGGAGGGGACTGCAGTAAGGAAGCACAGAAAAGACTCTGGCAAGATGTTGCTCTGCACAACTGCCCTGGTACCTTCCTAAGGCTGCTCAAAGAGCTGCTGTGGCACAAGGGCTGCCCACATCCACACAGGATGGAATTTCAGTGAGTTACCCCTTCACTTCAGAAAGTAGTGCCTGGGATTTGCTGGGGTAAAATGACCAGGTTTTTACTACAAACATTCCCCAAGAATACCCCTCACTTCTACAAAATCTGAAATCCTTCCCTGCCACTACCTTTCTCTGAATGGCAGCTGGGGACCACTCTTTTTCTCATATAGAGTTGGCAGATTTTCAGAAAAAGAAAGAAAAACTGCCACGTATCGCTGCTGTGGGACAGATGACAACGCCACCAGCACTGGGATTATGAGACTCTTTGCTAGTGGAAGAGCAGGCATGGTAGGCAAGCCCCCCTACTTGCACCCAGCTCCACAGAAGCACCTATGGGATCACCCGGGCAGATCTGGCAAAAAGAAGTCACTGCTTATTTTCCCAAAGGCGCGTGGATTGGACAAGAGGAATCCCAGCACATGCTGGGATCTTCAGCTCAAAACACAAATCCCACTCCTATTGGGTGTTAATAACACACAAACTCCCAACTCCCAGAAGAGAATCTCATTGTCTACCCTTGATCACGCCGAGGTGCACGAGGGTTCACAGGAACAGCCCGGCCCAGCAGGTTATTTTGGTGTGGTGAATCAGTTCACCGGGCTGCAGGGAGCCTGCCAGCGCGCATGACGAGGCAGGAGAGCTGCCAGCTGCCCTTCAGCTGCCGGAGCAGCTCCTATCTGCACAAACACACTGGCACAACACCCACTCTCTATCTGGCAACAGCAGATTTTACACCACTCAGTGCTGCTGCTAAATACAGGAATCATTTTAGAGCACAACAACAAAGTCACACATAACAGGTTTAACCAAAGCTGCGTATTTTCCTGCTATGGAAACCGGTCACAAGAACCAAAAAGCTGCCCAATGACAAGAATCTTGTGTGCTGCTCTCTCCTAATCTGCACTGTTCCCTTCCGAAACCCTAAAACTGATGAACGGCGACATGGACTAGTTACAGCTGGCCCAAAGCAGCAATCTCAGCTTTTCACATCAAAGCTCTGCTAATGCATCATCAAGGTCACAGCAAAGCACAAGGATATTTCACCTCCCACCTCCAAATGACCTCATGCAATGTGCAGCCTCTTCACAAAACAGACTCCCCACATACAGACAGCCAACAGAACTTTAAGGTCTTAGGGCACCTTTTTTTTTTTCCATAAGCAGGAATAATCCATGAGTCCAAGCAAAATGGGAGCTGACAAGACTTACTTGGTGGTCCAGAACTGAATGAGAGACACCAACACATTTAGAAAAATGCTCAAAAAGCAGCTGTGAAAATTGCAGCTTGTCCTCCTCTACAAAGAGTAGAAAATGTACTGACTGAAACTAGCAAAAGGTGAGCTGAGACACAGAAAACCTTTGGAAAACTGGACACAGCTAAGCAGCACAATCATCACTGTGAACTTTGAGGTTAAAATGTGTCAGAAGGGCTTAGACCAACTTTACCCTGTCTCTGAGCGTAGAGGTCCATGTGCAAACGTATTTTCCAGTGAACTTAAACCCACTGGTGTTTCATGCCAAAAACCCAAGGACTAAAGCCCTCAGCATTATGCACTGCAGAATTTTGGCTTTAGAGATTTCCTACTGTACATCTCAGCAAACATTTTCCTGCTCTCTAAACCTTTGTGCAAACTCTTCATAAGGTTTGTAAGCTATGCTCCCACCTAACACCAGCCCTACCATGCCACACCACGGCCCTAAACTCACTGGGTTTCAGAGAGGCTTCACACACAGGCACTTTCACACACTAACAGGACCCTTCCCATAAACCTTCTTGGAGCGGAATAAAACTGCGCCTTGTCTGAGAAACACTTAACAGACCGCAACTTATGCAACAGCCAAACATTTCATACGTGGAGAAGTGCAGCCCTGCCTTGCAAGAGCAGAAACGCAAGGCGAGAGCTCAGCCGTCAGATGGAGCGATAAACAAGTGACTAATAGGGGAGGACACGCACGTGTGGGACCTGCACGGGCCGGCGGGGCACGAGGAGCCTCCTGCCCCAGCACAGGTGATTCTGCTGCGCATGGGGAGCTGCACAGCCCGGGCAGTGCAAAGGCACAGCAGACGTGTGTGTGTGCGCGTGGAGATACACGAAGGTTCTCCTGCTGTTGTTGTTGAATATGAATACTTTTTCAGCCTAAATTGCATTAGTATGTATTCTAACTTTTTTTTTTTCTTTTTAATGCAAGTTTTCAGTTTATTTTACAGCCTTCTTTGTTACCAGTTTTAAAGCACATATATTTATATGGTTTAGAAGGGACCATCTGGAACCACCGTTTGAAAAACACATCCTTCTGGCAGACAACTTGTGTACTTCTGAGTAATTAGTGTGTGTTTATAGAAAGCCAGGGCATGCCTGGGTTTTTTTATTTGTGAGCCCACTCTTCATTAATTGCTGTATTTCCCGAAGAGCAAGAAACAACATTCTCCCTCTCTCAAACCCAGCTGCAACAACCCCCTGAGTGTGAGGCCAAGATACAGCACACACTACAAAAGGCTGTGACTCATGTCTTCATTCCCTCCCACACCTTCTGTGCACCTCCTTTGCATGGTCCTGCTCAGCTCTGCCCCAGGGCAGGTGGCTTCCTGCAGACAGGCAGCTGCAGATTCAGACAGCCCCAGCTTCATCCAGCAAAGCCCCTCTGCTGGATTAAACACCTGCTAGGAGTTCTGCCATTTCCCTGCTTCCAAAAAAAACCCAACATTTTTTCCCCCCTCTATTAAATTTCAGACTTCCTTTAATTTGAAAGCTTTTCAGGTTTTTGAAGGACCCATACAACCTGATGCAAGAAACGCCTAAAAGCTGGACCCCTTCAAGATCAAAGGCCTTCAAAAAGCCAATTTACCTAAAATGTCTAATAAACTTGGAAATCTGTATACTTTTTAAATTTTATGGTCACAGTCTACTGAGAAAAACGTGTTTGCTCAGAGTTCAGCCCCACAGTGTGCAACACATCAGTCCTCAACCACTCCCCGAGATCCCCAGCTCAAATGTGACACCTTAACTGTGTCAAGAAGCTTGAGCCCTCATTTCTAGATCCCTAGCAATAGAGCTGATCTGCCAGCACACCTTGGATGATGTTGTGTAACAACAAAAACCTGTTAGGCCTAGGAAGGTCTGAAGAGATTTAATAAGATATTGTGAAAGGAAGGCAAAAAAAAAAGGGGGGGGTATAAAGAGAGTCTCAAAAGGAGTTCACAAAACATGCCTCAAAATTTCTTTCCCTGAAAAAGCTTCCTTCCAGCTCATCTGGGAATTGTTTTCTAGGCAGTCAAGTGTATGTCAGATGCAAACTACTGAGATATCCAGTGCTACATCCACAACTATGAACTGTCCCAAGCACGCAGGTCAGCTCTCAGCCTTTTTCAATATGCAGCATGAGCTCTTCTGCACATCCAACAGAAGCCTGGTCCCAACCTTCCAGCTTTTCTTAGATGGTGTGGATCCCTTGCAAGTAAGTTCAGAGACAGAAATCACTTTAAAACACTGCTCTACTCAACTGTGTGACTTATGCAGAGGTGGAAGTATTTCTAGGGAACATACTGCAATCACAATGCAGTGCACATTTATATAATTCCCATGATGTAAATCCAGAACTGCCTTTAATAAATGTCATTGCACATGTAATAAGGACATTTAAATGACATGAAAAAGCTCAGATAATCCTGCTTACTCAGAAACTTTGCTGGCTAACTGAAGGGAAAGTTATCCTAAGAAAAAACAGGAGCAGAGGTAGTAAATAGGTGTGGAAAACAGCAACCCTGAAGTCCAGTAAAGTGCCAAATTACAGAGTGACTCAAGTCTTCAAACTGGCATTGCAGCATTCATAGATTCTTTTTCCCCCTATGTCTAGTAATGTCATGCTACGGCAGGACTAAAGACAGACAACAAGATGCATGGGGCTGCCTGCTACGTGGCAGCAGCTACTCCAGGTTTAGTGTTTGAAAAAGTCTGAGAGCCAGAATAATCCTATTTAGTTCTGAGAGATCAAACAGGATTTGTAAAAGGGTAACATATCCACAGATTAGTGAAATGTTCTCAGTTTAAACATGGTCACTTTGCAATCATGTTCAGAAAGTATTTTCATCCGTAGATGTAAGGAAAAGCTTTTGATCATATCTAGAGACATGAGAATTACATGGAAAATACACATTCATATATATGGATACATATGCAAAAAACCTAAGAGTGGTATCCATAAAACACCAATCCCTCCTCATCTACCCCTCATATGAGTTTTGACTCACTCACTCATACAGGAAGGCTCTCCCACAGCCATATGTACCATCAACAAAGGGAACACACCAACAGAGCACAGCATCTCTTTCTTAGCACAGAACAGCCCCTCAATATTCTCTAGTAATCAACTTCTCTAAACAAGGTTTTCTTCAGGAGAAAAAACGTAAGGATACTATCAAATTATCAGTTGTTTAGACAGACAAAGCCCATGCTGATACTATCTACAATTAATTCATAATGAACTGAAGATAATACCCTGATGCACTGCCTCACAGCCAGCACAGCCAGAGGGGAGCCCTCACTGCAGCCCACAACTGCTTGGAGCAGGAGAGTGGGTGGAAGGGCTGATCCCTCCAGTGACCAGTGACAGGACACGAGGAAATGGAGTGAAACTGTGTCAGGGGAAGCTCAGGCTGCTTCTTCACCCAGAGTGGTTGATCACTGGAACAGGCTCCTCCTCCACTGCACCAAGCCTGACAGTTCAAGAAGCACTTGGACGATGCTCTTAGTCCTAGGGTTTGGTTTTAACTAGTTCTGAGGGGAGCAGCAAGTTGGACTCAACAATACTTATGGCTCCTTTCCAGCTCAAGATATCCTATGATTCTATGTGCCAAACCGTAACTGCAACGACGGCAATTGCCTGTTTTGTAGAGCTTCCCAGAACTCATTGTTGACAAGGTCCTTAACAAGAGCTTAGCCATGAAACTGCCAAGTCTTTGCTCTTAATTCTTTGTGCTCTGCCACTACTATGAAAATACCAGTATCACTCATTCAGCTCACAACAGAAAAGCCTTCACCCAAGGCAGTTGTGAACCAACTGCTTGCAAGAGAAAATGTAGCCCCCTTAGATCATGGGAAAACACAGCTCAGTGGACTGAGCGACTGTTTGCAGCATCAAACCACTGACATGACCTGAAGGGCAGAAAGGAACCCTTCTGAAGGAGCTTTCTACCACACTCTATTCCAAAAGCAAAAACGAGCCACTTGCCAGTGGAGATCCTGGGAAAACATTACCTAACTGGTTACAGCAGACATAAACCTAATTATCAACCAGACAAGCACCATAAATAACCTAAATAGACGCACAGATGTTACTTCTGTGATAAGAACAGGGGCAGTTAGAGCTGCAGAAAACTCTGGAGCTCAATCAGCCATTACAGGACAGCTCCTGCTCTTTGAATATTCATTCCCCTGCCCCATAATTTTTTCATCCCACTGGAATTAAGGATATTTAAAATCAAACATGGATATTTTAATATCCACCAAATACTTTTATTAACAGGAACATCCTATCCAGCATGCCTATAGAGTAAGGGCAGCCAGATAAGTCAGCTGGCTGGCAAGATAAAAGTCAATATATTCCCTGTGTATTCCCACTATCCATGACTAAACACAACTGCAAGAGAAGAAAGTGCTCTTGCATTTAGCTGGAGATATAATCCCATAAGGGAATACTTTGAGTCAGCGGACAGCAATACCTTAAGATGCTCAGCTGGGCCTCTTCCCTGACCTGAAGGTTACAGAAGCTCATGGAACATCCCAGTGCCACAGCTGGCTCCCTCTGACAGGGTGATCTGTCAGGGAATCTGATCCTCCTCCTACCTGAAACAAGTATTTGGGTTTTCTAGCAATGCCCAGTCAGGCAGTGAGAGGTCAGGGCTGAGCTGGTGCTGTCACTTTACAACACACCTCCTGAACCTTTTACCAGCCTACCATAAGGACTCACCAGGCACCAGGACAGGCTTTATACACGCTCATTAGATGAACAGACAGATTTGTTTATACTTGGAGGCTGGGAAAAGGGACAGCAAAAGCTGTCCTTGAGTGAAATAAAACTATACATTAGACCCACAACTAAAAAAATACTGTGGATAAGGCTAAGTTCATTTAAGTGACTTTAATTACAAGATGATTATTAAACTAATTTAAGCTGAGAAAACACTTTCTAAAAGTCCACATTTAAATACGACTTTAAAAGACCAATTTACAAAAGACGACAGTGCAAAAAAATTACTTCTTTTCATCTTCTTAATCCACAAAAAGCCTCATTTTTGGAAGCTAAAGTGGACCACTTACTTAGTAAAGGCTTAGTCAGCATCAAACTTATGGAAGTGATTAAAACATTTTCACTCTTAGGAGCATAGTAAAAATAAAAATAGCCAACATCTTCATTAAACTGACATAAAAGCAAACACATTACCAGTGAAATGGTGCTGTTTCCATATGCCAGATTTGGTGTTTAAGAGGTATCTGGGAAGCTTTTAAGTTAAAGTACAGCATGTTACACCCATATAGAATGAGTCCCTTCCTAAACAGCTGGCTTCTTCCTGAGGTTACAAATGGAGAGCAGGTAACCTCATGTAAGGAACCAGTCTCCCAGCAGAGGTCTAAACTAAGAGGATTACAGGGTCAAAATTCTAGCAGATGGAGAAAGGTTTTATCTGCACATTAAAGAGGCACAGAAACTCTTAGATAACAATTTAATTACAGAAAAAATGAACAGTTTCTCAGGCACTCAGACTTGCAAGCTGAAATTTTTCACTTTGTTTTCTTACTTGCAAATGTCTAAACTGCAGTCAGCTGCTCAGCAGAACATATTAACACATGCAGAGCTCTGTCCTACTGCAGCCAGAAGGCTTCCCATACCTTCCAGGCAGGAGAAATGGAGGTAGAGTATTGTGACAAACAACTATCCTAATTAAAGATGACAAAAGCAAGATGTCCAGGTTGAAAGCTCTAACTCAAAGAACCAGGGAGTATCACGAGAAAAGAGCTTGCTATGAGGCACTTGCACCCTTCTACTCTTGTATAAAAAAGCAGAATTCAGCTGGGCAGGAGAGAGATGGGGAACAGTCCTTCAATAACTATCAGCTACTTTATTTCAGCTTATGTAACACAAATCCACATAATCAACTTTGCACAGCATCAGTCAGTGATTTTGTTTAAAGAGGTGTTCAGCTACTTCCATTTTCTCAACTTCTTCAAGTCACATCCAGGCCCTGCAGGACTGTATGAAAAGTCAGTCAAAAAAGCAACACAGAGAATGTATGAATGCTCCTTCACCAACCACAGAAAATACATACGGGATATTTCATCCTGGAAAGAGAAGTGTGGAAAAGTTCAGGTCTTTCTTCCAGCCTTTCCCCACTTCACAACTGGTATTTCATCATCAAAGAAGGTGTTTAGAAACAGTGTAAAAGCAGCAATGGACATTCTCCTCCTGTGACTTCCCAGCTTAAAAAACTCATTTATAAAACCAACCAGCAACAGTAGGAAATAGCACCATAAGAATTATATGAGATTCTGAGACACTACTATTAGGTTGTACTTTTGCATTGTGGTTCATTTCCCCTTTTAAAGGATACTTTCATCTCTGCTGGCAGAAATTTCTGAGTTTTGTTGGAAGGAGTGCTTTTACTCTGACATTTACATCACTAGCATGTGCCAATTATTATTATTTTTGTTGTTTATTATTATTACTAATGCTCAGGCATGATGCAGATTTTCATTCTGGGCTTCAATGCATGAAAAATAAATGTCTTCTGTGATCCGTTAAATATTCTAATTGCATGAACTTCACAGTTTACTCAAACATGGCAAGAAATATTTTTAGTCAGCAAAATATACCAGCATAATAATGTCTGTCCACTGTAAACAGGAAGTAAGGAATATCTAGGGAAAAAACAGACTTGTACTGTACCACTGTATGTTCTTCCAACCCTTCCACACAGACAGCAAGCTAAATCACCATACCCTTGTCAGACAAATTTATCATTTAAGCACTTTACAGAGATTAGCATGGCTTCTCCCAATGAACTCAGTAAAGTCACTGATCCATTCACTTGAATAACCAGTTACTACAATTTCCAAAACTTAAATGTGCTGTGCAAGATAAAAAACAGCACTGTGATGATCCCTGGTGCAACATGTGCTTCAATAAGAGAAAAATCTTATAAAGTAAAAGGAAATCAAAAAACTTCATTTACACCAGAAACGCAGACTTTGGAATTTTCCTTTATCAAAATAACCTCATTATGGTTACTTACAACTTTGCCCTAGGAGAACTGTACAATATATATATAAATATATGTATAAAAAACAACAGCAAAAAAAATCAATTGCTGTTCTTCCTTAATATTAATCGTCATCTTCTTCCTCTTCATCACTGATCACGTATTTCTTATGCTTCTTACTTGCTTTATCATCATCATCTGCTTTTCTCTTTCCAGAAGGTTCACCCTCCTAAAGGCAAAAAAGGACAAAAATAAACCACCCTACTTGAAGCTAAAATAAAAAAAACCAAATTCAGAAGAGCAACAAAAAGACCTCAAAGCCATTCTTGTAAGAAAAGCAAAATTACTAGTTCTAGTTTTTGCATTTTGGTAACTGAAATACTCAAGTTCAGCCAGCACTGTACCAGTGTCAAACCCCCCACCCCTGCAGCTCCGTTCACCTCAGACTGAGCTATGGCACCGGCAATCTCTGTCATAATCTGTATTTATAATGTGCAATATCATTCTCAGCAAGTCTTACAAGCATGGGTAACTTGGGTAGCTCCTCAGCTTTGCAGTGAATTTTCCAAGAAACACACACATTCCCTTAGGCAGCCGTTGTAGCTTTGCTAAGTTTTCAGACTATTTATACTTACATGCCCTAAATCAGAGCTACTGAAGCAAAGAAGAAATCCAGGAAGTGGGTAGGCATTTTGTTCATTTTGTTACAAATTAGTTCATTTTGTTACAAACCCAAAACCACTCTCTGGCATAAGGAAAAAAAATCATGAGAAACCACCTGCACTCAGAATCAACACCAGTTTATAGTCCAAGAAATGTAACAGTTTATGAGGTGTCAAAGGGCTGGTCAAAGAAACTCAAATCACTGAGTTAATTACCTGCTTGCAAGTAATAACATAATGACTTTTATAGACTGGATGTTCCATTTTTAGTCCCTGAATACAGAGTTAACAGGTTAATTTTTTACTCCACGTACATTTACACCAGTTCAGTTTGAATCATCTTTCCAAGCAACGTTTTAAATCACTAGTTGTTCATGAAAAACTCATCAATTGTGACATGAAGAACAAGTGGTAACTCAATTATTGCTTAAAAAGATGAGTACCTTTAAAAATACTCTCATGTCTAAGTAATCTCATCCCTTTTTCCATTTGTTGGTTTTGAAAGTGGAGGGTGTTTTTGTTTTGTTTTGGTTTTTTTTAAAGCAACTTGCTTGGATTTTAAGAAGGAGCAAAGACTGAGCTTCAGAATTTTAATTAAGAGTTTCAGAACTCTAACAAGTGATTATTTATCCAAATGCATTTTATTTTGTATTAATGCATGAAGTTAGTACCGTGAGAATCTCAAGTAGGAAGGAATTTTAGGCATGGAAACCAGAAATTAGTAGGGGTGGGAATCTCAGTGACAGCTTCTTCCTCAAAACAAGCATTCTCTTGTAATCTAGCTAGGCTATTGTTCAATGAGTCATCTTCCTGTTCAGCAGAATACCCCGATTAACAGTGAAACTACTTGCTGTGTGGTGATAAAGTGTATTAATCACAGATTGACATTTACAGTAACAGCAACAAATTGTTATCAGGACAAAGATTTGTGCTGTGTTGTTGACTGACAGCACATAAAAGCATGTTTGTGTACAAGGAACTCAGTGTTTCACATATGTGGATATGTGTAACAAATATCACAGTTCCTGTGTGGCTCTGAAATAAGCACTTGCACATGGCTGGGTTTTCTCTAACACTGTAGCACCCCTCCATGGCCCGACAGGAATATTACCTTCAAGTCACAGCATTTTAAAATGGAGGCTATTGTTCCTCGAGCAGCAGAGAAATGCTGTTGACTAGACCTTTTCTTCTGAGAGAATGGAATTGCAAAGTCCTGACAATGCTGTATCGTGAACTAACACCTGGTAGTGTCTTACAATAAACAATTCAATTTCTACAAACACTCACAGAGCTCACAAAATTAGTTTTGTCTACATGACTCACTACTGTGGTCTCCAGGACTGTGGTCATATTTTCTGAAATATTAAAATCTCCTAATGTATAATAAAAAGCCAGGATTTATGTCCTTAGAAGAAAAACCTAATTTTTATTTTATTTTAGCTTCACATTACAATGCCTGTTAGTGCAAATACTCAGCTGACAGTGTAAGAGGAGTGCCCCAGCAGCAAGAATATGCATTCAGAATGCAGCAACCACCCAGAGGCTGGGAAGTGAGGGATTCCTCCTGGGCAGTTTACAGGAAGCACAGTATGGAAAATGAGAGCAAGCTTCCTCCTTGTGTAACACTGCAGTGCTGCACCAGCAATGACACTACTTGAACTAAAAAAGACTCATCTGATAATACCCAGCAGTGATAAATTACAAACTAATAAAACACAATTTTAGATGAGGAAACAGCACTACTGGTGTAGCTACACTTACCTTGATCATAACCTCACGCTTTGAATGATACTCGGGTGGTGGATAATGTCTTTTTAGCAATAGACATTAACTCTTTTTAAGTCTTCTATTCAAAAAGAGCAGAAATTCTATGTAAAATGCTTCCACTACTTCCATAATAAAGAGGAGAGGACCATGTAGCTTGGACAACACTGCACTAGGATTCTAATATTTAATCTTCTTACTCGTTGCATAATTTTGGTAAAGTCATTTTACATAACTCTACACAAATTTCTCCATCTTTAAATCAGCAATAACAATAGTGACCTCCTTTGGGAATAACTCATGTCTATGAAACAGTGCAGTGTATAAGAAACTGGTGATTAATTACCATGGAAAACATGCCAAGTCAAAAAATACATTTATCATGGCATTAATGAAAACTATGAAAGCCTCAGCTTTAAAAACCAGATTTAGTGCTGAAATTTTCCTCATCAAGAATGAGCAGCTTAAGAACAAAGTCCTTTTCTTACCTCATCACTATTAAGTTTCTTTGCCTTGAGTAGTCTTTGGGTTTTATCTTCATCTGAGCCTTCATCACTGTCAGAAGAGTAGATTCTAGCACGTTCCTCTGCAGAGAAAAATAAAAGACAAATATTTATCATTCTCTGAAACTGCTGAGGAAGAGAGAATATTAAAAATAACTGTCTTACATTTAGTCCTACAAAATGCTGAAGTTCCACAGAATCTAAGTCCAGAGCAAACAAAATAAACTTATCACGGACTGAATTAATGTCTCCTTCAGGTATCAACTGGCAAAATACTGTCTTATCAGGACAGTCCTGTGAAATTAATCTATCTGAACCACCCAGGCCCTAATTACATGCTGAAAAGGTTTATGATTACCTCTGATGCCACCTTTGTATCTGTTTTTGATAGCTGCCAGGCTGATTGCATCATCTCCCTCATCCTCCTCGTCGTAGCGATCAGGTTCCAGGTAACTGGCACTCAGACCACGCTGGTGCTGCTTCTCCCGCATCCGCCGCTGCTGGGATTCTCTGCGAATGGAGGCTCTTAATCTCTCCTCTTCTTTCTGCCCAAAGAAAGAAGCGATGTATTAAGACTGAGGGATAAAAAAACCCAAACAAATCATCTCAAGTGCCCTTTCTACTGCAGCTTTTGAAATAATTTCACAGCAGTGTAAATACTGTAAATATTTTCAATTTTGTCACCTGTAAGGTTAAAGAAACCACACCCATGGCTTACAACTCTTGCCTAAAACTCCAAAACATACCCTGTTTTTCATAAATCACAGAATGTTTAAAAATGTTCAGCTATATTACAGTTGTGATTTTTCAGATTAAATCAGAAGATAAGAGAGTTCCATGCCACAATACCTTAATCATTTCTGTGCGCTGAGACTCTGGATCACGACCTGCCATTGGCAAAATACGGATTTTCTGGGTCTTTGAACATCTGTCTGCCAGAGACAGAGTCATCTTCCTGTGAGTGGCACTGTCTGTAGAGTGTGGTCTGGTAAAAAATTGCTATGGGTTAAATACCTCTTTAAGGAATGTAACCATTTTCAAAGGACAACTGTAGGACCAGCACAGTTAAGATTTCAAAGATTCATCTGCACAAAAGCATCATCCATTTTTAAAACACATGTATAAAAAAATTACATGTAGCCTACATATTACAGTTGCATGGCACATTAACCTTTCCAGCTTGGACACTTAATTTAGGACAAACCTTTGGAAAACAGCACATTCCTATTAAACAGTTAAGGTCTGAAGGTTTATAAACTAGTATCTCTAATCTCTATATACTAGTTACAACACTAAATTGCAAAAATAGTATCAACATTTGATATAGAACAGCATCTTTACCTGAAGGTTAACTTTGTCTTGAAAACAGCCTGTCCTTGTAGACCTGTCCCTTGTCTGATGAACAAATGGTTGTGATCTCCCTGCAGCGGCGCCTTGTACACGTCAAAGACCTCATTGCCCAAGTGGAGAGACATGCTTAAAGGAGATTCACAGATGAATTATCTGATAAAGCCACTACAGTCTATTTTTTTGTCTCATTTCTAAATGAAGAAAGTCTTCATGTTTCCTTTTTATATATAGTCAATAATTATATTTCAATCCAAACTAAGCAGAGTATAAACTTTTCAAAGCACTGAGACTAAAATAATTTGTGCTGTGCAGAACTGACATCAAAGTTTGTTGACCTTCCAATTTTGTATGTCATGGCACGTCACTGTAAGAACAACTGCATTCCTACAGTAGCAAAAAGTCCAGACTAACCTTCCATCTGACCATTTGACTATCCGTGCATTACTTTCTCTGATCTCATTCCCTTCCTCATCTCGTCGCATCCGCCATCGTATTGTGTTTTCTACCTGTGGGGTAAGAACCCAAAACATGTTTTCTAACTCATAGTAAGGAATACTGTGGTAAAATATACTCTATATAGGTCAAGAATTGCAGTTAGAAAGGCTTGGCAATTTGTTGCATGATGCAAAGAAATGAACATGAAGAGTACTGCTTTTATATGTGGAAGGCAGCTGTCGAGCTTTTTAAAAATGGATTACTAAAATGAATCAACTTTCCTCAGTGCTGAACTGGCCCACACTTTCCTAGTCTGAATCACAAATTCAAAACCATTCCAAGATATCTGAAACAGACTTTGAAGAAATGTGGCTAGATAAGTGTAAAAGAGAAAAGGAAACTTAAAATCATACCTTGAGTTTTAACCTAGTTCTACCCTCTTCATCAAGCATCTCCTCATCTTCAAATTCATCTTCGTAATACTGAGGATCAAAGGGTCTGCAATAAATTTTACA
Organism: Myiotriccus ornatus; assembly: GCA_036023395.1. Classification (NCBI taxonomy): domain Eukaryota; kingdom Metazoa; phylum Chordata; class Aves; order Passeriformes; family Tyrannidae; genus Myiotriccus; species Myiotriccus ornatus. The sequence goes on along the minus strand of JAYRBT010000018.1, from coordinate 12,474,781 downwards.
ATACATCCTTTATTCTTCTAAAAGATTAATCCAGATTATTCTAGAGTTGTGCAAAATAACAGGTGCTTGAAAATTTAATTTTTAAATTATAATCTGCCCACAACAGCAGTGAGAGTCCTTCCTGCAGCAAGGGATCACTGCAGTGATTCCCCACCTCAGGGGCCCAACCCGTACCAATGATTAGAGACACGGTAACATTCACACCCTCCAAATGGTTCCAGCAAAAAAAAAAGCAAGTCTGCCTCAGAAAATACTGATTTTTAGTATCAGGATGATGGGGTGAGGGTTAAGTCTGGAACAAAATATGTACAACATTGTACAGAGAGAATAAAATGAAAAAAAATCATCATATAAATGAGATGAATTGGGAATTTTCTAAGAGCACAATCTTTGTTTTTTTTTTTTAATTTCAATCTCAAAAGCAGCCAAAGAGAAAGGAAGATGAGATTGTTTTCCCTCTGACGACTGGGATGGGAGTGGTTGGGGGAACAATTTCCCTCACCTCCTTCCTAATAATTTCCAGGCTGCTGCAAGGAAAAGAAGTGATAGACTCTGCTATTGTGCAATTCTATTTTCAGTCCTGTCTGACCCCCAGTGATCACCAGGTCTTCTCTCACTGATTACAGCCACTAAAGGGATTCTTAACAATTCTCCCCCGAAGCAGCCTAGAGCCCGAGGCCAGAAAGGATGGTTTCACTGAGCTATGAAAAACAAGGCTGTGCTGCCACCTAACAGGGCACCTACTGAACTTTTGACAAAGTTCCTTAACAAAACACTCAAAGAGACACATTTAACAGCAATTTGCTACAAGTGCTGAACAAGGCCTTCAGGGCCAAGCGTAACATCACAAATTCCAATTATATTGTTTCACATATCAATTCCAGTAAATGTCTTCAGTTTGGGTTAGGCAAACACAAAAAGGACTAACCAGCCTCTTCACAGTAAAGCAGTACATTTAGCACACATAGATAAAAAAGGCCTTATTCTAAAATTCGTAATGCTGTTTTTAGTAATTCATAAGTGCATAAAGATCCTGTGCATTTGCCTTTCACACCTCTGAGAGCCTGAACCTATGTTTAAAATAGAACTGATAGCATCTGATTTCAATTAAATCATATTTTTTATTTGTACAGACAAGAAGTTATTCAATCAACCTGAAACACAAGCTCAAAATTACTCAGCACCTGATTAGATAACAACAGATATTACAACTGATTAAGCACAGCCACAAATTTTCATCTTAATGTCAACCACTGTAAACAGAGCAAACACATTTAGTTGTATTACTAAACAAAAGCAATATATGAAAAACCTTATCAATCATGTATTTAATGTGCAATTACCTGGGCTCCACACTGAGGAAGTTGGGCAGCTTCACAAAATATAAATCATTACCCAAGTCTGTGTTCACTTTTGGTATTTCTACCTCTATTCTGGTCTCTGGAATAGGCTCTTCTTCCTGCTGTTCTTGACTCAGTCCATTTTCATCCTAATGAAAAAATGGAGAATAGGAGCACACATGAAAAGAAGTCAGTCTGGCTACTTCTGCTTTAATAAGCATATTTTCCTTAAAGAAATGTCATCCATATGCACAGAGAGAGAGATGGGGTAAAAAAGAACTGACACATTTTCATTGAAAGCAATTCAATTCAGCATTTTCATGGGCCACCTAAAGTGACTTCAAGTACCAGTGCAAACTCAGAGATGACAGACAGCAAAGAACAGCAAAGAAGCTGATCTACAGTTTTTAGTTAAGCACTGGAGACTAAATGGGTGACAACTCCCAGATTAAAAAGGATATTTTTCTGTATTATCAACAAGAGATGAAAATTTATCATCAAAATGAAAATATTTTTCAAGTAGCTGTAATAAGGTACTAAAGACAGCTATGGTTTTGTATTTTACTTGATGTCAATTAAAACTATCCAAAAAGCAGAGCAGGGATGAGGGAAGGCAGACAAATGAATCCATCTGATAGTTATATATAAAACTTAAATAATTCTTTCCGCTGGGGCAAAATTATCTGTAATGCCTACTTAATGTTATTACTCTTTTTCACTCAAGCATTATCAAATTCAACGGGTGTTCTCCATTTCACAGTGGAATAGTGTGTTCATTATCTCAAAAGTCAAGTCTACTCACAATGGGCTGTCCTGGGGTTGGTGGTTTGTCTTCTCCATCACTCCCTGAGGAAATGTCATCTGCGCCTCCAAACAGATCCATGACATCTGCATGCTCTTAAGCAGAAAAACTGCTATTTTAAAACACACATATATGTGCACACACAGCCCTAATGCAAGAACACTCACATAAAAAAAAAGGTTACCAAATCCCTCACTCTTATTAACACTTAAAATCACCTGCAAAGGTTAAAAATTTCAAATGTTTATGGAGCCCCCATTATTCCCTTATCCTGAAAAACAGTTTTCCCATGTATTTTTAAGGTATGTTTTCCTGGGAAGGCTCTATCAAATAAGGGAATCTAGCTGAAAAACGGCAACGGAAGAATGTAACATAATCCTTATTCAAGTAACATGAATATAAGTAACAGCAACTCCATTACACATTTTGGAGGTTTTACTTCTTGGAAAATCCAATACTTCTTTCTCAGCCAGCTAACCCATCACAAAATCCAGTACAGGTTCCCTGGGCTGCTCTGATTAAAGGAACCATTTCTTAACGTGTGAAAGAACATTCATAAAAGCAAAGTTCATGGAGGAAGCTGAAAAGCTGACAGGACTAACCAGAGTGAATCAGAAGTACAACGGGTACCTCCCCACACAGAACTCTTGCTGTTTCATTATTTCCATGGCACCACAGTCACACATACAGCAAGTGCTACCAATTCTATCCTGGAGCCGATGAATGGCACCTCAAGGTGATGATTAAAGGAATCAAACCCCCACAAAACAACACCACAGTTTACCTTTCTGCCCTTCTGTATCACTCTCCACTTCTGAATCTGATGTAATTGGTTTCTTTCGCTTCATTCGCAGAACTTCATCTTCACTGTCGCTGCCCCTTGCAGACTCTACCAAGGAGCATAATTATTCTCAGCAAATTAAAAACTTTGCTCCACAAATTTTAAAATGCCTTTGTATTAATAAACTGATTCAGATGAAAAGGAATTTTAAAAGTGCTGCATAAAAAAAGCATTACAAAGATGACTACAGTTGAAAGCTACACGATTACTGCCTTTACACTGAAGTTTGAATCTTTTCAGGCCAATGTAAACAAGACAAGAGACCAAACCAGCAGCAAATCATTACTTCTGTACACAGTCCTACCGGATTTGTGCTCTTGCTCCTCCTCATCAGAGTGCTGGGCCCTTTCCTCATCATCAGAGTTCTGCATCTTCTCCTCATCAGAGCGCTGGGCCCTTTCATCATCATCAGAGTTCTGCATCTTCTCCTCGTCCGAGGCCTGTGGCCTCTCCTCATCATCGGAGTTCTGCATTTTCTCCTCGTCCGAGTTCTGGAGTCTTTCCTCGTCATCAGACACCTGTGGCCTTTCATCCTCATCCGAGTTCTGTGCCTTCTCCTCATCGTCGGAGTTCTGCTGCCTCTCCTCATCATCAGAGTTCTGCTGCCTCTCCTCATCGTCTGACTGATCACTTTTGTCCTCCTTGCCCCACTTCTCGTCCTCTGAATGTGCTTTTTCGGAACCATCTCCCTCTGAGTGGTGACTGCCTTCATCTGAGCCGTGATCACGGTCATCCTCGTCGTCGTCATGAGCAGCTTCCGAGGCGCTGTGCTGCTCCCCGTCCGACTGGTCGTTGTCCTCATGCTCGGAGTGCCCCGAGGCCTCAGAGCGATTGTAGGACCTTTCAGAGTGGTTGTCGCTCCCTGAGTGGTGGGATGCTCCTTCGTCCTCACTGTCATCTCCAAACAGCTCCTTATTACTGGGTTTTACCGCCTCCCTGTCATCATCCTGGTCGCTGTCGCTTCCAGAGGCGTTGCTACCAGAACCAGCGTTTTCCTGGTCGGAATCTGAATCGGATCCCGAATCAGAATCTGCAAAACAAACATCACCCTTTCAAAAGTCAGGATGTCCCTACAAGGATGCACATAAGATGGGCATTGCTTTAACACTAAAAAAATCCCCCCAAACCAACCCAAACAGAGTCCACAGAGAACTGTAAGAAGGACTGACAGAAGTTACCAAGTAAAATAAAATGTCTGCTAGTAAAGGCACAGCTGAAGAAAGACACAATGAAAAATAATGCCACATGAAATTTCAAGCCACGAGCTATGATTTAAGACTCTAAACTTGTAGAAGCAATAAGGAACTACACAAAAGTAAATAATATTATTAAAATAGCGAAGGCTTAAACAATAACTACATATACGTGGCTTATAATATTCTGCAAATTCAAAACAGTCATCATGTGTTTAAGTCATGTACTCGGGCACGTTTGTGCCCTTGGAGCTCCTCGTCAGTGCTGAGGCTGGTAAACGCCGTTTCGAGCAGGAAAATAAAAGAACATCCGCCTTGAGAAGCGATTTACAGGAGCGGAGACAAGTTCTTCGGTCACACGCTAAGGACTGAAGCGGGCGGCGCTCCCTCATTCCCTCCCCTGCCGGCACCGACCCCTCGGCCCGCGGCCCCGCTGCTCCCGCGGGCCCCTCCTCCCCCCGGCCCAGGCCCTGGCGACGCGTGAGGGGCGATGCGGGGGGGGCGGGCCGGCCGTGCGGGGACGGGGGGGTGACCGGGAGGCGCCAAACCCGCACCTTTGTGCTCGGGCTCCGAGTCCGCGTCGCTGCCGAACAGATCCGCCATGTCGGCCATGGCGGCAGCGCGGCCCCGCCGGCGCGCGCGGCCGCGTCACGGCGAGCGCGGCCCCGCCTCTTAAAGGGGCCGAGTCTCCCCCGGCTGAGGCGCCGGAGGGAGCGGAGGGCGCGGCCACGGGGAGAGATCGCGCTCGGCCGCCTCCAGCCCCGCCCGACAGCGGCCCGACAGCGGCCCGGCGCGGCCGAGCGCAGCGGCACCGAGCGGCACACAGCGGCACACAGCGGCACCGAGCGGCACCGAGCGGCACCGAGCGGCACCGAGCGGCACACAGCGGCACACAGCGGCACCGAGCGGCACACAGCGGCACCGAGCGGCACCGAGCGGCACACAGCGGCACCGAGCGGAACACAGCGGCACCGAGCGGCACACAGCGGCACCCAGCGGCCTCACGCCCCGCCGCGCCCCTCAGCGCCCGCCGGCGCGGAGCGAGCGGCTGTCACGACACGTTCCGCTGCCCGGGGTCACTCCACTCACCCTCCTTCTGGAGAGGGAAAGGTATTGCTTTGACACAACATAAACACGCGGGTCAGTTTTTAAGCAAGTCAGCGTACTATTTAAAAAGGCAAACAAACAAACCCCCAAAACCACAGCAAGAATACAGTACTTTAATCATCCAAAACGTTTACTGGTTTACAGTCTGACAGCATACCGTGGTGATAGGCTAAAACACTCAATGCGTGTTTCCTCAATGGAAATTGAAATTGAACACTTGCTTGTTTGTCGCTTACAAACACAGGATTACTCAAGCTGTAGAGGGAATGAGGCTATTTCTTTAAAATACAACAGTAAATAGATAATTGCTTTGAAATATAGGCTATGTTTCCATGCTTAGCTGGGAACCAACAGAATCAATATATGCAATCATTTGACCTGTCCATTAAGGCTAAAAACAATCCATATAAAAAAAAAAATCATCTCTTAGAAAGAAAGACCTTGTGTTTCTGGTAAGTGGTTATCAAAGTAATACCACTCTTTCACTCAGAATCAATGGAGTCATACACAGGATCTCACCACCCCTGACAGCACTACATCAGTGTCCACTCGGTTTGCTGAGACCGTGTAGGATTCCTGGCTACAGACTGAATTCCTTCATTTATTTCAAACGGGATACACATTGTAGGCACAATTGTTGTTAATCGTTCCATGCACCATGCCAAAGGTTTTGCAACATTTTGGATAGCCAAACCCTTCTGACTGATTGCAACAACAAAACAGTTTTCTATGCCCAGTCTGTCCGATTCCTGTCCTGAAAGTGCTGACAAAGTCAAATTCTTACCCGCTGTCTACAGAACTAAACCAATTATTAAGGTCCACTACTATCATTGGTGACAGGACACCTGAGAGCTGCAGCTTAAAAGCCCCTGCCTTTGATTAGGATGTAAATAATGAAACAGCTAATTTAATTTAAAAAAATAAGGAAGGTATTTGTGCTATCATTTCCATAATCCAGCCTTTCAATTTTCTCCTTAATTTTCAAGTAGGAAATAACTGTCTAATCTTGTTAGATAATGATAAAATAAGTCATCATAGAATCACAATACGTGAACAGATTCTGTGAATATGGCAGCCCTTCAACAAATGAAGGAAGACATTAGAGCCTGTTTTTTGACACAAAATTACTATGGTGCCTAGCAAATAAAAAGTAAAGTACAGCTTTAGGCAACTCAGCACATGACATGCTTTGGCCATCTTTATACAGCCCTGTCTGTAAAAAAAGACACTTAAATGTGACTTTATGCACACTGTATAGGAACTTAAATTTCAAAATCTATGAAGTTCTTCGAAATTTACAAAAGCTAAAACCAAATGAAGCCCTTTTGTTACTCCTCAGATCACCCCTAGTTGTTTCAAGGTCATAGTAAGTACAGTCTTTGGTTTTAACAGAATTGATTCAAAGTTGTTTTTTCAGAGCACATATTTATTTGTAATTCTAATAAAAGGCTGATTTTGAAATAGGAAAAAAAAAAAAAGTTCTTCCACAAGTATAAACCAGTTATATACATCCTCCTTGAAGGCACTATAGTTTAATATTCTCTGTACAGTTGCAGTAAAATTTGAAGTCACTTCTGGAATAAAGTCTGTCTTTAAAGATCCAAAACAAGATTTGCAGCAAATTGTGGGCACAGTGTCAGAGACTTGCTCTTTTAAGTTTTTATGGTATATACAACCTGTTGCAAACATCTCAGTCCCCTCCATCTAAATATGTTTTCTATACATAAAAGCTCACCACATTAAGATCTTTGAATGGAAAGAGCTGTCAGTTGAATTCTCTGTTGCTATAAATATAGCCAAGCAGTCCTTTAGAACATTTTTGTGACCTCAAAGCAAACTAGTACAGGACAGTCCAAGCAGACCTACACCAAAAAGCCTCTAGATTTTGTTTTAAAGAAGTGTATTGTGATTATGTGCAGAAGTTGAAGTGATTCTTGTTGCCTTATTAATTTGCTTAAACAACTTTAAATACTTTAATAATTACTACACCATACAGATCTGACACTGCATATTGATTAATTTTTGCATGTCTTAGGTAGTGTTCCAACACTGAGACATAAGTAAAATAGAAAAATCCTTTCTCAACAGTGTTATTTCAGTATTAAAAAATGATAGATTTATATGAAGTACAAATAGCTTAATACAACAGCTTGAAATAAAGGATTTTTCACTTGCCAGCAATTTAGGTCAGTGGTTTTACACTTAAGGCTGCTTTTCCTGTACAATTATGCAGAATTTAAAATATGCATGTCCACTACTTCTAGAGAAATTGATACTTGTGAATGTAGATAAGGATTTTTAAACAAATAATATAAACTAATGTCGATGAACACATGAAATCAGTCTAAAAATATATCCAGTTCAGATACAGAGCAAGACACTTTTGAAAAAGACTTAAAGGATTTAGGTATAGTAAAAAACCTGTCATTTTGCAAGGCTTCTCTTTTTTTTTTTTTTTTTGCAAGTCTTTTGTATGAGTCCCTCTAATCTCCTGGGAGAAGTGTCCTTAGCCAATTAATTTTTGTTTGCCTTAAAGGGATGTCTTTAAACTTACTCACAGTATCAAGAACTAATACAAAATAGAACAGTAGAATTACAAATACCATTGCTGTGAAAGATTTCTCTTCAGTGCATATGAACAAAGCTGAACAGCTCTACACAATGAGTCCAGCTGTTGGGTGAAGAATCCCTTATCACTAACGCCTTGTTTTCAGGAACATACACACCCCTCCACGTAAATAAGCGCCCCCGGAATTTCTAAAAAACGTTTCAGTTGGGTCATTATCTTCCCAATGACCTTAAATGTCCCATTCTTTGACTACAGACAATTATACCGTTGATTTGCAATTACATTTTAAGTAGAAAGCTCAGCCGAAGTCTTGAAATACAAAAAAGTTCTTAAAAAAAAACCAAAACAGTCAAAAAACCAAGGTACAGAGACTGGTGCAGTTACTGTGTCTCCATGAAAAACGTGATGCATACCAGCAGATTATATAGCTTTGCTTTAAAAGGAATGGGGTTTCCAGTCTTTTCCCTTCTAAGCCAAGTCAATGTAGTCCAAGATTGCCAAAGCCCACGGTGCTGTGACCACTCCACCGAGTTTTGACAGCAGGATTGCTAATTGTCTCCTTCAACCCTTCTCTTGCGAACTGCAAAAAGAGAGGAAAAAAAAATTTGCTATTTTATCATTGTAACCATTTTCTGTATTTCTACAACGTGAACCTTTGCCACCTGAAGTTTCACACAGTACAACTTAAGGTAATGAACACTTGATGTAATCCATCATTTTAAGCTTATGCTTTAGCAGTGCTTATTGCCTTATTCACAAAACAGTTGCAAGGAAAGACTTGTGGGAAACATTAATCATCTTATGTCTGGTAAGCAGATTTATCCAGTGTTCTTTTTTTTCATTGCAGTTTTCTAGTGCTAAATTAAGTTTATGTGGCTTCAAAGGAAACAATACAAGATTTTCACAGGACATCTAACACAATTTATACACACACAGAAGATATTACATTCAATAGCCTAAAACATTCCATATATTAACAAAAACATTCGATTGTTAGAAAATGCAAGAGCAACAAAAAATTGTGAATAAAATCACTAAAAGCTCACATGCTATTTAGACTTGAGAATACACAAGACTGACTGGATTACTGGAGTTTTCCTCAATATTTATATTATTTTTGCTATTTTCTTTTCACCCTATCAAATGATGTTTTCCTTTTCTGTGCATAGACAAGGCAACAGGTCTAGAAATTATACAGGGCGTCTCTATTTTATTTTAAAAAGTCTAGCAAGCACACCTATATACAAAGAAAGCGATTCTGTTCTCAAAGCCACTCACTGCAAAGTAGGTGACAGAAGTTATCACACCTGCTTTCATCAAATGGCAAGAACAGAGGAAAGAATTTCCAACCTCAGACTTCTCCAATCATGCAGTTAAAAGCAACAGATACAGTTTCAGACAAAAAGCAGGCAAGTGGTACAACACAGTGTAAGCAAGAGAGAAAGAAGATGTAGATGCAGACTATCTTTTGGGAAGGAACGTACAAAGACAGAGATGAGAGACTTGGACCATCTCAGTTTCAGTGCTGAATACCCAGCTGGGTATTCAGAGTGACCTGTCTCTGAAGCTTCACGGCTGGAGAGGTGAAAAGGTATTCGCAGAAACTTTTACTCACATACTCCAGACTAAGAAAGCAAAGAAAAAAAGGAAAGATATCAATAGAAAAATAGATTTACACAGTCAAGCACTAAAAAGAGAACCAGTGAGAAGAGAAACCTTAGAAAGAGACACCTGAAGCATTATGACAAAAAAATAACTACTTAAGAATCTATTTTGAAAAACAGTTATAGAGTGTCCGAGTTCCTTTCTTCTCTCTCTGTGCTCTATTCTAGTTACTTCTCCTCCATATCTTCCAGAGCTGTTCTCCTCCACTTTAACCTTTACTCAGAGGGGAAGCAGATCTTTAAACCAAATTCCAATTTCCTGTGTCATTCCCTCTAATATATTCCTGAACTACTGCTACTACTGCTAAACTGCCTGGCCCATTTTCATGCTGATGAGACATATAATCTTTACCATAAAGCATCTAAAGACAGAAGATTTAATTAAATAAAGTTTTAAAATGCAATTCTATTTAAACAGATGGACCACATCTTGTAGTTGAGTGCTTCAAGTATTTGACATTATACAAACGATTTCCATTCATGTGCTATATTAACTGATTTTCTGCTGATCCATTTAGTTAGGATTCTAAATGATGAGCTCCAACAAAACTGACTGCAGCAAATAAAGACGCCACTGCTACCAGCTGGAGAGGCAGGGATGGTGCTTGTGCCTGACCAGAAGAGATGACCCAGTCCCACCCTCTGCACGAGACAGGATATTTGGTTTCATTGCTTAAGCACTCCAGATGATACTGGGTGTACTGGCATTCAACAGGGCACCCTACACTGTTCATTTCCAGTACTGCTTTTAAAGAAGCAATGAATCTCATCTGAATAAAACTGAACAATCAAAACTATTATTTTCGGTACTTTTGCCACAACTCAGATGGAATTTGAATGTTCTTGTTCTAGACTAAGTTAAAAATCCTCAACTCATACACCTGAAACACCCTGCAACAAAATAGAGAACATCGAGCAGCAACAAAAGAGTAGGAGTTCAGCACAGGAGAAACCTGAAACTGATGTAACATTGTGCTATCGTGGTTTTATCAAGGGAGAAGCAGCATAACCAGACACCTTTATAGCCTGTAACATACACACAGTCAGTTCATAGTCAGTCTCTACTGACAGGTCTTACCCAAATCATTATTTTTTGTGATAGCTGCAGCTGCCCTGGCTCGAGGTCCCTGTTGTGTGAAATGGTATCCGAATTTGAGGATCTTGGTGTTTTCTTCAAGCATCTTGGCAATTTCTACTTCTGCAAGTGTGCCCAGCTGCTGCCTCTGTTAAAATAAAACATCCACAAAGACAACAGAGCTTATGTGTGTTCACCCTAAAAGAGATCAGAATACTTTAACCAAGTCAGTCAATAAACACTCAGCTTCATTATGATTAATTAAATAGGCAGAAGGTCACAAGATATGTTTGTGCACTTCAAAGCACCAGGAAGCACAGAAGTGACCTGGAACCAACTTCAGATGCATGCTGCCAAGAATCTTAAGGGCAGTTATTGATGGTGTTGAAATAATGGCCAGTCTTTGCGAACGAAGAACCGGGGAAGGTCTTTACACCTTCCAGCCTGCGCATTGGATTTTT
>JAYRBT010000018.1:12443701-12460186 GCA_036023395.1 Myiotriccus ornatus | reverse complement strand
CACCCAAAAAGCACACCATCCTCTCCTGAAATATTTTCATAAAGTTCAATCCTTTTCCAAAGGTCTTTACAGCCTTTCTGCTTCTATTGCACACCAGCTTTTTTCAGAAAGCACACGGAAGCTGAATTACAAACACAAATATAAAACCTAAAAATCAACACACACAATGCATGTTTATGCCTACTTTTGTCACCAAAAAGTGTCTTAACTTCAGAAGACATTTCAGTGTACATATATTGTAATTCCAGAACTAAATAAGCAAATGTTATAGACATACACATTTCCAGACTAAGACTAAATAGTCTAAAAGAATGTTGGTGCAACAGAAAATAGTTAATGCAACAGTAACTGTGTGCAGTGCAAAGAATTAACTTTTCCAGCACTTGCATACAAACACTTACTTGAGAAGCTGTCTTTGTCAATCCCATTACTGCTTCCTACTACATCACAGAACTGATTGTTTGTTATCAAGTTGGACATTCCCAGTATAGCTGTAAAAGGAAACAGAGAAACAGCAAAAAAGCATTTTTATTGTTCCTGACTAATTCAGCTCAGATGAAGGTTCCTTTAAATAACAAAAACTGATGTCTGTACAACATCTAGTTAACAGTACAAGAAGTCGTTTAATACCTTAATAATTTTTAAAAGTAGAAAAAAATTAATTATAGACTTTTTAGTTGGATTTCATATCTTAGAAAAATTTGACCTCACCAGGTTTCAGCTTGAAAGTGTCATTCAGTGACAAAATGAAGCTTTAGGAACACAGGTACATAACAACACATCCTTATAGACAAGAAAAAGCAGACACCTACACGACAAAACCCAAGAAGTCTCAGGAATGGATTTAAAGGTTTTGAGTTTGAAAATCAGGTACCTTTTGCAGGCCAAAATAATTTACCTTCCTAAAAATTACCACAAATCAACAAAGTTGAAACGCTACAAGGAAACCGGCGTATAACATGATGTAGTTTCTATCACAACTACAACTTCCTGAGGTCAGATAAATACCACATTAATTGTAGATCTTTCTTGTCTAAAGATGCACCAGCCCATTCATACTTCAAAAAAAACTAACCTGCAAGGTCACCTAATTCTGTGTCTGTGGCACTGGTCAAGGCTTCCTCCAGTTCCGGATCAAGAGAGAATTTTTCTTCTGCAAAAGACTGTACAGGCTTTTGCTTGGGGATAAATATTTTCCCTGGAGTAAACAAAATGAAAAGTCTGATGTTACTTTGTGTTATGTAGTTACTTATTTTTAAATTGTTCTGTACCTAAAGAATATATATTATATTTAGTAAATCCTGAGAGGAGCACCACAGACAACAATTTGTTGTTGCAAATCAGAGATGAGGAAAGAGGATAAAAAGAATAAATTTTCAGGAGTCTGTATCATGACTCCAATCTTATTTGTTTCTCCTAAGGATTCAAAAGTAACATATAAGCCTTCATTATACATTTTAAACAGTCCAGAAAAAGTGTCTAAAAAGATTTAGTATCACTAGAGAACAGTGATCAGTATCCTCTCAAAGGAGGAAGAGACCCAGGCAGAACTTTCTGAATGAGAGAGAATATCAAAGAATATCAGAAATCACAGACCTGCGTATTCAGTGCAGTTTTTACAGCATACATGACAATTTCTAATGTCAGATGTGAACTCAGTTCTGAAGTAAAAAAGAGATGCCCAAATGCTTGAGAAAACCATGGCTTGTGAACAGCACAAAACAAGATAACAGATTTCTCTGGCAATGACACTGTTTCCTGAAATGATACTTAGAAAGGTCATGGAAGATTCAATGGTAAAAGAAGCAATAGCAATACCACCAACTTTTTAGTTATTACAGAAAGCAATGAGAAAAGTTATTTTAGAAGACATGCATTTTAAGTAGAGGTTTGTGTAGTTACCATAATTCCTGCATACATCTTCAGCTGAAAAGTTAGGGTAGGAAATCAGAATACAAGCAAGATATTCCAACAGTTCAGCTGTGAATGGTTTAGAATTGGCCTTTCCGAACACAGAAATCCACCGGCTAGGAGCCCTGGAGAGGTAAGGGATGCGTAGGTTCTGGATAAGTTAACATGGTAAGTAAAAGCTCTGGTACTGATACATTTGACAGAAGTAAACCACAACTACGAATCAAATCTTAACAATTATTAAAGTTTTTTAGACTTTCCAAGTTGCCTGAGCTATCTATCAGCAGAAAGAGCTATGGGAAAGGGGTTCCAACTTCCTTTTGTGATTTCCTGGGTTAGGAAGTGGTGTTGATAGTTTTCCTAGGAAATCTCAGTTCTAATTCAGGAACCCACCCTCTTCCACATCCATAGTTATAAAATACTTCCACACAGGAATCACCCTAGTTCATCCCAATTACATGATTCCATGCACCACCATCACACCTCCTGGGCAGAAAGCAGAGCCGAAAATTTTTTCCCTCGTGCTGCTCACAAGTTGATCTTGTTACATGCTTGGGCAAAGACTAAGTTTAGCATTTTTGAATCTCTCCCAGTGACACAAAGCTTTACAGGGATGTTCAGTTTTATTTAGGGGAAATGAAGTGGGATTTTGGTTTCACCACTGGTGGGGAACAATGCCTGAAACCAGGTCCTGTGTCCCACAGCAGACACAGACATCACAAAACCCATCCACCTCTTCTCTCTCTCTCTCCAACTTCCCATCCTAGAGTACAGTAGCTGTGGTTCATTTTCTTTTTAAAGGAAGTTAATGCATTGCCTCTAGCACAGATTACAGAGAAGTACATCAGGTTTTTCTCTGACAACACAGTCTGATGATCAAGATCTGTTGCTAGCAACACGGTATTTTTTTTCCTGGGTTGCTATCTCTTTGGAAACTTGTGTAAATGGTCATTATCCATATTTAGAAGAAGAAAATAAACCTCCTTACGTAACTGTAATGACTCCAAACAGTAGCTGAATGCAGCTGACACGTATTACCACCCATATCTCAGTTTTGATGGACAGTGCAAAAGAAACTGTTTGTGGTGACTTAGGATTAAAAGAAAACTTTCATAAAGTAAAGGCTTAAGTAGTAGATGTTGCAGGTTTTTTAATATAAATTATTCAGCATGTTTCTACCATTTTATTTTACCAGCATCACCTACTGAGGAGAAAATAACTTTCAACTTAAATTGTAATTTTCAGAAGAGATACAAGAATGTTTGACAAGGTTTTCATGAACTCATGAAACAGCCATTCTCTCTGCAGCATCAGGGGAGCAGGCAGAGAGCAGAAGAGGGAAATCGATCTCAATTAAAAGCAACTTTGCAAAAATGTATTTCAACCTAGATCAGCTTTCTGTCTGCTTCATCACCCAGTACTCACAAAAAAAGAGCTACTTTTCTTGATGTTGCTTTTAAGTAATTCTTAAATTCATAGGTTAGGAATATCTGGTTCTAAACGTTCACTTTCTAAGAGTAAGACTAAATTTATACATATGTGCCTGACTCTTAAGAAAACCTAAAGAGAGTGAGAAGTATATTTAGTTTTTAATAAAGCAAAAATGTTAAAAGCCACTGCCCTCCAGAAATGTTCACTGCAGCCAACTCCAGTCATATGAACTGAGTCAGGAGCAGTTTTTGTTATAAAACAGGTCACACCCTTGTGTACATAATCTCTCATTCATTGGCTTCATGTCATCCTAGCCCAGAATTGAGGGGTTTACAATGCATACACGAAAGCAGGTCCTTCCCCACTCCCCACTTCTAGTAATGAACTTATTTCAAAAGGGGTAAGACCCCTGTGTCTCTGGGGACAATGATCTAACTCAAGACCTGCTGCCAAGATAGTTTGGCAATTCCCTTCCTCTCTCACTAATGCAAGCTTTAAATAAAAAAACCAGAAACCACTACATATCTGTGCAGCCCATGAGATGTACAGCTTTCCTGGCCCTCAAGTGGAACATTTCCAAGTAGCAGGGATTTGATTACATGAAGGAACAAGATATCCTCCTCCTCAGTCAACGAGGATATTGCGAAGATTAAGCAACACAACACGAAGAGGCCAATGTTCACATCATTTTGGTAATAATTATATATTCAGGTCTTCTATGCCTTTTAAGCTAAAATGTTAGAGGATGCACATCCCAGGATTAAGTCACAGGCTTTCTTTGCTACAGAATGAACTTGCAGTTCCAAGTGCCACACAATTGTATTGCTCAAAAGGCAGGAACACTGGATGATGTTTGTTGGAAGTGCCCTGGACATTTCACACACAGACTCACAGTATCCCAGGTGGGGCTCAACATGTTGCAGAAATCAGGGATGTTCAGTGGGGCCACCACTGCATATTGCTGGTACTATTCTCACACATCCCACAGTCCTACCCCCATTCCAGCAGGCAGCAAGCAGCCACAATTTACACAGCAGAAGAAAGTCTAAAATCCTCTTTTGCAGTACTCCACTTGTGGAAATTAATCAAGTGTTACCTCAGGACAGCTGAATACAAGGTTTTCTCATCAGTGGCTTCACGAAGAAAAGTGAGTAACATCTGATATATTCCTTACATCTTATGTTCCTTAAAGTCTCCTCAGTTCAGAGGAGACTTCATAATCCACACTTCATCGATCTCCAGTTCTTACTATGTCAGAGACTTAAGTTCATCAATTCACTTGTAAACACAATTTAATACTAATTTTTTTTAATTCAACTTACAAGTGACTTCCTCAGTGTCTTACTGCAGAAACAGAACTGTTATTCGTTATCTGACTACAACCCACAGAGCAGTGAGTGAGAAAACTGTTTTACATTAAGGCTAGAATATCACTCTGGTATGGAGAATGTCAATCCCACAAGCTGTTTCTGCAAAGCTCCTACAGGATATTAGCTTCACTTCACAACATGTAACACACTTCTTTAAAGACCAGGGATTCAACGGCAAACAGAGAGCACAGCATCCCAAATCCTGCTGCAACAGAAGGCAGTGGTGATCCAGAGCAACAACTGAGCAGGGTGGCAACAAAAGAGCTCTAGCCAGGGGGCTGCAGTTTGAGCCTAACAACTATCTGGGTGATATAGACAAATCCAAACGAAACAAAAAAAAAACAAATAAACAAAACCCTCAAGCTTCAAAAAGCCCCAAGCATTAAGGCAGAATCAGAGAATCACAGAATCAGCTACGTTGGAAAAATCTTCTGAGATCATGGAGTTCTGCAAATTTACCCAGAACAAATACCCTGGCAGGAATGAAAAGGGAAAGTTGGAAGAAGAGGCTACAATTAGGAAAGTGCAAAGGCTAGAAACGCAAAGCTTAGTTTACACAATACTTTGCTAATGCCTTCCACAATACAGCACAAAGTACATTACTGATCTCTGTTTTTATCTCAGGTGCAATAATGCAGTTTTTTTGCTGCTCCCAGAGAAAAGGGAAGCGTTGGTCAGATGAGTGGAACACACTTGAGGGCAACAGTCTCCAGCACTAAAACCTTTACTGTTTGCACGAGAGATCCTTCTGCTTGCAGTATGCCTTGTAAAATCTTTATGACATACTTCCATGCACCGATTAAGACAAAGCTGGTTTTGTTGCAATTATTACCACACTGCTCTCATGAATCTGTTGAACAATGTTTTACTGTATGGTTCAACATTTAATTGGAACAGAATGTGACTTAGATCGTTAAATCATGTTTAAAAACAAAGTAAGTTTTTACTGATGCCTTTAGAAACAAAATCAGGCAGTGGAAAAATGGAATAGGATATAATTTAGGGATTGTTAAACTTTACATTACTTTAGCACTGTTCATCTCACTACAGCAGGACACTTTACATTATTTCAGATCTTCCACATTTCATAGCACAAAATAAAAGAGAGGTTCCAAAGACTTGGAAGAAATCACATCCTCTATCACTGAAAGAGATGCAACAGTGTTTTAATAACATGCTCCCCCAAAATGAGGTACTTGGGACACCTGGAAGAGAGGATTTCCCTTTACACTGTAGTAGGAAAACAAGGTTACCAGGATCAGCAGCAAGCCAGGATGGCTAAAATTAACCCAGGATAAGCTTCTTTGATAAATCTGCAGGTCAAATCACCATGCAGGACATCAGTTCTACTAAAATAGAATAGGGAGAGAGAAGGATAGATTTGCTCCCTCTTACTCCATGAAATGAATAATTAGGCCAAGTTAGAGCAACAAGACCAGCCAGGCACATAGAAATGTTTTAGCAAATCATGACCCAAAAAACAGCACCAAGAAAATAGCTGCAGTTCAAATCCATCTCTCTCCTCCCAAAACCTCTGGAACTGAAGTTTGCATTTGTCAGGTTTTTTTCTGAATTAACAAGAGCATCAGGTAAGATTTTCACCTACCCCTATTTTACAAAGTTTTTAGCATTTCTCCATAGTACATTGTTCTA
Organism: Myiotriccus ornatus; assembly: GCA_036023395.1. NCBI lineage: Eukaryota > Metazoa > Chordata > Aves > Passeriformes > Tyrannidae > Myiotriccus > Myiotriccus ornatus. Next base: position 12,453,821 of record JAYRBT010000018.1, on the reverse strand, counting down.
GCCAAAGAGAAAAATTATTATCCAGCCTAGTTGTTTTTCTTTTAGTATTAAAGAAAAGCACATTAGGATACAAGCTCCCTCTAGATAAAAAACATCCTACACATGTATTAAGTTTTACTTCATGCCCTTTCCAAATTCTATATCTAGATAAATACAATGATTCCTTGATTGAAAAGATTAAGTTACATAGATTTGCCATTTTTGTGCAAAATGGATGCAAACGTGGCAGCAAGTCAAAGCTGAATCATAATATTTCCATGAGGGGAAAAGAAAAGATTATCCTTCACCTACTACAAAATAAGCTTGGCCTTCTTGCCTCCTGCCCCTTTAACAGAGCATGAATTTCCACACTAAATATTTGTTCCCGCATTTTTAGTTTTAATGAAAGTAAGCTCCATTCAATTTTTCATATTATTTTCTCTTCTTCTATGGTATTAAAATAAATGGTGGAAAAAGTTATTAAACATCAACTTTTTTTTTTTCCAAGAGATACAGGAAATTTTACTAACTAAACTGGTATGACTCATTGCAACATGCAGACACACTGCAGTTTAGTAATACTTTATTACATAAAGGAAATGACATTTGATCTCTCTTAACCAAGATCTACGTTACAGCTGGTCCCTTCTGTTTTTCTACAGGATTCTCACAGATTTTATCTACCCAAACAAATACTTGTGCTGTGTGCATGTAAGCTGACTTCAGAGAACCACCTACCTGAACCATAAGGCACCATACCTGCTGCTGTGGGCACCTTCTGCACCCAATACATTGCATTATCCTTCTCTCAGTTACCCTTACAGATCCTGTCAGTGTATGGAGGAAGTAGTACATCATACACACAGTGCAGCATATTGTAAAGTCATAATTTCTCTATTACTTCAAGGAAAAAGCAGAAAGACACCAGCATTGTCAAGTAAAGCTACCAGTCACAGGCAGAGAAAATGCAAATATACCCAAGAAGATTTTCACCAAATATACACCACTATAATATAGACAAACTCAGAAGATGAATGAAGACTCAAATCTGAAATAAGCAATGATTCACACCAGAGAATTAAGTAGAATTAAAGGGTTTCAAACCCTTAAGAAAAGAGGAGCCTGTTCATCTTGGGCAGCTGGAATACAACTCCGCAAACAATTTGCTGAAGTCTCAGTGCAGCAGATCTGCCCCTGCTGCTGGGGAAGGTTCAGACAAGCTCGGATTCACAAGCACTCAAACACTGTGGTGACAGCTAAAGGCCTCCTCCTATGCATATGTATCCAGCAGAGCTCTGGGAGTTTCTGTCCTTACCAATACTGCTTTGTAAGGCACAACGGATTTGGGAACTCTTGTTTTATGGGAAAAATATGAAGTTATTCTTACAATATTTAAGATGCACATTATTTTTTAATTTTCTCTCACAAAGGTAAATGCTCCCATCAAGTCAACAAGAACACCAGACCCAAAGCAAAAATTTCAAATAATAATATGTCCATGTTTTTCAAACCACAAGCCACAGCCAGATTTCAAAACTTGTGATGTTAACTATGTAATTACTTAGTACTAACTATGCAATCTTATTAAACCCTTCAGGAAGGACACTAGAAAAACAACATGACTGCATACACCACTTGTCTGGCCTTGTCAGCCTACAGCATCTTTGAACATTACTGAGTGTCTTCCACAACATCACTCAACTGCTGTTTTTCTAATTTAACACAGCATTACAAAGGTTGCTGCCTGTGTTTAGCACAAGGCACAAGCCACAGGCACAATGACAACATTTGTTATTATTGACGCAAATCAGGGTTAGCTCTTACTTTGAGTTTCCCATCCCGATCAGAACTTGGCAATTTATGATAAAATCTTTGAGTCTTATTTCCTTCCTGTGCTACATACAAACAGCACACCAGCTCCAGAGGCACAAAATGCCTGAACAGGAAACCTCCTACCTCTGCATAGCAGCACTTGCTTGGGAACGCCACGAGTTAAAAAGCATTAGAGCTGCCAGTGCTCCAATAAAATTTGCTTCACAGCAGTTCTGGCTGGTCCACTTTAGAGATTTCATAACCACTTGCACCGGAAAGGGTGGTGTTACCTTTCTTTTCTCTTGTAAAAGGCACATAGTCCTCCCTGTCTTTGTGCTCGAGCGCCTGCTTCTCCAAGTACGCCAGGAGCCGCTCCCGGTCGAAGGGACCCGAAGCCTTTTTTGCAGTCTGGTCCTTCTGCCGGAAGCCTGCGGGCAGGAGAGCGTTCTGCCGAACAAATGGAGCGAACAAGAACAGCTTAGAAAGTCTGCGGGAACACCTGCTTAGTTTCGTTTCCCTCTTCCTTCTCCGTGTCCGCAAGGTTCAAACCTGAGACATCACCCTTTTCAGGCTTTGATCCCTTGCCAACTTCCTTTTTTGGGGCAAGGGAGGACACAAAGTAACCTGTTCTTCAGACACAGAGACTGTAATGTGAAATACAGCACACTGCCCTCTGAGTAGGACTGAAGCAATAAGTACAACAGCTCCTGGCACTTGATTTGCTCGTTACTTTGAATTTTGTTTCTAGAATGAGCACTGTTTAAATGCGTAGTAGTAAATAAAACTCAGCTATTTCCAGTTTAGACATTCAGTAAGAGCCTACTTCCTCTACCACTTACTTATGTGTTTCTAAGTCTCTAAGACAACTAACTCTACCATTGTTTGGCATTTAACACAGAGGATTGTTACTTTTGACCTGACTCAAGGTGGGGTGTTTCTTTGATATCATCAACATATTTTAACTAAAGAGAAAAAAAAGAGGATATTAGTAAGGAAAGAACAGAATGTATAGGAATTCACACAGTTTTAAAAGACAACCAATCCCTTTTGCCAGTTCTGCCCTGTTAAAATGCCCATAAAGCCAAAGGCAATTAAACTATCAATAATACCTTGCAGTGCAACAAAATAGGTGATCATAATATTCTTGACTGATCTCTGAACATCAAGATTAAACTTAATCCTGGTACTATTAAAGGAAAAACAGAGAACCACTAGGTGAAAACACAAATCTTGGAGTCTGACATTAGCTGCAGTATCAGTAGAGGACCACTCAGCTCTTTATAGCAGAAAGCTCTAATATTCCAACACCCCATGCTGACATAATCATTCAGGAGCTCAGTAATTATTTGCCTTCTCTTTACAAAGCCAGCATGAGGACAGGAATAGATACACACTACGAGGTACAGGACCAGGAATCTTCAGAAGAGGTTAGCGCCCTGCCTCTCCCATCAAACTCTGACAGCAGAAGTAGTAATAGAAATACAGATGAAAAAAGGCTGTTTATTGGAAACAGGAAAGTTAAACAGGCCTTTCTAAATAAACTTTCTTTTCAAAAACATGATAAAGAGCAATTTTTATTTATAAATAAATGCCAGAAAGCTCCTCCTGACTATCCCTTCTTCCATTCTCCTCTATTGCAGTTCCTTGCCAACAGGAAATAAACATTGTATACATGTGTATATATGTAAGAAAGATCACCAGCAGACTAGGAAAAAACTCTGTCCAAAAGTATATCGTGCAAAATCTCAACTTATTTTACCCTAGTTATGGAACAAATGAAAAAAAATAACACCTCTCTTGGCTAATGCCTACCTCAGGGTCAAGATCATCCAAAACAGTTTCCAGTTGTTTCAGTTCTTCTTCCGAAAGTTTGCCAAGAATTTCATCCTCATCGAGATCTTTGTACTTGTCCAAGTCCTTTCGAAACGGGAGCGTCATGACTTGGGCAGTAGCAAGTTGCTCAAATACTTCAAAACTCAAGTCTTAATTCTTAACCAGATCTATGAAAAAAAAAGTTTGAAAAACAAAGAATCATAGTTAAGGCAAATATCCCAGCTACGAAGCATCTTCAACCTCCAAATACATCTCTGAAAGGAAAGCTTTTCATCCAATAGTCGTATCTGTTAGTCTACAGCCAAGGAGCACATGGAAGCTGTGTACACTCTGCTTCTCCACTGACGAGAATCCCGTCCTGCCATGCCCTTTTCCAACAGTAACTAAGCCACATCTATTTCCAGATGAAAGTCTTCTCAACGAGAACTCCAAGGCCATAATTCCCACAGACCATGGCAGGTTGTAGGGTAGGAGGGAGGAGATACCAATTATACCTAGTATTTATGAGTCCAGTTAACGTCAGTGATTTTTATGCAGACGGTTATTTTGACTGCAGATAATGCAGTCAAAAGAAGAGTTAAGATGCTCCTCATTTATTGTTGCTGCTGCAGTTCGAGGGCAGTTAAGGAGAACTTCACTATAAACAAGCTAATTGGTTATTACTGACTCACATCCCTGCATATTACCTACAGAGGAAACAGAGGAAGTTTGCCTCCAAGTTAATTACAGAACTACCACTGAAGCAACATTCTGTTCTGTACAAAATCAAAATACCCTGATGAAAAGTGTAGGAAATACAGCTCCTAAGTAGCAACACTCCAGTCAATCCCACAAAAAAAATTATTTTTTTTTTAAATTTTAAAATAAAGAACAGACTATGTAACTGCTCTCTAAATATTACACTTGGAGGAAATCAGTGTCTTTCAAAAGATGTACAGTCTATATACTACTTCTTATGGACAAGAAGAGTGCAGGGAACCTTTTTCTAACACTCAGAATTTTTGAGCATTTGTCTTGGGAAAAAACAGTTAATCACAGCAGTGCTTAAGTAGACAAGTTGTTTCCTCCCATTTTTCTGAAAGAAGTTACAGGATTCTCATTTCGTTCAGCCAAATTCCTGCTTCAAGTTGATTGAGCACACAGACAAAAAAAGGTAACTTGAATGACTCTCTGTAGGTAAGCAAGAGAGTCCATAAGGTATTTGGGGAGCAAAAGCTAAATCCATACATTCAGGCTCATTAGTCTCCTTAAATCCTTTCTTGGCTCTATAGAAATACTCAACACAGACCAGACACCCAGCAAATGTTATTTCTTCTCCAGTAGCCCCATTCCAGGTCAGATGCTCACACCACATACACAACTGCATTACTTCAAACCTGCACTTACAGTGTCTTTCAAAAACAGATCAATGTAGTTATTGCCTGTTAAGTAAAACAAAAAGAAGGACTGTATATACATACACACTATACCATGGAACCCTGCTTACAGGATTCCTTCTCCTCAGTTGTTTACATCAAGAAAGGTCTCCCGGGCTGCCACGGTTACATACAGTGACATTTTAATTCAGAGACACTAAACAGACATGAGCACATAAAGCTTCATCCACACTATTCAGACAAGTAAGTATACCTGTAAAGTAAATCTGGTTTTAACAATTGCCATTGCAAGAATGGTAAATTTTCAGTCCCTAACAACATCTACACCTGAATGAGGAATATATTTACAGCTATTTTCAGCATGTCTTCTTGTAAAAAATTATTGCTGATACAAATACTAGAGCTTACTTGTAAACTACAGCTGACATCGATGGAACACAATTCCAAAGCTGAACTACCAACTTAGGCAGAGTTCTCTTGAACATAACAAAAACCAGGAGGAATTCCCAATTTCATGGTAAATTACATCAAAAGAACACCACTTGGCTTCCTCCAAACTAAACCAAATCATGTTGGAAGAGCCTGGACCTTTTGCAAGAGGCTGCAGAGGTAGGAGCATCCGAGTTTGGTGGCTGCAGAAAATGCACAGAGCAGCACACCTGTGTTGCTAAGTTCCAAAAGTAACTAAGGAGTGTCTCTGTGGCCAAGAGAGCCACCTCCCACAGTTTTCCATAGTCTAGTGGTATTTGTTTCCCCAGGTGCACAGCAGCTGATGGACAATTAGCTGATGACAGCAGATGCCACACAATCTGCATGAGAACTTGTCATTCCTAGAGCCTTAATGTTTTGCCCTTCCTGACAGTTCAAGCCATTACACACTATCATAAGAGAAAACATTTCCTGCAGCCAATTACACAGCATTGTTTGCGACCAGGCTGCACTGTCCGAGCCCTACATCAAGACTCTGCTATTTACCACATTTCTGCATGTCCATTTGCATTCAAGTATTAAAAGGTGTAGTTTTAACAGGTAATTACAAGGAGCAGAATGGTTAGCAGGCTGCAGAATAATGCTGCCCTTACTCTGACAGAGAGCAGCACTGCATAACCATACATTATCTTCACGTAGGCTGTATTTCCTCTCCATTAATTGCTGTAAAATGCTGCCATCCAGAATTAATTACCTTTTATTTACTGTATTGGTACGTTTCATATGGGAAAACTGCTCATCCTTTGTAATACATTAATTAATGTTCAGGTCACAGCCCTTGGTCTCACACTTGTTTTTATAATACGACCAAAGTAGCCATTTCAAATCCTTAGCCACAGCGTTCAGGCACACACACGCACATATCAAAATGAAAAATAAAGAAGCAGACCAAAAAGCCCTATGTCTCTGTAGCTGAGTCTTCACTATATCAAGAGGAAGAGAACCACATGTGGCTTGGCAAATATAAATGTATGTTTTGGACATGTTTTCTAATATCTATCAAAGGTAGGGTGTTTTTTTTTTAATATGAAAGCACACTTAACGTGACAAACCTTTAAAACTTTACGATGGTAGCACTGATTAGCACATCTGTGCTACACAGAGATTGCTTGGTAATGACTTTCAGAAACATTCCCTGCAAAAGAAATCACAGCATATAAAACACTAGCATATAACATGCTAAAAATCAGGTTTTAAAACACAGCGTTATAAATTCTCATTGCATAAAAGGGCATAAAGGCCAGCTGAAGCCCTAATCTAATCAAACAAGCCCTTCACCTCCCATTAAACACACCTGGTACTCTATTTGTTTTATACCACTCACTGCAGCAGTTCTGTATAGAGACATGAAGGAAAAACTACAAGTCTTCAGCCAGAGCAGTTACTCAGCCTGTGAATATTTGTGGCACATTACATATATTTTGTGTGTGATCTTACTGCAAAATCACAGGCAAAACTGTAACCATCAATTTTGGCTTTGCAAATACTTTGCCCTTCTTTGATGAGCAAGCTAGTTTTCTTCTAAGCATCCTTCTTAGCTTTACCATGAAAACATTACATATGTTAAAAGTCTAAAGGGCTTTTTCAGATATATAAGGGGAAGTTCTTCAGTAATTTCATAGTCACATAAGAAACATTTAGGGAAATGGAAACAAAGCCATCACTTCCAGTCCATCCAATTTCAATTCTCTGTTTATTATGCAGAAGACAAATTGAAAAACGAAAAATGAAGAAATTCTGCTGGACATCACAGAGACAAAAATCTTGTCATTATTCCTTTACCTGAGAAATCAATGAAGAACTAAAGAAATCAGAAAACAGCAGTAACTTTACTTTAGGCCATTTTATAATGAAAGACTGTCAAGCAACTTCCACATACCTCTTATCTACAAGTTAAAATATTTTTGTTTTCTCCTCTCCTCTCTGAAAGTATACTTTTAAAAACCAAAAGATTCTAAAAATAGCAAGCTTCCAATTTTTCTTTAAAAAACTGCCCCCCCCCCCAATTTCTATAATATTTAGGAGCACAATCTCTTGGGACCCAAACAGGAGAAACTCTTTAGAAACAACTTGCCCACAGGAAACTCCAGTGTTGTTAAAGTCCACTGCAAATGGTTTCCGTGACTTGGATTTTAAAATAGAAGCAACATCACGAAAAACAAACCGAGCTGGTTTTGGCCAGCACATTCACAGAGTTCACTTTAATCTCATTTGTTCCTCCCAGCCTCTGTGTGAACCCAGCCCAGAGCAGGGGGGTCCACAAGGCTGTCAGCATTCCCGCACCACTGAGGGCCCCAGACCATCCCAGCTCCTTGGAGGAGCCTAATCTGAGCATTTCCCCAGGGAACCCCAACGATGGCAACAATTTTATTTTCCAGCGGGCGAGATTATACAGAACTGTTTATGAAGAATGTGCTGCACTTGAAGGACCTATCTTTACTTACCAAAGCTAGGAGAAAAATTAGTAAACATAACTATTACCATAGTCCCAGAAGGTCCCTTAGGATATTTTTCTAATGCCTTATGATAACTCTGCTGAACAGCTCAATGCTGCTTTTCTTAGCAGGAAGCTCTCAAAAACCCATCTGAGCCTCCCAAAACTCCAGCGTGGGGTAGGGCACAGGACCCAGATTCTCCTGTCCAGGGAACCAGCAAACAACCCCCAGCCCAAAGCCTTATGGAGCCAGCAGGTGGCAGCTCATCTTTGCCTAAGCTTTTCGTCAGGGTAAACTGTGTTTTCCAGGCAGAAAGGAATCGCTATTCTGGGCTATTTTCCTAGAAAAGCAAGCCTGAGGCTTCATTCTGTTCAAGGAGGCAATTCACTAAGTTTTACACATGGCAAACTGGGCTTCCCCAACTTCACATTTGTCCTCGAGGTGACCCGAGGAGCGGATGGGGAGAGACAGCTACTGCAGAGGAGCTACACAGACCACAAAGATGCTTTCATGATGAAGGAAATCTGAACATATCTGTGTTTATGCTTCCTGCCAGCTCCTCCTCTGTATCAGAGGGTACGTGGAACCAGACAAAGCCCACTTTGCTCTTCTGTACGTCCTGTATACAATGCCACTGAACTAGGACACAGCTGTCTTGCAGGCAGGGTGCTCTGAGTCATGGCTAAGCTGTCAAACTGGCATTGTCCCATAAAAGCTTACTCCTGTGTGCCTGTTTTTGAAAAGCAGTCACCCGCTGCAGGGCTAAATGAACATGCCCACCCAGCCCAGGCAGTGGCGAGGGTGACAGGGCCAGGAGCCCTGAAGCCTGTACTTGGCAAGCTGCACAGGGCACGGAAGTGGTAACAGTTCAGCACACCCATCTCCGTGACACTTCCAGGCATGCTCATCAAACTTGCTGCAGGGCAGGTGTTACGATCCCAAATAAACATAAGGCCAGGATAAGGTAAAAATCCCAAGTACCACAGACACTGCCTGCTCTGAGAAGTTCCTCTGGCAGAAATCACCACTCCAGCTGTCTGTGCGCTCTCCCAACATGCAGGGCAGCACCACTGAGTCAGGAGTTATTGACCAACCAGGATGTGGGATGTTTTGGCATCATTATTTTTCAGACAATACCTGGGTGTTCTTTAGAGATCTACTGCCCATGGACATTAATACAGAGTATCTCCTCCCGGAGGAACTGCCTGCAGGTGTTTTAGTCAAAAAGAAACATCAGGTGCAAGCTATCTGAAAGTTTAGAGACAAAATCAGATATCCCTATCCATTGCAGAAAAGTGGAGGAACAAGCCTAGAACAGGACAGCAGAAGAAAATTAATTTCATCCCCATTATGTTACTCCATGAAAACTTCCGAGTACAAGCCAGCTTCAGGTTCTCCCTTACATCACGGTCTGCACACCTGACACAGACACCAAACTTCAGTCATGAGGATTGATTCAACACATTACAGCAAACTCAGGGCACACAGCAACCTCTCCAGAGCATCGATTAGTTTCAACACAGCCTGCGCCTGTCCGCAAAGAGCCGCGCTGGCAGGCGCTGGGAACAGGCCCCCGAGAGCTCTGTGCCCACGGCCGGGACAGGCCGAGGCCGCCGGGAGCGGCACCCCCGGCCTGGGGCCCGCTGCCGGGGCAGGGAGCGCACCCCGCCCCGGAAAGGCATCCCTCCGCCACCGAGCGCCGGGCAACCGGGGCGAAACACATGGAGCGAACTGCGAGGGTTACGCTGACCGGCCCCACAGGCGAAGCTCTCAAAGCCACAGTTTCGGGTTCCACGGCAAAGTCGGGAGCCGGCTGAACAACCACCCACCCCCTCACCGGCACGCCCCCCCCGCCCGGCCGCTCTCAGCCCCGAGCCCACCGACCACGCAGCTGCCCAGCCCGGCCCTCCGAGACGCCAGCGGGGGTCCGTGTCCGCCGCGGGCCGCCCGGGTCCGACCGGCCGGGCGCCCACAAAGCCCCGTCTTTCCCCCTCCCGCCGCGGGCGCGGCCCCTCCCGCCGGGCTCCCACCGCGCCGCGGCACCGGGCACAGGGCAGCGCTCGCCCGGGCCCCCCCCGGCACCCTGCGGCCGCCGGGACCGCCGGCACCCCCCGTCCCGTCCCGTCCCGTCCCGTCCCCGCGGCTCTCCCCGCTCACCCGGGCGCGGCCGGACCAGCTCCCTCACCGCCCCGCGCC
>JAYRBT010000018.1:12417678-12436730 GCA_036023395.1 Myiotriccus ornatus | reverse complement strand
GCGGCGGCCGGGCCGGACACACGGCGGGGTAAGGCGGGCCGGGCGGGGCGCGGGGCATCGCCCCCGGGCGGCCCCGCAGGGCTCCGCGCCGTGCGGAGCGGTGCGATGCGGAGCGGGCGGGGAGCGGAGCGGAGCGATGCGATGGGCGCGAAGGGGCGGCGGAGTGTGGCGGAGCATCCCCGGCGCGGGGCGCGGATGCGGCCGGTCCCGGTCCGACCCCACCCGCGGCCGCGGGATCGCCGCCGGGAACCGTCCTGGGAATGCGGGACACGGAGGGATCGGGCGGGCGGCCCCGCCACGCCCGGGGCTCGGCGGAGACGGCTTTCCCCGAGCGCCTTCCAGGGCAGTGCGTGCGTGTTTATTGCGGAGCGCTCGCATCCTTCGCGTCAGGCGTGAAATGACAAAAAATAGATGGAGCGGTTTAATAAAATAAGAAAAGAAGGTGTTTTTTTTCGTACTGAAGATGGGCTGTCCCTCTTTGGAGAGCTGTCTTTTGTATGTCAGAAATACGGCAGGACCGGCGGAGGGTGGTTCTGCTCAGCGGCCGGGGAGCAGGTCGGAATAAACGGGCCAACGACAGGTTCAGGAACAGGATGCTGATTTAGGGAATTTAGTAGCATTTCCAAGGTCTTGAGAATCAAAATGTGTCCTAAACCCCACAATACATTAGATATCACACATGCCCTGTTTTGTCATCTTCTAATTAAAAAAATATCAGGGTGGCCTAATTCAATGGGTTTTGCTTTGGTGGAAGCTTTGGGGAAATTTCTTCTGCCAGAGTAAAAATCCACAGTTGATTGTTGAGAAACCTGTACAGAAATCTGAGGACTATAAATACCAAAAAATAAATGATAACTGGTTAGATTCATGTGACCATGCTGAGCTTAGCAGTAACATAAACTTATGAAAAAAACCCCACAGTTTAACATCAATAATGATGAAAGAAATTCAGAAATGTAACGATATCAAATATCAGTTTAAAAATAACTGGAAGAAGTGATTGTATTTTTATACCATGAATGGTACACTGTGTAGATCTATGCTTTTGAAGGAGTTTAGTAGAGGAAATACTGAGCAAGTTACTGAGTAGCTTATTTGTAGTATATAGATGCATATATATATAGTATATAGTATTTCAATTTCTTATCATATGAAAGCTTTTCATTAACTGATTATTCTAAGAAATTGCCCTTGAACTTCCTCTGTTCTGCCCTCCACTCTTGGGGATAGGAACATGTAATGGGAAAGAAACACCTGGGACCAACTGGCCTAGTACTGCAGGCATCACATCTTCTAATTCTGTGCAAGGGATGCAATTATTAGAACAATAAACTCATACCCAGGGATGCATGGCAGTGTCTTACTGAGTTATGCTAACAATATTAGAGTCTTTTATGCATTATTCTGCACACATTTGCTATCTTACAGTCTGCTTGCTTTTGCTGTGGTGCTCTGCAGCTCTGCAGCTCTTAACTGGTTTCCACTATGGATATATTTAAATTTTTACCACTCAGTAAAACAATGAAGATGGTTATATGAATTATTTTAGTGACTTCATCAACCTTAATTTCATATGTGTCTCTTTTCCCACTCATCCAGCTTGGTTGTATTTGTCTGAACTCAGCCAGTAGCCTCTCTCATCTTGATAACCTAAATAATTTTGTTCAAAATAGTGCCCTTTGCTCTTTCATTGCATAACTTTTCTTCCTTTCCAAAATTATTGTTATTTCCAGTACTTACAACTTCTGGGAGGCATTTCTGCAGTAGACAGCATTTCTGCTGTTACTAATCTGCTTTAGGGTTTTTTTTTGGTAGCATTCCTATATTATTGAACCTCATAGTTTGGTGCCTTCCTGTAGTTGAGTATCCTTTTGACTGAGGCTGAGGTGGCTGTGCAGGGTTTTGCACTGGGAGGCTCCAGGGAGCATCCTGTAGCCACAGGTATTTGCACATCGTGGGTTAATACTGGGGTGAATGCCTATGTTCTGTTTGCTGACAACAGCACACAAGTGTTTTTGTTTAACAGTGGAGTTAGGCCATCATTATTTGTAAACTTTTTTTTAAACTGTTTTTAAATCGTTCTTTCAAAGAGCAGCTGGGACTGAAAGTCCAGCTGTTGTGCTAAAATAGGGAAATCTGAGAACAGCAGTGACAAAAAGGTAGCACACCGCTTGCTATCTGTTGGCAGCACAGGTGAAACAATGCTCTCGTTAATAGTACCCAGTGTCCTTTTTTCATATCGATGTTTCCAACATGTGGAAAACAAACACTAGTGTTGTCTTTTCCAGGACTGGTCTGATCTATTTTGTTGTAAAAATAAAAAATCTGTTTCCAGGTGCAATTCATTCTCCTGTTCGTTGCTTCAGCTGTCAGGATGTGCAGATCAGGGATGTTTTCTGGCTTTGGTTTATAGCTAAAATGCAAAAAATGTAAGGTAGTTACAATGTCTCTGTACACTGTAAGAAGAAAAAACAGCTTAGGAAGGATGCAAAAAGATGTTTTTATAGAAGGTACCTATCAGTGATCATTATTAAGGATCCCAGGTCTGTAGTCAGTAGTATGTGCTCTTCACCTCGCCTTGGGGTCTCCCTCTGCTGTGTTTTCGCTTGGCAAATACCGGTCATTTAAAAGATCCACTTCAGTGAATGAGACTGTCTGTGGAAGAAGGGACCCATAACCAAAGGAAAAGCTGTCCAGTGCTTGACACTTGGAAGACGGTTCAATTCTTTGTCTTGCCCCAGACTTCCCATTTGACCTGAGACAAGGCATTTCTTTCCCCTGACAGGGCCAGTGAGAGGCTCTCATGTGGCTGATGGTGTTTAAGGCACAATGACAGTTGTTTCCATGTAAATGTGTTTGATCAGTGAGGATATCAGACCCTGGCCTTTGGCTTCCCAAGGATGCCTTTGTACAAAGCTGCAGATAACTCGTACCCCAGTGTATGCTTTGCTTTGCATTCATGGTGGATGTGCTGATTACAAGAACCACAGTTCTTTACACAAGATGAAATTTGGGAGACTGAACTGGATAAAAACAGCATCTTGTAAACATCACAGCTGGTACTGTAATGGGCATGGTCTGTGTTCATCTGGGGACCACAGAGCCCTGAGCCGCTGTGTCACAGACTGGGAGCATGTCTGCTCTGCGACAGTGCTGACCAGGGCAGGTACAGCCTCCTGTTGCAAGGTAAATCAGCACCTGTCTACTGCAGAGTCTGGTAGTTACTGAGGGAGGCTGAAATGTCATTGATGCCTCACGGAAGATTATGAGGCCCTTTTCTTCCAGTTGCTGTCAAATGGACACTTAACTCTCATCCAAGGGCTGTCAGTCGACCACCACCAGTACAGCTCAGCAGGAGGGTGTTCTGTTCACATCAGAGTGGAGCTTACAGATGACAAATCGTGGGTGGAGCTGCCACTTCATAGTCTATTTTGTCTGTATAAAAAGACTCCATTCCGCAGGATTTTCAGCCTTGCACTTCACATCACCCTCTGTTTCAGACAGTAACTATGCTATGTTTTTATTTTAGAAAAACTAATTAACCTTGCACGGATTTTCAAATCATCACCAGAGTTCTAAAAATGGAAGAAACTTACCTTCCAGTTCCACAAAGTTACTGTTGCCATGATCAGAAAGATTGTTTCATTTTTTTATAACTAAACTTAACCCTTCTAAAAGCAAAGGGGAGGCTTCATCTGCAGGAGACGTGACAGACAGACAGGTCTCTGGCCTTTTCCATTTCCTATCCTTGATACATCGCTGGAGTGTCAGAACACCATAAACAATCCCGTCGATATCTGCAACGCTTATGTTCATTCTGTCATCCTCTTCCTGTGGGTAGGAACTGAGTGATTTAAAGGTTGCTTTTGTTAAGTAAGACTGGCTTAAATCATCATATGGGGACTGTAAAATTAGTCATCATTTTTGTATGGAAACAATTCTAATGGTTATGATCTAAAAGTATGATGATGCCTAGAAACAAGTTGCAAATTCATCAGGCGCTGTAAAGAAATACTTCCTTCCCAGGACTCAGTTTCATGTTTTGAATGCTTGTGAGTAATACCAGTAATGTTATTTTAGAAACAATCAGAAATTAGCTATTACATAACATTATTTTGCATCAGTAGGAGAAGCATTAATGTCTCATCTTTTTTTAATCACCACTGATAACTTTTCATGTTATCTGAATCAAAGGGAGTACAGCACTTTATGTCTTCTATAAATAACAGTACATTCATATGGGTAGTTTTGCAATATACATGATAGTTATTTTCTTATAAAGGGCATGACTGAACTCCCATTAAAGTGAATTGATGTGTCACACTTTATTTGCATGGAAGTTATCAGTCCTCCAATTAGGAAGCCAACTGTAATGTAAACTACAGAGTGTCATAAGCATTACCAAGATTCAGAAGGGTTCATCCAATTATGGACTTTCTGATCCTATATGATTATCCTAAAAGTTCGGACCTACTCTAGTATTAGGAGAACATAATTGTTGATTATTCACTGGTGTCTATAATAGAATTAAACCAGTTGCTAGGAACAGAACATGAAATAACCCTACATTAGCCCTGGAAAAAAACCAGCATTTTAAATATACAAGCATTTTTAGGGCTTTTTTGCTACAGGATGACAAAAGATGGCAAGCTGGTCTGGGAATAGAAGAGATCTGGCCATGTCACAACTCTCTCAGAGCCAGCCCTGAGCTCAGTGCCAAGTGCAGCTGAGTGTGCTCCCCACCAGCCCTAGACACCCTCTTGAAGAATCCAGTTCTACAGAACCTCACACAGGTTGTTTGCTTTCATCCACCAAGTGACCATGCTGTGTCATGACTGGAAAAGAGTTAGAAAAGGTGCCTAACCTGGAGCAGTTCAGTGCTTCTTACGGTGGGAGTTCTTCAGAAGTTTTTCTGGGGGGGAAAGAGAGAAAAAAGTTGGGGAATTCTAGAAGACCAAATTCTTTACAGATCTCTCTTCCATTTGCTACCTATGTGAGTTTCTTTGACATGTCTACTGTGTCTGCATCAGGACCTGGAGCTAACACTATTTTCATCCTCCCCACACAAAAACTCAGTTTCATAATGCTTCCCTATATGTTCCGGTCACACTTGTGTGCTGTGCTGGCCCTAATGTGTTCTTTCCAACTTTTCTGAGATTTCTGAACCTCCTACTGCAAAACATGATCTCTTGAGTATACATCTCCCTCATATTCATGGTTGGAAAGTTCATTGATACATTGCTCTTGCATTTTAAGTATGTCAAACAAAGGAGTATCTCCAAGTTTGTTTTTTTTTTTTTTTTTTTTTTTTAAAGTTCAAGCTTTCAACAGCCCAGCCTTATTTTTCACAGCCATTCCTGGACAGCAGAGGGGTTCCCTGTCTGGCACTGGATTAAATGCATTGGTGGGAGCATTCCATTGCCTGGACAGTGCAGGACAATCATCCTCCTTCTGCTGAGCATCTGCTTGTGTTGCACAAACATGGCTCTTAATCATAATGGCCCCAATCCTATTTATTTGGTCCCGTATCAATTTAACTTGGGATTAATTCCGCCTGTTTCTTGTTTTCCTGTTTAACTACTTCAGTCTATTTAAAGAAAGGGAAGAATTTTTCCACATTTACTGATCAGTTTCACAACTATTTTTCAAAACACCAATATCCACCACTGTGGTTATGGAGATAGTTTAAAGCAGATCGTGCAACAGGATTTCCTTTCTAAAGATCACTTGTAATGATTTGGAAATATGAGAACAATTTCTCAAATATGATTATAAAAGGTATTTTTTTCCCCTATAAAAATGTGTTAGATATTTCCCATTCAGCACATCTCTCTGTACATCATAAATGCACCTTGCCAAGCAGTTTCTTTCTTAGCTTGTACACACTATCAAAAGCTCAAAATCCATATCATCGCTATCACAGTATTCTCATTTCTACAGAGCCCAGAGACATGATGTTTCTGTAAGTGTATAGATTGTGTTTCACACAGCAAGAGTATAAAGTGCCTTTGTAGCTGGTGGTCTGTAGAAGGTTCTATAGTTCAGGTTGTCCCAACGCTTCCCAGGGGATCCAAGCAAATGTGAGTGGGACGTTTCTGACAATCAACATTAATTCAGCAGAGGACTGATTAACCCTCAGAAAGAAGCATCTCTTATCAGCAGTAGAAAATTATGACAGTGTCATGGTATCAGCAGAAATTACAGCCTAGCTACTCTAGAAAGCCCTTTCAGAAATGCAGAAGGATAACAAAAAAGTACTTATGGAACATGGCAAGGCATAGAGGAGTTATATCACAGGAGGTGTTGACTACATAGAGCAATAATGATTTCATGCAGGCTGACTAATGACACCCTTTTCATCTTTGGAAACACATTTTGAATCCTGATGTTGACAGGAATGGGTGACAAAGCTGCCCCAAATAAAACCATATGTATTTCTTTCTCTAAAAGGAAAAAAAAAATTAAAAATATAGAAATGAGTTCTTTAAAGTTCACTGTGAAACCTCTGTACTCCACAAAGATTCAAAGGTAGTATGTGGTTAAACAGAAATGCTGCCTCTCACAGTTCTGCATTATCCAGAATCAAAAAGATTTCAACTTTTGGGCACCCAGCAGAATGCTTTGCTGTGTAATGGTGGGGGCTCAGGCCCATGGAAAACTGTGATGCTCCATGCTGAAACTAAATGCAGAAAAACAGATAAGATTTGTGTTCTTCTGTTCCTTAACCTCCTCTTTCACACTTCCCTGTAAATCTGAAGGAAATTCCACAGTCTTACCCATGGTCCCTCATTCTGGTTCCCCCAGTGTCCCTAATACAGTGTAACATTCAACAGCACATTTCCTCTGCAGTTAGACTGGACATCTCCCTTCTACTGCGTGACACCTGATCTGCTTTGGTATGTTCAAAATAACAGTAGCAGAGGATTGCTTGATTAGGATTGCCTTTTTTACTAATTAAAGGTTTCATACAGAAATCATAACAAAGCAAATCCAGTGGACATCATGTATAAGAAGTAAATAGTATGTGCACACTCAGAAAAGCCAAACCGTAGTAAGAAGCCACACAGGCAGCATATGGTCCTGTTTACATACACAAAATTAACAGTATGGAATCCAATTAGGAAGGTGGAGATCGTAATCATCACATTAAACAGCAGTTTCCAGAGTGTGTGAATCAAGACTTCAGCATTTCCTTCCCAGACTGAATGATGCTGAATTGTTGGATTTATCTCATTCCCTTGGTTTCCAATAATGTGACTGTGGTGAAAGGTCAGTCGAGTGCATAAAGCCAGGACATGAGCAACAGGCGTTTCAGCTGAGCTTGCAGTAGCCTCTTCAGCAGAGTGAAAGCTCCAGAAAAGCTTTACTGCTTACAGGGATTGGAGACAAAGAAATTCCCTAGGCAGTGTCTTCTGCTTTTGTTCAGTCTCAGAAGAGTAGGATTCTGTTGTGAAATATCAAGGGAATTTCTGTTGCAGATGTGTGCATGCAAGAAAAGCATGATTTCAGTCTCTTCCACTGCTGATCTAATGAGGGTTATCCGATACAGTGCTTCATGCCATGAGGGAAGTTAGGCTGATACAACTGTAATATCTGGGTTTATGTTTCTCTTTGGGGTATCCCTGCTGCACATGGTCAGATACCTTCTCTTCCTAACAACTAAAAGGGAACAGTTACAATCAGTATTGGAACTGTCACCTGTTGAAAAGTGTCTCCTGGCACATCTTCCCTTTATGGCTGAGCACGTAGGCAATTCACAAAGAAATCAGTGTCTGGTGCACACAAACCATACTCTGCAGTACCTACCCATTAGCACCTGGATGCAGCTTGGCAAACCTTTTAACAAAAGCTGTTACAAACAGGCCTTGCTGATACCAGTAAAACAATTCCTGGCTGTGTTCCCTGATGGGAATAGTGCAGTGCCGAGGAGAGAGCCGAGGGAGAGGTTCTGGTACCAGGAATCCTGCACTGCAGAACTGCTGACCCTCCGCCAGGGAAACTGTTGGGTGCTCTCACTAGTTAGTTTTCCAACAATATTTAATTACCCCAACCTTGGGATTATATTTCTGTCTTTTCCGGGGATGTGATTAAACTCTAATAAAATAACCATTTAAACTGTTAAATAGTTTTAAAAAGCTCTAATCCCCTCAAAGAAAATTTCCAGCTCAATTAATGGCTGCTAGCTGAAATGTTATGTTTGTAATGAGTTTATCCAAGGGAACTTAGAGAAGGCACCTGATGCCTTAGTACAGAATGTTGTGCTGCAGCTCAGTTTGTTTTTACAGTTTAAACAAATATACTTATCACTTTTAAATAAAATGCTTTTGGTATTTAACAAGTAATTTTGATAACAAATTGTATCAATTAAACACATTGAACTAGTGTTCTCTTTAAGCACCAAGTACACAAAAACATTAGCTCTTCTGGACTTTTTTTGGTGAAATTATTTTTCACACTCATTGCATATGATGATATTTTGATATTATAAGAAAATTACACACCTGTTGTAACCTCGTGAAACATCAGATGCCAACTATCTTCCTGAAAGAGACTCACAATTTAAAGGATGGTTGAATTCTATCCTGACATTTGGAATGGTTTGTTGATGATGTCATGCCAGGAAAACAGCAGCACCAAACAGAGCAGTAATAAAGAAAAAAATGAGTGTGTGTTAGGGAAATAAAGCTTTTTCTTGGAATAGGATGTTTAAGTGTTTCAAGTCAAGGCTTATTGTGCCTTGCAGTAGTCATAGAATTCCAGATTTTCCAAATTTTTAATTCTGCTAGTTATTCTCTTCTTCTTCTGTAGGTTAGTGATTTTCAGTCTTTTTGATAAGTGGAAAAATTATATATGTTTTAATATATAGTATTTTAATAGTGAAACTCCTAAGTAAATGAAATATTTTAATTTGGATCTTGAATAAAAGAAAAATAAAAATCAGGCTTCCAGCTTATATGAAGAGCAACAGAACCCACATGGATTTTTTTTAGCTTATGACTACTAAGGATGTGCCAGAGGAAATCAGAGTTGGGGTTGATACATATGCCAGTTGTAGGTGCCAGTTGGCTGATTTCCATATCAACCAGGACTTCAAAATTGGTGAATGCAAAAACTCAGCTGTAAAACTGCACAGTGAGCTGTGTAACTTGGAGAGAGCTGGTGTTGCTGTGGGAAACTGGACAGACTCGAGGGCCTGGAGCACAACTGAAGTCCCCAGATAATGCTGTTTCTGATCAGAGCTGAATTCGCTTTCACTCCATCCATTTACAAGCTAATTCTGTTCTAGAATTTGTTCTGGACAAGAAGAAAAGCAAGTAAAGACAGAGAGTCCTTTGTCATATTGTCATATGACAAATAATATGACAATGACTGTTGTGGCCATGCAACTGAGAACTTCTTGTTCCTGATCGGTTGGGGTCATCTAATAAGGAACCACATTCAGGTTTTAAAACCAAGAGTTTGTGAAATACTAAGCCCGTATTTTTTTCATGGCTGTGTTTTGAACACCTGCAGGTACCCCATGCAGCAGACTGGTGTACAGATAATCTTCTGAGCTATGAGTAGCATATCCTCACTCCGAGAATTATCTTAATCATAAGTGTAACCAAATATGTTGAAATAAGACTAACAAGCAGCATAGTTTAAAGATGTTTTGGTAACCAGAATGTGCCAAAAAGTCATCCCAGATGCTGTGGGTTAGCTTTCAGCCATCAGCAAAGCTGGGATAAGATAGAATACTTCAAGGCATAACATTATGTTTCTTGTTTGTCAGTACTGGACTGTTGTCTGTGACTCTACCACTTTGCTTTCAGCCAAAAGAGCAAACAGATACTGCTGTTTCCAAACAAATTAAATGAAAGATTCATTTCAGTGGAAAAGGAAAATTCCTAATATTTTTCTTATCTGTGTCTTGAAGCTTCTCTCTGCTGCTGCACCCATCCTTGCTGTTCCATGGCTACCGCTGCACAGGCAGCCCCAGCACTTCCCACACCCCCCCTGCTGTGCCAGGACATGTTTCTGCTTTGTTTTCATTAATAAAGTGTCAATGTGACTCTGAGCACGTGGGCTTTCTAGGACTCTCAGCTAAATGGAGATACTCATAATGCTTTATTGTTAACAGCAAGTGAGGCCACAAGAAGCTCAGAACTCCTGAATGGTTGAAATCTCGACAAGCAGCATCAGTGGAGCAGTGCAGCAGGAGCCATGTCTCTGCCCTTCCGAAAAGAGCTGGAGAAGTACAAGAATATCAATGAAGATGAAATACTCAGCAAACTCTCAGAGGATGAACTGAAACAGCTAGAGCATGTTCTCGATGACCTTGATCCCGAGGTTAGTGATGGGGGCCAGGGGATCTGGATTCAAGAGTTCCCTGTCATAAATGTCACATCCTGCAGCGTTTTTTGTTTGTATTCTGTTACAGTGTAGCCTAAAGTATGAGCAGCTCAGCTACGGATGCTTCGGTTGTATTCCTGCTGTGATGTGCTCCCTGCTTTTGTACCCTTTGTCTATCCCTTGTCTATTTAGACATGAGCTTGTCTGCAGTCTAAATCTTTAATCATGTTTGTACACTGCAGCACAATGAGAAGGTTTTATGGCTGCTGTTTCTGAGCACAGCAATAAACAAACATAAGGTATGTTTGTGAGGATCAGGTCTTTTGAACTTCTGAAATCTGTTGACTGTGGCATTCAGCACAGATATTTTTAGCTGAAGAGAACATATTTAGGCATGATTTAGAAAAGTAAGATTCAGCTACACAACTGTCATTTTCTAGGGAGTAAGGATAATTTGGATATTTGGAGACACCCTCACAAAGTATTTAAAGATCTCTGGCCTGAGAACCATTTGGTCCTACAATAATAAGGTTACAGGCTCAAGTGTGCTGGGAATTCTGAAAGTACCTACCCAAAACATTTGAACTGATGTAGGAGTTTGAAAACTGGCAGGTAAACTGGCAGATAAAATATGTTCAATCTGGAGGCAAAATAAATTTGGAAAACCACAATCAATTTATAGTTTCTAGTTCTGTAACACCAATTTACTGGGAAATTAAGGGTGGGCTTTACTGTTCTCTCTCTCCATGTTGCCACTTCCCTCCCTACTGCCACTTCTACAGTGGTATTTTCTGGTATTTTCAAGTATCTGGAATCTCAAATGGTGACACAGAAAGACATAGAAAAATGGACATCAACCAACCAAATTAAACAGGCCATGGTGCATTTGGAGTCACACTATATATGTGCAGTGAATTGGTAGCACTCTGGGCACATTTGTGCATGCAAAATGTCTAGTGACTTGAGTTCACGGCATACACTCAGAATTCACTGGATATTTGCCATGGATCAGATTTACTGTGCGTGTTCTGGTCAGTGATGAAGTGTTCCTGAAGCACTCTGAGGCATCCTCAACATGCAGGCTTTACTGTACATGCACTGCAAAGTCCACACACCTGTATTCCTTTCTGGGTTTTCCTGGACTGACATGTGGATTTCCTGGACTAAAACATGGGAGCCTTGTGCATCTTCTTATGTTATGGGATGGAGATGCAATCACAGGGTCACACAGCTACGTGTTGAGAGTGGGACTTCTCTGCTTGCTTCCTCATACTCTAAATAGCTGAAGTCCACATCATTCACCAGTGTCTTTCTGTGCATGCCATTCGTGTCTGAAGTCCAGGAGACATCTGCATTAGAATGAAAGGAATTTTGTTTTTTATGAGACAGAGAAAAATGGTGAGGAAGAAGAGCAAATTAATAGAAAGAAATGCGTAAAAGATTTACCTGGACTGCAGGCTCTGTGGTCATAGTATGTATAACACAAAGGACTCTGATCCTACTTAGTTCTTTGGTGCTGTGATTGTAAATTGTTAATAAAGATATTAATAGGTGGTAAATCAAGAAGCCTGAACAATATACAGTTTTCATGGTTACATTTAGGTAAGGTGTGTTATTGCTGTCACCAAAGAGCATTATGTAAAGAATGATGGCACATAAAAACCAATAACATTGAGATGAAATTTGGAGCACTGTGTGAAACTGCCTCCCTGTCTTCCACAGAATGCCTTGCTTCCAGCAGGATTTCGGCAGAAGGACCAGACCACTAAAGCTGCCACGGGCCCTTTCGACAGGGAACGTCTGCTCTCGTACTTGGAGAAGCAAGCGCTGGAGCACAAAGACAGAGAAGACTTTGTGCCATTTACAGGGGAAAAGAAAGGTACTGTTCATGTCAGTGTTCAGTGATGGACTGTGTGGTGCCTGGCTTTTTTCTGGAATACACTGGGACAGAAGAGGGGAACGCTGTTACCGTGCAGGGTGAGGCTCAGGAGTCAGGCCTAGAGCTGTTGTGGCAGCAGGTGAAGGGGTGGTTTTATTTGCTGCACAGGGGTCTGTCTGACTGCTCTGGAGTTACAGTGGCAGGGTTGATGGCTTGTCAGTGGCTGTGGGAACGCACAGGCTTCAGTCCAGCAAAGGGCTCAGTCAGCAGCAAACCTCTCTGTGTGCAGTTAAGTGTAGACAAAGGTGCCCTCACCAACCTCACAGGGACTAGTCCCATGTTAACCATTAGGCCATGCAAGGAAAGTGCAGAGGGGGAGCCATTCAGGAGGAAACATATAAATGCCTTTCTGAGTAAGTCCTGCTTACAGTTGCTGTAAGTAACAGCTCAGGGAATAAAGTTACACAAAATAAGTATTTTTCCACTTGTTTACTAGCACATCTGGCAATGCTATTCATGCATGCAGTTTCCCTGCTACCCTTGTCCTACAGCTACAGGGAAAAAAGGGGAAAACAGGAAAACCTAATTTGAATCATTCAACCTTTGGTAGGATAAACTTAGAGCAGGAACAGTCATGTTTTTTAGCAAACAATATTCCTTTAGCCACACTACCTCCTTTTTTTCATTTATAAAAAGTGGATAAAATTGCCTGCCTCAGGCCACCCCTTCATTCAAGAAGGAACTTCCTATGTCTGGGTCCATTTCTGGCCGTGTAATGGGTTTGCCATTATTTCAATGGGTTCTGCTTAAGGGAAAGCACATATTTTGAGAAGGTCAAGTGCAGCATTTTTTGTTTTGTGTACCATTACCAAAGATGTAAAATGTTATTTACATAACATTTTATGGGCCAGGAGTTGTTACTCTCATTAACATTGTGTTCTCAGTCTTTGAAACAATGATTTTAGACAAAGGAGATATTTTTCAGCTAGAACTGATCAGTGTGTTATTTTACCATGCAGCATATTCTCTAAGCTACTTTTTCCTCTATCACAATGTCTGTGCACTGCTCTTCACAGAGCTGATTCTGTGCCCACTGAATGCAGTGACACTGCAGAGATCTGCCAGTAGCAGGAGTGTCAAGCACGTCCTCTGCAGAAAGGGAAGTGGTTTGTTGTAGTAGGGACTTATTACCAATTGTTTCCAGTCCCCTACACACCACTGTGTCAAGGCACTACAACTCACCACTTGCAGGTCTCTGTAAGTACACAAAAAGCAGGAGTGTGTGGAATTAAATATACTCATAGGACTGGCACTTGATCCCTACAAAACGAGTCCCTGTATTGTCTCTGACAGTGTTACTGTGTGCTCTGGCCTGTTTATTCCATTTCAGTTTTCTTTTGATGAAGCTGAAGCAGTATTATTCCTACATTTGGTTCCAGATGCCCTTAAGGTGCTTATTAGTGCAGCTTATTAATTCCTGGTGTCTCTGGTGTGGAAATACCACTGCTTTGCAAACACAACCAACCACATATTTCACTTTTCCCTCAGCACAGAGTGAATGCAGCTCTACTAGCATTTTAAACTATTCTTAATTTGGCTTTTGATTCACTGTGTTCATTTACTTCAAAATTACACTTTCAAGAATTATCACAATTATGAGGTTAGGACAGAACTTTAGGCTAAAGGAATTATTTCCATAATTTCTTCTGTTCCTGGTACAATACAAATTTCTGACAAAATCCTCAGAATTGTCTTTAGCAGATTAAGTCAAATGAGTCTGTGATTTCTAAAGTAATTTTACAATTATAATCTAAACACTAAGAATTATAATACATTTCCTTTGAAGTCAAAGGCCAAATGCCATGAAAACACTTTTGTTAGTTAGAAATAACTGAATTAATCTGAGATCTGATGAGGTCCCCTACCTTGACAATTGAGAACTGATGGACTGCATAGTGTCATTTTCATACTGCTTTAAGGGAAATAACTGGCTTTGAGAAAAAAGCTGTTTATTCTGAACTTGGCATGTCCTGTATTGGTATTTATCTCCTGCTGCCCCTGCCTTGCTTGGCAGGGCATGTCCTACAGGAACACCACCAGACTTCCAGCTTCACGCCCTCCTTTACTTGTTCTCCTTCCCCCTTGCTCTGCACTGCAAAGACTTCATGCAGAATCTGAGCCTTATAAAACATACAACTGAAATATCCATCTGCCAAATGTACTGAAATCTTCCTGTGGATTGTGTGACGATCCTGCGAATTGGTTGAATCTGGTGAAATGTGATGAATCTTCCACGAAGTCCACGTGTGGCTGTTTCTGGATCTTAGAATCCATGCTTGTAACTGCAGTCTGACTTCTTTTGACACTCTCAAATGAAAAAAAAATAACAACAGAACAGCTGTATTGAAATATTAATTACTTGATTTACATTTATTTATAAGGAGATATTTTCCGTGTGAGGAAACAAAGCAGTCCTGCAAAGACATTTTCAAGATATGATGCTAGATTGAAAGTCACTTTAATTAGAAAATAATTAGTATTCTTCCAAAGCTCAGTAATTAGTTCAGGATAAATAATTTAAATTTCTAAAATGTGTCCTCAAAAGAATCTAAAGAAGGATCTCTCCTGAGGAAAATTTTGTTCCTCACCTTCTGCATGTTGATGATCTCTAAGGTGTATTTACAGATTGGTAAATATTTATATTATTATATTGTATAGATGCCTGTTAAATGATTTCTTTATACTACAGAAGCAGTGTAATGTAGCCATACTGCAGATAGCCCCAAATGAATTTGATACTATTTCTGCAGTTAAAAATTAAATTCTTGAGCAGCTCAAAAATGCATCCAATTGTGTCTAATTAGAAATGGGAGATGTTGTGTACCATTTGTCACTATTTACCACCTGAGCATACTTGTGTGTCATTAGGATGAGAATATGTCA
Organism: Myiotriccus ornatus; assembly: GCA_036023395.1. Lineage (NCBI taxonomy): Eukaryota > Metazoa > Chordata > Aves > Passeriformes > Tyrannidae > Myiotriccus > Myiotriccus ornatus. The sequence continues at coordinate 12,421,576 of JAYRBT010000018.1, read as the reverse complement.
GGTGTTGTTTAAGCTTTTGTCAGTGTTTTGTACTAGATGCTTGTCTGTCACTGGGAAATCATTTAGTTTTTCAAATTACAGAACTGGGATGCTTCTGTTAAGTGACATTTCTACCAGTTCCTACAGTTATCATGCAAAGTTGGAACTTTGCATTGTCTTGAAAATCCAGTGATGAGCCGGAAAGAAGGTGGCATTTAGAATATCCTCCTTCCAGGATAGTCTGTGACACATAATTATTTTTTATCTCTTGTGTCTATCTCTACTTTTTTCTGTTGATGTTAATGTTTTATTAGAGAGTTCTTGACGAAAAAGCAATATGAAGCAGCTGCTGAAGGACAAAATTCAGTTGCTATGCTGGTCTCTATATGCTGAAAAACAATAAGGTTTTGATTGTCCTAGAAAACAAGCCAAAACAAATTCCAGAGCTGACAGGGATATCCAGAGTGGTTAAAACACAGGAAGTGTTAAATATGAGCCCAAGACTGAGGGGCTGATTATGCAGAGAATTGCCTTGTTTTTGGTTGTAATTGTGGTTTCAAGAGGTTGGAAATGTTTGGAAGAAACAATCAAATGTATGGCATGCATTAGGGTTTTGGCCCTCTGCCATATTGCAGCTGGGTAACGTCCTTCATTAATTACTGTACAGAAAGGCTTTCAGCCTGTGTGGGATGGTTCTCAGATTTCAGTGGAAACCCAAGTTTTGCCTGACCCAGGGCCAGAACGGTCACAGGCACACACCCAAACTGGCCATGCAGAAATGTCTTCAGGCTGCTTTACCCCACATCCTCCCCAAACACAAGTCTGGGCTGGGGACTTCATTTGAGTGTCCCCACAGCGAGTGTTTGCTCCCACTGTGGTACGAAATGATCTGGTGGTTTTCAGGAACTGTTGTGCAATGCAGCTGTTTGTTATTAGTGAGCAGTGGCAGTACAGGGGGTTAGGGCTGATAACTGGGGCCACAGTGATGGGCAGCTTGTAAGTGTTCATTTTGTGTATTTCTGGATTAGCTCCTACTTAGAATAGATATTTTAGAAATCCCTACGTAGAACCTGATGATTTACAGAAGTTATTTAGGCTGACCCGCTGCACTTAACACATACAGCTGGATCAGCTGGTTATCAGACTCCCATCACTTCCATCCCTGTGAAGCCTTTTCTGTATCATTTTCAAGTTCATGAATGGTCCAGGAATAAAAAGAAAAGGTGGAGAAAGTAAGAGGCTGTGCAGGCACAAAATATTCAAGAGCACAGCCAGTGCAGCATGTTTTCTCTCATGGAATGCAGTGTGTACATCTGACCTCAGTTAAGAGCTGACTACTACTGTAATACAAACATCAACTGGGAACAACATCTGCGTTTCTGCTTTGTTCCAGGGGTTCTCTTAACTACATGGTATTAATGAGACATAATTAAAAAATGTTCCTCTGTTGTGATATATCATGTGAAAAGTTGCTATAAGGATTGTTGTTTCAACCCTTCACTACTGTCCCTGTTTTCTTCAAGGTCTTCTGCTCCTTGCCAAACCATTTCATTTTGGATCTGATCCAGTTCTCATCAAAGTCATGGAAAAACTCCAGTGGATTGGACTATTATTATTTATGGCTGGAAAGGGAAGTGGAACATGCTTGTATGTGATTAAATACTTACATTTTCAGCAAACTGGTAATAGGGAAAAGAAAGAAAATAAGGATCATTAAACCAGGGAACTTTTGGCCAAACCCTGGTTTTCAGAGACTATCTATCTTGCATATGGTGTTGTGCCAAGCAGAGTATCAATATACAGCACTAGTAATAATACATTTTCAGGTCAGAATATTAGACTAGATGCTAATGAGTTCCAATTCCAGTGTCTCTAACTGACTTTTTTCAAAGATTAGGGTTTAGTATAGAGACACGGTGTCTTCCTTGGATTGCCATGGCAGTCTTTTCACTCCCAAAGCTGAAAGGGTTTGCTTAAATTTTTGCCACCTTCTTCTCGTTCTTTAGCAATTAAATTTAGAACTGATGTTTGTCTCTTAAGGCACTGAAAGCGTTGCAGTTGCTGACAGTAATGCCTCTAGCCAGTGCCTTTCACTGCTTGCTTTTGTAGGACTGTTTTAGTTGCTCATGACTTTGCCAGACTTGCACAGTTCACACTGAAATTTCCCATGCTGAGAGGCTGCCTTGACTTGAATTTTTGGAAAGTGTCAGCAAAAAGGCCTGTTTCCAAGCTGTTTCCAAGAACAAGATTAGGAGAAAACACATTGTTTTATCCATCTAGAGTAAATTTTTCCAGCTGGTTTTCTATGACCTGCAGTGTCTTCGTGCTTTGAAGAGGGGACTTGAAATGCGTGCCCTTTGGAATCCCCAGGGAAATACACTCAAGTTTGGCATCTTCAAAATGTTATGCTTTCTTGTACATCCAGTTTGTTATGGTGTTCTCCAAATATTCCCCCTGCAGTGTGTTAGTCTTGTCCTCAGAGCTGTGCAGACAGCACATGTGACAGCCCAGCAGTGCCCAGGGAGACCTGGTGTGGCTGGTCAGAGGGTGCTGGGCTGTGCAGGATGTTCTTCCAAATTGCTCATCTGAGAGGCCACTGTCACACCAGGACCAAAGGCAGGGAGACTCCCTCCTGCTCTGACAGTGCTCCCCTCACTTTGTGAAGGAGAAAAAGAGAGTAAACAGCCAGCAGAGGGGCTGGTGCAGAGAAGTGGAGGGGGCTTTTGAGGAGCTGTGTAAATATTTCAGGATGAAGGAATTGATGTGGCTCCTCAGGGGAAAGGAACTGTAGAAGAGAGCAGGGATAAGAAAAAGAGGGCAGAGGGAAAGGAGGTGGTGGGAAGGGTCAGGATTCAAAGATGTGTAAAACCAGGAGACAGAAAGGATGGGGAAGGCACAGGGGGCAATGAGGAAAGGAAAAGAACAGAAGAATATGTGGGATGGGAGAAAAGAAGCCAGAGAGGAACATAACCGTTGTGTGGAATCTGGCTCTGCCCAAGTTTCAAGGCTTTTTGGTGTCCAGGAGAACCTGAAGCACAGTGGCACAGTTTGGCTCTTCCTGCTCTGCCGCCATTCTCCATGAGACATAAGAGCTTTCTGCTCTGCTGGTGACATGAGAAATCCGGGTGGGGATCCAGCGGACTGCTGTAGCGCTACATCTGAGCTGTTGTGATAATCCACGTGAGGGTCTGATGAAATTCTGGGCTTCCTTCTGTTGTAAAAAAGATAGGTTGGCTTCTGTTTATTTTTATTTTAGAAAGCATACTCCTCAGGAGAATTCTTTAAAGAATTGCTACTGTGGCAGAATCACAGCATGCTGATCAAAGGCAAAGATGCTGGTGCAATTTAACTTCCCTTTTTGTGTTTATGCACAATAGATTTAATAACTTTGGAAAGCTTATCTTTGCAACCTTCCTATTCCATTATCCTAATTTTTAAGGCATAGAATATGCTGACACTAATCCAAGAGTAACAAAACAGCAACAATTACAATACTGCATTTTTATTACTACTAATTTTCAGCTTCACTCTTATTTGAACTTGGCCTGTTTTCTTCTTCACGGTATAAATTTATTCATGATAAGAACTAATTTAGCTCTATTTTCCTAGATTATTTGTAGGGATAAGTTTAAGCAAACCTCAACAGAAAATAATAGTGCAAAATGGAAAAAGTGAATCAGATTTATGCAAGGCAGATTTCCAAGATTACTGAATTTCACTTCCAAGGTCAGTCTAGCATTCTGTAATTGAGAATAAACAGGCACTCACTGCAGTCAGTGATTCATTGAGAAGTAATAAGTGGAACCAGATATTTTCTTGAAAGTACAATAATCTGAACTACAGTTTATAGGAAAAGAAAGTACATAATTGTTTTACAGTTATGGCAGAAAATATGTTTGTATTATAAAATTAAGTAGGT
>JAYRBT010000018.1:12380397-12417578 GCA_036023395.1 Myiotriccus ornatus | reverse complement strand
ACTATAAATGAATGTGAAGTCCTCAAAACATTTTTTAGACTAGACTGGCTAGTAAAATCTTACCAATTGCACTGTTCAAATTCCTTTTTTCCCCCTCCTTATGTAACAATAAGCAAAAAAACTTCAGGAAACTACACTTGTAGTAATTCTCTGCTCAGTCAATAGATCTTCCTGTAGATGTGCATGTGTGGTTATGTAGATAACTATTACTGAATGAAGAGGTGAAGTTAGGGATACATCTCGTTCTGTTGCCTTACCTTGACATTGCTTCAGTGGGGGCATTTGCACAATGCAGGAAAACAGACATTGCTGAACCAAGTGGCAAAATTACATCCATGGTTTATGACTGTACCCAGTGTATTTTTTTTTTATAGAGAGTTTGTTTTCCTTTTACCTTCCTCCACATTTCTATGTGTCTCTGTATTCCTTTTCACTGAATCCTTCTTCTCTCTGGTTTTCAATGGCATTTTTTTTTTCCCATTTAGCCTCTTTTGAGTAAGACACGAATGGTATCTTATTTCAATTTCAATAGAGGTTTTGCAGTGCATGGAAAGGAATAAATCTGTTGTTAAACTGAGCCAGGACAAATCTCTGCTCACTGCACTCACAGTCAGAAAGTCCCTGGGTTATAATAAGCTGCTTCAGTCGTCATCCAGGTCACCACAGACACTTATCCCAGTTTGACAGAAAGAAGGGGAGAATCGTTTGCTTAAAATTTCATGTTGAAAGAAGGCACTTTGGATTCCACACATTTTGGGTTTCTATGCAAAAATAAAAACGTATTTTAATACTTACTATTGTTTTACTGGAATTGAACTTTGTTTTTCAGTTAAAGAATGTATTTTTTTTGTACATGAGTGTGGTTATATTTGTGTTGTTAACACCGATGTTACTCGAGTTATGTATAAACAGAACTTTTGTCATTGTGTTTTTCTTTGGTAGAAAGTTAAACTATTACTATTAAGACTTAGCACAGAACATTAGCATATTCTGGGGGCAAAATGTAACACAGCCAACATTAATTATATCACATAGAACACTAAAATACAGTGTGACTGTAAAGAGCAGCAGCCTTTCTTCATAAATCTAATTTTAAAATAATAAAACGTCAGTATTCTTCCAAGCCTTCTTCCAAATAATAAATTTTAAGTTGGACCATTGAAACAAGGAAACCACAATCCATATATTATTTTGCAAGTGAATTCCATGGTGGCACTGGATAATGAATTTACAATGTATGGATGTGGGACTAGGAGAGACCTCCTGAATCTTTAAACTCTGTCCTTAAATAATGAAGGAAAACTGGTTGACAGCTGTGTATAAACACAGACATGCGGTTTTGCAGTTGGTGGACAGGTAATAAATTCCTAATAACATGCTAAATGCACTGGTTTTTCTAACCTCCCTCTGCTATGCTACAGCATCTCTTCACAGTGGAATGTTCTTATCTAGATAGCAGTAAAAAGGATATTTTTAAAATATCACTGGATGCCAGCAAGGCCCACATATATTAAAGATATATATTACCATCTTTGACATGACCTTGCCCCTTTAAATATTTCATATAACCAATAATAGAATTTTTTTTTCTAAAAAATTTGCCAAGAATGCTTTAAATGAAACTATCATTGGGAATCATACACACATTTAAAAAGGAAGGTTTGGGCTGTCATCCAAAAATTACATATGCCTGAAACAAATGTTTGAAATTGTATTCCTGTATATGTGAACTGTACAGAAGAAGTATGAGCCTGTACTGGTTTCCATTACCCCTCGATTTCTTGCTGTGCAAGATACTTGGCCCTCACACATCCATAGTCAATAGAGAAAGACCAACTACACTACATGTTGTGTCCAGTTTACACCAGATGCTGGGAATGAAACTGGAAGAGAACAGGTTTGCTGAGCTTTCAGGATCATATATGGAAGTTCATGAACTGAAAGTTTCTTGCAGTGAGATGGTTTTAACTGCTTCTAGTGCCTAATTTAAATCTAAGGATAAAATTTCTGCAAGCTTTTTGTGTAGACCAGATTCTGCCTATTTAAGGCCACAGGACCTTCAGAAAAATCCCAGCTGTGACTGCTCCTTAGAGCAAATTCCCTAAAATAACAATCACCAACACAGAGCAGAAGTCTACACCCTTTATTTTTAGACTTATTAAGGTCGTGGTGTGGAGGATAGCACCAAGTAAGAAAGAGAAAAACATGCATTTGATAGTATTTTCAAGCAGTTCCACTGTCACAGACCTATTCCCATCCCTGCCAGAAGGCAGAGGAGTTGTTCCAATAATTCATTACTCACTCTGGTTCTTTTCTTCTCTCAGGAAAAATATTTATCCCCAAAGAAAAGCCTGTAGAAACCCGTACAGAAGAGAAAGTGACCCTGGATCCAGAACTAGAAGAGGCCCTGGCCAGCGCTTCAGATACTGAGCTTTATGACCTTGCAGGTTAGACAATACATAGATGTGATGGTCCCACACATCCAGTTCTTCTCTGCCCAGGCAGAGATCAGGACACCAGGAGTGTCTCATGATCACCTCTCAAGTCCCTGCTGTTCCTGTGGGTTGTATATTAGGGAAGAAAAATGATTAGGAGTGTAGCCCTGAAACAAGTTACCCAAAGAGATTGTGGGATTTCCATCCCTGGATGTTTTCAGGATCCAGCCAGACAAAGCCAGGGCTGACCTCATTAATGTTGGCAACACTCCTGCCCGAGGGGGAGGCTGGACAAGATGACCCACAGTGGTTCCTTCCAGCTGGCATTTCTGTGAATTGCATCTACATTGACTCAGTTGTTCAAAAATCTATATTGAGAATGTCTGTATCGCCAGAATTTAAACCCCTTAAAGACTCTCCCTACAAGCAGGCATGACTCAGTTAATATTTTATAAAGGGGGTTTTGTTTGGGGAACTCAACCACAATTTGTAGCAGATATTTTCCTGCAGTCTGTGTTCCTGCCATTAACATTGTATCCTGTCTCTGGTATTTATACATTTTAGCTGTTCTTGGAGTGCACAACATGGTCAACAACCCAAAATTTAATGAAGCAGGAGCCCGCAGCAAAGATGGAAAAGGAACTGTAAGAAGTAAGGAAGCAGATTTTCTCTTGTGGGCTGCGTGTCATCTTTAGGGACTTCTACACCTATGAGCTGATTTAGTGTAACATAACTGGGCCCAAACTTAATTGATATAATTAATCATGAGAGGTAACTTTTTAAAAGTAAATACAATCCTAAATTCATTATCATGACAACAGTAATATACAAATAGGTCATTCCTAAGGAGCTTTGTTTTCTTAGAGAGCAGTATCTGGCTCTGCAGAGGTGCTTGAAAGGATGAGAGTATTTAAGAGGCCAAGACATATATATTTCCATTTCCCTTCAGTTCAGGCAGCAGGCAGAAAACAGAGGGAGCTGTAGCAAAGAGCTGGCCACAGCTCAGGCCAGGCCATCTTGCCCCGAGTACCTACACTGACACAACTGAAAAATGACTTGTAACCACTGGGCTCAAATGTGGCAGAATCCCTGGCAGAGTCACATCTGTCACCAGGGTCACCTCAAGCTGCACTCCCAGGGAGGCAAAGTCTGCAGGGATGTGCTCTTGCCCCGACTGCTCTCTCTGATCTCCCACCTCCACCTTAGCCCTGTGGCCGTGGGTTGAAATGGTGCCTGTTCTGAGGCTCCTCAGGTACATGGGAACCATAATCATCCAGGAAATCCCCCAACAGAGACAGCTTTAGTTACTAAAAACAAATCCAGAAATGTTTGCACTAAATAAACAGACCTGTGGTGAATCAGATCTTAGCTCAACAACCCCACAGGAGGCTGGATGGGGGGACAACTGGGTGCGTCTGAATTCCAAGTTTTTCTTGATTGCTGCCAAGCTTTCATCCAGAACTTGTCACCTCTGAGCTCTGGGATGTCAAACAGGCTAAACTTTGCTTCTTAAGACAAAACTGTGGAATGTCCTTTTCTAGGGAAACAGTACTAAAAAAATGCTTACTTCTTCTAAGGCCATGAGAACAGCAGCTCTCTTTACCAAGGACCTTCATTTCCATCTTTCATTACTAAAGGAGAGGTGGAAAAGTAGACAGGACACTGTGTCACTTCATTTTTCTCAGGATTAGGCTGCTCTGCAAGCCTCCCCAGTGGGGCCCTGTGAGCTGCCATCCATCTCATAACAGGCAACTGCATGCATAACTAATCCTCATAGATTTCAGAATATTTTTGTTGTACTGAGTCAAAAAGTCAGCTATGTGAGTCAGCTAAACTATGCTCCAATCACAGACTTCAGAACCAGAAAACCACCGTCACATCAGTGTATTCCTTGATCCAAAAGCAATACCTTTCCTCAGCCAAGTGAAATGCTTCATTTCACTTGGGGAGTGAGGGAGTCATCTCAAGAGTTGCCCATCAGTGTGGCAAAATAGCACATGATTAAAGTAACAAGAAAAACTCATGGGAAACAGCATGAAGTAGAAAATGAAAATTACTCCTAACTCTAGACTGAGTATACTGTGATGTCTAACATGAGGACAGGGTGCATTTCTCTCCCTAGCTCCCAGTTTGACAGGGTGTTCCCACAAGTGCAAAAAATGCTTTGCTTTTTCTGTTGTTTCCTTTCTGTCCTTGCATCCAAGGTGAATTCTCTATATGTATTTCACCTGTAGTTTTCAATTCCCTGCTCCCTAGGAAGGCTGGAGTATTATTCAGGGATATGTGAAGTCTCTCAGGGGACTAGTAAAAACAAAGTTTGGTGTCAAAGGGAGCAGCTCAAGGATTCTACATGACCATCTCCACTAAGAGTATGAGTTCTAAAAAAAGATGTGGAGTTTTTTTTGGCCCATGACTTGGCATGAACTTTACCCACAGCACTGAACAGCAGTGCATAGTACCCTGAGACTTAAAACAAGCCTTCAAAATCTCTCCCTGTCTGCAGCATAAAATACAAGGGTTTAAACATACTTGTAGTCAGCAACATATTCCTTTCTTGCCTCTGGTGGCTTGGGTGGTCAAGGTTTATAAATTAATCTCCATGACTACATGCGTGGGAATTAGAAGTACTAATTGAGTTCTAAGCTATGATTTTTATGCATCACTGGGAATATTTATAGCCCATAGCTTCCAGCATTAAATACCAGAGTTCTTTGAGAATGAACACTCAAAGATTTCATAAATCTTGGTGCTGGCAGATGGACTTGCTTTTCATGCTTTGATAGTTTTATTATTTAGAAAGTGCAGATGTTGCAATTTTACAAGAGCTAATTGAATTTATAGTAAGGCTGATAGTATCAGCTGAGAGAAGGAAACTGAGGGGCCTCCTGACATGTTGCTTCACGTTAGCACAGTCTATTCGCAGGTGCAGGGGTGTTTTCTTACAAATGTCATGGGCAAGTTCTGAGCACACCTTTTGTTACAGATGTAAGACAAAAGAACAAAGCAGCCCTTGCAGTATATTACACCCTATACAATAGTCTTTAAAGCTGCTTTGGCTCAAATTAATTGTACAGGGACTTCTGTACATAAAGGAGGCATTTGCACATGATGATACAGCCCAGCCTGTGGCCACAGCCTCCAGTGACATGTTCTGGGGCCACAGAAGGTGCAAAGGGCATGGCAGGGATAATGAGGCTGATACTCCTGCTTGCAAGTTTGGGATTCTTGTAAACCCTTCCTGGATTGCTGCAGTACAAACCTAAATGGGAACTGAGAAGCCGAACTGTTGCTGATGATGCCTGTTCCTCGGTCAGCATTTCATGAGATCTTGTGTTGCAGACGTGGTGAAAGGTGAAAAGGTCAAGCCCATCTTTGAGGAGCCACCTAATCCGACCAATGTGGAAGCAAGTCTACAAAGGATAAAAGCAAATGATCCTAGTCTCACAGAAATCAATCTCAACAACATAAAGGTAGAGGGTGTTGTTTCATTTATGTCATCATAGGAAGATTTATTCAAATATTTCCAAAGCCCTTGCCTTTTATCTTCAAAATTTGTCTCTCTGTATTGTTCAGAAAAAACAGGACACCCAGTTAAGGGATGTGGAAAGGACTGTTGTAGAGGCTCCAAGGTCATCAATTCCTGATACTGAATTAAATGCCAATTAAAAGCCCAAGGGGTGACTCCCTTTGGCTGCCTTTCTTTAGCAGATTGTAAAGCAAGATATGTCATGGGCGCTATTAATCATCACTGGCCAAATTCAATTAGCCCGCACGTGCAAATCGAGGAGGAGATGGCACGTGGAGACTGAACAACCAGCAGCAAAATAGGAAAGTAGCTCAGAGATGGTCACGTGCTTGTGTTGGCCTGACCCACTTACAGGCAGCACTGACATCACAGCCAGCGCAGGCAGCCATGGAGCTCTGGGAGCCACTGTGTGCAGAAGAGGTCTTGTGCATTTGGAGATACTCTTAAAAGCATCAGGGATGTTTAAATTGCATACACTGCAGTTATTAGTCAGTCGGTTTGATAGTAATTAAAATCAGTGTCTAGCAGTGTGACTGGCTTTCTAATACTGGATTTGTCTTCTTATTGTAGAATATTCCTATTCCAACACTGAAAGAATTTGCAAAAGCTCTGGAAAGCAATACACATGTGAAGACATTCAGCCTTGCAGCTACTCGAAGCAATGACCCTGTAGCTATTGTAAGTTTAAACAGTGCTTGGAAAAAAACACAACAAATTTTGAGTAGGTCCACGTCTGCTTTAGGATGCATTCTTCATTTTCTCTTGTGACTGTGCAAAGTGAAAGTGATCTACCTCTATTTCTTCTAAGCATATTTATGGTTTATTTCTTGTTGGTACTAAGCTATGTTTTGCAAATTCCCTGTTATTCCCTGAAACTCTCCAGGTGTTATCTCATGCTCCTGCTTTTTGACCCCTCAGGCATTTGCAGATATGTTGAAAGTGAACAAAACACTGAAGAGTCTGAATGTAGAATCCAACTTCATCACTGGAACAGGGATTTTGGCACTGATTGAAGCACTGAAGAAGAATGAATCCCTAACAGAGATTAAAATTGACAACCAGGTAAAGAGAGACCACTGAGGAAGTCCACTTTTGTCTCCCTTTTATATGAATTCCCTGAGGATTCTCCTAGGGAACTCTGGCAAAGTCAAGACAGCCTCTGTGGCTCTGTTATTCTGCAGCTGATGTCCCATGCCCGTGCAATCAAACAGTGGAAAACTTCTAAATAAAAATAGCCAAAGCCAAATATAAAACCCAGAGAAAAATCTCCAGGGATGGGATTCTCTTTGTAGTTTGCAGCCCAGTGTTGAAATACAATCCATTTCTCTCTCACATGAAAACAAATGTTTTCTTTTCTTCTGGGGACATTTCACCACATTGCCAACAGAGGCAGCAGCTCGGGACAGCTGTAGAGATGGAGATTGCCAAGATGCTGGAGGAGAACTCAAGGATTCTCAAGTTTGGATACCAGTTCACAAAGCAAGGTCCGAGAACCAGGGTAGCAGCAGCTATCACTAAAAACAACGATCTGGGTAAGGTGCTACTACATTTATTCATCATTTATTTATGTGAGCCAAGCCCTGACCTTCCCAGACACAACTTTTCCTGTCTGTACATAAGATTGAATTTTGACTGTGCAACATTCAAGCTGCTCTGTTTGAGGGGGGATGCACAGCCCAGGGACTCTAGATAGGCAACAGCAGAGATCTTACTGAGATTAGGAGCCGCTGTTCTCCTTCTCCTGCTCCTTCTGGGAAGAGGAGTTACTTCAGCCTTTTCCATGGAACATGCTGGATTTCCAGCTGCCCTATCAGCTGTTCTGGCCCATAAGTGAAGAGCCAAACCCAGCCTCTTTGCTCAGTGGACACAGAAGTCCTGGCTTTGTTGCCCTGTCCATGACTGGCCAAGCCCAGCCAAGGGAACAAAACAGACTCTCCTGCCTTTGTGACCAAGTACAGGCAAAGACAATAAAGCTTTGCAAGTTCTACCTGAGCATGACACGCTCTGCCCTGCCTGCTCAGTACACAGAGTGAGGAGATGACTAGGCAGAAGTAGTTTAGAGTAAGAAGGGGAAAAAAAAATTTAAACTATGTGTTTTTAATCAATTCTACTTCAGACTGGGATGTCAAATGATGATGCCTCTGCAGGCTTCAGCTTGGGTTTCTCTTTGTGGAAACTACTATAACAGCTGAGCTAAAACCTATTTCTTTCACACATGCTTTTGGGTTTTGCAGTTTTAATTTTTAGCAGTACCTGAGCATTCCAATTATATACTATTGGTCCTGAAACTATTTAGTGAATGGTATTTGAAACATCCCACCTAAAATGAGAGAAAGACCCTTTTTTCTCACTATTTTACCAGGTGCCATTAGGCTTACGTCCTAATCTTCATTTTTCTGTGTTTGTATTGTATGGCTTTGTTCAAGGTTCTGTAGGACAGAATTCCTTAAAGAATTCAATAAAATAAAATAAATGAAGCCACAAAACACTGAAAGCAGACACTGATGTTATGCTGCAGGCTTTGGAATAATGCAGTCTGTTTGCCAAGAAAGCACTGTGAAATAAAACTCCTGATAGTAAAGTAATGGGACATTTGTAGCAATACATTGTTGTTATTGACTTTCTGTAGTGGAGAGGGTTCATTCATCCAGTTTTCCTGCTTTGTTCTGTACTTCAGCCATTTGATATCAGAAACAGGACAGGACAGTTTGACCTGACACTAAATTTTTTACCACACAAACAGGAGAACCTCACTCATCTTATCCTGGCCAACTCAGAAAACACTCGGTGTGTTTTATTAGAGTACGAAGTAGCAAATACTGCTCAACTAGAGCTGCTCTATTCCAGGTGTAATGTATCCTAAGTGCTGCAAAAATTCACATGGGGCTGCTTGTCAAAGCTGCTTGTCCTGCCCATAACACAAAGCTTTTCACTCTGATTTGCTAAATGGCAGCTTCAGCCTATGTGGCTTCCAGTGAAAATCCATAGTAAATTAACTTACTCTCAGAGCATTGATGCAGTCAGACCATGTGAAGTTTAAATGGATGATTTAAGGTCCAATATGATATTTTCCTCGGTGCCAGTATTCGCTGATACCATTACTTAAGAGTACTTCAGATTATTTTCTAAAAGGCTATGGTTATTGCTTATCTATAGTCCACACTGTGCAATTACAGAAGTTATTAATTTTTGATGCCTAAAGCTTAAATGATCCAGAGTGCTGCCATGCAGACTAGAGCAGACCAGTATCAATTTAGCTGGAACACAGTGCTCTTTAAAAGAACAACAAAACTGTTACAAAAATCCAAGTGGATCCATTGGAAGGAAGCACTGGAAATGGTGATTTATTCATCATCTAAAATGATCATAATCTGATTTTTTAGCTCAGAATCTGATTTTTATAGAAAATGTATTGATACAAACACTTGGTGAAACTCTACAGTCTTGTGATATAGAAAATGAAGTTCAGGTAAATTGTTTTGTTGGCATTAAGATCTATTAATTATGGTATTTGTGGACATAATCCTGCTGGGTGTTTCTTAGAAGCTCCTTCCCTCCAGTGCATGTTACTGGGAGGGGAGTGTGTCTGTGAGGGAAGTCCTTAGACTCTCAGGAAGGCAATAATGGTTAATCTTTTCTTGTTTTCCTGGTCCAGTTCGTAAAAAGCGGGTGGAAGGAGAGCGGCAGTAGCCACGTCACGGAGGATACAAGCCAAGAGTGGAGGCCACCACCAACTGCAGTCTCAGAGTGCTCACTGGTCCGAAGGGAAGGCACTGGAAAACCATTACAGTGGGAGTTGCTCATTTCTGTTAATGTCTCCTTCTAACCTTGAAAACAGAGCCTGTTCATTTTCAATTTTCACAGTTAATTTAATTCTTATGAGAAAGGTTCATAGTTGGTTTGATTTTAATGAAAACAAAAAATGGTTTGCAATATCTGAAGCCAATATGCAGCATCTTAAGTGTGTGGTTCAGCATAACATATAGTGACTCTGACCCTTATTTTAGACACTTTTTGATATGTTAAAATATGACCTTGTGTATGGATAAGGGATTCTCTGCTGAAAATAGAAATTTTAGGGCCAAGTTCTGCAATGCCTTATGTTTGTGAATAATCCTGACTTATGTGTATAGTCCTGCTGAACTGAATCCTGCCATGGGCTGCTCCCAGGAGTAGAAGTAGTAATGCCAGTACAGGTTTGCAGATTCACACCCTTGAGCCTCCTCCTGCAGTGGGATCTGGGCAGCTGGAACCACACCGGAACAGCACCCATGTCCCTTGTTGGCTCTCCACCCGTCCAGCTCCAATGCAGGATCACGCCTAGACGTACAAGCATTGTCAAAGCGTACTTGTTTACATGAGCTTAGGTTAAGTGGATCATTTTGCAACGTTACACTGATGTTTTTTATCCTTACTTCACATTGTAAAGTAATATTAGTGCTGCCAATCCTATAGACATTGAATGTTTTGAATTTTTTTCCTAGGCCAACAAGTTTTTGTTTGCTACTAGAATGCACAGTTTACAGCTAATCTTAACCTAAACAAGTATTCTGAGCAATATTTGTTTTGCTTTGAGCCATGAGTTTGACTTCTTTTAGCTCTGGTATTTATGTACATTTGTTAGTATTATAGAACTTTTCTCAGGACCTTTAAGATAAAAATTAATTAAATATTTAATCCAGGAGAGCCACTGTGCTACCAGGAAAAAAAAACATTAAAGGGGTAGTTTTGACAGCTACGTAACCTACATTTATAGGCTGCAGTTGAGGTTTGTCCCTATATCACGAGGCACAAGGGTTTTTGTGTCAGTGCTTATCTGAATAAGGGCAGATTTAAGCATATGCACAAATGCTTTGCTAAATCAGGGCCTTAACTCAGATGCTGGACATAATCCTAACCCAGTGGATAACACTCATGAAGCAGCAGCTAACCCAGTGCTCAACAGCATTTGAAATTTTAGTAAGAATTCAGTCTGATGTTTCATTTTGTGTGTTTTACAGTCTAAAACTATTCTCTGCCACTGTTTTATCACTGCCAACAGCTGACTGACAGCCAGAGGTTCATTTTGGTTACATGTGTGCATGCTGTAAGAGCTAAGGGACACTCAGTTCAGGTGTGTCACACATACCAAGGCTTCCAGAAAGGGGCAGAAATGCACCTGGGGCTGGTGCCATTACCTGGGACACACTGGCCTCTCTGCTGAGAACAGGGATGAAGCACTGCTTCCTTGGGACACTGCTGGCGGTCACAGTCACTGTAGTGTCTCCTGACCCAGGGGGGGAGAGCTGTGAGCCGCTGTGCAGCTGGGCATTCAGGGATTAAAAACCTGGGGAGCCCCAGGAGCAGTTGGTAAATGTTTGACACACTTCCCTGAGTGATGTTTTCATGAGCAGAGCTGGGGTGCAAGCTAACAGGATGAACCCTCCCTCTGTGCCTTTTATAATGGAAATGAGTAGGTCCAAGGCAACACTCCTGTTGGATGCTGGTCTTCATAGTGGGGTTCAAAGTAAATAACACTGATGTAAATCCTACTTAAAATAGTTTGCTGAAGTGATCTGCTGAGCTGGGATATAAAGTACAGTAGCCACAGTTTACTTCCCTGAGAGCTCCCAGTCTCTATAATTTCCTCCACTCCTTCACTTCCTCAGAATACACTGAAACCTTTGCTTTGCAAGTAGAAAACATAACACATGGAGGTGTCTTGCTGACATGTTCCCTGGATCCATGCAGGATTGGCTGTGAAAAAATTTGATATCCCACTAAAAAAAAATTACAAGTTCTGTAGTACCGTAATAACTCTGCATGTGTTTCAATAAAGTCCTTAATACCCATTTGGCTTACCAGGGGACTGGGCTTTTGCAGCATCAAGTTTCATGGGTAGGAAGAAGCCTTATCCACAAAACCTAAAGATTATGTCACTAACAAACTTCAGTGATAGGAGTCCTACTGCCCCTAATTTCTTCTTCTTTCCCTTTGATCCAACCAGGGGAATCCCAACTATCAATCACTTTTTTTGAGATTTCTTTTTAATGGTTACTTTTTTTTAAAGGGTGGTACGTGTTTAAGGGAAACAAGTGCAATCCATTTCTAGTCTTAATTGCCATTTAAAGTGTTGGTATTTGCATGCAGCAGTTTTGCAAGGGTGGATTTGTCTGACTGCTCCGTGGTGTCTGCAGCATGTCACCCTGTACAGCTTTGCCCAGAGCCACACGAGTGGTCACAGAGCCAGGTGGCTCCGTCCGTGTCAGCTACAGTTTTGCATCATGGACCAAGGCACCTGGCTGGGGAAAGCCCTGCAGGCTCTCCATCCCTTCACCATGTTTCCTCTGAAGGGAGGATTCTTCAGGCGCTCTGAGAGGATCATCTCAAACACCAGCCACGTGCTCGCAGACAGGGCCTGGAGCTGTGCACGCCATGGCAGCGGACCTGGTAGGTCAGGCTCCTTCCAGCCTGCATGAGGAGAACTCCTAATCCCTGGCCATTTTCTCCAGGCAGCTGCTGCCAGCCCCTGCCAGGGGGCTCGGTGACCAGGGACATCTTTGTCCTGCCTCTTCTGTGTGCTCCACACAAGGGCTTCGTTGTCACCAGCCTTGAGCATCACCAGTCAGACATTGCAACAGTAGAAAGATCTGTTCAATGCAACAACAGCACATGATGGTGATGCTTGAAGGCAGATTTTCATACTAATATAGGATTATTTAGCTGGTTAAAAATCTCTGCAACTAACATGATAGGGGGCAGGATGTGACTAGTTATTTCATATCCTCCTTTCGGGCAACATCTATCATTGTCAATGCTGAATGGGGAACAGGGACAGAAGAGTCCTTTTTTCTTAAGCAAACATTCAGGAGTAACTTTGTCTATTTTTGCACATTGCTTCTCGTGCTGACTGCTTCAGTTTGATTTGTATTTTTTATACAGTTTTTTCATGGAAAAGCTCAACTTTGTGCGTGTCCTAACATACATGTGAAGTGTAGCGTGCACTGAGGACTGTATGTATACGTGTATAGATGAAGATGTTATCTCTGGAACAAAAGCAGTTGCATGCGCACAGTGTGGTGCATATTACTCAAGAGGAAGAGAATTATCACGCTATGTAAC
Source organism: Myiotriccus ornatus (assembly GCA_036023395.1). Classification (NCBI taxonomy): domain Eukaryota; kingdom Metazoa; phylum Chordata; class Aves; order Passeriformes; family Tyrannidae; genus Myiotriccus; species Myiotriccus ornatus. Next base: position 12,404,516 of record JAYRBT010000018.1, on the reverse strand, counting down.
AGTGACTCCCCAGCATCGTGGTTTTTCTAAATAAATCTGCATAAAGGATTTGACTTTTGCAATTTCTCATGGGTTTGTGCCTTGAATCAAGCCTCCCTTGATGCTGTGACATCAGATTAAGCAGCTTTCTCCACTGTGGCTCTTGCAGCTTTCACTCATCTGGATTACCTGCTGGGTTTTACCTTCTCTTCCCCCCACATTACATGCACTGGTCTGGAGCTTTGTGAACAGTGACTGTGTGCTCAGAACCAGGACTGGGAGCAGAGAAACCTGGTTTAACAGGTCCTCACAGGTTTAACATAAGCTCCCAGGTTTACATACGTAAGTCTATGCGGCCTGGTGAAATGTATCCCAGAGTCCTGAGGGAATTGGCTGATGTAGTTCCCAAGCCACCCTCTGTGATACTTGAAAAGTCTTGGCCATCAGGTGAAATCCCTGGTGACTCAGAAAAGGGAAACTTACTTTTAAAAAGGGTAGAATGGAGGACACTGGGAACTACTAACCTGCCAGCCTCACCTCAGTGCCCAGGAAGATCATGGAAGATCTTCCTAGAAGTTGTACTAAGTCACAAGGAGAACAGGTTGGTGACTTGAGACAGCCAGCACAGCTTCACTCTCAGCTGGTTTGCACATGACACCAAGCTAAGTGGTGTGGTTGACACACCTGAGGAACAGGATACCTTCCAGAGGGACCTGGACAAGCTGAAGAACCAGGGCCCTGTTAACCTCATGAGGTTCAACAAGGCCAAGTGCACAGTCCTGCAGAGAAAACCCTGGGAGTACTGGTGGATGAAAAGCTGGACATGAGTCTGCATGTATTTTGAAATTATGTGACAGCACAGTAACAGATCTCTGCAGGCTGCTGTCTTTTTTGAAGTATAAAATGAGTACAATTTATAAAAATCTGCTGCGATTGGGGCTGCAAAGACTAGATTTCATGTTTTCTTCATCACTAACTCAGGGAAGATATACATTTCACTGTTCTGCAAAATTTAAGAGTCCAATCTAACTGTGTGCTGTTGCAAGCGTAAAAACCACTATTGTCTGACAAGGGTCCAAAACATAGCAGAAGCATTAAATCCAATTACACCTCCTCAGCTAGCTTCTACTTTGAAAGCCTGCAAAGTGAGCTTTCTGTGAGCATCAGGCAGAGAGATGTGTATTTCTTGCCCTCTGTTCTCCACACGGTGTCTCAGCAGTTTTCTATATGGCACCTCATTAGAATTTGACACCAAGAACTTACACCAATTTCTTCCACTGTACACACAGCTCTGAAGCTTCAAGGGACTCCAGTGCATTGTGGAGTGCCCGAAGGCATGAACTGAGCTAGCTGGCCATAAGAATCTATGTTACATGTTAAAAGATGCTGCAAAATACACATAACCACACATGCATGAGGACAATTGAGAAGGAAATGTCAGGACATCTCCCCACAGATAATTTGCTCTCCACAACCCCAGGGAAGTTCACAGTTAACCCACAAAGAAACAAAATACCTTCCCTAACCATTTTAAGAGTGCCTTTACTTATGTCAATACTTTAAATCTGAAATCTCATAATATCTTTCTTCTTTTCTTCTCATCCACATCAATAAATGGTTGAGAATCTTCCAAGAAAATGAGGAAATCTCATAGTGAAAGAAGAGGAGGTATCTGTGTCCCAGTATGTGGTTCTGCTGGAATTTGCAGAGCCTAACATCAGAGGGAGTGCTCACGGGAACTATGCAACACAATTCCCAGATCCTCAGTCATAAGGGAATCAGAGAATACAGCTGCAGAGAAGCTCATGAGGTCACACTCTTTATTTCTTATCTCCAAGACAGGGTTTTACTTCTACATAATTCATAGCTCTTACAAAAAGACCGATTTTGGTCCTGTATCCCTTTCATTACAGGGGTTGTATTCAAATCCCTTGGAATTTTGACTATGAATGCAATATATGCCAAAGAACACAGATACTGTATCCCACCTTATCACTCTGAACCTTTATTTTAGGCATCAGCTTCTTCCCTTGCACTCACTTTTTTTCAGAATGAAATTTTCATGTATGAACAGTTGAAAATCTATGAACTTAACAAAGAGAGGATTGATACTATTCTTAGTCTCTGAGTTTCCATCTTCACATCTTTCCTATTCTAATCCATTCAATCCTCTCCCAAGCCTGAGCAACAGCAGTGCAAACTCCAGGTGCTTCATATTCTGCAAGGAATGCCAGGTCAGTCTCCCCATGAATGTGATATAGAACGACAGCCTGAACTGCACCAACTGCATTTACCCCTTGCCCATCCATCTCCTGCTGCTGCCATGCAGAAGGTCCCTCGCTTGTGCAACTACCCAAAAATAAAATCTCAATTTCAAATGATACAGGGGGTTTTAATATAAGATCAAAGAACAAGGTGCAAGCTGACTGAACCTCCTGCCACACTGCAGTAGCTCTGCTCTGCTGGCTTGTGTGTCTCTCTAGTCACAGCCAGGAGCCCTGTCCTCTCTGCCCAGCACAAACTGCTGCCAAACCTGCAGCGGGCTGGCATGCAAATGCAGCTCATGGACAGCAAGGACTGCTGGGGAGAGGAACCACAGGGCAAGGGTATGAGGCTGTTGGACAGAAACCACGAAAGTGGGCAGCTCTCAAATCAACTTTTTAGCTATTTTAATAGATGACAGCATTTGCACATTAAAACCAACAATCTGTTTCAGCTATAGCAAATGTACGTCTGTCTGAATGGAGCAGAATTGTCAGTGGCCTTTGAGGCTTCATTTTTGAGGAAGAGAAGGGGGAGTGGAAAAAACAGCAGAATTGTGTTCAGCTGGTTCCCAGCCACAGGAAAGTGCTTTAAATATTCATGCTTTTCTTGTCCATTCCTGTAAAGCAGATGAGCACAAACAAAAGCAGCACAAGGGGCCTCTCTTAATGAGGAACTGTTTGTTTCTTATAGCCAGCTGCCTGACTTTATTGAGCCTGACATTAGGTAGACTCATTCAGTGAGCAAGAGAGGAGAAAACAAGGCAATCAGATAAAGCAATTGCATGTACTGTTTCACACTCAGTCTTTTCTGATAATTACTGCATTGACAATATATTGAAGAGAATCTGGAAGCAATGTTTCATAGCTGCAAAATTGTTTATTTCCCAGCTGCCACCACAGAGGCAGGTCACCTAAAAGCTACCTAGATTCTCAATCTACGGTGGTGAACACTATATATAAAGAATTCCCCAGGTCTGAGAACCTTGAAAAATAATATACTCATCATCTGTCTAAATTAGCTTGAAAAGCTTTCAGATGGTGATGGTGGAGAAGGAGGTCACTGTGTACATATGGCTGGTGAACTGGGGCATTGGCATTCTTGGTTAGTTTGTGCTCAGCAGTGCTGGCACGCTGCACACACTGGTGTTCATCATCCACATTAATTCAATTGCTTAGAGATTTAACGTGTTTTCTTGTCATTATAACAGTTCAAATGACACTGCAGCCGGGAAGAGGAGCTGCTACGGAGGCTCCCCCCTTCCTGCCACCTGTGGCAGCACCAGGCAGCACAGTCGCTCTTCCATTCCTGCTTTTTTTCCTGCATGTGTTTAGGCTGCTTGGGCGTGGGGGGAAGAAAAGTGTCACGGAGTGTGTCAAGCTCACTAGAAAATAAGGATAGCCCCTCAAAAGAATCTCCTTAAAATTTTCTTCTGCAGAACCAATTGCTCTGTGGCTGCTGATTAAAGCTGCAGTTAAGCTCTCTCTGTCTTTACACTCCAAATGTGCTGGTTGATCCAGGTTAACTACTGTGACATCTTCAGTGCACCACAGGGAAGTTTATGGCATCTCTTCTGAGCTTGGAATAAAATCAAGAGCACTTTAACTGAAATTGTACCTGGATACCTCAGATTTAAGTTGCCCCCTTTTTTGCAGAGTACTGATCTCATATGCATTTGTGGAAAAAAACTAGAGTGCCTGACAGAAGGGAAATGGAAGTTTGATTGTCATAAGTGGACAGAAGTGCTCAGCAGCTGTGACAAACCCAGCCAGCAGGGACATAAGTGGTTATGCCACCTGCCAAGAGCTGGAGTCCCTTCCAGCACTAGAGATTCATAGGATTTGAAAGATCATTTCCATGATGAGAAAGACTGAAGGTTTAAACAAAGATACGTGATGACATTTAAATAAAAATGCATTTACTTTCGCTTTGTATATATTTTTCATTAAAATGAGACAGCTGTACTTAATATCTTCTAGTTATTTCCTATTCTATTCCTGTACAATGAGAAAATCCAATTAAAAATATTATTTCCCTCCACTCTTCTGAAACTTTCAAACTGACTCCATGATTAAATGAACAAGTCATAACAAGTTACTTTTAGTATTTGTACAATGGGAAACACTCTGTTTCCAAGGATAAGCAGCAGGATCCTGCATGCTGAGAAGTCAGCAGGGACTCAAACCTGCACACAGCCAGTGCTGAGAAAGGCAGCAATCCCTGGGGACACTCGCTGGTCGGTGAAGGACTCACCTGGAGTCAGAATGAATCACTGCAAGAATATCCAAGGAGATCTAGGTGTTCAGGAGGACAATTGCAAAATGTTTTGCTTATTGTTTTTCCACTGGTGCACACAGTCACTGGAGCATCCGGCTATGGCACTCATACCAGTGCTATATAAGCCATCACAAAGGCCACGTGGGTATTTGATCACCTGATGGGACAGGTCCCAGCTTTGCCCATGTGTTACTGTCAGTACCTGCTGCTTTGAAACTGCTTTGTGCTTTGTAGTGATTCCACTGGGTCTCATTTTTCCACGAGAGGGACTGTGGGGCCACCTGGTCTGGCCTCTTGTGTATCTGATAACCTTAAATTGCATGCCACTACCCAGCCTATAATTTAATTAGGCCAAATACTTGCATCATACAGAATAAAAGAAAAATGTTGACACTTGAACTGTGTTCCAGAGAGTAAGTGATGCAATGGCAGGAATGAATTAGGTGTGACATGTGCAGATATTTGCCATGTGCTGAAGGTAAAATCCACCTGCTACAGAGGACGTGAAAAGCCTGAGGTCTCTGTCAGCTCAGCTGGGTGAAGGGAATCAGCTCAGAGCTGGTGATTAAGTTTACCTCTGGACACATAAGCAGTTTGGCACACAAGGTTTGCCAGAGATACTAAAAAAGCATTGGCACCAACCTTCTGCATCCTTTTCCGGATGTTCACATTGAGCCCAATCATTTGCTCTGCTTGGAACTTAACAAAGAAATCTCAGCAGGCTAATTTACCCGAAAATGTTTAAACCCATGCCAAGCTAATCAGCCCTCTGGATGACCCTTTGAATCTCCTCCCCCAAATAAAGCTGCCCTGAACTTAGAGAGATTTACCCCCCAAAGAATTTAGACACCACAAGGGTTCACACAATATAACACTCACACCAGCTCTGATGGATCTGGCACTGCACAGCCAGACTTTAACCTCATCACCAGTGGAGTCAGTGTGCTGATGGTGCCTAAGCAGACTGCACCTACCTTGTGGAGTTTAGAGTAAGCAGGGCTGGTAGGCTGGGCTATATTTGGAAATCCTCTCGTATCTGCAGCACAGAACATGAACAATATTCTTACCCTGTGAAGGACAGCCCAAGCAAGCAGCAAATTATTGCTCATCATTGTCTGCTCATTGTCACAAAATAGGGCTTATTTCACTGGGTTTTAACAGGGAATACACAGGCACTGTGCTGGAAACACCACAGTCACCTACTATTAGTTAACACCAATTTACTGCAAATGCAAATGACAACATTACCCTCAGCAAGTTTGACAAGCAGCAGCAATAAGAAATCAAGCTCTGAAACAAGTGCTGGCATTCAGTGTGAGGTGCCCTGCACAGCACAGCTCCCCTCTCTCCCACCATGGCTTTGGGTAGGTCAGTTCTGGTGGCTGCTCTGCCAGAGGCACAGGGTACAGCAGGTTTGCCTCCAGTAACAGAGAAGTCACAGGATGACAAACAAGTTACTTATGGTTAACTGAAGAGGAAAGGGAGGCAGGAGGAGATTTGGGCTGAATGTGTGGGCCCCATTATAAATGCACTACTTTTGCAAAACTGAGGAATACCTAAAGCACAAAAATAAATATTGTTGGGGTGATGTTTCTTTATATATTTCCCTGAACTGGGCATTAATGACTACTCTCTGGCTACTGATGCTGAGAACATCCCCTGCAATGTCACTTTACTCTTTAAAACAAATCTTTTTAATTACCTGCTTTAGAAGGGGTGGCTATCACTTGCACTCACCCTTTGACTGATACAACTGACATTTCAATTTCTGGACCATCTTCAGAGCATTAATAAATCATAGTTCGCTGCATTTTGCCAAACAGTTTTGATGTAAACATTGGAAAGTACTCAAACAGACACTACTGCACATATCCCTCATGCACTACAGAGGTGGAAACTGAGCCACAGATGAGTTCAATGCTTTTTTCCTGTTCACCCAACAGAACACCAGAAGTAGATGTCCTTTGATATTCATTGTAGTTGTTCCTACAGATCCTGATGCACCAGCCTGTCAATGAAGACTCATCTACTAGTCATGCATTTGTTTTTCAGTGGACCTCACTGGGGCTGCAGTAATGCTTCTTCTCCTCTGATTTGTGCCGTGAGCCACTAAGCCTTGGCTCCCTGTCTGGGAAGGAGTGAGGGCAGCGTCACCCTCCCCGCACCCAGACAGCCAGGCACCCCAGCACGGCAGAGGGGAGCAGGAGGAGCGTGACTCAGGCTGGAGCATCCAGGGGCAGTGCTGCCATGGCAACTGTGCTTTAACCACGGGGTTACTCAGACTAGGCAGCCTCTAATTAATGGCTTGATTCTCGCTCCCTCCTTTCTCCCGCAGTTGTAATATTTACGGCACTCCCTAGGCAAACCTCTGAAAGACTCCAAACAGACAGCAAACAACTGAGACTACAGCAGGTCCAAAAAGCATATGGGGGAAAGCCCTGAGCTGCAAGGAGCACTGATGGAACAGGCTGGGTGCAGTTGCTGGCTGCCCCGAGGAAAGGCACTTCCAAGGTGATGGACACCAGGTAGATCTGCCTAGAGCCACGTGGACATCACCAGAAGACCAAGATTCACTGCCAACGCCTGTCAGCCTCTAACACTGAGAAAATCCCTTCAGTGTCAGAGCAAGGGAGGAAAACACTTGTCATCAGAAACTCCAAGCATTCCCTTGGTTGTGTCATTGATCATGGGAGGAAGAGGTCAGGCTTTGTCCCCTCTCCTCACTGTGGGATGACTGAGACCTACCACAAATAGGTTTACATCTACTGGCAGATGGACAGCAGGCCAGTAACCTTCAGAAATCCAAAGATCATAGGCTAGAAATCACTGTAGTACAAAGTTAAAAACTGAAGACACAGTTAGAAATGTTGAGAGTTTCTTGCTGTGTCAGTATTAGGTGAAAATCTGTACTAGCAATCATTCACAAAAAAAAGAGACAAAATCAAAGGCAACAGGAAGGCTAACCCTCATACTGTTTTGAAATACTTTATAACAAAGCAAATTCCAGACACAGCATGCAATGTTCGAAGACATGAATCCAAAGTGGATGCTAAAAGTAATTTTTTAAAAAAGAAAAATCAACTTGGGACAAGGTATACAACAGATACTGTAATGATCCCCTTTTAATGATGAGGAACTGGAACTCACAGCCTGGAGGAACAGACCAGCCCTGTGAGTTCTATGGACTAAATAAAGTGTGCAAGGAAGACAAGAAAATACTCAGAAAAAAAATAAAATTAAAACATGAAGCAATTTGTTTGCTTTTCTTTTTTTTTTTTTTTTTTTACAGATGTGAAAATCTACATTTTTATAGGTCTGATTTAAGCATATTTAAACTCTCTGCCTAGAGAGAACAGCACATACCCATTGTAAGTTTAGAGTTGTTCAGCTGTACCTTGTGATCAGCAGAGCTGAGTGGAGCAACACCACCATTCCCTGAGTGCACAGCCTTGGCACAGTTACCACTGCAGCCTTTCAGGACTGGCTGCTCAGTGATGACTATTTCCAACAGCTGAAAGATGGATAATCTGTTCTTAATGACAAGGTCATTGCATACACCACAACTATACGCATGTGGTCACTGATGCTCATCCCATCTTCAGACACATGACTCTATTACAGAGCCCAGATTTCCTCACTAACTCATTACACTACCCTTCCAGGTAATGCCTGCTGCTCCCAACCATTTTTATGCTGCTAGGCAAGGAGCTGCAGATCTGCTAGCAGCAGTAAATGGTACTGAAGAGAGAATCTCCATTTTCTTTGTAACTAAAGGCACTCAAGATGATCTCTGCTTTACACATGTAAAATAGGTTTAAAATAAATGGTACTGCTAATACATACCAGGTGTCCAATAGGGAGCAAAAGAATGAGACCAGCATTGTCTCCCTAATTGCCCGATGTGCACAGCAAGAAAGGATCGGCAGTGTGGGGGATACAAACACAGCTCTTTTCTTTCAAGACTTTACAATTTGACTTCAAGGTTCAAAATCTGAAGTGCTTTGCCTTTAATGTAGATAACACAGAAGTTTCCAGATACAGCCAAGCCTTTAGCTCTGACTTATGAAGAGCTCCCTATTTTAATCTCAGCACCAAGTGATGTAAATCAGCATCTGGACTTCCCTCTCTACTCCACTCCTCAGATGCCATTGACTCTGTCTCACAGAAGACACCCAAGGTTTAGGGCTCCTGATGAACTTGCCTGACAAGGGCAAAATGAGTGAAATGAGCCAAAAGAAATTCCTGAGGCAAGTTTAAAGTGGTGAGGACTTATTTTGGCTCAGGAAGAAGCAGGACACATTCTTTCTCCAGAACATCACTTTCTTTTGAATAAGTACTAGAGAAAAACCTGCTTAAGTACAGGGGAGAAACATGACTAATAAAATGTTCTCTGCAATTAGAAGACACTTTCTTGTCCTGCACTTCATACCTGAGACACAGGGGGGTTGATGCTAAGGGAGCATCAATTAGGGAGAACTAATCTATTTACAGGGATTGTTACCAGAATAACCCAGGGAAGATCAAACTTGCTTTTCAAAATGACCGGTCCAGTTGTAATAAAGAACATGGAGCTTTCATTGCTTTGATTTCATCCTGTTTACATATGCACAGACTGAATTGAAAGCACCACAGACAAGAGTTCATGCTCTTTTTACGAGATCAAACAGTAAAATAGATAAAACCTGATGCTGTTCATGGTGACAGACTGGCCTGAGCCTTTTGAAATTCAGCATAAACAGAAACTGCCATCCAGGAGCAACTATGCTGCTCTGTGTAATGGCACAGCTGAAATAACACCAGCCTCATCCCCAAACCAGATGTAATCACACAAAACAAACCAACATGCAAGGAAGACTGAGGTATCTGTAAGGAAATGCTGCTACTCTGCCAAGATGTGGGTTTATGAGGACTAGAGAGCCTGAGAGAATACAGACAACATGAAAGACCAACACTGATATATTAATGTAATAGCTGATACCCTGAAATGAAACTTTACAGAATGTCAATGAAGCTAAGGTAGATTTTGTGCAAAGATAATATATTGGTAATAGAGATGATGAGCAGAAATCCTTGCAGGAAAAATATCTGCTAGAGAGAATTCCTGATTAGAGAGTGCAGTTAAAAAAGGGGGTGAATTACCAGTATGGCATGATGTTGTCCAGTGCAAGTATGTTTTGGTGTAATCACTTTTGTAAAAATAAATTTAATCTTAGTCTAAACGTCATAGGCTTCACCTTTGAAATGTCAGCTCTGAGTACACATTCTACTTGATTTACTTGTTTGCTACATTTAACATTCAACAACAGAAGTCTGTTTATAGAACAGGTCAGGAGTTGGTGACAGAACCACAGGATGTTACAAAATGGACCTAGGGATATAATCCAAGTGAGGATGAGTAATGATACCTGCTTCCTCAGATGTGCATCGAAACCAGCCATCATTAAGAGGTTTGGACTGTTAAGATTTGCAATGCTGTTAGATTTTAAGTTATTCAAGGACAGAAAGAGTTATGATTCATAAAAAGGCTTTTAAGAAGATGAGTCTAAGCCCTGTACTGGAACAGCTCAGGTAATGCTCTTGCTGTAGCTTAGATAATCACTGGGGTCAATTAAAAGCTACAAAACTAGCTCTAAAGATGCATGTGCATTTGTAACAGCTCTTTATAATTTACAGAGCCTGGCAGCCTCAGCTGAGTGGGGGGCCCGAGTGTGCCATGCAGAGCCCACACATCTAGCAAAAGCATAGTTACCATTGCACAAAGGCTAGAAACTAAACTAGCAGGTTTATTATTTCTATTTCAGAGTTCAAAATTACAAACACATGTCTGGCTCCACTGCCCCAAATATACAGAAGCCCAGATGCACTTCCCTTTGTGTATTCTGGTCTCTCCTGTGACCTCCAGCCCAGGAACCTCTGAAAGCCCCTGCAGTCAGGCTGGAGCAGTGCCCAGGCGTGACAGAGTGCCCAGGGATCTCACTCAGCCTGTGCAGCAGAGCAAGGACTCCTCCCCTCCTGGGCACACATTGCCCTCCACACAAACTCTTCTTTGTTTGCAGGTGTTTTCCCTACAGAAATCCCACACAGGTGACCAGTGTCTTCACAGCCACTGAACTACAACTCACAGGCAGCTGCAGTGCCACTGGGGAAGATGTGCCTGAAAGAGCTTGGGTTTCTTGTTTCCACTTTCAGATTGAACATAAATACCAAACCAAAATATCAAGTCCTTTTAACCAAGAGGAAAGGCAGTTAACAAGTTTATAAACAAAAGCTGAAAACTGCTGTTTTTTCCAGACATTGAGGCACTAGAGAACGTTCATGTGTATTCATGGTGTGGGTTTTATGAAGAATTAAGAAAATCAGTAACTAGAAATTAGCATTTTTGGGGAAAAGTAGTTATTTTTTGGACAGAAACATTTAAACTATTTCAAAGAGGCCCACAACTAAAAGTGTTTTCCAACTCCAACTTGGAAGCACATTTAATAGTTGCAAACAACCATGGATTTAAAAGGTCACTGCATAATCCAATCTCAGTGATTACCATTTTCCTTTGTAGTTATGACTACACTAAAATAATGATCCCAATTCACAGGAAGATTAAACACCTATTAATTTATTTCAGTAAAACGGGCTGAAGAACCTTTGCACTGCCAAGCTAGCTGAAGTGTAGTTCACACCACCTTTTCATTCAAGGATGTTATTCTTGCCAGTTAAAAAAAAAAAAACCATAACAAACACTAAAATAAAACCCCCCAAAAAACCCCAATAAAAAACTAGTTCTCTTTCAAACCCAGATTTTTTCTATTCAAAACTGTGAAATAAGATTCCATTTTTAGAATCTAATTCACAGCCAGCATCTCAGAACTACTGCTGCTAATTTTAAGGCACTCATTACTGCCCTAGGAGGCATATAATTGTTTACTATGAGAGCTTCCATGCTGTTCGAGCCATTTGTACAAAAATTCACAGAGATGAGTAAGTGCACTTGACAGGTGAAAAGCCTACAACTTCAAAAAAATTATGCCCTCAGAGCCACTTGATATCCACAGTTACACCTTTCTGTAAGAAACAGGGTTTTAGCAGCCTTTTTTTTTTTCTTAGATTTCATGAATTTCTCAGCACTACCTTGGAGTGATTACATGAACAGACATCTCCATCAACCCAAAGAGCAATTAATATGGAATTCTACTCTAAAGAAGTTCTTTCTTTCTTGCATATTTTGTGCTCACTTTACATTTCACACTAATCAGTCACATGAGTGAGCAGAAATGTACTGTTAGTATGAAATGCGATTTTAATGAAGGAAAATTAACCTCTCACCCTGACAGACAATTAAAACAGTAAATAATGAAGGCAGATGACAACTAGGTCACATCACTTAAGAGATTAATATATTCAGTACTTCTTGTACCTCAATTCATGCATTAAATACTGGTGGTCAGCTGGCAGAGCTTAATCTATACAACTAAATACATGGACTCAAGCCAGTTCTTTTTGCAGATTCACATTATCTCACATTATGCTGCAGACGAGAACAGAGGCAACAAAAAGGTCTGAATACCCACCCCACAATGCCATCCTAATCCCTCAGCCTCCATGCACGATGAGACCCAAAGCATGAAAATACCCTTGTTTTTTTGTTTCCTTACAGAGTCACTGGAGAGGCCCAGACACAGCTTTGCAGAGGCCCTGGCTCCAGATGCCTGCTCTGACTCTACCCCTGACATGTGCTTGAAGTCCTTGAGCTTATGTTCCCAGCTGTGGAGCTGCACAGGTGAGTGAGCTCCGTGTTTTCTAGAAACAAGGCCAAGACACAACTCCTGATCCCTTTGGTCTGCTGATGACATTCCTTTACCCTTTGTGTCCTTCACCTTTTCTTTCCTTTTTTATGTGGCATCCTTTTCTAGAAGCAAGATACTGAGCAATACATAATAAACAAAGGCATCACTTTAGTGGTGACATGTCAGTGATCACACTGCATTTTTTGATGGAGAAATGCAACGTGGCAGCTGTGACCAGTGTAACAAACAAGTATACTTCAGGGGGTTTATATAATTTTACAAGAAAGTCAACCTTGATACTAAATGCTAATTAATTCCATGATTGCTTCCTAAATGAAAAACCTGCCAGGGATGCTCACCCGGAAGCATCAGAAGACTGATCCTGAGAAACTGAAGAAACCTTTTCAGGCTCTTCACATGCATGGAGTTAGGAAGTGATTCAGAGCAGCTTCAAAGAATTGCTTACCAGGAAAGAAGATGCGAGGCAAGTTCCAGCAAATTTGTATGAATAACAACAGCACAGCTATTTGCATAAAATGTCTGTGCTCTTTCAGGTAATTCCTCCCATTGGCTCACTTGCCATCTTGAAAATATCTGTTGAGCTGCTACAAATGACAGGACTCGCAGGACTAGATAGGCCTCACACACTGCTCTGTTCAGGTGAATTAGCTGATGGCTGCAGTTCTGCAATTTTTCCACTCAGGTTGACGGCCAGCAGTGGAGTTCATCTCAGGAAAATGAAAATCCCTGGTGCCAAAGAATAAAGTGACAGATTGGAACAGTCTATTTTAGAAAAGACCTGCCATGTCTAGTTAGTATCATACACAGATTCGCTGCACGGTAACAAATGGATGCTGGACTGAGCTTGGAAACTAAAGCCAAAAGTATATGGAATATTTCAGTCAGGAAAAGGAAGAAAAAATGCTTTTCTGCATTGAATTGAAGGGAGCAAGCGTTCCTATTTAACTGATGTTCTCCACTTTTCTCCCTTAATTTCCGTCCCAGTTATCTTTTCAAGGACACAAGACCAAATTTGAAATTCAAGGGAAGCAAAGATTATTTGATGCAAGCAGCAAGCAAATCAGTGGGTCACTATTCAAGTCAGGTTTCACCTGAATGGATTAAATGTATCAAAATGTATCCATATTTATTGTAAATAATGTGAAATGTAATGTAACTAGTACAGTCTAGCTGAAAGAGGGACTCTGCCTCCTTTAGTTGCAGCTCTGGCCAGCTGGCTCCTTTCATTGCAAGTCCAGTGAAGAGTAACTGTTTCCAGGAACTAGCATTGTCCAGACCTGCACAGGCATATAGCCCAGGCACTGACATTTAGCATCTCACTTATCACTGGTTTAATATTAGAGATAACCACTGCTTCAAGCACTCCAGCTTACTAACTTCCACTCTAGAGTCAGCTGCCTGTAACATCGGCTTGCAAGTCTGGCGTTCTTGTTTGCAAATTCAGAGCATGAACTAATACATACCTGGTTTACTACCCTAATATTCTGGGCATTTCCTTGCTATATTCTTGCCTTTGGTAATAACATCCCAGACAGTCTTCCCATACTTTACTCTGTTTTGATGGGATTTCAGATAGTGCTGGGTAAAAGTAGATGAGGTGCTATTATGATAATTTGAAAAAAATCACATCTTATGGCTTGTACCAGTATCTTAATTAAGGAGCTCTCAATAGCTAGAAATAGAGATGTAAATCATTTCTGAGAGAGCTTTTCAGTACAGGCAGTCTTCAGCTAAGCCAAATCATCAAGGAGGTTATTTTACTGACAATATTTGACATAGATATTTCACAAAGAGGCTCTCAGAGGACTTCATACACCTATATATCCATACACACATAGGCACAGCTATTGCCAAGACTAATCACTCAAAGGACAGTGAGCAAGAACTAGCTGGTCATGGCAGCAAGCACTTCGTGGCATGAGGGCTGAGCAGTTGTGCGGGGAAACTAGCTGAAAAATCACTCAAACAGGAACCTAAATAGATTCTGAAGGAATGGGAAAGTAGGGGAGACTCAGGCACTTTACCGGTCCTGAAGGACTCCCTAGAAAGGACTCTGCATCTGAAAGTACATGACTTCATGTACTCACTCTGAGTCTGCAAACCATACTGATGCTTGAACAACCAAGTCTGTCACTAATTAGGTGTGTTAAGGAAGGAAGAAATTATGGTATTTGCATATTGTGCAGGCTGAAGCTTACAGTAGAGAAGAAATGCACTATGTTCTGCGTTTTTGAAAAGATGAGAACATGAGAATATTCCCAATAAGACACACTCGGTACATGCCAGCAGAGTTAATTACAAACAGGTAGGATTATATATCCCTTTGAACAATTGGTCTACAGTGAAGGATGGAAACCTGGAGTACTCTTCAAACACCCTGGGAATGCTTAGAATAAAGTCCAAAAGACATAGTTCCCTTCACATAAAAACCCTTCCTCATTTTTGTTTTTGCTTTTTACCTTGCAGGTAAAACAAGTCACATATTGACACACTTTTCAGTGGCCCAGAAAAACAACCATCTGAGTTATACCAGTACACTAAGCCGTGACTTACTGGCTGAGGAGCCAGCGTCCCTCTGCTTCTAACAACGCTGCTGTAAAGGCTGTAACCCCTGGCACAGAGACACAGAGTAAAACTCAAAGCACTAATGCCCCAAGCTGCTTTCCCACAAGCCAACTTTATCCTTTTATTAACCTCTCATCTTATACTCTACGTTAATACACTGTTGGGGTGTTCTGGACCTCATTCAGAGGACACCTTCACACAGGACGTGACATTCCCTCCCAGGTGTCACACTGCCAGAGATTACCTCAAGCCTGCTCAGAGTTTAACAAAGGAAGTTACAGAATACTGTGGGGAGATCCAGAGAGCACAGTGGAGATATTGCTCAGACAAGCTCAGAGATCTTTACTCTGTCACAGAGAAACACTCTTCTACAAACAGTTTCTATGTTAAAACCTTGAACTAATGTAGAGAAACAGCACAGCGGATGGAGTTACTGGAAGAAATATTCATATAAATTAAATTTAGAGGGTTTGTGGTCAGATTAACATCTCGAATCATTACATTTCCTTCAGAATTACAGTTCCCCATTTTCTTGTAAAAGCTGAGGACACTTTTGGTGCCAGGGAGTTCAAGCTGCTGTGCCTTTCCGTTGCTTGGAAACTTCGGAGCAGTTACTGCACAGAACAGGGCGAGCAGGTGGCTTTAGCTGGATGCTGACTCTGGAGCCTCGCTGTGCTCGGGGTATCCGGGCACCGGGAACATTTACCTCCCAAAGGGGCATGCAGGGCACCGGCCAGGCAGGACTAACAGCTCAGAAACCTCCAGCTGGGATCAATCACCTGATCGCCACTCGAGGGCAGCATTTCAGTAAAGAAAAGAAGAGGGAATGAAAATGAAGGACACCAAACTGCCGGATTGCTCTAGCTCACCACGAGGATTTTGTTTGCAGGCTGATCTCAAAGCTTTCTGTATGTATTTAAACAGGGTGGTAGAGTACTGAAGTGTAAGCGGTGAAGGAATATGAGGTCAATACCAGATAAATCTGAGCATAGACTGTACAGCACTTTAGTTTGCATATGTCTTAGCTACCAAAAAGAAGGGCAGATGCACCCACATTCTAGTCTCTCACCCTCCTTTAGTGGAAACAATTTACTTGAGAAAAGGAAAAAAAGTTAGTTTTCACTCAGATTAGCCAACTGTCTTCTATCAGATCACAAAAAGTTCTTGAACAATTGTCACTTTAAAAGCTAAGGAACAGCACCTAGAAACTGTCAGGATACAAAACAATGAGCCACTTGGTCCATCATCACCTTCTCACTTCCAATAAGAGCATTGTAATACTTCTAAGGCCAACCACCCGAAGTGAGACGCCTGTAATAAAAGGAATGAATGCTGTAGGTTTAGTGCCCTATTTACACCAGCTAAAAATAGTCACAGGCAAAAAACCTACTCCAGTTTTGGACACTGAATGAGAACATGAGGTACAGGGCCAATTAAAATGTACCCACAGGAAGAAAATAAACACTAGTAAACTTCCTTTTGAAGGTAAAGAGGAGCCTTGGAATAGAAACTTGCCACACAGCTTCACATGCACCCTTGTCATTGTTTTGTCTTCTTATTCCAGAGTAGCTTTCCTTCCTACCAAGGACAGGCTGCTCTCAGAGGAGCGTCACAAGAGCCACCACCTTCAGGCCTGGGGATGCTGTAGTTTGAGGCAGCCTCTGCACTCAGTGAAGACAGGTAATTTTCAGAAGTGACTCACAGCAAAAACCTCCTTTGAGTTGCTCTTTCCCAGACAAGAGTTAAACTTTGTTTCTCCTTGAAGGAAAATATTCACAAGCAGAGGCCTCTCCCCCTTATTTTGAAGCACAGCTCTTTTTCCTCAGACACATGAATACCCTGCGAGCACGTGCTGCAAAAGCAAGCACCCACGTGCTTCTTCTAACTTGTTTTTCAGGTGGGCTGGGGACTGTTGGGATGTCTGCAGGCAGCCGAAGATTTGCAGCTTGAGCTTCGAAGTTACGCTCTTAATCACCCCAGTGACTCCACAGACTGAAGCAAACTGGAGTCTAGATGAGAGACCAAGTCTACTGGCAGCCCAGATTCTGTCTTAGATTACTTCAGCTCCAGAGATGAAGTCAGGTCCAACCTGAAGAAGGAGAAAAGGCAACAAAATGATGGAAATACAGGATGAGGATTGATGGACAATTAAGAGAAATAGGATCAAAAAGCAGGTGAAAAGGGAGAATAGTATAGTTTAGTAGGTAGAGATGGAGATGAAGAGTTTGATATTCTGATGGGGATTTTTGCACATCAGCTGACTTATTCATGCTCTTGGGGAATTTCTGCACAGCTTCTTTGGATTTCCCATTGAAGCAGTTTGAGTTACACCTTGATAAAGGACAGCCCTCTTTGAAATCACCTGTTGATTGCTATTGTACTGAATCCTAAGATTGAAGGAAGGGTTAAAACAGCTGTTTGATTATTTTTTTAAGTCTTCCTGAGCTAAAAAAAAAAATAAATCTAAAGGCATGTATATAATAAAGAAGTGGTTCTTGACCTGTTAAAACAGGTTATACAAAACTGTTGGTAAAAATAAGCCTAAAAAAGGAATTGTAATAACATATATAAGTAAAGCAGGTTTTTTTTTTTCTGTGGTTCTTCACCTAATTAAGAAACTTCTCTTTGGCTCTAGACAGAGATGTGACTGGAACTATTTTGGCAAAATGAGATGCATAATGATACTTTAAAGGAAAAACATCCACTGATGAATAAATATTGATTTTTAAAAAAAAGAATCTGTATGAATAAACCATTTCTAGGGGTGAATCATCCGTTTACAGATTTTCCAATAAAATACTCTCCAACCACTAAAAAAGCCACTCACAGACATAATGGGGTGAAGACAAGTCACTTCCTTATTGCCATCCCTCTGGCTGTTCTGCACAGTTCTCCCAAACAACAGAGATGTTTTTCCTACGCTCATTATTGGGTTTACACATCAGTGAAGGTGCCATTAACATCCTTATTAAATCCAGATTTACTGTATTAATTGTTTTTTTAATTAAAAGAGGCTAAAGCAGAGGTTAATTGCAGTGAATTTGAATTCAGCAGGAAAAGGAAGACGCTATTGTTAACTTGGCACCAGAAGGCTCATCAGTGATGGCAGAGTGCAATAGTGGTGAGGATCCTGCATATCCAGCTTTAGCTGGGGTGTAGGTGCATGGGAAGCAGCTGTTACGTGGACAGCTCAGGCAATGTGAACAGAAACACACAGAAGCTAAATCAAAAACATGTTTAAACTCAGAAATATTCTTCAATGGCTAATATTCCAATTTGATATTAATTTCAGCCTGGAAATTGAAATCGAGTATTGTACCATGAGGTCCAGTGATAAAGGAGTCACTCAGAAAGTTGCCTGTTCTCACTCATATTTACCTCCATGTTTCCAGCACTATTTTTGCACTCCTTGCCTTCCAAAACGAGCATGATGTGCTGCCGTCATCTTGCAGCAGAGTTTACACGGACAACAACAGTTAAGTAACATAGGGCATCTCCACCTGCAAATCTATAAGCCATCTTAGGAGGTAAAAGGTGTGTTGCCAATAACCCCTGTCACTAATATGCCAAACAGTGTAAAAGGCACTGCGCTATCGAGGCATTATGAAGTTAATCAACACCCAGCCATCTGCCACACATAATCTCAGGTTGCACAAATCATCAGCAAGGCATGAATTTAAGGAAGGCTATAGCCTGTCATTTTAGTTCTAAATTGAATACATTTAATCCAGAAGTCATTGAAGGAGAGCAGATACTGTCCCAGGGCGCCTTCCTAACAACTGTTTCATAGTGTGGAACAGTGTTTTATGTAGTTTATGATGTTAAAGGATATATATGATGATGATGCCCCAAGTGTTTCTTCCTCCTGTATTGTTGACTTCACTGCTTGATAACTTATTAACCAGATAGAGCTGTAAACAACTTGATCTCAAGGATTTTATGACTTCAAGGAAAAAAGTTGATAAACAATAAAATGGGTAAAAACAAAAAAAAGACCAAAAAGAAACCCTTAAGGCCAGAGACTGTCCCTGAAGAGCCACTGGAGAGGTTGTGCCACACTCCTCCAAAGCAATGTCAGCAGAAAGTCCCTGCCTGCCACGTCCCCATGCTGTGCTGGGCACTGCCTGCTGGCCCCATTCCCAAGGTCCAATACATCCATGGATGTTGTGCCCTCAGATGCAGATGTGCAGAACATGGTGATTACATCTTGCATATTCAGCCCACCTATTTTCAGTGAAAACAACTATGAGTTGCTAAAGGCTGCCTGCCCTTACAACGTGCACAGGTAGAAAACAAGTATCAGTCAAAAGATGTGGTTATGAAAAAGGGGCTGACTGGTATCATCACTCTCCAGGAGGTCACACCAAAAACCACATGGCTGGAGGAAACAGAACACACCTGTGATAGCACAGGCCAGCCCTTGCTACGAGACCCAAGCTAGTTTCACCCTTTCCTGTGCAAGATTGCTCCTACCAGGATGGGACTTGCAACACACGTTATCAAATCAGCAGGTGATGTATAAGCAAAACTGGAGGCAATAAAGAAAGGATAATCATGCACTACAATCCATATTAGAAAAATATTCAGCCTCTGGAAATGGTAGGGAAGAGGAATAAATAAAACTACACTGGTGCCAAATAAAAGAGGAAATAAAAGGAATAAATAAAACTACACAGAGCCAAAAAAGCTCTGAGAATGCAAACCCACAGCATATGATATTGCAACATTGTCTTGTAACCTTAATACAGAAACCCATAGTAACCCCTGCTAAGAGCGTTAAATATTAATAATGGCTCCCAGCTGCTCCTGCTACATAATGGGCTTATTTTGATGAGGAAGATGTGTACAGCTTAAGGAACGTTCATCAGTTCAGATGATCCTACTTTCCGTTTGAAATTCATGCAAGACCCTCTCTCTTTGCTGCAATTAATTGAGGAACCCAGGGCTATTATTCTTAAAAGGCAAGATTTGTCTCTGATCTTTGTCCTACATTGCATCTTCTTTTTTGTCAGAGGTTGCAACATGAGCAGAGCTGGATGGTTTAGCTTGATGCAGGGCTCATTACCAGAGGGTAGCCTTCTTTTCCCTCTTCTGTCCTAATTAGTTCAAATCTGCCCACACATATAGCCCACAAGGATAGTTTTTTTATTGTTCCTGAAATTAAAACATCCCTGTTCTACATCAGTACAACTATTATAAATGGTAATGTCCCTGGCGTGCATCATCATAAACATCAAAGTTAGGAAATGCTGGCTGTTTCATTTAATCCTTTACTAAGCAAGTTTGAGTTTCTTTACTGGCAAAGTAGGTGATGAATAGCTGTGACCATTAACAGAATGATTACTTAGCCAGAAGGCGTTCTCTTCTCTCCTTACTTTGCCACTAAATCATACGGTCACCTTAACCAGACTGAGTTGATACTGATCTCTATTTCAGAAGACTGCTGACTGTAACCTGTTGACTGTATAATATCTAAAATAAATCAAGATCACGGTGCACTTACTGATCTAGATATGAATGATTTTCAATGATAAAATGGCAGCTAGATATCCATTACTAACTAGAAGTAGCCCAGATTCAAATACTGTTGGTTATTTAGGAGATTTATCACACATTACTGAAAAAAAAGCTCTCATCCTCAGAACAAGTTCAGAAAGACACAAGAGGCAGTGATAGTTCCTGAACTGAACAATTAATTCGAATTACCTTTAACTACTGCTGCATGAGTAAATATGATAATATTAGCTCCCATACATTATTTCTGTCATTATCCAATTCCTGTACAATGATTCTATGTAAGAATGTAAAACTAGTATTATCTAGGTCTGAACATGTCCCCGAGGAAAAAAAAATGTAGAAAGGGATTTTTTCTTCTTCAGAGTCAGCTCTAAGGAGCCCTTGGGTCAGGGAAGCACTCCATAAAGCTTAGTTGAGTTTTATGAGATTAAAGCTTTCATTTCTAAAAGTACGTTTCTAGCCGCTAGAGTTGCAGCAATAACCTGTCAAAGTGAAGTGAGTAACAGATGCTAAAACGTCTGCAGCCACCCTTGGGACAATGACTCAGAGGAGTGAACTCCTCTGTCCCATGTGAGTCTGACGAGAGTGTCAAGTCCAACCCCCGGTTACATGACTTCAATGCTTGCATTACTGACTTTGAAACAAGAAACAGGTTTGGGCAAGTACAGCTCCTTGAAACTGGAAGCTACTGCGGGGAAAGAGAGCACAGATGCAGTAATAAGGAAACAGCAATGACAGAAAAGAACAAGGAGAAAGGAAGGGGAGTCAGTAGTGCCAAGAGACTCCCTGAATAGAGAAGGCCATTATCAGACATTAAACCAATAAATTCAAACTAATTGCCATGCAGCCCCTGTGCATATCTGGAAAAACCCACATATGACAATAAGCTGCTGATTCAGAGGTCAGGAGGGGGAATATTGCTCTGGGGAACTGAGAATCCCAGATATAGCAGGGACTCTTTCTGATGTGGCAAGTTTGACATTGTGACATTGAACGCTCACACCTTGAGGGGTAGGTAAGCACTGCAAGTCCTTCCCTCCTGGGGGCTGCCAGAGGAGCTTGTTCACAGGTCTGGAGTCAGTCAGGGAGCAGCCCAACCAGCTGGCAGTGTTGGCACAATGCCAGTTTGCACCACACCAACTCCAGCCCTTTTTAGTGGGACACTGTGAAGCAAGTGAGCTCCAGTTTCTACCAAGATCAGACAGGAGGCTGACAACTCACAACTCAGGGCCCCAGGGAAGCTACTGTTTCACAGACCAATCCACGAAGATATTTCAGTAGCCCAGACACGACATTTTCAATGGTAACGCAATTTTTTTCCTTAAAAATGAAGTGTCATTAGCAAGACACTTCTAGTTTCTTCTGTAATCAGTTTTAAATGCATATGAAAGATACGGGTAAAAGATGGGTTACCTAACTTAAGTTCTGGCTCAAATTTCTAACTCAATTTTTTGTTTAGAGGGTATTCACATCATGCAGAAAAAAGGTAGACAGCTAATCAGGTCAAGTATCTTGGCAACATCCCAGATCCAAATGCTTCTCTGGCTATAATTATGGATTTTGAGACAAGAAACAAGAATCTCCACAATTTGCTGATGCAAGGAAAAGACAGTCCAGCAAGTCCAGAAGAAAAAAACCCTCATATATCCTCGAAAAGGTTTATTACTAAAATAAATCTCTCAACATTAAAATATCCATGGTATCTTTATACTAATGCAAGGGGTGCTTCTGCTGTTCTCGGAGTTGTGACAGCTGATTTGAAGTGTATTGCACAACTTGGCATACAAATAGAGTTTAAGATAACATTAGAGGGAATAATACTGTCTAATATTAGTGCACCTTTCAAGCACATTTTCAAACTAATTGATATTGCATGTTCAACTCATTGTATCACTAATGTTACACAACATTTCCATTTTATTGAACTGCAGATCCCCTTTACTAAAAGCCACTTTAGCTGAAGTAACTCCTCTGAGTTATTCCAGCTCTAGGCAGGCATCCAGATGTTTGCAACTTCCATTAATCAGCCATAAGAGGCTGAATCCGATCCATGGCTCCACACTGCACACACAGGAGACACTTTTAATAAATGCTGACCCTCAGCTCAGCTCTTTTGCTAGGTGGGTCACGGCTGAATTGCTGATCCAGTTCAGCAGATCAAGTTGTTTCACAAGGAATTGAAAGCACTGAGGTGTCACAGTTGGGTGCTCTCTTTCTCTGATTGGTATAAACTCAATTGCACATCCCTAGGGGAGCCTCCAGCTTCCCAGATATATTGTAGACTGCATAAAAATTAAAGTGAACCTTTTCCTGCCATCAGTTTATAGAGTTTCTTGTACTTCCCTGATCTGTCTATGCATTGTCTACAGTTCCTCTGTTCAGGACTGTCACACTGGCTTCTCATGTGATAATAGGGTGTTGATGTGTCATTCCTTATCAGCAACTCGTGCATTTGGCAGGGCAGCTTTTGCATTTTCCTAATTTATGCCTGGAAACTTGAGGCCAGAGTAGAAACGTGTGTGACATCTGCCTGGATTTTTGCACTGTATTCCTTAGAGAGACTCCATGAGTCACCCAGTGAACATAATCTACAAAACCCACAAGTAGATATTA
This sequence comes from Myiotriccus ornatus, assembly GCA_036023395.1. Lineage (NCBI taxonomy): Eukaryota > Metazoa > Chordata > Aves > Passeriformes > Tyrannidae > Myiotriccus > Myiotriccus ornatus. Next base: position 12,381,504 of record JAYRBT010000018.1, on the reverse strand, counting down.
TGTCAGCTGAAGCATTTTATTTTTGGAAACACTTCTGCGAATACATACCGTGCTGAGGAATGCTGAGGTTATGACATACATGTCTTTTTTGATAGGTTTAAGATAGAGGTCTATCCTCCTAGGACTTCACAGAAAAAAAAAATAAAAATTACACTACCATAGGTGTTCGGCCCACACACTTCCCAGAATCCCAGCCTGGTTGAGTTTGGAAGTGACCTTTGAGGGGCATCTTGTTCAACAGCACCAAACACAGGCCTGTAGAGGAGGTTATTTTGGACACTTCTTGGTGTTTTGGTACATATTGTGCTTGTACAGGATGCACAGATGTGCACCATTTATATGTAACACCGAGTTTTTGTTAGAAAGCTCCAGTTCAGCAATAATGGATCAGCTTTCCAAGAAAACTTACACAGGCTTCTTGGTGGGAAGCACCCACTTAAAACACTGTCATTACATTCATTTTAATATAAAATGGTATTCCAATACCTGAAGGGAACTTACAGGAGTAAGACAGGTCAAGATCATGTAGCAACAGGAAAGATGGGGAAAGACCATGTAGCGACAGGGCAAGGGGGAACAGGTTCAAATTGAAAGAGAGTAGGTTTGTATTACATATTAGGAAAAAAATTGTTCACTGTGGTGGTGGGTGAGGCACAGGCGGGTGGAGGGTGGGGAGGAACTGGAACAGGTTGCCCAGGGAAGTTGTGCCCCATCCCTGGAGCTGTCCAAGGCCAGGCTGGACGGGGCTCTGAGCAACCTGGTCTAGTTGAAGGCGTCTCTGCCCACGGCAGGGGGGATTTTCAAAGCCCCCTTCCAACCCAAACCATTCTGGCACAATTACACTTTCCTATTTGCGCACTTATGCCCGAAGCGACCCCTTTTTACTCTGTCTTCGCATCTCGGACTCGATGACAAAAGCCGCATTACTGAGACTCCAGCGGGTCTGAGCTCCGCGCCGGCCCCTTCACGAACGTGCCGAGGGGAACGGTGCCAGTCCCCGCGCGGTTTCTGCAGAGCGGCACAGACTGCCCAGCACAGCCCAGCACAGCCCAGCCCAGCACAGCACAGCCCAGCCCAGCACAGCACAGCCCAGCACAGCACAGCCCA
>JAYRBT010000018.1:12323037-12380054 GCA_036023395.1 Myiotriccus ornatus | reverse complement strand
CCGGGGCGATGCCCGCGGTGGCGGCGGCGCGGGGCCGCGGGCGCTGAGCGCGGGGCGGGAGCATGGCCGAGGCGCTGCGCCAGGAGCCGCCGGGCGGGCCCGAGTCGGAGGCCGAGCTGTCGCAGCGGCTCGCCCGCACCAAGGCCCGCTCGTACGGCAGCACGGCCAGCGTGGCGGCCCCGCTGGCGGAGCGGTACGTGGAGCACCGGCTGAGCGCCGGGGACACGCTGCAGGGCATCGCCCTCAAGTACGGCGTCACGGTAAGGGAGGGAGCGCCGCCGGCGCCGACACAGGGGCGGCGGGGCCCGGAGCGGCGCTTGGAGCCGTGGAATGGTTTGGGTTGGAAGGGAGCGTGAAGATCAGCCGGTTCCAACCCCGCTGCCGTGGGCAGGGATGCCCTCCACTAGGCCGGGTTGCTCAGAGCCCCGTCCAGCCAGGCCTTGAGCGCTTCCAGCGATGGGGAGCGCAGAGCATCCCCGGCCAGCCCGTGGCTCAGCACCTCCGCAGCCCGGCTCCCCAGCGGTGGAGGGGCCCAGAGCCGGGAGAGGACAGCAACTTGTCCCATAGAGCATTTCCCACCCACGGTGGGCAGAAAACGGTGTTCTCCCCGTGGTAGGGCGCTGGCTTTAGGTTCGGTATTTGAAATGCTGACATCCGAGTTCATGGCCTGCTCGGAGGGGTCAGCGCCCGGCGAAGGGCTGAGGTTCGCACTGCCCGGCCAGGACACGGCCCCAGACTGACAAGCACCGGGATCCCGGCATGGGACAGAGGCCCCTGGGAAATGAGACACACTTGCTCCCGCCAGGAGACCTATACCCATGCAACTATTCGCCACTACATTCACTTCAGATTAAAAAAGAAATTAAATTTATCGTGAAAAGAATCATTATTTTGATCTTGACACCTAGGCTGTGACAAGGGGAAAGAATTTCTTCTAGTAGCTTTAGGGCTGAACATTCTTCCCTTGTGATCTGCCTCCCACCCCAGAGGTGAGGCACAAGTACCACTGCTTTCAAAGTGTTGCTCTTCTGCTCACTTTCTAAGGAGAAAGAAAGTTTGTTTCTGTGAAAAGTGTTGAAAGGCTTATGGCAGCCGAGGACATACAGAGTCCAGTAGGGTCTACCAGCATTAGCATTCCCGACAGAGCAGAGCTCACCTACCCTGCCTTCATCTCTGCTTGTTTGGGGCCCATATACTGATACATATCCTCAGTAGTCCCAACATGCAGAATTGCTTGGGGCCAAGCAGCCGATGAGCATGGCACTGGTACACAGTCAGTGTCACACTCCCATCAGCTGCAAACAGCACCTTCCAGTTGGGCCCTTTCTAGAAGAGCTACAGTACAGTCCCAAACTAACAGGCTCTGACTGGAATGGTTTCTTCTCCTTTTCTTGGACTGCAAGATCTACTAAAGACTTCCATCACCATCGATAGCATTCAGCCTTTGTTGTGAAATGGACAAAAAGTCTGTTTCTCTTTCTTTTTGAAAGATTACATCACTTTTGACTGATTCTTGTTGGCAGCAGGGCTAATGACACTTTGGACCTACAGTGGTCCACATTAAAATGAAGTTTTGCTCACTAAGAAGGCAAAGCAGCACATGGGATGTTTGATTTCTTTTTTGGTTTTGTCAGCACTTTCCATAATGGATAAAGTCTCTGGCCTAAATGATTTAGCCATGTCATTCCTCGTTCAGAAGTGAAAAATATAAACAGATTACTAAAATAGTAGTTTTTCAGAAAAAAAGGCATTTCTAAACAATTTACAACTCCCTTTCAGCTAAAGTGAAGTTGTGGATTAAACCTGTACAAATAGCTTAAGTTATGAACCATAAAATTTGTTTATAGTGTGAGTCTAGCAAGCTTTTGCTGTGTTAATGATCCATTTAAAGTATATATGTTGGTTTTTTTCCCCAACACGTCATTGGCTATTCTGTTTAGATTTGGTAAGCATTCTGCTTAAGAAACCAGAGCTGCATCATTATAGACTTCAGTTGAGAAAGGTTAATCTGACATGAAATGTCCCTAGGAGCAGTGCCAAGTTTGGTGAAATTAGCCATTGTGTTTCTGTTTTAATGGGTTTCAGCCCAGGGCAGGAATGTATGCAAACGTGTTTGCTTTTAGCAAAATGAAGAACATCGTGTTTTCACACAGTGACAAGGACTGACTTCCCCTAAAGAGTCGTTCCATTTGCTTCCTGCATCATGTATCCTTGGCTAAGAGTGGGAGTTGCTGTAATGGAAACATCAGAATTATCTTTGGCTGCCATTGCCTCCACTATCATTGTTTTTAGAAGTTTCCCCTGTGGTTTTCCTCACTGGGAGTTACTTTGTAGCAAGAGACATCCTGTCCAATGCCTGCCTTGGCATGAGTTGGCAGAGACAATGCAGGACAGATGAAAATGTCATGTTGGGGGAGAGAGATCAGTATGCTTTGTTTGGCCTCATGTTCTGCCCTTCACCCCCTCCCCAGATACTGGCTATTAATCTTTACAACTGGCCTTTATTATATCCTCCTTCTGGGTAAATTAGCACTGGGAATTCATGTTTGGTATCATATTTGTGGTTCAGTGCAAGTGCTGTGTCTCTTTTGAGGGGAGAAGAAAGAGGACTGTTTCATTGTCAGTAGAAGCAGTTTTAATTACTTAGTTCAGCACAAGTTTATGCATTAGTGCAGGTTCAATTAAAGTATTAAGCACGTGCTACAGCTTTTGTTCTTTCACTGTGATAGACCTGTAGCTAACAGACCCAAGTTCAGTCTTCCTAGCACTAAAAAAAAGGAAAGCTCTTCTTAAATCCTGTTCTCCATTTACCTATGAGTGTATGGAGTCATACTGAGTTTAGGAGTTATATATTGAACATATGAATTAACCTGCTCAAGGCTGAGGGATGTTCTTTTTAGAACCAAGTACTTTCCATTTCGTTGTTACTCAGTGCAGAGGTACACAGTCTTCCAAATGCCATGAGGTGGTACTTTAGTAAGAAATAACGAGAGGTAGAGTTACAGTGAAGTAGGAGAGAGAATAGCAGTACAGTGCATTATTTATCAGCTATTGAAGCATCACCTTCCAATTCCCCTGCAGTAAAGATCTCAGTTTTCAGCTTCTGTATTGTATTAGAGAAAAGCTCCAGCTAGCATGTTAAACATTTTCGACACCCATCCAGACAGACAGCTTTTAGAAATTTTAACAGTTGACATTCACACTGGGGCCATTATAAGGTCTCATGACTAAGTCAATTGAAACTTCCTTTATGCCCTTCAGATGGTGCTCAGCTGGGAGAGAACTTTTACCCTGTGCTGTATGAGCCTCACTAAAAACAGCTTCTAAGCTTCAAGAGCTGGAAAAGTAGAGCGCTTCTCTTGTAGGAACTTACTGTGAGTCACCAGATGTTAGCTATTCAGTTTTTGAAAGGGATTATTAAATCTAAGCATTTCATCATTTTATCCATCTTCATCAACAGGTTGGGGTTATTTTTAAGCAGAGAATACACATTTTTTAAATATTTAATGGGTAGAAATTGCTTCCTGCTGAGCTTTACTGCACTGTTTTCACTACATTCCCATACACCTGTCCTTTCTAGACAGAATCTCCTATTTACTTTCAGGGAGAAAGATTTCATCAGGTTTCCAGGACCCAGTCAAATGCATCCATGCAGGACACCAGATCTATAACAGCACCGCAGCAGATACTTTCAGTGCACAGTACAGGTCTACATTGCATGGAGTAGTTGATTCCAGTTCTGCAAGTGGCCACACAATCTCACATCTGCACAGACATGCAGAGTGCAGTAGGTTCCCTTGGATCCTAGTAGGTTCCCCTGCTGGTGTGTTCAGTGTGAGGAATGCACAGGCATGTTAAACCTGGTTATCTGGTAACAATGGTCTTTTCTTTTGCAGTTGGGAAGGACTCCAAGTAGTGCCAAAGTTTAAGAGAGTTTAAGACTGACAGGGGATAAGATGATGGAGCAATTTTCTTACCATCTGAGCACTGAACTCTAGATACTTGAGACTTTGAAGCAGTGAGTGGCTAGTACTTGGAGCACTCAGCTCTGAGTGGTTATGCTAGCAGTAAGACTCCTAGACTTACAGTCTTTATTCTTATTCAGTTTAGCTCCATGTAGTTCAATAAAAATAATTAACAGTTCTAATGAAAGCAAGAGGGTTTTTCTGTTCTCTTTATACTTATTTTCAAGCAAGTTTTATTTAGAGGGCATTTACCATTGCAGTACTGTAGTGATTGGGGATTTTCTGCTTATTACAGTCACCAGGGGACCAGAATGGTAATTCTTTTTTCTACTTAGAATTTTCACTAATGAAATCATGAATTCAGGTTATAACTAAAGCATAAAGTCACATAATCATGGATACAGATTTCTGTGCTTTTTAAATCTTGAAGTTGAGATAGAGGAAGTTAGTTTGTTGACTTAGAAATTTTGATGAGTTAGAACTTAAACATTTTTACTAGGGACACAGTATAAACATTTACTGGGAGCTTTCCTTTGCCTGTAAAGCAATGGAATTTATAATAGCTTCTCAGATTAAGTATAGAACAAAGGAGTTTTATGCATTAGTGTGCTGAGAAAGAAGGTTGCTTCTGTCACAACCTACTCAGTACAGGCGATCTTGGGTAAAAGTAGCATAAAAAGTACGTAACAGACATGTGACGGCTGTTACCAGGCACGTTCTCACACAGATGAGGTTGCTGTTGAAGATGCTGCAGATTCAGTTTACTGAACAAATGCAGCCACTGGTCTGTGCAGCAGCATTACAAAGTGTTCAGGAGTTCCCCGTTCTTTTCACTGCCTGACTCCTCACTGAAAATCAGGACTTCATCTGAAATCTGAAAGTGTTACATCAGCTGGGGAGAATAACAAGGATTAGGCATATACTGCTCTTCCAGGACTTCTGTTGCTCACTGTTCATAACTAACATGTCCTAGAATCCTCAAGGTAACTTCGTTGCCCCTTATGAATTCTGCATGCTTTTACCAGGGGGTTCACCTTCAGCAGCTGCTAGCAGTTCTGAGCCTTACTCTAATATAAATCCAAATCAGCAGTACTGTTGCAACAGAATTTTTATTCTTTGGCAGGTTGTTCATGTGAGCCTATATAAAGACTGGAAGACTGTTCAAGAAAAGCATCTTTAGGTAGTGCAAGACTTCAGAAAAAGCAGTATGTTGGAGTCAAGTCTACATGAAAAAAGCTAGGATGTTAGCAAGGCTAAAACAGAGCATGCACTCTGAAATCACTTTGAATGCAAACAGATTCTTTCCTGAAGTCATTGCTGCTGCAAAGAAAGTATAGATTTATTATAACTAAACAGTATTATACTACTTCAGAAAGTTAGTACTTTATACTTTGCCAAAACCTAATAACTTACATTTTTCCTATCTTTTTCAGATGGAACAAATAAAGAGGGCAAATAAACTGTTCACTAATGACTGTATATTTCTGAGGAAAACCCTGAATATTCCTGTTGTATCAGAGAAACCATTACTGTTCAATGGACTTAATTCACTGGAGTCTCCTGAGAATGAAACTGTTGACAGCTCCCCTTCTTGTGATGAAGGACTAGTAACAGTTCAGGAAGAAAGTAGTTCTTCTCCTAGTCCTCAAGAGCCTGACAATCAGCCCACTGCACCAGAAGAATTATCTGCCAAAGATTTCCTACAGAGACTGGACTTGCAGATTAAGTTATCCAAACAAGCAGCCAGAAAACTAAAAGATGACAATGTCAGGTAAATGCCGCTTTTGGTATTAAGCGTCTTAATCTCACCCTGAAGGCGTTTCAGTCTAGGCTGAACCCTCTTTGTGGGGCTTCTCAGACAGCATCTGCAGCTTTAATTTGTCAGCAGCAAGTCTCTGCTATTATCATGCACCAGATACATTGAAAGCACAGCATTATCAGATGTCTTGATATGGCAGTTAGAAAGGCTGCCTCACAATACATGGTCTAAAGAATAGCAATACTATTTCATAAAAGCTGGAAGGGCAGTGTTCTCCAAGATGCCTTGCTATCTAAGAGGGCAATGCCATAGTTTTCAGTAGAGTACTAAGCTAAGGCCTATGTGGAAGCTAAATGTGTACAGCAAGGCATGATTTCATTTTTCTTCTGTCCCAAATTGCCTCATTATTGTGTAACTGTGTTCCATAATGCAGTTTCAGTCAAGCTGTCCTATCTCCTTTCCCTATGCAGTCCCTCCCTTTGTGGATGCACCTGTGCAGATGTCGCCTTTTCTTCAGTATTTCTTCTACAGCCAGGAGCTCCCCCACATTCACTCATAGAAGAAGCGGTGCTTTCTGTCCTGTCTGCCACTGTGGTTATCCCCTCACATATGTAGGTATCTCACGGAGAGTACAGAAAGATCAAGAGTGGACTTCAGTAGTGTTTGTTTTCCATGTCCTTGGGACAAGCTTCCTCAGCTTGGTCACAAGCAACCTGTTGGGCTGGCTCCCTGCCTGTTTATTCTCCTCAGAAATCACCTCAGTGGGGGATGCTGAGGTGGCCTTTCTCATGACAATAGAAGGTGTGACTGCAGAGCACATAACTTTTCACACTAAGCAGAAAGTAACCTTTCAGGACCAAAGTTATGGAGCATAATCCCATCATTTATTTAAATTCAGGAGTTCTTTCAGCAACTTTAAAGCTTTGTTCAATAGACAGAAGTTTGAAGGAGAGCAGTATATTGCATTTAGCAACTGGACAAGCCTCCTTTTGAGAAATATCTCCACAGACAACTCTCCATTGCCAGGACAGAGGTTTAGAGTTATAGTCTCAGGGGAGGCTGGAATGCTTTCACATCTTGTTAACAAAGTTGCCCTTTTTTTTTTTTAATGATTATATGAAAGGAAGAATTGCAGTTGGAAGTCAGAACCTTCTCAGTTCAAACTCATCCACTTCCATTGTTACACATGAAGCCATGTAGAGCATCTATCAAAACGTGCTGCTGCTGACTTTCAGATCATTAGATGTATGTACCTAACACAGATTAGAGGTGTTGACCTAGCAGTTAAACTGGGTGACAGGAAACCACAGTCCCTGCCACAGAAAGGCAATTATTTTAACATCCCTTCAACAAAATAACATGCTAATTTACAGAAGGAAGTTCACTCAGACCTTGCTGCCCTGTGAGTGGAGCCAATACAGTGTAAGTAACACAGAACAAATAGTACATTGCTGCTACTGATATCCATTTCCTGTATTGCTTAAGTTACAACTTGGGAAATGAGGGCCTGGTACCAAGTTTCCTCCTAAGCAATAATGTATACAGGAGGATGAGTTACTTCCCTACCTCCTGTTCAGATTTAGCAGAGAATTTTGTTAATTATGCACAGAGCACAGTTTTTTATTGGTCAGGATGCTAAAGGACGCATGAGGTACAGAGCTGCAGGCTCTCTGCTGAGCAGGATGTTACCCAAAGCTTCTGAGGAGAAATAGCTTCCTGTGCATCTGACAAAGTCTTCACAATGTTCCCTCCTACCCCACCACATCCGCCTTTCAGTCATGGCCCACAAAAGCCATCCCTGCCTTCTCCTCTCCAACACAGCTGGAAAGGACAGACCCCTTTACAGTCAGACAGGGAGGAGCAGAGGACCAAAGTGAATGTTTATTCCTTGCAGGCAGCAGGAGTAGAGAGAGACCGCTGCCAAAAGCCTCAGATATTTTTCAGCTATGTACCATCAGTGGTATTTCTGGACCCAGACTGGAAGGTGGCAGCATTCCCTACTGTGTCCCAGCCACGTCCCAGGAGGCACCTGTTCTCTTTTCTGCCCAGCCCTCTCTTGTCCCTTGCTTGGAGCAAGAAGCCTTTGAAAAATGGAGAGTCATAATAGTAAAGCAACCTCATGAATATGCAAGTTTTCTATTAGAGTGAAAACCATTTATGAAGTTGAAGTGTTGTTTCCAGCTGCCCTGGCCTTGTGTATTAGGGTTGCCTTGTCAAAGCCTGCTTAGAATGTGACATGTGCCAACGCTCCCGTGTTTCAGTGCCTGTTTGAGAATAACAAAGGAGCACCTGAAGTTAATCTACTGCCAGCAGAAGTGATATGAAACTAAGGAAACTGCAAGCAGAAGCAGACTATCAGTTTGAGAACTTAGAGAGCCATAACTTCTCACCCTGCAGTGAGCCTGATCTGACTGATTGTGAGAACCACATCTGTTTAATTGCTCTTTACTTTGATCTCCCTTAAGTTGCCAAGAATGCATGTGCATGCATGCACTGACTCAGATTAAACCACATGAGGCTGTTTTATAGTCAGAAACTGCCTTGTGCTACAAAAGCAGCTTGAGGTGAATTACATTGTTTAATCACAACTCTTGAAGTCACTCCTTTAAGTGCTCTCAAAGGAGAGCAAGTATATTAACCTCTAACTTTCCAGCTAAAACCTCTTGCTTTTAGGTAGGAATGTTAAGGAGCACATAGTTGCAGATTTAGACTAGATACTAAACTATAATAGCTGTGCAAGTAGATGAGCATTAAAGGTTATAGAATGTGATCCACTCAGTTTGTGCCAGCTGCTGTTCACTGCTACAGTTTATGTAAGCACATGGGTAGATCTGCATGGAATACTACTTTATTACTAGAGTTTCACTGAGTAAGAAATCATTAGCTAATGAATCACTAATCATGCATATTTACCCAAGATGCAGCTCAAGCAATAAGACCTTTTTGCTTTGAGCAATGTTTTTGTAATAGGCCAAAAGAAAGGTGAAAGGATTAATATAGTTGTTTGTGGCATATGTTGCTAACTCGTGTATTTGCATATTAGGGAAGAATACTCAGTTTTATCTGCACATGAAATAAAAGCACCATAATAGTTGCTTTGGGTGGTGCCTCATCTTCATAACAGCCCCAGATGTTGTTACGTACGCTTCAGGATGTCAAAACTGAAAATAAGTTTGGTTATGCTTTTTGTCCCAGGTAATTGAGCACCAGATGTCTAATGCAAGTCCTTGAGATTTTAGGGTGGTACTGTGGTAGACCAGATTGCTGAGGCCATATACTGTGCTTGTGGGACAGGTTACATCTTTCTGCATTTGTCTTTTAGTGGCTCATTTTGAAAACCTTGTAACTGAGTAGAGCCACTCTAATCACTGTAGGTTATATGAGCCAATATACCTGGTGTCAGCACAGGAAGAGAACCATATACTGTCACCTGCTCAGTTGCCTTGACCTAAACCGAGGAAAGAGTTGAAGCCTATTAACTAACTGCTCAGATTGCTGCCTTGTTTAATTGTGCATTCTAGAAGCATCCAAGTGTTTATTTGTTCACACTGAGGTCTGCTTGCCCTTACAGAAGTGGTTGGTTGTGGCTGGTACATACCGTAGCTTGGAGGAGACTTCTTTCAGCTCCTGTATCCTACTGGGCAAAGTGGCGATGGCAAACAGGAAGGCACAGCACTGCAGTGTTGTAATGCTGTGCTGTTCCTTTTCCATTCCCTGAAGGATAATGTTGCAATGACTTACCACTCTACTATTTTAGGCATCTTAAAACTGAAGAAAATTGTTTGGTCATTAAGCAGATACACACTGCCATACTGGTGCCTGTGGGCCACATAAAATTTTATTTCATGTAAAGCTCAGCTTGTTTTTAAGCTGTCAGAACAGACTTGTTCTTGCTATGCACGATTCTAAGATCTACATTAGTAATGTTCTCTGGCCATTACTGTGATTTGGGGTAGTGTTGCAGACCTCACGTGGGCTAGTCCTGTAGCCTGGGACAGAAGGGCAGAAGTTGTTCTTGCCCACCTTTGCTGGCAGCTGCAGCAGCAGCAGTTCCAAGCCATGTGCAGAAACGTGTTTTGCACCTTACAGCCAGTCACTGCTTTGCTTCAGTTCAAGCGTAACAGCCTACTATATAGTTTTTATGTCCCTGCCACACACAGAAGCCCCTCAAAGCTGGCCGTAACCCCAGTGCCTCCTGTCCTCTGCTGACGTCCAAGAGCCCACAGTCCACATGGCACAAGGGAAGTGGGGACAAACAGCCTAGACAATGCTTTTGTACTTGAATGTCTGAAGACCTCCTAATACAACATCAGTATTTCAGTTCTTCAGTTGTCTATATTCACCCATAATCAACTGCAGCTCATTTCAGTTCAGTGTTTGGCTGTTGCCATGTCATTATGTATGTTATTCCAATATTAAGGCTTTGAAGAAGAATGACTGAAAGGCTGATTCTGTTAGCCTTTGATTGGAAGGAAGGACATTTTGCTGTAACTCTGCCACATTTTATTCTCCTAAAAGGAGAAATACAACAAAACTAAGCAGTACAAAGTAATTTCCAGTGTAGAGCATAGAAAATAAGTTCTCCCCCACTGGACAGTCTGAGCTCTGAAAATGTAGAAGTTCTCCTTCATCCTTTCACAAATGAACAGGACATTGCTACTTGTAACTAAGTTCCAGGCATATGTGGCTAGAAACACATTGCCCCAGCAGAGCATACGTCAGAGCTTCAGAATACACTTTTTGAAGTATTTAGCTTCAGCCAAGTAATTATGGTTGAATTTTACTTACAAGTCTCGTATGTGGATAGCTTTCAGTTCTGAAAAAGGTTTTAAGATGTGTTGTCTTGAGAGAACTTACAGGTCTGAAGTGTTTAGTGGTTATTCAAGTAAACATGAATTGTTTGCTTCCTCTACTGTCATGCCACATGTCATGGAAAGCATCTGCAAATGATAGTGTTCCATGGCAGTTTTGTATGCAGCATTGATTATATAAGGAAGGTGCTACTCAAATGTTGTACACATGTCATCTGTATCTTAAGATCATCTTTGATGTGGTTCTGTAGCACCACTAATGCAAATAGATGTATTTGTAAGAATGGCTAAAAATCTGTTCACAATACTACTGTAACCACACATCCCTGCAATAACCTACCAGTTTAATCCATTGAGATTTCTTTTTTTTTAAAAAGATTGCTTCAAGGCAAAGGAAATATTATGCCTTCGGCTTAAGATAATAATTCTGCTGGGAAAATGAGTGCAAGACTATTGGAATAACTGTACCTTTGTATGAAAGCACATACAATATTAAAAGTAATCCTTAGAAGCTCACAGTGTAGCAACTGTAAAGTCTTTCTGTTCTCACCAAAACACTAAAATTGGCAGCAGCTTTTAGACTAGACTCTCAGGAACAAAATTTTGAAGCTACAGTAGTACAAAACAATGATCTTTGGAGAACTTGGCATGCTTGAATTAGCACTGGATGCTGCACTGCAATAGGTTTACATAACCACTTTTTTTTTTAAAGGCAATCAAGTAAACAGCAGGCAGACTGATTTTTCCTGAGAATGTTTTAATAGCAACACTATTTCCCTTTATCTGCATTAACACTGCATTAACAATAAGACTTGGGGAGAACTGTTTTTTCCTAAGAAAATCCAAGTGATGAGTCTCCATGGTGATTGATGCACAGGAAGTACACCTCAGTGAGCCCACTCAAGAAATGTCCTTGCAGCAGCAAGACACAGATCCAGCTACAGCTTCTGTTCTTGCTTCATTTGGTCCATCTGTACCCCTGCCATTCAAAAGGTTGAAACAAACCTCTAACTAAGCTTATTTTGTAAAATAAGAAATTGAAAGCAACAGTACAGGAATTCCAGTATGCTTTCCACTTATTTATCCTTTACAGTGTTTCTTATTGATTTGGCAGTGTAGTGTCAAAAATAGTTTTTTTGAACTTACACAGCTTTACTTGTTTTCAGCATTCTGTTCTTGAAACATAACAGGAACTCCAGAGATGTGTAACTAACAGTATTATACTCAAGTATTCTTGTTGGGCAAGGCTGGCTTTGCTTAATTTGATCCATTAGCAAAACTGGTTACCTGCATTTTCATTACAGCTTTACTGTTGAGACATGGTATGTTCTTGACCTGATCTTTATAATCACTTTCTTTTTAGAGAGGAGGAGGATGAGGAAGGTCCCTATGCAACTTCTTCATATCACCAGTAGAAGACAGACGTGATGGCCTGAAAACTTCCCATGAAATCAGTTCTTAAAGAACTAAACAGTCAATAATTCAAAACCCAAGTCTTTTGGACTCATCATCTTGATGTACTTAAAAGAAGTCATGAGTGGGTAATTGCACTGAAATTATGACCTCTTCTGCCTTCCATAGGTTAATGTCCTTATGCTATATCAACAAAGGGTTTAAGCCTTCCAAAACTAGCAATGGCCTTTCTACCCCTTCTGTGCAAACTGTAGCATGGTAGCAACAATATATCCTTGAGGTCACCTTTATGCAGGATGTTGATCTTTAGTAAAGATTTTGTAAATAATTGTTAAAGTGAAATTTGTTTTAAGTATTTAAAAATATTAAAGTTTGCTTGTAAATGACAAACTATGAAAGTAATAGGAATTTACTTATTCTGCAAAAATAGGCAAGTTTGCTGTGAAAGTTTTGTCTACTTCAGGGCTGCAGAACTTGCCTCTGAACTCTGTGTGTATGTCTGTGTGTGGTTATGATGTATTCCTAGAAAGGGGAATTCAACTTGCGTTGATGAGTTAAAGCCTTTATGGTTAAACAAGTGTTTGCAAATTGGATTTCTGCTAATAAAAGGGACGAGTTACAGCCAGAGATTTTTCTTTGTGTGATATGGCATTGGAATATCAGATGTGTGTTCTTGTGTGCAGTTATATTTTGTGTGGTTTTAATTTAATAAAATACAAAAATACTGATGTGTCTGTTCATAATGCAGTCAGCTCAGTCCTAGCCTGTTTTGTCTGAAGAGTGTTTTGTCTAGTTATATGAGCTATTAGACACTAATATCAGGGTAAATAGTATTCTTTACCATAAAACTCAGCCTCCTCAATGAGACCTGTAAGAGCAATTTTCTCTAGCTGTGCAGTCAAGAAAACTATTAAGATGAGTAAGAGCCACACTGACAAGCCGTCCCTGTTCTGAGAAGAGATGCCAGTGTTCAAATCTTCAGGTAGACCCCACCTGAAGCTCAGGAAGGCAGACTGCAACAAGCATTCACTCTTTGCCCCAAAGTTGGTGTATTAGCAACTTCTTGTTAAGCATCCTGAATTTTTTCCTCAGGTATTCAATAAGCTTCACAAAACTCTCACTATTAAAGACTTGCTGGATCCCCACCTTGACAGATGCAGTTTCCTGTCTTTCTCCTCATCAATATAATTTATCATTCCCTCAAAGCAAAACCTTTTTGCAGTGTGTTAAGAGAGAAGCAATATAGAAAGTTTCATTAATTTACTAAAACCAGAAGTAAAAATTCCAGGCTCGGCAGGAATTGGTATTTCCCTAGAGCTGGCAGGAGCTCAGACCCAGCAGGCTCATTCAAATCAACTCCAGCTCTGGTCCTAAAGAGAAGGTCTGCAGTGGCACACAAATTAACAAGAACAGAGAAAGCCCAGAGTGAATAAAAAGGAAGCACTGATTTTTCTTGAAGAGCCTGGTGAATTAGTTTTAAGTCTTGTCTCTTTCTTAAATTGGTTTTTGTATTTATTCCTCACAGGGTAGTAACTTGTATTGTCAGTTAATTTCAGGGCATTATGAAGCCTGAACTGCTTTTCCAGAGGGAACCCTAGCTTCAAGCCCAGTTATATTTTATAATCCTACAGAAAAATTTAATCCTACCAAGGGCCTGCCATTATGATAACCCCACCCATCCAGCACACACAGGACCAGGGTGCTTTGCTGAGCAGGTCAGAAGCACAGCTGTCTTGGCACAGCGAGCGCTGCCCCTCCTGCCCAGCACTGACCGAGCTCCTGGCAGTGACACTTCACTCTGGCCCTCCCAGTGGGCTGCAGAGCCTTCAGGACAAACAGTCCCTCACACCACGTACACCTGTTTTCCCTGACTGAGAAGGCCATACAGAAGGGAAGGAAGGGGGGAAGCGGCTCTGCCAGCCCAAAACATACCAGAGCCCCTTGAGCACACACCCAGCCCCTCAGACACAGCAACCACAGGGCAGATTTCAGCCCCGCAGTGCCCTGATAACCCGCAGCCCCTCTGCTCCCTGGGAACACCTCCACACGGGCACACAACATGGCATTTGGTGCAAAACCAGTAGAGACACCCAACCCATCTGTGCCACACACCATCCTCCTGCAGGGAGGGTATTGGGGCTGTCACTGCCCACCACAAAGGCCCTACCTTGCTGCCGCCCCAGCGCAGGTCTCCACTCCTCGCCTGCCCGTAGATGCCCTTCATGTGCTCCAAGTGCTCGCAGCGGGGCAGAGAAGCCCCAGCTTTTACTTCCGCTCCATCTTTGGCTCTTCCAGTCCTATTTACTGGGCCCCACAGCAGCCACTCTTCTCTGCCCTGGGCCTGGCTGCTCTCTGTGGGCAGGGCAGGAGCTCTGACGAGCCTTTAGTACAGCTGAGCCCTGAGGAGCCCACAGGCCGCTGGGTCTCCTCACCTGAGGGCCCCTCAGCTTTTTCCTTGAGCACTAATTGCACGGATTCTGCGTCCTGGCTGCCCCTCACAGTGTGGGCAAAGGGTACAGGTTTTCAGGTAAATAGACGTGGTGTGTCAAAATCCCTAGGGCAAATACGGAGACCAATTGCCCACTTTTTAAGTAAAATATTTTTAGGAATTGCTTTCCCGTGCCTCTGCTGGCCCCTTGCACCCCTTCACTGGCGACTCACCACGGCTGCCGCGGCCGGGCCCAGGGAGAGCTGGGCAGGCAAGAGGAAACAGTGCCTGGAAATTGCAATACACTCAGACTGATTCAAGGTGGAGCTTTACTACTCTTAAAAAGAGTTAAGACTCCAAAATAACTAATGTTTTAATATCTTAATCCACATTTTCATGTTGTTACTTAACAAAGTGACATATTTTCCTGTACTTTTAATATATTTGTTTTTGTCACCATGAATATTTTGCTTCCCACTCTGCTTTTATGCCTGGTACAGCTGTAGCTTTGTTCTTTATATATTTCTACCAATCCAGCAAGGCGTTGTTTATGGCTGGAACAGGGCAATTTCAGGCAGAACTGAAGCACTCAGAGCAGATAAAATTCTATGATTTGCAGCTGTTCTGTGGTGAGGAACCTGCATGTTTGAAGTTTTGTTTTTACGTATTTCTTCAGTCAAAGCCTGGGCATGCTCGGACTAGGATCTTTTCCAATGAAATATGTGGGACATACTTGATAAAAAGTGCACATTTGGGACTCAGTTGTAATGTGGCTGGAGGCTACTAAACCCCTGTAAATCCAGCTAACTCAGCCACCAGGTGCTGTAGTTGCATCCAGCACTCTCAGAAGGGCACCCCTGTGGTGTCCCACCCCTTCCTGCATTGAGATGAACTCCTATTGCTCTGTGGTGCAGGACAGCTTAAAAAAGCTGGGCAGCGGATAGAAAAGATGCATTCTCCTTAGCACACAACAGCAGCCTTTTACTGCTTGTTGTGGTTTAACCCCAGCTGGCAACTCGGCCCCACACAGGCACTCGCTCACTCCCCCACAGGGGGATGGGGAAGAGGAGTAGGAGGGTGAAAGTGAGAAAACGCACATGTTGAGATAAAGCCAGTTTAAGAGGTAATGCAAAAGCTGTGCACACAAGGAAAGGAAAACAAGGGATTCATTCACCACTTCCCATGGGCAGGCAGGTGTTCAGCCATCCCCAGGAGAGCAGGGCCCCATCCCAAGTAAGGGTTATTTGGGAAGACAAACATCATCACTCTCAGTGTCCCGCCCCCTTCCTCCTTCTTCCCCGGCTTTACACAGAGCGTGGGGCCACATGCTCTGGGATATCCCTTGGGTCAGCTGTGCCAGCTGTGTCCCAGCTTCTTGTGCCCCCCAGCCTCCTCGCTGGTGGGGTGAGGAGCACAAAAGGCCTTGGCTCAGTGTGGGCTCTGCTCAGCAGAAATGAAAACATCTCTGTGTTATCAACAGATTTGTGTTTCCAGCACAAATCCAAAACATATATTGAAAATAAACTCTATCCCAGCCAAAAGCAGCACACTAATGTAGCTTGTAGTAAAGTGTTTAATAAAGTACAGTATCAGAAACAATAGTCTATTAGAAAAGCTCAAAAGGTGAATACCATATATATTGTACTTGTTACATTTTTAGTGATAATTTAGGAGTGAAGGATTTCTGAAGGATCCAGCAGAGATATAAACAACACAGAAACTGATTTTTGTTAGTTTAGAACTAGAGACATGCAGGTGTTTAAGATACCTTTCTCACCAGGAAGAATGCAATAATTAGATTTACTAATTATGGACTGAACACACACCAGCAGGGGATGTCCAGTCCTAATGTGCTCAAAGTGTTCCCTGATAAACAAGGACTGATCTGTAGTGCAGGTTGAAACTTGTGTCACTCGGTTTGATTTTATTTAGCACAAGTCACGGCCCCTTAGAGATGCAGCGTGATTCATCAGGCTGGCTGGGTTCTCACTGTCTAGTTCTCAAAGGTGTGATGTTCATCCAATGAACCAGCAATGAAACCAGTATGTGAAGCATTCAAATAACAAGTTTAGTGGGCTTGGGCAGGCTGGGAAGTGAATCTAATTTGAGGAACCATAGCTTGGACTGCTCGTTTATCCATCAGAGGCTTCTCTGTTCTCAGCTACTCATCAAGTTGCTCCAATTATCTACGTGGGTACCCCAAGTGATGCACAGCAGCAGGGTAAGAACAGTCCAAGAACATGCATACTCCTAAATACAGTCAGGTCATACCCATAGTGGGGACTTTTTTTTCCTCCATTACGTCATTGATACTTTGTTGAAGTTATAGAATTTGCAAAACTGAGAGATTAACAAATATGGCACCAGCCTTTTTGTGGACACATACTGTTCATAATCACAGGTCACTAGTTGATGACATCTTCCCATTAGTACCAGACTCAGGAGAGACCAAAGTAAGAAACTAACTTCCAATGAAAATGGAAAATATTATTATACTACTCATTATATTGACAAGAGAAGAAAATGTGGGCTCTTTTTTTAAAGTAACCATTGGGGAAGGAAAGTTTGTCCTTTTTTGTTTTTTCAAGTGCAGATCCTTGATCACTGCTGTAAAGGACTACAGTTAGTTACCATTCCCCTGATGTCTTTCAAAAATCCAAATTTGGGAATCAGTCTGCTTTTCCTATGTGATAGTCACATAAGAAAATAAGTCACAAGCTATTGCAGAACACAATTGAGATCCACAGGGACAAGAAATTTGGATCTTTGGGAACATTAGTAAATAACAATAAACAGAGGGTTTGGATGAAAACAAATACACTGATTCAAAACAACAAAAATTCTTTGTCCTAATTATTTTCTCTAGAGTTTCTAAGGGACTATTCCTTAAAGAGGAAACTTATATTGACTACATTTTTGGATACAGTTTTTACCTTAAAATAAATCACCATTAGTGACTGATACTGCAATTCAGTGATTCATATCAGGATGTGTATGAGCAGGCAGTGACGTACTTCATGTCTGCCAGAACCCATTCACTGGCTTATGTGTCATCAGTTTGCAAAGAGTTATGCTGTTACACCTCACTGCCACCACATTCACTTAATACTGGTTATCAATTGATAATTTATCAATAATCAGTTGATAATTTATGTTTTTCAGGGATTCCAGAGTTTACTTCATTGCTCAAATCTCTTCCTCCATAATCTCCTGCTGTGCTGAGAAAATGAGAAAGGAAATGACCCAAGGAAGTGTTTTAACATTTACAGAACTTTATGCTGTGCAGGCAGTGCTCTAAGTCAGTATCTCCCTTCATTGCAGGCAGATTCTGACCTGTGCATCAGCTGACATTTTTTAACTGTATCAATCTCAGAGACTTCATGAGGTGTTTTTTTAAAAAATCAGAGAGGGATAACCTCAATTATCAATGAAGAATCTGTAAGTAAAGAGAACAGGGCTTTCCTGGAGTTCATCTACACAAACAACTGCTGCAGGTGATAAGTCTCAGGGCTTATATCCTCTGGAACTCAGTTTAAAATCTACCTTTCTAAAAAATTCCTTACCTCTGATCTTGCTTTATGAGTTCTTCATACATGAAATTATCCATTCACTTAAAGACAGAAGACCCCATAAGCCATTCTTCCAAAACTGTGTAAGTTCAGGAAGAAGAATAAGGGTGACATTTTTGTTTTCCTTTTTCATTGGGAAGTTCCAAATCTTGGCTAATGACAACATATATAGGAAAAAAAAAAAATTTACAGGGTGATACTGCTCCACACAGAGCAGAGGTCAGTAAGGAGACCACAGCCTTGACATCCAGAGATACTGAGATATGATAGATCCTTTAAGTCTTTCTGAAAACAAGGCCCACGTTCCTAAAAACATCTCTAATTGCAAACTTCCCTTTCCATGCAAAATAACTTGAATTTCTTTCCTTTCTTTTTTTTCTTTAGAGAAAGTAATGGCTATTTACACTGGCTATCAGGATACTCACATCAGGAATTCAACTAATTATGCATGCACAGTCATCAAATGGTGCACCAAAGAGAATGTTCATACATGCTGAAGAAGAGAATACAGCTCTGTAATATGAAAGGCAATGGTAATGTCAAAGATTTATCAGTTAGCTAAGGACACTACAGTCCAAATTATGGAAAACTACATAAAGAAATAAAAAAGGATAAAAAAAAAAAGATATTAGGATTTAAACCCAAAATTTCTGAATATAAAATAATATTAAGATTAATGAAAACTTTAATAGGTAAATTATTTTCAAATATTTTATTTAGAGAACTATGAACTATTTTCTAATAATGCCCTTTACATAGTTGCATCTATAGAAAGCTTGTTGAGAGCAAAAAGATGTAGCATTAAAAGAACTTTCCATCAGAAACAATAGGTTGATCTACAAAAGTAAACCAAACACAAATAATAAATCAAAGAGAGCATTACAGAAATACTGACCCTATCCAGTAGAAATTCACTGTCAGAATTTGGTGTTTGGGGTTGATTTGTGAATGTAGGAAAATATAGGATGCAGAGGGTGAATGGAGCACTACAACTCTTCATTTCTGCCTAGAAAGTTGTCAGTACAATGTAAACAGAGCATTTCTAATGATATCCTCAAATTAACAGATCATAAGTCACTGAGCCAGGAGTGGGGGAAACTAGACTAGTTTTCTACATGTCTGGCAGCCACTAAGTTTTCACAGGCTGCCATAGATGCGTTTAATTACATCAGCCTCCTCCTTGTCCAGGATGCCCTTGTCCACATAAGCATCAGCTTGCTGATCAATGAAATCTCTCAGCTTTGAAAGATCATAGTCTGAAAAATAAGAATTCATTTGCACAGTGAGTCATTGCCATTATATTGGTTCACCTAACAAACAATGTCACTGTAAAGCTTATCCAACAAATGCACTTGATCAAACACGAAGAGAATTCACCCTAAGTGCAGCTTGTGAAAACAATAAATAAACCCAAAACACCTGCACAAAACCTTTTTACACATCATGGTGCTTTTAGTATTCAAGAGGAATAATCATCTCTTGCTCTTGATTGATTGCTGTCAAATGCTAAAGTAAGAATATTTTCTGGTCCAGAGATTTGATGTTCTAGTCTGCAGAGCAAAACCTGTTGTTAGAACTCTATTATTTTCACAGCTGTCACAGAATCAAAAGAAAATATTAAATGGGCTATTTCTTATTGAAACCCCAGTAAAATTCCCACTTACTATAAACACTGTAGTGAAAATTCAAGAAACCAACCTCCTGAAAATAGCTCAAAATTATACAATTATTTACCTTGATACAGAACATAATACTCTGACTTGAAAAATACTGCAGCGAGCAGTCTTTGTGACAGTGCTAGTGTCAGGTTTTGACTGACAAATAGACTCTGCAATAGAGTACTGAAAGATCCTTCCTCCTTTTCCAATGGATGAGTGCATCTATACAGCCAGGTGCACACCATATGTGTTAAACAGACTTTTCCCATGCTGGAAAACATCACTATTTTCCATGAAAAGAATTCTACTGCAAAGCAATCTTTCAAATAACATAAATGGGTAAGCTATTGTGTAGTTGTAACTCTGGCAACAGATTCAGTACATTCACACATAAACACAATAAAGTTTCAGTTAGCTACCTACTTTACTGCATAAAATGTAAAACCTAATTTGTTAGAATCAGAAGTTAATTTGATAGAATCAGAAGTTAATTTGTTAGAACCCGAAGAACATCAATGTTTTAAGGGTTCATACTAAGTTAAATGAATTAGTATCTTTTACAAGAACAGATACATTCTGATTTTTTCAGTATAAATTACTTATTCCACAGACAGAGCCTTCAGAATGCATTCATACTGATCTTGTAATGTAGTCCAAAGTATAACACCATACAGCAATATGTGGAAAAACTTTCTTTCCAACTGTACATTCTTAACAAAATAGACAATAATTACTTCCTTTTTTTTAGGGGTCAGTGATCAAAATTGGATAGAAACAGAAAGACATTAAGATGCAAATTGATGCCTGCAATCATTTTTACAACAGTATAAGGCAATTTCAAATGAGTGATATAGAAATTTGATATTCAAAACTCCCCACTCCTGCAAAGGTGTCCTTTCCATATCTGAGTTAACAGGAATTTTGCCATTCATGTACTGAGGCCAGGATTTCTTGTCTGGTCTGCTACTGTCATTACTTAAGAGAATGTAACCTGCTTGTCTCTCCATCCTGTGTGAGTAATAGGGACAAACAGGACCCAGCCATTTCATAATGAGGTTGTGAGATTTCATTCATGTTGACAGAATGAGGGTCCCCAGTGAAAGACATCAAGGAATGGAAATGAATGGAAAAGCAAACACTAAATTAATATGATATCCACATAATTCACATTAAAATCCCTGAGCTTATTTTACTTCTAGAATACTATTTATAACTCCAAGTCATTATGTGGAAATGGGAATGTTTAATTACTAAACATTCTGTACGGGATTACAACCACTACAATATTATCCAATTCTGGCTAATTTGTTAGATATCTCATTGCAATTTAATTTGATTTTTTTTTCTAGAAATTTATAACCTCTAATTTCCAATACTTATTTACAACCTATTGTAATTTAAAAAATCAGCTTGGGTTATATGCCCTGTGACAGCTGCAGCATTTCATTGAGCTGTGAAACAGCTACAGTAAATGAAGTGAGGTCTTATTTGCATATTCAAATCAAGCCATTTGCCATTGCAGTTGATTACAGAATTTACTTTCATTCCTAAATGGCTACTGTTAGTGTTATGAAACTATAAACTACCTAAGCATTTGGCAAAAAATCCACATGTATTAGTCAAATGCCTCATTTCTGTGCTTTGGAGTCCAACTGCAGTAGAACACCCAGCAGCTACTGGGGGGAGCTGATTTACACTGGGAAGGAGCTTCTCTTGAAAAGGATTTCAATCATCAAGGCAGGCCTGGGAGATATGAAGAATAGGCCCACAGAGCCTACAGATTAAAAATATGCAAACCGAACTTTGGACACAAAAGGCCATCAGCCCAAAATCCAGCCCAAAATCCCAGCCCCTCAAGTTTACTCAGCCTCCTTAATAGGAAATTGCTATTTTTAAACCAGGAAAATGTAAATTAACATTTCCAGCCTTATTAGTCATTGAACGAATAATAATCTCTCCTGAAATTCATACAAAGATAAGGATCTACAAACATTTGCCTGAAGAAAATCTAAACCTCTTCAAGTATATTCAGTGAGTAAACCAATCCATGAGTGGGGGTGGAAAAGACTGGCCATTTTAATACATGAATTACTTTGAGAGTTACTTTTCTGCCAGTTCCCAGGTGGTAGCTGGAAGTGGAGAAATAATTGATGAGCACACCAATACCACCTCATCTTGTACTGAAGAAATACACTACAATGCATTCACGGTTAGATAAGCTTACCCTGACTGCACTTCTTCTAACATGACCCCAGGGGATCTGAATTAGCATTTTACAAAAATAAGAAGTATGGAAAGGCACAATAAAGATGATGTATCAGAAGAGTAAGAACACTATTCTAATTTTGTCATAACTTACACTCTAAGACTCATTTCCATTGCCAGAGGACAATAAAGATATTTTAGTGCAAATGAAAATCCATCTACACAGAAACATATATCTTAATGCAGTCACACGCAGATAAAATGCTATTGATCTGCAGTCACAGCCATTTTCAGACTTCAGCAGTGCAGAAGAAAGGTTACCATGAAGAGGAGCGAGGGGCTGCCCAGTCAGTATGTGTGATACAGGGATATAATCACCCATGACTGAGATCTAATTACTGTAACGAATACACTGCTAACCAGAACCATTTATTAGAATTGGCAGGCAAACTCTTGAGCAAATATCTGTGCCTGCTGCTAATTGCATTACTGTGTCACTGCCATTGTAAGGAAATGATTGTAGAGATGGAAATTTTTTTCAAAAGTCCTTCCTATTACAGTTTCTGGATAGGAAAATGCCTGTGTTGGGCTGCAGGCACACACTCATTTCTGAAATGTAATTCATATACACTTCAACACACAGAGAGGATGGTTAGATTACCCAGGGCTAATCTCATTTCAGATCACCCTCTGCTCTGCTGGTGCAAAGAAGGATCCTTCTCGCCAGGCGCCAGTCATAGCCCAGGGATCGATCCCTTGGCTAGGAGCCTTCACTTCCAGAGAGGGTGATGGCAGAACACCCAGCCATGGAGAGAAAAGGGATAGGAGGCTGGTCTTACGCAAGATCTCGAGGGGAGAACTGGTATGGCTAAATAAAGATCTGTGAAAAATAAGCGAGAAATCCTGCTGCTGTTCTGCTATCTCCCGCCCCCAGCGCTCACACAGCCCTGCCTCCAGGGAGGAGTCAAACGGTGGAACCGCTGGTGAGCACACCCCGGGCAGCTGCTTCAGTTTCTGCTCCCTCCTGCACAGCTTTGCGTGTGAGCTACAAGTCATTCAAGTTGATTCGGGCTGTAATCCAATGTATTACATTGTGACATAAGTTTGTATCTTAACTATTCCTGGTTATGAAACAAAGCACATGGCTGTTTTATGAAGGCATCCTAGCCAGATGCACTGAGCTCCCCTAGACACATCCAGATGTTTAAAATACATTCCTATCATATATAAAATCATAATTAAAAGATATGTTGAAATAGGAAAGCGAAGCACTAGACAAACCTGCCACACTGGCAGACCACCAGGTCTCTGTGTTTTGTGGCCAGCAGCCACTCGAGCCAGCTTACATTAATCTGCCTTAGTTTACTATTTTCATTCATTGATTTAACTTTGACGTGACCTGTATTATTTAACTTTAACAGACTAACTACCACCACAGACAAGCTCAGTTTCACATCATTATTATTTAACTTATAACATAATGCTAAGTCATACACCACAGTATAAATTACGTGCTTTGTAATGCACATGGTGCCCACCCCAGTGTTAAGGCCTTTCACATCATACCTTCCTTGTTACCTTGTTTATTGTGTTTTTTCAGCCATTCTATGTTCTTCCTGATTGCTTCCAAATATGCCTCAGATTTCCCTGGAGAAAAGGATGAGAGAGAATTCAGGTACTTACATCAATGATTGATGCAGCTTAACTGGGTGAAGGTGGTCACAGCAAAGGCAGATTAAAACTATTCTTAGTTTCTGTTTGAAAGCTGAGTCCTGTCAAACTCAGTCAGGCAAAATTCCCACAGATGGCTAGAAGGTATTGTCTGTGCAAGATTAGTCACACACAAATTTAGGATTGTGGCTTTTTTTGATCTTTATACATAACTTTTGGTGGTTTCCACACAAACTGCCTATGTGGATTAAAGGCAGCCTGTAGCTTTTTGATCATCATAATTGTTCGGCAAAGATGAAGCTGTTGAGATAGCAAGGAATTAATTAAGACTGAGAGCTTTGAGTATGAAAACTCCTCCACAGAGCAGTGCTAACAGCACATGGCAAACCTGAGACTGTGGTATTTTGAAAGACAAGTGGAAATATAGCTACTACATTTACGGAGAAAAGAAATGTATTAGCATTCCTATGATAACTCCTTGTTACAGCTGAAATTTTAAAGTGATGGCTATTTTTGGACCAGAAAGCACACAGGACAGAATTAGTTCAAGGATTACCTAATAAGGTCCCTAAGAAAATATTCCAGCTAATGGATTTTGAATTCTTAACTTGACTGGAGCTTTTTTGATGTAATGTTCTTACATTTATCAGGAATGAAAACCTATTGTGATTAGCATGTAGAAGGTTAGTAGTGCCAACTACGCACGTCTGCATTAGTAAGTGGATACAGTATTAGATATATCATACTTTTTGAGCTGGGAGTGCAGTAACTTTATAATAAGTTACTCTGTGAAAGAACAAAGGCACTGCATGATGATACAAAGAACTAAATAGAATTTCTAAAAACCATTGGGCTGAAGATAAAGGAAAATAACCTGAAACATACTGGAAAGACAAATCTTCAACAGGCAAGGAAAATGTGTTATTTATCACCTCCCACGGGTATAGAGACAACTTTTCTTTCCTGTGAAATCAGACAGCCATCTTGAGAAATTTTCTTCTTCTATGCTCAAATAAATGACCTGCTGGAAAAAATGCCACCTTCCATCTGTGAGTGGCTGCACTGCTCACAGGACTGACCCAGGTGACAATGCACTACAATCTATTGCAGCCTTGATTTCTGCCATTCATGGCTGAGCAGGCTGCAGTGGACACACAGGCATTCAGCATTGGTGCAAAATAGATTATAAGCAATTTTGTTTAGCCATCTGACTACAAAACATAGATGTGTCTGCTGGATCCTTAGCAATAAGAACTCACTGAAAGGTTCCTGCACTAACAAACGTTCTCCTTCAAAAGTTTAGCACAGTAAGGTGGCACAATGTCCTCTGCAGATCTGTTTTGAGATATAGTAGCTGATTTGCACCCAGGCGACTTCAGCACAGTCTAATTCAGCACGTGGCATTGTGTGTCCTGCTGAGGCAACTGGCATCATAACAGTACTACTGTGCTACATTTGCTTAGGGAGACACCAACTTACTGTAATAGGTAACAAAGTCATGTAAAGCAGGTTAATTGCTGATAACCCTTAACCTCTGGCACTGAGTAATGCAAACTCTGTCACCGCAGAACTTTCCAGTACCTTCCAGTACCAGCTTGCTCTAACACAAACTATAGAAATCAATGAGCCCACTCAGATTATTGAATATCCTGATCATCTGATTTCACTGAAAAGCCACAGATGCAAAGCAGAAAAATCTCTCTGCACTACTGTGTCAATTTGCATTTCATATTGTTCTCACAAGGGGCTGTGAATTCTGTGTAAGGTTATGGTCATACTCAGCAAGGGATATAGTGTCATATGTTTAAAACTGGGCAAACAAGTACACTTCTCAATCAAGCTGTTGTGTGCTGACTCCCAGTGACTATAAACTGAAGATGCTAACACAAAGGAAAAACAATACCAAAGATAGGAAAAGACTCCAATCACTAGAGCATAAGTAGCAGGAAAAGCAATGGCTATTCTGTACCTCCAGACTCTTCATTGTTTCCTGCTGCATTTTGTCCTTCATTTTTTGTAGAATCCTTTGAAACTTCGTATTCCTTTTCCATTTTAGCTGCTTCTTCCTTTGTACTGTCTGTTTCTTCACTACTCTTGTCTAAAGAAATGACAAGAACAAACAATGTATCAAATGTACCAAAAGCATTTCTCAATCACATCAACACAAACTTTGGCAAGTAAAACATTTTCACTGATGACTGAGGAAGAGCCTCACTGGAGTCTGTCTCAAAGTGGTTTCTAAAGGTCATCTCTACTCCAGACCTCTGGAAATAGGACTGTATGTTTCTGCTCCTACAAACAGTAGGTGAATACAGGTGACTACGATGCAATAATATTGTTCATAAAGGCACATTTCTTTGTGCAGAGAAAGATTATATGAAATTTACATTCACTATGTCCAAAGTTGACAAATAACATTTTTTCATTATTATGGAAAGCTTTGGTATACGTGCAATGTATGGACTCCACTGAAGAAAAGGACAGTGAATGTACTTCTCAAAGTTTGGACAATTAAGTGAAAATTTCTCTCTGGTTGTGTGTTTAGACAACCAAGCTTGGCTACAGGTCCTTGGGGGATTGTAGGTTTAACCAGCAGTCTGGCTGCTACATCAATTAGCATAATTTCAACTGAATAGGTGAAAAAAATGTGTTATTTTAGGAGAGAAAATTGTAGAATAGGTACCTGCTGTTATTTTTGTTCTGGTTTTAGTTGAAGGGTTCTCAAGCTTCTTCTTTGTCTGCTCAGCTATCATTGTATCTAAGTTTTCTAGAAAGCAAGGCAAAACAAAACCCAACCCAAGTTATTCTTCAGTGGATAAGATGCAGAATCTATACTATATTCTCCCCAGCACCAGTTTGAGCAGTAAGTAGAAATCTGAAAAAACAGCCTTCACCGTTGCCTCTGAAGGATTAATGCAGAGCCAACAGTAAAACAAGAAACAAATAGCTACATGGAATATTGATCAATCTTATTTAAAAAAAATAACAACTGAATCATGACAATAGGTGCACCAAATAGAGCAATATTCATAAAACCAGTAAAAGTGTGCATATATATTCTGCATTTCAGTCACGTAAGTCATAAACTACAGATAACTATCTGTAGCAATTTATTCTGATGAAAGCAATGAAAGGCTTTAATTAACTTCACAAAGAATACAAGACTATGAAATATGTGCTTCATCCTGGTGGGAAAACTCTATCCCAAACTGCTTATATATCTGGATTTTATATGGTTTAATTGGAAAAGAAGCCTAATAAAATGTTTAAAATCATACTTAGATGAAATAAATATGTAAATTGAAGTGATTAAAACAAATATTTTTCCAAAGTTGCTGAAGTCAAGCATTTACCTGAAAACTCTCTAGACACTTGTAGTCATGTATACAGCTCTAGAAGACTAGAAAATGTATTTCTATGAAAATTTCAGGGCTGAACTTATCTAATTTGAAAGTAAAAGCATCTCTTCATAAAGATGGATGTTTCAGATATAAACATTGTATGCTTATGTGGGAAAAAAGTCCTTTTGATATCACAGTAGATATTCAAAATACAGATCATCATAGAATCTGCCATATTTCCTCAGTCATGTTATGGACATGGTATAGAATTTTCCTTCCCTTTATCAGCTTTTTAAAGCTTCAGTTAAACATGGATTCAAAATTTGCTGCATATTGGCTAGTTGGTGGGTATTTTTGAGAGACTTGGTTTTGAAACATCAAAATTCCTTTTATATGAACAGCTAAAATATTCAGTATGGGATGTGGGAACTGTGGCAGAATGGACATAGTAGGGCTAGCAAACATTTTAGATTATATTTTCTGTGTCAGGCCAACATTTTATCCAGCAGCTGGGAGGATCCTTTTTTCTCAGAAAGATACACAGCACTGATACCTAAAGACTAGCTTTTCAGCAAGCATATTTCTCTTCATGGCAGATCAGCATAACCAATTGTGCCCGCCATCTGATGAGAAATCACATAATCCTGTCTGCCTGAGTCCTCTATATTATGTTATTTACATAAAATTAAAGCGAAAACAGTATTTGCTGGCACCCTGCCTGATTGCACCCTCTCAATTCTACATCACATGATGGGTTTTTTGTGACAACTATTTTCATTTTGGTACGTATCTTTTTAATGTGATTCCTGACCTTGCCCTATGCCCTAAACAAAACAGGTTTGGGCTGTGTTACAAGCTGGATCAGACATACTGATGAAGAAAAAAACAAGTTAGAATTATAGTGGTGGTATTGATGCCTCACTAATCACTTGATCCAAAGCTTACTGAAGGGACCATAAACATTCCTTTCAGCTGAGCTTAAGGTTCTGTTTTTTATCCTGAATCAGTACCAAACTAGTATTTCAACAGGAATATAAGGATTTCTCTGTTGCAAGAGGCACAGTTTTCAGGATAAGATTATACAGTTAAGAACTTAAAAACCTTTTGTAAACTCAAGTGAATAGATTATTCTCCTTCACTAATTCATGCAAATGAAAAAATGTCATTGATTTTAGAGTTTAATCTGGCAAAATCTATTAAATTAGGCCTAATTTTAAGTCTAAATATAGTATTTTAAAAGAAATAGGAGTATTTAAAAGTTTAAAATGTCACACACGTAAGTACATTGATTCATAAGTGCCTTTCATGTTCTTTCTTAAAGGTGTCTGCATCTAGGCACTGCTGCAGTCAGTTTCTATCAGCAGAAAAGAAAAAAACTTCACCACAAGATAGATTTATAACCTGCTTTGACATCTTTAGATTTCAATGTCTGCATACTGATATTTCCAAATTTTTTCTTACGTTGATAAATTGTTGAAAAGTTGTACACATACAGCATGTGCTACTGAAGGCAATAGGATTTATACTCCTCCATTATTTAGTCACTTCTGTACTAAAGTTCTGTACTGAGTTCTACAGTTTCTCTGAGTCTTTGATCTGCCTCACAATTTTATTTGAGTTCACTCTGGCTCCTTTGTCAGTGCAGTATTCCTTTCCAGCCACGTGCAGACAAGAGGTGTAATACGGCAGCGTTGAGCACTAATGATCTGAGCTTTGCCACTAAAGCCAGGCTGAACATGGCAACAACTGTGTTCCATTTTCAAAGCTTTATTTTTGTCAGTAAAGATATGGATAAGGTGTCAGTAGTCCTTTTACCAAGGACTACACTTTGCGGGAGGAATGGCGAAGCTGCCTTGCTGGCCGGGTGGCACATCAACATGGATCTGAAGATTTATAAGCAGCTATATTTCCTCTGTGACAGAGAGGAGTTAAGTCTGTGGGCCTGTCCATGTTTGTGGGGATTGTTTGGTACCTACATAAATATCCTAGAGAGGATATTACCAGAGAATCCCAGTTCTTCCTGAACAGGATTTATTGCCCTTTCCCCCGCTTCAGAATTAATGCTTTAACAGCTGGTATTGTTTCAAAACATGTTTGTACTTGTCATTTGTGGCTAGGCCAGGGCTGAACAATGTTTGCTCTGAGATACAGTGATGGAGTGAGTCATCTCCTCAACTGAGATGTGCCTGGCCAGCAGCTAAGCAACTGCATGTCATGTTTGGAGGTCTAACAAGAATTGATTACTTCTCCGGTGTCGTTTCCCTAGCAATGTCATTTGCACAGAGGAAGAGTTTAGCAAGGTACTGACCTTTCCACAGAGATGGCCACTTATTAGAAATGGCACTAATTAAAACAACAGAACAATAGCCACTGAGCTAATGGAAGTGACCTACGTTGGTAAATAGGTCACCACTCTGGCAGCCGCTTTCCCGGAGCAGGATAATCTCATCACTGGAACCAGACACCCGGAGTCAGGAGATCTGGTTTCTGCCTTGCCTCACTTTCTAACCCGCTCTTTGATCTGGGATGACTCACTAAAGCACTCCTGCTGCAGGAGGGCTCATATTCTGAGTAGGCATTCTGAGGCATTCTAGGCCCAGTTTCTACACACTGATAGATCCTCTTAATTGCACCTGAAAATGGCAAATTCGCGGCACTTTTGAAACTCTGAAGTCCTTCAAGATGGATATCCAAAAATCCGAACTGCATAAAAGCCAAATGTTTATCTCTGGGAGAACGCACTGTGGCAATACCCTCTAAATCCATGGGAAAAGATACTACATGAAAAAACATTACAATTTAAATTACTTTGTTCTTATTAGAGGGCAGAAACTAACATAACCATTTGAGTATTTAATGGAATTGGTAATGGAAGCCTGAAATGGACCCTTCTCTATTGATAAGATTCATGGTGTTTTCCAGAGTCTTGTAAATTTTCCTGCAAAGGTTTTTTCTTCTGCATAATTGTCTTGTACCCGGGAGGCAGTTTCACATTCTGTCCTCATCAAATTGACTGAAGCTGAGATTTTATGCCATTAAACTTCCACAGAAAGGCCTGCTTTGCTGTTCTGTTTCCATACAGCATAAAAAGACTGTTTATTAAAGCAGAAAAGGGATCATCAAAGTACCTGAGATCAATCTTAACAATAGCTAAAAAATTAGTTTACTTAATGAGTTCATACACTACAACCGCTTCAGCTGCAAACTTTGTGCTGACGACCGCTTGTGTGAGATGCACACATTGCAGGCATTAAAAAAGCACAGTTCTCCCAGGGCTCTTCTGTCTCCTGCAGTAGATGATCCTGAAGAGTTTACAAGGCCTTTTTCCATCTGCGAAAAATGTCAGAACAACACAGCATTTGCTTGTGACTGTTCTGTGGGAAGAGCGTACCTGATTAGTTCTTTGGACAAATCTGCCTTTTACTTTACATGAGTGCAGATCCAAGAACTGCCAATATCTACTGGATTTTCACCAGTGTAGCCAAAAGCAGAGTTGGACTTTTAGTCAGCTCATATACGTATCACGCATATGTCACATAAACTGCTAAAACTGTGATGAGCAGGAGAAATCCCTCCATTATGGAAATACAGATGGGTCTGAGCCTTGCAAACCTCCTGCTCCTCTCTGACTCACTGCCTTACATGTCAAGATATGGCATTTCCTTTCTGAATCTTCCTGTTTGACTGATTTGTTGTGATGGTTTGTCTGAAATCTAATGCTGCCGTGAGGAACGACATGTCAGGTGACAAACTCCAGGTCATGGCATTACTTGTAAATGGATTGCAGGCAGGATGGTCAGAGTGACTTGAAATTAAAACAGCAGCAGTATCACTTGGCAATCAGGTTAAAAGCAACTCCAAAAGCAAAACATAATTAAATAGATGTGTTTTGAGGTAAAGAAAGCTCTGACCAAGTCTCCTTTATTATCCTTATTAAATTCCCTACCTCATGGGCTATTTCTCAGATTCATCCTTTCAGTATTCTACAGGCGTTTCCTTTGCATTATTCCAGGTCTCCTAGAGCTGTGTGGTGCAGTTCTTTCCTAATCCTTTCCCATCCTGAAGCTGCTACATGGGCTGTGCACACATTTTACATGTTTTGATTGCATGCCCTTTATGAGCATGATGGTTTGGGACTGCAGCAGCACAGAGCCGCCTCTCCTGAAGAGTGGGATGTAGCTCAGTTTTGAAAGTTCAGTGACACCCTCTTTACCCTGCACCCACATAATCATCTCAAATCAGAACTTATGGGCTCAGTGCTCAGCTGTCAACAGAGACACATCGAATTCAGAAAGTAGGGGATTTTATGCAGCTATTAAATACAGTGCAAAAAAATAAAAGCATTGCCCTCCTTTAGAAACACAAACCACCTGGTAGGATGCAAACCCTAGATTTTCAGGAACTAAGCAATGCACCTGTCAAAATAGACACTACGAGAAGATGGAGATTTCTTACTAAGTATCCAGTCTGGAAAGCATATAGGAGGCAGTGAAGGGAAATAGAAGAAGAGGCAATTTGTTTGCAAGAAATAGCTGCAAATTTAAAGCGTAGACAGTGATAAGCAAAGGAATAAACTGTAATATATTTCTTTGAGTTCTTGAACACATGATTTGACAGTCATGTAATGCGGTGGGAAAAACAATTAGCGATATTAAAATTACTGGATCTCTCCCAAAACATATCTGAGAAGATTTAGAGTCCACGGATACTGAAAAAACTGTGCCCTCACACATACTGTCACCCTCAGGTGATGCCCAATTTACTGCAGTGTGTAGTGTCCTTCTTCTTAAGACTCGTGAGATCAGCTGCCATAGCTACCTGTTTGTTTTTCTATACAGTAAGAGTCTTAATGGGAGAAAATAGGACATAAGATCTAATTAGTGGGGGGAAAAAACCACATTCACATGTTTGTGCAAATGCAAAAGTAGCATGGGACAGACATGGATGAGGCTATGGAAAGAATAGCTCAAGCTGCAGTGGGGTCTGCAGCCAACATAATTCCTAGATTAGAGTCTTGCCTATCTTTGCACACTCTCTGTCTCCATATCCTTTTATCTTACCTCCATGCAAATTCATCTTGGGTTTAACTATTCACATACACTTTCTAATATCGCTGCTGCTCCTCAGTATTCAGCTCACTCTCACCATCTGAGGTGCCCCTGATTTGTGCTTTTCAGATATAATACAGTATACTGGCATCTGTGTGACCTTAGTTCATCAGATACAAAATAAATAGCAGAGAAAAGAGAGCTGCCTGAAATTAAATAACTCCCACTGGCAGCTGTATGCATCAGTCATATGATAAAGTAATACTGGGCAAGGAAAATCACCAAAGGGAAATTCAGATAGTGAAAATTTTGTTAAATATTTTAATGCTTATGAAGAAAACCTACATCAGCAAGGAAGAGCCCTTTGGAAAAAAAAATTAAAAAAGAAAAAGAAGGTGTTCTGCATGAAAGGTTCCCTGTATGAAGTACTGTCAGTGCCCTTCATCGCCCAGGTCAAAATGAAGTGCAGAACAAAAGGTCCCCATGACACTGTTCATATACCACTTGTAGCCTCTGGCACTGCTTTAGCCACACCTTCCCTCAGCCCTTCGAAATCCCAGTCTGTATCAGGGAGCAGCAGCTTATGGTCACAGTGAGGAGGGGAAAGATGATGCCAGTCTGGGCTGTGATCTGCTCTCTGCCTCACACTCCTGGCTTTGTGCCAGTTCTTGGCTGACTAAACAAATAGCAGGATCAGACCTTTGGCCTGCAGCATTTGCGCTGATGAGAACTTCAGACATTATCACACTATTCAAACGAGTTCTCCTCTCCCAAGAAGAGGCCAGATTGTATCTACTATGCACTGACCTGTAATGGGGAAACTGCAGAACTTTGCCTTCACCACAAGTGGAGTTGTGGAGGACACCACAGCATGAATGCAAGAGGAAGAACAGGTATTTCACTTTCCTTAGCATGGAGAGGCATGGACATTTTAAAAATCAACATAGGAGACTTTCTGACTCTTCTGTTTCACCTGACTTTTTTCATGCAGCCTCAGTCTGCCTAGAAGAGAGCGTTATAGCAAAACAATATCCCAACAGTTCTTTAGAAAAGGACCAAAGTAATGAGTGTTCATATACTTTGGCCAGAGTTCACCAATGACCCATCCATCTCCCTATTCCTAGTGCCTTCTGCAGTTTGCTGTTCTTCCCTGTTGTCCATGAAGAACAAATGATATGGGGGTGGAAAAGGTAAACAGAGACATCTGTTCATGCTCATTTCTAACCAACACAGTCTCCTACTCAGTCACGGGGGACAGTGTGGATTCTGACAGTGAGTCAGAGCCAAAGGGAGGAGGTGTGAGAGGTGGCTTTGGTTTGGTCTATGGAGGAAGGCAGCTGTGACTCAAACACTGCACACTGATCAGCTGGAGCCATTTCTCTGTTTCCCTCCTAAATAACAGGGCATTTGCTCCCCAATCTGTCTGCTGTGGGCTGTGTGTGGTACACTGTGGCTCCAGGAATCTGAATGTTTTACCGCAAGGAGGTGAAAAGTGTGATCCCCTTCAGAGAGAGCAAGGCTACACAGTTCTTAATTTTCTTCCCAGTCCTTTGCCCCTTTCTTTTCTCCAGTTGTGGAAGATATAGAAGCCCTGATTTAGAAACTGAAAACAAAATGACCAACCTCAATCATAAGATGTGATAAAATATGCATTATATGCAGTATCATGGCAAAGTGTCTATGGTATCTGTGACATAGAGAAGTACCAATGGCAAAAGTTTGTGCTACACGTACTAGTCAATAAATGAGAACTACACACAAGAATATAATGTGCATGTAGCTAATTTGCATTTCTAGGGTAATAGTTCATGGATAACACAACTTTCATTTGGTTGGGTTGGCAGTGAGTAAATTTGCTACTAATTTACTCTTGTAAGCAGAGTACAGCAGGAGAATATAATTAACGTACTGTGTAAAAAGAATTCATATATACACACTCGTGCCTCTTAAGAATTTATCTGTCATCTCTGAAAGCTCTATTTTTGTTATGGTCCACAAACCTCTAATGACACGTATTTCCTAGAATGGTTCTAAAAATCTTATTAGTGGAGATGATTTTCAAATGTATCCAAACAAACTGGCAGAAAGCATTTGTTCCTGTTTCTAAGCTGACAACAATATTATCAAAATAAATCATTAAAAAAATATGGTTTACCTTACATAATTACTAAAAATAGAGCTTTTACCAGGATGGTAGTGGACTGATATGCTTTAATTTTTAAACTAGCTATATAGTCTGGCATACATAGGGAAATGTCACTTGTGACACAAAAAATTCCTCTTCTTTGTGTGGTGTAGATGAAGCTTCTCCTTAATATTTATCTGGTCTATGATAGATGGCTCTGATAGAAAAGCTATCAGAGTGAATCTCCGCTATGACATTACACAACAGACAGAAGGAAAATGGAGTATGATATTATTCACAAACTAATATTCAGACAGTACAAGTATCTGTGCAATGCATGGCTTATTCTGCTCTGCTGAAATCCGAGGGAGTTTTGCTATTGGCTCAAACAGCGCTTTTTCTCTTCAAGCACTCAGTACCGCGAAGGACACAGTCCTTTCAGTTCTGCATCGAGTATCAGCTGGTTATGCATCAGTATCAGTATCAGCTATTTATGCAACATAAACAGTATATGGATGCCATGAATAATGAAATATTTTATGCTGATTCAGTCATAACTTATCTGAAAGCCTCTTGTTGCTTTCTGCTGGTCACTGTGTGGAGTTATTCCAACTCTTCCATTCCACTCTGTCACTGCACCCTTGCCAACAGCCACATCATTTCAGTAACTGTCCCAAGTCCTTCCCAATACTCAGCCTGTTCAGTGATAACAGTCTGTGCCTCCAGCAGGTTGAGGCAAGCGAGGGAAGTTCAGCTGTTTGGGCAGCATTTGCTGGATGCTGCCAACAAACCCGAAGCTGGGTAAACCGATACCACAGTTGGATCTCATTCATAAGCCACCTGTGTAACTGTGATCCTGTGTCATGATTTATTGCCTTATGCTTTCTGTACCAGTAATGCTTGTCCACTCTTTTAATTGCAAAAGGGATTTTAAAGCAGCTTTCAATCTTCAAAGGGCACATGGGTTTTCTAGAAAGATTTATGAAAGCCTTTGAGCAGGCTTGAAACACGAGACTTTCACTCCACAGGAGAATTTGCTCCCTGTACATCGAGATACAGAATTCATAGCTAAGAAATTAAAGAGTGATGGAAGATAGTGGCATTTTGCCACAGCAGGGAAATTATCAAATATTATGCATTTCAGCTGAACACACATTTTATACCAGTTTGTTAGAGTCTCTCTTTAATGCTTTTAGAGCTATACTTTCTGAAAACATACTGGAAAATGTAGGTATTCTTTTTTCTTGTCTTTCATATATATGAGTATGTTGGTTTTGGCTTCCAGTGTTCTGTTACGGATCACATTTAGTGTATGGAAAGCTTCTAAATATGTATTATGTAATATTGAATATGTGCATTAAAAAATGAACTTATTCCTTGTGTTTTCATGTGTGTGCATCAGCGTTTTTCTTGCACCAAACTGCAGCTAGATCCTTTGTAACTTAAAGCTAAACCTAATAACATCAGTCACTGCAGCAGGAAAATACTTTCCCCTGGAGTAAGATACAATGATGACATAATGCTGTGGTTTCCAAATCCCAAGCCAGCTGTTACTGGTATATGCATTCAAATTCACTGTCTCTGCACCCCGTGACAGGCAAAAAGGCTTGTGACTTGATTCAATAAATGATTTATTTTTTTGAATGTATAATTCACAGACATAGCTTATGCACGGCTTCAGACCCAGAGTGGGAAAAATTAACTTAGGCAGTTTCCTACTTTAACAAAATGGAACGAGGATATAATCCATCTGCACTGACCCAGTAGGTATTTTCCACCAAATAGCATGAAATCTGCTCACTGATTTTGGACTGAGAGAACAACAAAAAGCTGCCAATTTTTAAAATTGATTCTGCTCTCTGAGACATGTTCATACTAATTCCTTTATCTGCTATAAATAAAAACAGCTGGGCATCAACTCCCTGACCCAACCTGCATCAAGATACACAGTAGTATCCAAGTATTACTTAGTATATAACTTTTAGTTGAATAAGAGGGGCAATAAAATTGCTGCCATGTTTACGGATAGTGCAAGAAGCTAACATGCTCCTGTGGATGCTCTCCTTGAGTATTTGAGAATATTAGTTCAATAAATGAAGGTCAGCTTTAAAGTAATTTCTCAACAACAAGTTTAAAAAAAGAATACCACAGAAGCAACCTGAGACCTATGAGAAAGCTTTTTCCACTACAGTAAGTTCATTTGATGGAGCAAAAAATCCATTTCTGCATAAATCACTCATTTGCAAGGCAGAGTCTGGATACATCAGTTGATAGTCTTACTTTAAAACCAGACCTCTGAAACTCTTAACCTAATCCCTGCCTTCTATACTTTGTCATCAGGGCAATTTGTTTCCAGGGTTACAGTATTTATTTACTCAAGGTAAAGCCAATGTGAACAACTGCTCTGAATTTTAGCAGGAAAAATGCATCCCTAGTGTAATTCCGTTATCTGAGTGGCCTTGTGTCAGGGATGAATGAGGCCTATTAAGTTTTGGCACAACACTATCAGTGAGGGCAATATCTGCTCAAGTCATACTATCTTCATTTGTAGAATGACACTGAAACCACTGTGCTTAAAATCCACCATTTCTTTATGTGCATTTTTCTTTAAATGCACAGGAAGACAGAGAAATAAGGAGCTGAACTGTAGCATAACTTGTCCGAAACTCAAGGACTTCTCATGGAAGATAAAAGGATAGTCTTGGTCAGAGATACAATGAATTCTTTGGAGAGGAAGTGCAATCATGTACTGAATGTGAGTCATGATGGACTGGATCTTCTGTAGCCAAGTAACTGATAAGCAATCTGTACAGTTACAGTTGCATCCATCAATCATGTATCTGCAATGGCTCAGATCAGACAAGCCTGGAGAAGCCATGAAAGATCATTGCCAGTCCTATCTCTGTGACAGGTTGATCTATGAAGCTGAGAAATTGCCCTGATGTAAACAAAAACTTTTCAGACTAAGCCAGACCAGGAATACTTCAGAATAATGAAAGGGTTGTGCAGAGTTTATTCAGATGAGCCCTTCTCCTGTAGGTCTGCTTGTTTACGTAGAAAGGCTATCAACAGTAAATGGAAGAGAGTCTGTCAAAGCCAGGAAAGGTGTGTGAGACACAAAACAAAACAAGAACAAAACCAGGTTGTTCCAAATTCCCTCTTCAGGAAATTACAACGATTTTACAAAACCTACATAGCCACAGACTCTAGAATGGATCCAGGAAAGAGTGTTTCGAAACCTACACCTGTGCCAAAATGTAACACTCATAGATGGAAGGAGTTTTACTTGGTAGACAACAATCTATTCTGGCTACTTACATGTGACAGGTTAAATGAGCTGAAAGTGCTGGATTGTTCTTAGAAAATGCAGATACATGATTCACCTCAACAGAACACAGAAAACCCTCATCTTCCCCTGACATAAAGCCTTTGAAATCAATTCTGTTTCACAGGTGTGAAAGTGTAATAATCCTCTAAATACATATCTGATAAATTACCTTCCCTTCATTAGATGGAAATATTAAAGCAGTATGGAATTAAACATGCTATAGTGAATGACCAATCATTTAGAAGTACAGCTTTTAAACATTTAAAATGAACAAAGCTGAAGCAGGTTTTATAAGAGCAAGGAAGATGAGAAAATAACTATCACTGTTGGTAGAGTAAGAAAACAGCATTCTCACCCAGATAGGAAACTCCTTCTTCTGGTGTGATTGTTCCATATTTAACCATCATCTTCACAAAATCAATCAGGGTTTTCATAATAGTTATCAAGGTCTCTTTCTCTTTTGTCTCCGTCTCTGTGTGAGGGGATGAAGCAAAACTAGTCAAGAGACTTCAGGCAACTTGGAAAAACTCAGTCCTGCAAACTGTGCAAACTTCATGCATAAAGAATGACCTACTCACTGAAAGAGAAAATGTTGTGCTGGATTAGCAAAGAGAACTCATGTATAAACTGTTCCTGCAAAGTACAGCTGAATATACTTTAAAACTTCAGGGTTTAGTTCTTCTTTATAGCTTTGTGTCTTGAAGGGCTGTGTTATGGAAGGCAAATGGAATTCATTCCATTTTACAGCTAAGAGCACTAAACACACTGAGATGAAGTGATCTGACAGTCCTAACTGCCGATCAGAGGGTCGAGTTTTCTACAGTTTCTTTAATTTTTCTTTTATTTGTTTGTGAACTATTTTGTAGACCAGTCTGGCTCTGTATGAGTTCAGAGATCCTTTCTCCTACAAGACCCATGGGTTTGATGATAAAAATATAAAGTGTTTCAAACGAGATTGTTACCACGCACAAGTTCATGACTCATGTACTGGGACAGAGTAACATTACACGGTTGAGACGATCATGACTTCAGGAAGTGATACAAACAACTACTTTTATTATAAAAATCCATTCTTGCCCACACTTATCCATTTTTTAGCTTTTCTTTTCCCACCGTGTTTACCTGTTGAACAATATTACTGCTATTTCTGCATTAGCAGCATGAAACTGCCCCATCACACAGTTGCACAAGCTGTTCCCACTCCCCAGATTATCACAGAAGGACCTGAGAGAGCCAGGGGCACTGTCAGTCAGGGACAGCCAGAAACACACTGTCAGACTTGGCAGAGGTCCAGCCACTCTAAGAGCTGCTGAACAGGCTTTTTATTGCTGCCTGCAGTTTAACACACAGCTGTAGGATGCAAGTGAATTCCTCTCCTCCAGCTTGATACGACCCGACAGGTGAACAGCATAAAGCAGTAGGCAAGGCAGGGATGTGCAGCCAATGGGACCAGGCTTGATTTGCTTGATAACCTGCTAAACCCAACATGCCTTTCTGCTTTGTGAGCAGAAACAGGAGAAGAGCTAGGATGCAAAACCACCATGGGAAAACGAAAAGAACAGGAAGAATGTGAAGTCTGTAGGTTGGACTTGAGCAAAATATGCCCTAGGTTTTCCATTTTAGCTCTCCACTCAGGTGTTTATGGGGACAGTTTGAAGCAGTATTAAGGCTCCTGCAGGACAGGGAATCTAGACAATAAACACACATACACACACAAATAAGTGTGTATGTGTGTGTGTGTGTGTGTGGCTGCAGAGAGTGGGTGCTGACAAAGGGGCTGTGGCGAGGTGCCACCGTCCTGCCTGCAATGACTGGAAGGCAGTGATGTCCAGCACCGGAATAGGAAGAGACATGCAGAGCTTTCACTGCAATAAACAGCAAAACTGTGGTTTGTGAAAAGGCTGGAAGGCTCAGACTCATTTACTGGTACCATCACTGTGAGGATTCTGCTGTGGCTTACTTGCACCTCTGTTGGCTTAGAAGACACAGATGTTACTGGAATGATCTCGGGAGAAAACAGTTTGCCAGATTTTCACCATGTCCTTACGGGAATGAAAAGAATTCAGGATTCCTGCATCACACAGCACAAGATGGGAAGGGCTGCCTAGGTCCCAATCTTTGCAGTTCTGAGGGCTGTTCCTGCCAATGTTTTGCTTTCAAAATCACTAATCAAACTGGTTTCTGCTATACATCTTAGAAAACATTTCCAAAGTACATGGTCTTGCAATTAGGGAAGTTGAGGGGAAGGGAAAAGAGTAGGAGAAAACACAGAGAATCTTAATTTTTTAATTTTTTTTCCTAAATAATTCTGTAAACACATGATGAGCTCACCTGAGTTAAGACTTTTTAATAGTGCGTAAAAATTTGGAAAGTATTGGAGGTCTTCAAAATTATCTTCAGAAGGCAGCTCATTTCTTCTTTCCAAGATATTAGATGATGACCACGTGTTATCCAGTGTATCATCAACCTCTCCATTAATAATACTGTCCTGATAAGATTTGCTTGGTGTCTCCACAAAAGATATAAAAGAAGATATCTATAAGCACATTGATTTTGGTGATAGAGTTACTAGAGCAAGAAATTTTATCATAACCTCATGCCAACGTTCCCAAGTGCAAGGTGAAGACTATACTATTTTCTCAAAGTTATTTCAATTTGACATCTGGCTTAAACCCCAAAGTAACTCACGGTTCATTTTTGTATCTAACAGAATTTCTTTAAGAACAGCTTTAGTTTCCAGACTGAACTAATTATTCCCTAAAGAAAGCAGTGTATTGGTTTAGAAGTACCATTTGGCAAGGAAGACAAAATGATTAGCTAAGAAATTACCATTCTTTCCTGTTGCTTTTCTTTTGTATCACTGTCTGCTCTGCTTGCGGGGTAATCAAAATCTTCAGACTCCTTCTCACGATCCTTTGCTTCATTTGCAATTAGCTGTTGTAAAACCTCTGCCACTTCATCCTCCAGGGTATAGGCCTGACTCTCTGTGATCTGTTGAAATATTTGTGCAGAGTACTCATAGAATACTGTGCTTCTCCTAGATTAAACATCAATATGAAACCTGAGCTTTGCAAATAGATTGCTTTAAATATGTTTGCTTCACAAAAAGTACAACCAAATTAGGTGTAGCATCTTCACCAATGTGTGTGTATACATGTCTATATATAGACATGTATACGTGTCTGTATTTATATAAACACACACACATACACATAGAAACACACACCAAATATGCTGTGTGTACACAAAACCCACCCATCCACAGAAACAGCCTTCAACAGGAAAACAAACCTGTTTAGGGCTTAACACAGTGGAGTGCAGCTTGAAAGACTGAACTGCAAGTGTGTCATACCTCCCTACATGTGTGTACATGTATGTGTATATAAAGTATGTATGTTCTGCAACACATCTATGTACAGTTGAATAACCACAACACAATACAGCTAACTGCAAAACCTAGTGCAGAAAACATAAGGTCAGTATTTTAAGATACAAGGATCCCATATGGCAATGGCTAAAGCCATTGAGACATCCAGAGGTCAGAGACAAATCCAGTCTTGCTAAAAATCAGTAACACAATATATCCTCAACAAACCAGCAACATTATATGTTTGCTGATGACACTAATTAGTAGGTGGATAGGAATGAGCTCAGATTTTTTCCCCCTTAAACACAGAAATTAATAATACAAAAGAATTCAGTGAAAATCTGAAGAGAAATTAAAGGAAGAATGAGGGCAGACACGGGAGGAGTACAATCAGTGAATGTTTTCTCAACATCAGAAATATTCTGCAGTTTGGCCTATTTTGTTGCAAAGCCGTCACAGGAACAACAGTGTTATTGCAGAACTAAACCAGTGTGCCCAAATGAGTCTAGAAATTTGCCTAGAGCCTGAATGCCGTTCATTTTCACTCAAGACAGTATTACACACAGTGTTTGTCCAAATTGTTTTTTAGAAGAGTATTAAACCAACCCACAAAACAGCCAAATGAAGTATTAACAAGATACTTACTAGCCCCAGATTTAGAAGTTTTGAAACAATCTTGTCAAACACTCCTCTGTCATTTTCCTCATAAATTCTTGCAGCAATTTTTTGAACAATGTCTTCAGCAGTCAAAGGAGTGCCATCTAATTGATGGAGGCCATCTGGATCATCTGAAAGGATTACAGTTTAACTGTGTGCTGACTGTCCTAACTCATTTGGATTAAACATCTTGTAAAAAATATCTGCCCATATGTTCTTCTCTTCAGAACAAGGCTGCACGTTTTAGGCACACTAGGGCTATACTTTGATACACACTTTGCAAGCCATTACATCAGTCACAGTGAAAAGTTCTTTGTGTCCATTTTCCACATCTGAAAAATGTCTTTCTGACTGGCTCTTTCGAAAGAGCAGAGATGAATGTTAGGAGCATACTCTCCTGTTTAGAGAAAAAAATTGTAAGAATGAGAGAACACTGCTCCCATATACACTTATATGCGCCTTCCTGGTATCTAATTTCTTTGTATGGTCACTTAGATGAAATCAAATCGTGACAAACTGTACCTGATCTTCTCATCTGAATTTCAGAAAATAAACTTTTAATTATGTAGTCATTGTTTATGGCAAATAATATCATAATGACAGTGGGAGAGAGAACAGGATGAGTAAGCTTTGGTCTGTGATCAGCACACTTTGATATAATTAAAAATATCCTGAGTTAAATGCTCCTTACAACTCTCAGAGGACTCACTTAAACTACAAATCAATTAAACACTCTTCTAGCAAAGGCAAGTATTTTTTGGCCTTCAGTAATTTCTTTTAGCTTTACGATGAGGAGAATTATCTAACACTACACATAACGTTTGGAATAAATATATGTGATTTAGCTGCATGTAAAAGTGCTTCTTCCTCTCAAACCAGAATAAATATATTTTCATTTAAAAATATGTCTCATTTTCCTTCCATAAAATCTAAATTGCTAAAAAACATGATACAAATTACAGTTAGATTTTCCTCCAAGGAAGAAGACTGAAAATTGAGAACAATTCTTTTGTACTCTGTTTCAAAACCTAATTGTAATACAACAAGCTTCCACAACTGGAAATAATCGAAACTGCACTCCAGTAACACATAGAGCTCTTGTTTGGTGCTGAGCACAACATTCATGACAGCAATCATTTTGCAAGAGAAGTCTAACCTAAAAGTCACTAAAAGATGATTACAGAATACCTTGGAATTTATAATCCAGCCCACTTTTAGTGGAGTCATAGTCATCCACAAGCCTGCGGTTCTTGGTGGAGTCTGCATCGTCAACGGCCAGTTGCTGTTCGTACAAAGAGCTTCTAATGGACTCCCTCTCCTTTTCATTCCTCTCTCTTTCTGCTACTGTTTTTAGCAGGTTCAGGTCATCAACAAAGGAATAATTCCTGAACTCTGGCTTATTTTCTGGAAAATATATCAATGCACACATAACATGAAACCTTATACCTCTTTGAATACCATTCTGAATATTGCTATAAAACCAGGCAAGATATTTTACCTGTGGGAGCTGTGTTCCTATTCTTGTCTGCCTCAGCTTCAGCAATCTAATATACAAAAATAAAACAAGAACAGGCACAAGGAATAAAATGTGTGATCTCTTAGTTTATCAATATCAGCAGAAGCCTTAGCACCTAATTTTCACTCTTA
Organism: Myiotriccus ornatus; assembly: GCA_036023395.1. Classification (NCBI taxonomy): domain Eukaryota; kingdom Metazoa; phylum Chordata; class Aves; order Passeriformes; family Tyrannidae; genus Myiotriccus; species Myiotriccus ornatus. Next base: position 12,337,062 of record JAYRBT010000018.1, on the reverse strand, counting down.
TTAAGAAGTTTGCCTGAATAAGTAGAACAGGATTAAGCACTTGGCACTTTCTGTCAGTACCACCCATCTCTGATCAGAATCACACACTACAAGAAGCTGCAACAGACTTCCCATTTTAAGATAAATGCCAGTTACATTTTCCTTCTTCATTCCAAGCTTATGCTATATTCCCACAGAATGTCAATACAAAGGGTGGCACACCTGTGAGCTGTTGGAGCTAACAACCTGCTTTTGGAATGCTGGACAGTGAAACTCCATATTCCAGTTCTTAAAAACTACTGAAACTATATTTTGTATCCAACACCATCAATAATCACTTTACTGACATATCTACTTTTAACTCATTAGGATATTCAGGGATTTGGTACCTGAAAGGCTCAAAATATTATGGGAATACCATAAGAAAAAAAAAAAATTGTAAATATTTTTTCTTTCACTCACCTGTTCCTCCAAAGGTCTTTCTACACTTAATTGTCTGTTGTGTATAGCTTTATCTAGAATAAACACACATATATACTCAGTTATATGACACATGCAACTACAAAGGGCACATTTTTTTCTTAAATTATAGTATTCTCCCATTAAAAAAAGTGTCTTAAATAGGATACCAACTGCTGGTTCTTAAAAAAAACAACAACAAAAAACAACCAACCAACAACAACAAAAACAAACAAAAAAAACCCCATAAGAGTGTTCCTAGAAGAATGAGAACACGATTAAAAAGTCAAGCATTTAAACAAAGCATGTTTGGGGCAGGGGGAGAGGTTCTGCAGAAGATGTAATAGAAATAGAGATACAGACTCAGCAACCTCTTTCTGATGAGAAAACTCACAAATTGGGGAAAAATGCCGGAAGACATCGACTAAAATAGCAATAATCGGATTGGCACAACCAAGAGATTAAAAATCTCTTCCATCCAGAATACCGGGGGAGACAGGGAGCAAGAAAGACTCGTGCAGTCGCCGCTGTAGAACGGATGAAAACACTGCGTGGAGAAGACTGAAAAAATTCAGAGCTTTTCCCTCCGCCAGCACCTACCCCTTCACTTCAGTATCAGATTGCAACTTCAGCGATCGGTGTCGGGAATTTTGTCGCTTTGGGACCCCACCGCTTTTCGCCGAGCGGAAGGAAAGTTTCCCCTCCCCTCCCTCTCCACCCCGCAGAACTTTCCGCGCCCGCAGACCCGCGGAGCGGGCTCTGAGGCAGGCGCTCACCTCTGCCCGCGGGTCTGGGGAAGCCGTGAGCGCGGCTCGCCAGCAGCGACAGCACCTGCACCGCGACCGCCAGCCGGAGGAACATCGTGCGGGGACCGAGGCCCTCGGCGGGGCCCCGCGGGAGCCGCCCGGGCGCTGTCCGGCCCGCGGTGCTGAAGCCCGGCGGAGGCGCTGCCGGGGCTCGGCCCCGCGTCCCCGCGCCCGCAGAAATGGTCGAGCCCGGCCGCGCCGCCCGCCCCGGGCGCGGGGAGGGGACGGGGGCGGGCCGGGCGCGGAGCATGCGCGGCCCCCGCGGCCCGAAGCGGCCTCGCAGGGCCGGGGGGCTCCGGGGCCCGCGGGGAGGGCGCGGAGAGGGGCGGGCAGCGCTCCGGGAGCGGGCGGCGGCCACCCCCGGCAGCGCCATCAGACCCCAAGGGGCTGCGCTGCACCACCCTGGGTGATGGAAAGGCGGAATTCATCCCCTCAGGGGAGGCCCGTGAATCACTTCCATCTATCTCATCCCTTTCCAGCAAAGGCACCGTCATCAATCTTTATCATCTTCCTTTTCACTACAAGGGCATCACAAGTTTAATCATAGCACGTCTCGCTCTTTCGAAATTTAGGATTAAAAAACAGGCAGCACAAATGACGATAGGCATCATCAAAAGGCAATAATTCTCAACGTTTTTAATATTAAAGTTTAGCCCTTGAAGGCACAGAACAACAGCAAGTCCCTAGGGATCGGGGGAAGACATTTTCGCCGTTTCACGGCAGAACAAAGGATCGCAGCGGTAGCTCTTCGGAACTACAGGGTCTGCTTCCAAAATAAACCACGGTGGTTTTTCTTCAGAAAAGACCTCATCGTTTTGTAGTCACAAATGCATACATGCAGCGGGCAGCTGAAAACACTTCACTGTTGGAAATCTCAGTGCTTGCTAACTGTTAAAAAATGGCTAAACACTGTGTGAAGAGATGGAAAGGATCAGAGCTTTAACAGCTGAGAGCCAGGAACACAGTGGAACTGTTCAATCCCTTATCAATATATAATATTACTGTAGTATAAGCTGTGGAGAACACACAAAAAAAGTAGGAGAAAGGTAATTAACTGAACCACAAGCCATAAAAAAATGCATTTTTTCCCCTGTTAGCAACCACTATTTCATAGTCAAACCTTTGCATATAATTTAGATGAAATAGTGAAAAAAACCCTCTACTTTACATCAGACTCACTTCTATAAATTAATCTTCCACAGATCCAGAGCAATGAAAATAACTTTCAGAAATGTACTGATAATGCCAGAATCCTTACCTATCATCAGGCTTCTATTCTTGGAGATGTACCAGAGTTAGGAATTACACGATATTTTGGATGGAAACCTTTCACGCATTGTGTTGTACATAAGAAAAAAATAACCTTAATTACACGCTGCTTAGTAACCTACAAGGAAAACTATTATATTAACCAGAACCTTCCCTCACTTTAGAAGCACAGAAGATGGGCAGCTTCTACAAGGGTAAAGCATAGGGTAACCTTTTCTCCTGCTGTCTTTAGCAGATGTGTATGTACAGCATCAGGAATTCAAAACTACAGGATATTGCTGATATAGACAAATGAAAAGATCTATTCTTACTTCAATGTGGCTTTATATTCTATCCCAGTTTGGTATTGATTCAATGGTTCATTGCCTGTTCAATATTCTCAATGTTACAAAAACGTGTACTCTCTCTCCATTTACCCTTCCTGATATTTACTTCTATTCCACTCAAACACTTCCCACAGTGCATTGTAGATGTGCATCCATTGTTAAGACTCTGCACATTTAGTCATTCAGACAAAAGTTCTGTACAATACAAAAGCAATAAATGTATTTTAACCTTGCTAGAATCAAGGTAGCTGTAAAGCAGTGAGATCAGAAAAGGAACTCTCATTGGACAAAACAGCGCAAAGAAGGTGCGGGTCAAAAATACACCTGTTTATGTGATGTGTCTCCTTATGGCTTTCTGTGTATAATGATACATCTAATTGTGTTCAAATGTGTTTGTTTTACAGGATATTCTTCTGTTTAGGTGATAAATGTTTCTATTTCTGTGAAATCTTTTCCATGCTATTTCCCAGATCCATACGGTTTATTTCCTGAGCACTAAATCAGCTCCTGCTTTGCCAAGCCTCTCTATCAAGGAGTGATGCAGAAGGACTCTGTAGGGGCTTGGACAGATGGCGGGGAGAGAAGAGAATTGGAAACCTGCAACACCATCACCAGAACTTTGGACACGGCCTCTTTCCCTGTTCATGGAGAACACACAGAGGCAACGCACTCACAGACACAGCTGTGAGCACAGAGCACACCTGCCCTGCCCTGCTCTGCTTTGGCACTCTGAGCTCCTCACTAGTGCCCTGGTGAGCTTGTGTGACGTGTGACAGATAACACATAATCTCTGCTAATTATGACAAAATAGGTTTAATCACCAGAGAAAAAAATGGGTAAAAGTGCTGCCTTTGTTTCTCATTACATCTGTTTTCATTTGGCATCATTTATATCATCTACTACTACACACTCCTCTGCCCAGCACAGAGGCAACACGGTGCAGAGCATAAGCTCTTCTATTTTGGATTCTATTTTGGCTCATACACAATCAACCCATTTTCTATTCTAGAACTATTTATTTGCAGTGATGATTCATGAGCCAGAAAGAAGACTGCTTGCCTATCAGATGCCAAGGAGAACTTGCAGGAATGACAATTAGAATGTTTCTTGCTATGGTGAGAGCAGTTGATACCAAGCCTAGAGAAATAACTGAAATTCAGCCTTTCAGTGCTATTTTTGCAGTTGTTTTATAACCACACTTCAAGGTTTGTCATCTAGCTGATGAAAATAGTAGGCAGATGAAAGCAGGAAAAAACCAAACAAGCCAACAACCTACCTTGCCAAGTTTATGCCTATGTGGTAGACATTCCTTACTTTTATGGATTTGCATTTTCTACTTTATCTCAGTTTATCTCCTCTTATGCAAATTATATAGTAAATAATCTAGTGCTTAAAAAGAAAAAATTGTTGGAAGGTTTACTGAGGATCTTTATGCAAGGCATCAGGTATATCTATCATCATCTAATGATGATATACCTAATGATAGATATACCTAATGCCTTGCTTAAAGATCTGATTATATATCATCATCTGATGACAGATATACCATGTATTTTGCACATTTGTGTGCACTATGAGTAGTCCTCTTGATTTCAATGCAATCATCAACAGTATGAGAACTTAACCATGTATAAGCCTGAGGGTTTGTGCTCTACAAGTCATTTTACACGCAGCATTTATTTGTACAACACTTAAGGCAAAGAGAAGGACTTATGATTCTAGAATCGATAAAAATAATGAAAAAAGTCAAAGCCAATGAGTTTTGAGAATTTATTCAAGTTCAATCAGCTTTACCAGCAGCTTTTCCAATGCTTATCGAACTTACATTTTTGGTCTGCAAAGCTTACAAGCTTTTCAGGCTTCTACAGCATAATATGATGTTTTTACATGAGCAGTTATTAACTGAGATATTCTTAGCCAATTCATTTCATAAAATGAGCTTTAAAAGATACCAGTCCAAATCTTTCACCTTAGCTTCAAGAAAACACCAACTTTTAGTACTTTTAAACCTACTGACCTCAGTTTGTTCCTCTTTGGCTTTTTTTCTGATAATGAACTAATTTATATTTCTAATGGTCGGCATGATTTTCCGGCCAGACATATGTTGGATATGGAGGGATACTTTTTCCTTGGAAACACATAGGTCAGAAGGGATTACTTCAGTTTCTTCCCCACCTTCTCTAGAAAAAAACACCCCACCTTTGAACTGCAATACAAACCAGAAAATGTCAACTAATTTTGTTTCAGAAAAGTATATGTAACTGGAAAAGGCGTATGTGGGTTGCCCAAATGGAATTAAGCATGCAAAACTCTATAGATACAGTGTTATTTTAGTCTGCTGTCTTTGGTGGGATGAGTGACGCACATATTTAAGTGGCACTATGCTTTCCCCTTGTTCACAAGAAAAACAGCGAGAGAAAAACAATTCTGTTAGAGCAGAGACTATCTGAATATCTTTTTGCAACGGGCTGAATATTTCATTACCCATACTTGGAAAGGCATATCTTAATAGATCAGGTAAACATGAACGGATTAGAGGCACTTTTTCCCCTGTCATGTGAAGTATCTATGGAAGTTATTGGTCACCCTTCTTTCACGTGATCATTTCCTTGCTTTGCCAGTGAATGCCCAGTTCCATCCCAGCCACAGTCCTGCAGCAACCACAGACCAGAGGGTGACATGTCACCCTGTTCAGAGCAGAGCTGGGATGTGCCTGTGTCTGACAAAGAAAGGAGGAGCTTTTTCTATTAATTGAAATCACTTCTCTGGGTACCAAATGACCAAAAGTAACAAGGCTTCTGTTCAGTTTGCATCAGCAACTTCTCCTGTTCAGCTACGGTGCCATAAAACTAACCTTCATTTGAAAGGCACAGCATTACAGAATGGCAAAAATGGTATCTGGAGAGCCAAAACCTCCTGTAATCTTGAACATTACTGTTCGCAGGTAAGAGATCCTTTGTTTCATTTGCAAGAGCAGCAAATGCAGAGGCAGTTCCCAGGAGCTCCCTGGTGAAAACCTTCCCAAGGGACCAAACTTCTGCCGGCAGAGCGGCAATCACCTCAGGAACAGCCCACTGGGAGCCTCTCGGCCAAGACCGACCTCTCAGTGTTCCCACCCTCACTTTAATATTTGTTTGGGAGGTTTAGGTTGGACATTAGGAAGAATTCCTTCACAAGAGGGCGTGATTAGATATTGGAACGGGATGCCCAGGGAGGTGGTGGAGGCACCGTCCACTGGAGGAGGTTTAAGAAAAGACTGGATGTGGCACTTGGTGCCACGGTCTAATTGACACCGCGGTGTTCGGTCACAGATTGGACTCGATGATCTCGGAGGTCTTTTCCACGCTCGTTGATTCCGTGATAAGCTGCTACACTCTGCTCTTTCGTAACCCACCCTTAAATGCCTTTGTTCGGCGATGCTGCCAGCAGGAGCTGCCGCGGCGGTGGCTCCGTGCCCTGCAGGACCGGCAGCGCCCCCAGAGCCCGCTCGGAACGCGGGTTCCCAGCTCCTCGTCCCGGCCCGGCCGGGGGCGGTGCGCGGGGACCGAGGGCCCGCCCGCCGATCCCCCGCCCCTCAGGGCGCGGCGCCGCCTCCGCCCCCGGCCCGCCCCGGAAAGGGCCGCCCGGGCCCGGCTCTTCCGGGGCGCTGGGTCCGGCATGAGCGACGTGGTGGAGCGGACGCTGAGCGCCCTGCCCGGGCTGCTGGGGCAGCACGACCCCGGCACCGGCCCGGGCGGCGCCGGCGGCCCCGCCAGGGTGTCGGCCACCTCCCGGCTCGGCAGCCTCATCCGGAGCATCACGGCGCTCACCTCCAAGCACGTACGGGCTGCGGGGGCCGGGCCGGGCTGCGCTCCCTGCCCGAGGGGCTGGGCTGGGCTGGGCTGGGCTGGGGGCCCCGGGCACGGTGTGTCCCCTCGAGCTGGGCCTGGCTGAGCTCGGGCCCCCGCGATGAGTCTCTGCCGTGCCGCGTTGTGCCGCTCCGCGGGCACGGAGCGGGCAGGCACGGCCGCGCTGCAGTGCTTGAGCAGCCCCTGAGCGACACCCGCTGCTCTGGGAACGGTGGGGGACACTGAAATTGACACATCTTCTGTGGGTTTTGTTACGTATTTTGCCTACGAACTCTATGCGAGATTTGAACTCTCTCTTCTAGGAAGAAGAAAAATTGATCCAGCAGGAACTAAGCAGTTTGAAAGCAACAGTTTCAGCCCCCACCACAACACTTGTAAGTTCTGTTAGTGGTTATTACAGGCTCTGGGAACAGCACACCGAAGGTGAAGGACAGCAGTGTTCTCACTCTTTTTGCCAGGTGGATGTACAGGTTATCTGCACTATAGGTCTTTAATCATCAACATTAAAAGATACTGATACATGTGGTTTTGCAGCACAGCTAAAATAGAACACTGTGATTCTGTTTGATGTGAAAAAACTGTAACAGTATGGCACTGAGGATCTGTCATTCTGTAGTTTCTGAAACGAAGCAGATGAACTGCTTCCATCAAATCCTGTTTTTTGCAGGCTGACATTGGTCTTATAATTAGTTTGTGCTCCATAGGGAGCTGTGCTTTGTTGTATGCACTGTTTTCATCTGAGTTGCAGAAGATGATGTATTCTGATTTTGAGTTAATGCTTGTCTCCGTCCCATACAGGAGACTCTCTTTAGGGGAAAAAGTCAGGTTTTATCTATGCATAATGAGAAACCATCCTGGGTCAGGGTAGCAATTGGTGAAAAATAATTTGTGTTAACAGTGTGATCATCTGAACGCTTCTGGTTGTTCATATTCTTTATGTTGGCCATAGTTAGTGTACTGTTGATCACATGCATGCTAATCAAAACAAAAATTTTTTTAAGGGTCATATGTGGGAAGTTTATAGCAGAAATTGATATTGATTTTTCAGAAGAGGTTCGTAGCAAAGAAAAATCACGAATACCCTGATTTTAGAAAACATGTGAAGGGACATAGGTTTCTGTCAGATACAGTTCTCCACTTCATCAGAGCAGTGAAGAAGAGCATAATACATAGCTGACTTAAAATTCTCTTCAAATTTGCTATTTCAGAGACTGATGAAAGAATGTATGGTGAGACTCATCTACTGTGAAATGCTGGGGTACGAGTCTTCCTTTGGATATATCCATGCAATCAAGCTTGCACAACAAGGAAACCTTCTGGAGAAGAGAGTTGGTATGTGCATGGAGCTGTAGCCTTAATAATGTTCTCAAATTCTACTTTTGAAGTTTCTCAGGATTTATAATCCATCTAAAAATTCAACTTACTTAAAATGTTCCTCTGCTTTCTTGATCTTGTTTTATGGTCTCTTAATCTTTGAAATTAGCTAAATCCTTAGTTTTTGTGGTGCTTTGTATGTGCTTGAAGCACAGAAGGCAGGGGAAATGAATTTTGTTTTAAATAGTCCCAATTTTGTTGTGCTGAATTGTGGCACCAGTAAACAAATAATTTAAGAGAATGCTTGTTAAACACATCAAGCAGAAAATTAATTTCTCTCAAGATCTGGGTTTTTTTTCAAGTGCTATAGTACAAGATCAGATAAAGATGGTGATGTCAGACATCTGTCAGACACATTTTCTGTTTTGGTGCTTGTAGGATTTTTTTTATTATTATTTTTTTTACTTTGTAAACAATTGTAGGGAATGAAGCAAATAGGGAGATCCTTATAGCATAGGGGCAGAAGTTCCTGAGGATATCTGAAAGTTTGGTTCAGATTTCTTTGAAATCTCATGCCACTGTGATTTCCTTGCCTGCCAGTGTGGCTATTAACTTGTTTCCGGTAGATTTAGTTTGAAGGATCTTCCAGCCTGTCTCACTGGAGAATTTCCTTGCAGTTGCTGATTCAGCTGCCTAGTGAAGACATTTCTTCTCGTTTGCAGAGAAAATGGTTAAACTCCAAGCAATACCATGTCTGCATACACAGAGGAAGGCAGTGTCTTGTGGGATATGCTTGTTTGATATCCTTTGTTTGAGTTTCATCTGGATCATCTACCCAAGTATGGGAGTTTTTGAGAGAATACAAGTGATGAATTAAAGCTTTCCCCTGAGTAGTGAAAGGCAGTGTACAGATGCTCTGGTAGGACTGAGAAATGTTGTCTTCACCAAACCTGGGAGGGCAGGTTGTCAGCTGTTTTGAAGGAAACTTTTTGACTTCTCCAAGTGTCAAGAGCCATTGTGTTTTGTTATTAATAGGTTTGAAACCTTGCCATACTGGGGCTCTCTTGGAGAAGGGTTTGATGAAGCACCTTTTTTTTTTTTTTTTTTTTAATATGAGTGGCTTAGAATTGTCTGGACAAAAAATGCCCTTAAGCTTTGATGTGGTAAAAGAATGTTATCAAGAGTATGTAGGGGGAGTTTGGTTTCTTTTTTGTTGTTGTTCTGCATTTATATGTGATACAGAGGATGATCTTGTCAGTTTTTGGTGCAATATACCAAAGTTTGTATTTGAGGAGTTGTTGTCAGTTAAGTTGGTCAAGGGACTATTTGTTTACCCAGTGTGAGCCTCCATTCATGAGAGTGAACTCTGGTTTTGTGTGTGTGCTAAGCTGATCACAGCCATGGGTTCATAAGCAGGTAAATCAATCCGATAGCCCAGACAATACAGTGATTTGAATCCAAGTTGTTCATTTTGATCCCTAAATCCTGAATGAACCAAGAATTTTATAAGATCTGTCTTTGTAGTCCAGATATTGCTATGAGTTGTGGTACACTCCCTCTACCCCCACTTAAGTCCCTTAGTTTAAAAGGAAGAGGGGTCTTGAAGAAAAAGCTTTCAAACAAGTTTCTCTTCTGGGATTATAGAATGATTTCTTCCTTGTTAAGAAATAACAAGGGAGTTTTAGGCATAGGATGGTGGATTTACTCTTCTGAATTCTAATTTGAATATAAAATTTATATAAAAAGAAATTTTATTATTTGTAAAAAGAGAAACATGTGGAAGAGCACATTTGGTGTAGCCTAAAAGTAATACACTTTGCTCTGTGCAGAGAAGATGCTGGTTTTCCAGGGAGTGATTTCTCATGGTGCTCTTGACTGCTCTTTAGCTGTAACACTATTGTAATGTCTCTTACTTTTCACAGCTTAAGATACTCTTAATTGTTGTGCTTTACTGCAACTTGAATATAACTGGGTTGCCTGGAAATAAAAGGAAGTCTTGGTATTAAAACATGAGCAAATGTCATCCAACTGGGGTTTTTTTGTTGGGTTTTCATAATTGTTTAGCTCTTGTATTACAGACAGTCTTAAGTTTTCTATCTTCGATTTGCTTATTGCTTGAAAATAGTAATGGAGGCTTCTTTTTTTTATAGGCTACTTGGCAGTTTCTCTATTTCTGCATGAAAATCATGAACTGCTGCTTCTACTTGTGAACACAGTTGTGAAGGTACAGTGCTTTTGGAGGTAAAAAACCTGCAAGGACAGGCTGCCCAGGGCAGTGGTAGAGTTACCATCTCTGAAGGGATTTAAAACACATGTAGATGTGGCCTTAAGGACATGGTGGACTTGGCAGTGCTGAGCTGAGGGTTGGACTTCATGATCTTAAAGGCCTTTTCCGATCTAAACAATTCTGTGGTTCTATAAATTTAACTTGGACCAATTTTTCCTGTTTTGTCCACAATGTCTAAGCTATGTACTAATTAGTTATATCTTCCTCTCTGAAGCTGCTGTTTCTTTGGTTAGCCATGAAAACTTGAAATGGCTTTTCCTATCTTTTTAATTTAATCTTGGCATTCCTGCTGTTGAAGCCATATTTTAAATTTTTTTCAAAGGAGGAATGCTATAAACTTGCCTTTATAAAATGTACCTCAACTCCAGGAGGAGCCATGCATGCAGGTTGCAATGTCTGCTTTTGCTTTTAGGTGATGGCAAATACCTCTTGCCTTCTTTGAGTTCTTATGATAACTTTGACAGAAAATGGAAATGTGCTTTGGAGTTTGACACTGAAAATCTATTACCTAATAATATTTCATAGGTGTTGTCTTCTGTATTACTGTCTCTTACATGGAGCAATGAAGACATGACTCTTCTGTGTAATGATTACTTTTATAGTAGGCCAAAGTCAGATAAATTTTAGATTGAAAGTGATGGTCATTTTGTTACTGTGATTGAAAATTGTTTCAAGTCATATTTTTAAATATAATAAAACTCATAAGTGTATAGAAAAAGGTAAAAAAAGGAGAGTCCACAAAGAACTAAACCAAAATGAGGACTAAAACCTATCTGGGGCAAATGGACAGAGCAAGTTATGTCAGCTGGAAACCTTACACACGTAATTTTTTTTGAAGAATAATTGTTCTCTAGTGTTTCATTAAGTCTTCCATCTTTTTTTGGTTTAAGGTTACAGTGAGCTATATCTACTAGTTTTAGTTGTATTTGGAACAGATTGAGTTATTATTCTTTCTTTAGTAGAATGCTGCATGTGATTTGCATTTGCTTCTTAGGGAGTAGGTAATATTTTAGTGTACCAGTACATAATTGGTAGTATTATTGAGCTTGCTTTTTTCTTTTTTTAATTCTTTTGGCTCAGTCAAAGGCACTAGAGAGAATACTGTTGAATTCTGTGAGAGTGACTCATCCCCCTGATCCAGCTGGGGGCTCAATATATTTTTGAAATCATCCAACTATTTGAGTAAACAGAAATTGATTGTAGCTCCATGTGTTAATCCTACATTCACATTTGAAATGTACTCATCTCTATAACATCAGTGTGAGGCAATGCCTGTTCCTTCTTGCTGTATAAGAGGAGAACCTGATGAGCTCAGTGGGAGCTGACACATCTCAAATATGAGCAGACAGCAGGATGCTGGCAGTGGCTGGGCTGTGTAGGTGGGCTACACAGCCTGCCTGGGAAAGATTTGGGGTATGTCTGGAATTAAAAGTCTAAGAAAAAAAATTCTGTCTTATTTCAGGACTTACAGAGCACTAATCTAGTAGAGGTGTGCATGGCATTAACTGTTGTCAGCCAGATCTTTCCACGGGAGATGATTCCAGCTGTTCTTCCCCTAATAGAAGACAAGCTCCAGCACTCTAAGTATGTATTCATTTACAGAATTTCAAATGATTTTGTGTGGTTGAATAACTTAATTTTGTAGGTAGTAAACTGGTGTGTCTTCTCTGAGTTGGTCTTTCTAATCATTGCCTTTAGAAATTGTTCCTCCTAGTTTTTTCTCTTGGATTATAATCTCATTTATTGGCAGCCTTGACTGAGTACTGGATGGGTATTAATTTTTTTCATAGCCAGTCTTCATAGGTAAATGTGATTGAATTTATTTCCTCGAGTCCTTTTAACGAACTGGGATGGAGAAGTGTTTGTAGAGTAGGTGGAGAAACAGATTAGGATCTTTGGGCCTTACTGATAGTTTTTCTTAATAAAGCTCTTTATAGTAACTTTGATAGAAGTATATCTACAGATATGAATACCCTTGATTCAACTATTTGAATCTTAGTTTATAATATCCCATACACAGAGGATAATAGTGTAATTGTGTTATTTAGAAAGAGAATTGTAGAATGAACTGACTCAGTAACTTTTAGACATGTATTTTTTGCAGCTGCAGATACCACCACAAAAGATTAGTCATGACCTATTTTATTGTTTATTTGCTGACCATTCTTTTGAATAATCAATCTGACATCAAGCTCCAATAGGCTTTAAAGTTTGCATTGTCACTTCCTCACTTAGGTGGTATTTGCAAAGTCTTTTGTTACCAAATATGTAAAACACAGGTTTTAATCTCTCTACAAATCATGGCTGGCCACTTGATTTTACAGTGCTCTAGAAATAAAGAGTGCAAGTTGTTTGTGAAGTACTTAAAATACACAAGCAGCTTCATTTTGCTAAGTGTAAATCTCATTTCAGGGAAATTATCCGAAGAAAAGCTGTTCAGGCTTTATATAAATTCTATCTCATCGCTCCTAACCAAGTTCAGCACATCCATGATAAGTTCCGGAAAGCCTTGTGTGACAGGGATGCTGGAGTCATGGCTGCCTCTCTGCATATTTATCTTCAGATGATTAAGGTTGGCAAAGAATTGGAAGCACAACTGAAGTTGGGAGATATTTTTATATGTTCTCATTTTAAATCCACAGTGTGCTGTACAGAGGTTTTGCAGAAAAACTTCCTTGTAATCATTAGAAAAGTTAATTTATGTGATCTTGGGCACCTGTGTTATGTTTGTTTATGCCAGCTCTCCGTTTAGCTTGACAGATCCACTTGCATGATCTGAATGCTCAGCATCATTGGATCCTTAGCTGGAGGATCTCAGTTCTTCACTGTGTTTAAGGCTTTGATGGAATTTTCTTGTAAATATGTTACATCTGCTCCCTTTCCAAATGTGTGAGAAAAGAGCATAGGTTTAAAGTGAAGAGCTTATGGGTGTTGGAGAAAAAGACTAGAAGTTTAATTTAAAGAAATGGAACTGTCAGCATAGATATTTTGATCCTACCCAAGTTTTGGATTGTTTTTACTTTCGAGTTGCTGTAGCAAAATGTTTGAATTGTATTTGTTTTTCACAATGTAGGAAAACTCATCTGGATACAAGGACTTGACTGGGAGTTTTGTAACCATCCTAAAGCAGGTAGTAGGAGGAAAGCTCTCTTCTGACTTCAACTATCACAGTGTGCCAGCACCTTGGTTGCAAATTCAGCTTTTAAGAATATTGGGGCTGTTAGGAAAAGATGATCCAAGGTAACCAGATCTTTCTCTGTAATTAATAATTTGAAGGTACAAAGAGTACAGTCACAGCCTGAACCTAATAGACAGCTTTCTGGTTGGGGTTTGCTTGGCTGAGTTTTTTTAAGACGATTTCAGTGTTAACCTTCTTATACGTTTGTTATTAATCAAGACAGTGAGCACACTAGTTCTGCAAAATTTGTTTCTTAACTTTTGGATTGGCTAAACAATTGATTGTGGAATATGCTTAAAATATGTATTTTGCTGGGACTTGTATTACAAGGTTACCAAATAACTGCATGAAAATCCAGAGTAAAGCTGTTTTCAAAGTGCTGCCATTTTGTGAGGGCCTAATTGTCTGTGATCCTTTTCCTGTTGATCTTTTCTTTTTATTTATACAAACAGTAAGGGAAGTGTTTTTATTCCTATGGTATGGATTCCTGGTCAGGGCCACTCCCCGGGCAGATGGAGCTCGTTAGCCCTATAAGGCAATCCATCTACGTCCTCAGGAC
>JAYRBT010000018.1:12242212-12322937 GCA_036023395.1 Myiotriccus ornatus | reverse complement strand
AAAATCCAATGCGCAGGCTGGAAGGTGTAAAGACCTTCCCCGGCTCTTCGTTCGCGAAGGCGGGCCATTATATTATGGTAAATATTTCTTTTGAAAGCTGCAAACATCTTGTTAAATGCCATTTAGGAGCATGTTATAGAGCTCCTCTGTGTTAAAGTGAATTTGTGGATATGAATAGTGTTCCTATTTCAGTTCTAGTCCTTGAGCTGTGTGGCAAAATAAGACCACATGCTTATTAGTGCTGCAATTAATTTTAAATATTTTTTCTTAAACAGGACAAGTGAATTGATGTATGATGTTCTAGATGAATCTTTAAGAAGAGCAGAGATAAATCATAATATTACATATGGTGGGTGAGGTTCTTTTGTGTAACTATCAGTCTTTGACAAGATTGAAAATTGTGAGTAGTTGATTGTGCCAAAATACTTACGTAGTGCTTTAGAAAAATCTAATTATTTTCTTAATAATATTCTTGAGTGACCAGTAGAACAAGTGATACATTGCTGTACAGAGCAATTTTTTTATCATTGAAGTAAAACATTTTTATATACAGGGAATTAATTTTAACTGAAAAGCTTTAACCATGTTTGCACTGGCTTTGCCCTCAAATACAGAAAGTCAGCTTCTTCTTGAAAGCTCTTACTGAACATTGCTTAAGTTGAAACAAACAGTAAAAGAAAATCCTACTGATACAGCTCTGGTTATTAGAAATGCTTAGATCTTCTTTTTGCTGCCCTGAGAAAGGCAATAGATGGTGTGCAAGAGTGCCAGTGTTTGTTCTTTGCAGCTGTGTAGGGCTCGTCTTCTAGGCACAGTTAATAAACATTCCACCTTCAGAGCTCAGTGATAGTGCTGCCTGTGACAAATGGTTTTGGCACACATCTCAATGGAAACCTTCTAAAATGGAGTAGAGGGTTCATTATGGTAGATGTTCATTACCTGCTCAATATAGAAAGCTGGTTTTGTTGCTAGAACAAAGCAAAAGGAAAAATTGCACTGTTATTTTCTACTAAAAGGTTGAGCAATTTATTTGGTTTTTTTTCTTTGTCTTCTCCTCCCTGGGTCTTAATACCTCTCCAAACTCCCAGATCTGATGCTCTAGAACCCTACATTAAGAGCTGTTTCACTGTTCAAAAAACCTGACACCCCCATTATTTTATTGTTAAAGTAAAGCCCTGCAGATGTGCCAAAATCCCCATCCTAATGGCATGGAAAGAAAATTGAGACTTTGTTAAAACAACACCCAGGGGTAAAAGAAAAAAAAGGAACGTGGCTCAGAGCTGTAGATGTGTCTAACACCTACTTGATATGTATGTTATAAAGCATTGTGGAAGCTTTACTTCCACTAAAAAGGGGAGCTTTGGGGAAGTATTCTTTTAGTAAATAATAAATGAGGAAGCATCTGTCAAACATTTAGAGTATTCAGTTTACTGCTTCTATTCTTTTAGGCAAGAACATACAAGATATTGGGAGGTGTGTTGCCTTGTAATACAGACAATTGGCACTTGCTTAAGAGTTAAGCATTAAATTTGTTTTAAGCACTTAAAGGGCCAAAGTGGGCAGTTCATAATGATTTGTACAAGGGTAGGATTTAGGTATGTAGTTTTTGTTCACCTATGATTAAGTGTTTTGTGAAACCAGTTGATCCAGACAAAAGAAAAATGTACTTCGGAGTGATTACTCTTTCTTATATGAAGTAATTGATTATTGCATGTTCTTCTTTCTGTTGAATTATTCATATGCTAGTCTTCCTCAGATTCAGTTTTGCAACACTTTAAAGGCGTAGGGTCTTGTCTACTGGTCAGTTCAGTTAGTGACTGAATTACAAGAACAACTGAAAATTACATCATGATTTTAAGCCCTAATTAACTTGGGAGACTAACTCGGTCTGAATCTTTGCCCAGACTGTTGCCACAAAGGATTAATTACTTTGTGTGTGTTGTTCAGCTTACTTCTAGATTTTTCTCAAACAACTCTACAAAGTTTTTTTGGTTTGTGTTTTGATTTTGGGTTTTTTTTTTAACAAGACTATTCTTGGGGTGATTTTGGCTGTTGTTAGAAGCTAAGACATCATATGAATTATCAAATATTTTGTCTCAAATCCTTAAGAATTTCCCATTGGTTTCTGAAGACTGTCCCAGTCCAGTTCTTTGAGCAACTATAGGAGACTTCAAGGTTGGAAGAACTTTAACGACAGAAAGTTGTATGGACAGTGGCAAAAAAATATGCATATAGTAAAGGAGATAGTTTCATCCTATTTTTTCTTATGTAGGTGGGTACTCTGTGATTCAGTTCAGTGGGGGTGGGACAGCACTGCAGTTCCTTGAGGCAGTCACTGAGATTGTTTGTTAAAAATTTCTGAATTATAGAAGTATTTAATGCACACTACTAATGTCTCTTCCCCCCCCTTGCAGCCATCTTGTTTGAATGTGTCCAAACAATTTATACAATTTATCCCAAGTCTGAACTACTTGAAAAAGCTGCCAAGTGCATTGGAAAATTTGTTTTGTCACCCAAGATTAATTTGAAGTACTTAGGTAAGGATGCCTGATTCCATTATCCTGTTTTGAATGTGGCCATAGTAGAATGCATTGTCTTACATCGCTTGTAATCACATTCTAGGTTTAAAGGCTCTGACCTATGTTATCCAGCAGGATCCTAATCTGGCCCTTCAGCACCAGATGACAATAATTGAATGTCTGGACCATCCAGATCCCATTATTAAAAGGGAGGTGAGTGAATTTCCAAATGTCAAAAAATAAGTTAATTTTTGAGATGGGAGATAGTTTTTCTGACATTAGTAGTGTAAAAGACATATCTTTCAGTTATTGTGAGAGAATACTTAAACCAATATTAATGTGACAAGCTCTGTAGATAATCAGTGTATTTAATTTAAAACTTGCTAAATAAAGATAGTTGCTCAATTTGGCATCATACTAATTTTGCTGTTTGCCTGGTTCCTTTTTTGTGTCTTCAGAATGAATTGGTTTTTTTTGCTTTCTCTTGCAGACTTTAGAGCTTCTCTATAGGATTACAAATGGACAGAATGTCGTTGTCATAGTTCAGAAGATGCTTGACTACTTAAAAGAAAGTAAAGAAGAATATGCTATCATCAACCTAGTTGCCAAAGTAGCAGAACTAGCTGAGAAATATCCTTTTATTGTTCTGAACTAGCTGAGAAATATCCTTTTATTTTTCTGAAACTCTGAAGTCAGAGCTCAGACAAATGTAACATTTATACCTTTCAAAGCATCTTTCACGATCTTTTGGAACAGGAAGTGTTACAACTGTGCTTTCCACTCTTTCAAATGCAAAAAAAAAAAGTATGCAAAATAGAACACATACAAAAATGACTGCTGTGTTCCTTGTATTTCACCGAGAGAAAGTAATGGCACTCAAAATATCTTATTTTGGCTTTGGAGTGTAGTATTAAAACCTTCTGTTTTCAACTTCAAACTTGGAAGTCTTGCGCTAGTGGAGGAGGGAGTGCTATTTGTAATTGTGGAAGTGATCTATCAGAGAACTAACTCTTCATTGGTATATTGATTTGAAGAATAACACACTTTGATAGAAATAAAGAAAAGATTCTTTAACAATGCCAAAGAGGTGGAAGTGCTGGTTAGGGATTGGCATGTGGTGGACATTACTGTTAGACCTGCCACTGCATGATTTTCTGTGTGCATTTCTGTCTGATAATTTGAGTTGTAAGTGCTTTTTAACAGAAATCTACCATCCGATTTGTACACTGCTTGGAACAGAGTAGTGTACAAAAATAAAAGCTGTATTGTCCTGCTGTATGCAAAAATAAGGCAATATCAATGTTTCTATACTGCTGAAAATGTCTATTCAGTAATTGCATTTTCAGGACTTGAGGGAAGTCAGAAGCAAACTTTCAAAGTTAGCAAAGGGTGATCAAATTTTAAATATACTTAAAACTTTCAAATGTGTTAAAAAAGCAAACAGTGCTTTCTGTGGAGTGCTTAAAAATGTTCATTGTTTTCATAAACTTTGTAAATCAACAGCAAAACACTGCTGAAAATAACAGCTTTTCTATCATTGATCAAGTGATGTTGGGTAAATGAACTCAAAAGATTATGCTGGAACCCCAGCATGGGACAAGTGTGAACTTAAAATAGAGTAGTTCACATATATGTGAACATGTCTGTTCCTACTGTGTGAGGTCTACTTGACAATTTTTTCAACAGTAACTTAACACTTCTCTACCTGACTACCAGTTTGCATGAAATTTACAGGAAATGCTTTCTAAAAGATGCAGGAATATTTCCTCTTCAGTTACATTGAGCTGCTGTTTGACCTTTAGATCTGCAACTTACTGGGGAGATAAAGATGGGTGTTCCTTAGGAAACACACAAAGTTATGCCTTAGCACTTCATTCCTTAACATCTGGACACGTATGCTCCTAACAACGAGTGGTTCATCCAGACAATGAATGCTGTGTTTTCAGTTGGGGGGGATGTTGTGCATCCTGATATCCCAAACAACTTTCTGAGGCTGTTGGCTGAAGGTGAGCAACTCCCTGAATGCTCTGAAGAATGACATGTTCCTTAATAACCTGTTTTTTTTTTTCCTTAAAATGTACTTCAAAATATTTGGTAGGATGTGTTATTTGTGTTTCATGGAAATTATATATTGTTTTCAATCTAGGATTTGATGATGGGAATGAGGATCATCAGCTACGGGTGTATGCAGTGCAGTCCTATTTATCATTACTTGGAGAGGACGATGCATTGTATCCGCAGAAATTCCTTCAAGTTATGAGTTGGGTAAGGTACAAAATCCAGTACACAAATATGAGGAAACTGTCAAAGGTGGTGATGCTTTTAATAAATACTTATTAGACTCTTGTATTTTTAGTCATGAGTATTTTTTTTGCTTGAAATCAAGCTAATATGATGAAATCCTGTTTTAGTGACCTGTTTGGTGACCAAAGACTACTTAACTTGTAGTTTGTAGAAAAGCTGTAGAAAAGCTCCCTTTAAGGCAGGTGACTGTTGGAATGGCTTAGCAGCCACCTGAACCTGGCTGCATGTTGAGAGCCTTTCTGTCTTCATCAGAACTAGGCCAGATGTGATTGTGAAATGCATTTTTAGCCTTGCAAATGCCTGGGCAGGTGCTGTGCTGGTATTATCTGGTACCTGGGTAAGCTTTAGCTTCCAGCCAAGGGAGAAGCTGCAGTGTGAGCAAATTGTGTTTTGTCAGGGCCTAGTTATCTTTAGCTTTCTTTCCAAGACAGCTGTTGGATTTTTAAGAAGCTAAAAGTTGGAGTCTGCTGAGGCAAACACAAAGATGACTTCAAGCCTTTGACATTTAAAACACAAAATGGTAAAGAAATAATTTAGAAGAAGTTTAAATAATAATTTCTTCAATGTGAGGTGGATTTTATAGTGTTATTTAGTACTATATTCTAATTTCAAAACTGCAAGCACTGCTCTGTGTGACTAAGTGCGTATTTTGTCTGTTTTTTTGTGAATAGGTGTTGGGGGAATATTTCAGTCTTGTTACAGATGTCGATCCAGAAGTTATTTTGACAAAACTACACAGCCTGCTGAAGAAGACTTATGTTACTTCTGAAACTAAGGCGTGGATAATGGCTGCAGTCACCAAGATAGCATCACATACCTCCTGTTCAGAAACAGTTGACAAACTAATCCAAGAATTTAGCAGCTCTCTAGATACCTGCATAAGACAATATGCCTTTGAATTGAAACATCTGTGTGAAGACAAAGCACTGATGAAAAATTTGCTGCCATTTGATGCTAGTTGCAATGATATGGTGGTAAGACAGCTGCAGTTTTTGTTTTTCATGAAGCTCTTTATAGTTCAGGGGGTTGAATATTTTTGTAAAAAAGTGTTTTCAAAAGGTACTTGCAGTTCTGAGTGGTGCAAGTCTGCTTAAAGTGAGTTTTCAGAAACACTTTTTCAGGCATGTGTGGTGAATCATAATGTTCCATACTGAAAGATGAAGAATCACAATGTTAAGCTGGAGTTGCTTTTAACAAAATTATCATGTCACACAGACATGGTTTGTTTGTAGTTGTCTTTTGGGTTTTTTTTAAAGACATGGTAGGCCTGCTCTGATCCTGATCTGATGCTGAGACACAATATTCTACTGGTAACACCAAGCTCAGATGTAGCAAATATTTTCATTGCCTCTTCACTGCTTTTAATTCTGTGTAGGTAGATGCTTCCTTATCTTTTCTGGATGGGTTTGTGGCTGAAGGACTTGGTCGTGGGGCAGCACCATATAAGCCTCATCACCAGAGGCAAGAGGAGAAACTTTCTCAGGAAAAAGGTGAGAGTTTACTGCGTTTATTTAATAGCTGGTAAATCACCTGATAAGTATTAACAATTTAAGTGTACAGTTAATACATTTTCCTGAAGTAATAGTATCTTAATACATCTCTTGTCTATAGAAAAGAGCTAAGTTCAATTTAGATTTTAGTTCCACATCAGTCTAGCTAATGGATATAGAATGTTGTTCTGCATGGAAGAAAGTTTTATTATAATCTAT
The DNA here is from genome assembly GCA_036023395.1 of Myiotriccus ornatus. NCBI lineage: Eukaryota > Metazoa > Chordata > Aves > Passeriformes > Tyrannidae > Myiotriccus > Myiotriccus ornatus. The sequence continues at coordinate 12,316,405 of JAYRBT010000018.1, read as the reverse complement.
GCTGGTCTATAGGATTTGAAATTTATGGGGATTATTAAAGTGAAAGCCTGAGAAATCCAGCAGTACAGGAATATCTGTTTTCAGAAAATAGATCTCTTTCTTATTATTTTTATGCCTCATTGTAATTTTAAGATTATCTGTCTTGCAGCTCTGAATTTTGAACCTTACGGATTGTCCTTTGCTTCAAGTGTGTCCTCATCTGGTGTCACCGGCAGACAGTCCCCCACTGGTTTATCTTTTGGTTCTGATACATCTGGTAATAGTGCTGAGACAGGGCACAAAGAGTGAGTTAATCTGTGTTATAATTGTGCCCATTTAAGCTTCTGTTTATTGTCAGTATCATGTCTTTGCTGCTTCATTACATGGAACTAGAATGCAGTTGAACTTGGAAACATCTATCATGTAAAAAGAAATAATTCAGATAATGGCATCTTTGTAATTACTAGAAAAACTAACATGGTTACACTTTTTCCACCTTCTTCACAGACTACAAATTAGGTGGTAGTAGATGCAGTAAAATGGGGACGAGATTAGCTGATGATTAAATTATTGTATTCCCATTAAAAGCAAATGTAACCTCTAAGAAAAAGATTACAAAGAAAAAATACTTAATAATGTGCCTTTTAAGGAAACTTCTTTTAGATAAAAGTGAGGATAAGATTTACAGTATAAGATGCTTCTTAAGTTTTAGAGCACTACAAACTATTCCAGATCCATAACTTCATACAAATAAAAAAATTAACTCATATTCCTGTAAATTGGTATGCAGGAAACCTTTACAGAATCTTCCTGGGAAAATGTCTTCCCAGAACCTTTCTCCTGGGAAGAAAGATAGATACCATGTTGCTTATATTCACTTTTTTAAAAATTACTCAAATATATTATAAATGTAGTCTGAAACTCTGGGTGGAGATGGAAAACACACTCTAGTACTGGTTGCAGGTGTTTAATGCTGCTTAATACAGGTCTGTACTTAAGTACTGTATAGCCTAGTGCAAGTTTACATTCATGCATATGCAAGTGTTCACTTACATTTCACTGCTCACTGTGTCTATCAAAGTCCCAAAGTTGTGAATGGTGTTTGAGTATTGGTATGTTTTTAAGAACATGATGTTCATATGGCTGATCTTGCTTTGTTTTGTTTGCTTTTTTAGGACAAATACTCTGAAGCTTGAGGGAGTACGTAAGCTGTGGGGAAAAGAAGGTTATCTTCCAAAAAAAGAAAAAGTAGGGAAAGAAAATGAGCCACAAACAGTTTCTTGTGGCAGCTTATTAGCAGGACAGGCGGGTGACCCTCCTGTGTTGAGGTCTGATCAGGGTGCCAGCCTCACTGAGGAAGACAAAGAGAAGCAGCAGTTAGCATCAACTTTATTTGTTGGGCTGGGATCAAGTGCTGGTGTCAGTCTGGTAAGTGGCTCTGTTGAGACTTTAAACTGTTAAGTTTACATATAGCCTTATTTAAAATTATAGATATTTGTATGCAAACAAAGATCAAATCAGTGATAAGACAGATTTCCCCTAAGTAACTGAAAAGCTACTGAAAATTACTTTTGCGATCTGGTAATTTGTTAAGAACGTGAAACAGCTTGGATATTACTTGATGAAGCAACATCTGGAGCAGATCTGGTTTGGTAACTAGAACTTCCTTCTGCTTACATGTTGTGCTTCAAGTTTAAGTCACAGTTTTCCTGAACAATTGTTCCTTGACCCAGCTTTGCAGAGCTGTTGCCATTCATTTGGCAGTAAGGCTAGAGCTTGACACCCTTATGTCAAGACAATTTTTAATATGTGTGGTAATATCTGGAACATAAGAATTCACCATTAGGTAATCTTTTTAAGACTGGCATCTTATTAGCAAGCTCACCTCTTGGCATTTATCACTGGTTAACCAGAAACTGTTTAGCTGTGCTTAGTTTTTAGTAAGAGGATTTAGTTTGTTAAGAGAACCTAGAGTCGTACTTGCATTATAAGCTAATTCAGTACCCTGTAAGAAATACAGTAAAAGCCTGAATCCATTAAAATGTCTGGAATCTGTTTGTATTTGTCATCTGTATTGATTCCTTGTCCCTGCTCACTGTTTCATTGTGTTAATAGTAACAGAACTGATCGCTAGAAAACTCTCCAAGCATTTTTCATTTTTGTCTTTTTTCAGCTGGGGAAAGCGGACACAGCTACTCAGAAGTTCAAAAGGAAATCAAAGATAAATGAAACTCAGCATAGTGAGGAGGCATCAGACTTCAAAAATAGTGGTGCTTCAGATTTTGGTCCCTTACTTGATACAGTACCTGTTAACACAGAAGACTCTGAGGAAAGTACACACACAAGGTTAAGGAAAGCCTCCCTGTGCTCTTCAGATATTGTAGAAGATAATTTAGTGTTTGAAACACCTCAGTCCCTTAAAAAGTCTATGCTGGATGACAGACTTTCAGATAATAGGCTGTCACAGTCATCTTTGTTTGCTGATAGTGATATTGAAATTTTTCGGCCTTCTCCAAGTGCTCAATGTGAAAGTGCCAGTGAAACACCATTGATTCCTTCCTTACCAAAAGAACTTGAAGAGCTTCCTCACTCTGAGGTAGTGAAACTTTGTCAGAGTGATGCCTTAGCTCTGTATTTATGTAAGGTGTGGACAGATGACTCTCTGTTGCTCACTATCTTAGTTTCCAATAAAACCACTTCTGCACTTAATGCTGTGAACTTAGTGTTTGAAGAAACAGAAGACTTTCAGGTAAGAAATTGTGTTTCCATTGTGTTTGAAATGCTTGTGGAACTTTTCGCTTGTGTTTCACTGTGCAATGCTTGCTTTAATGTCATAATTGTACCTTTTTCCAAAGTATTTCCTCAAACCCTGTGGTTACAGCTGTTACACACATTCTGAAGGGCAGTGAAAGAAATCTCAGTATAAAACTTACTTGGTTTAAAAATTAGTACCTCACTTTTTTACTTCACCTTGACTTTATTTTGCCTCCATGTAATAAATATGTGTGATTTCTCACTTCTGAATGCAAAGATTGAATGCAAACCTAACCAGTTATACTCAGTGGGACAACTTGAGTTGCTAAAGAATTCACTGTGTAACTTTTTTTTGTCTGGGTGTGACTATGGGGCTTGTGCTTTCACTTATATTTACCTGATAGGCAAACATGATGCAGTTGCTTTCCTGACATAAAATTTGTGTAGGTTTGCTTCAATTTTTTTCCCCTCCAAAGCTACCAGTCATGTTTCATTCTCATGCATTCAGCTGATGGTGCAGAGGAGTTGGTCAGTTTAATTTTTGCATTGGCTACATCTGGGATTTAACTGGGGTTGGTAAAAGCATGTTAGAGTCTTGATTTAAATTTCATTTAAATATTTGGAAAGATAGCTAGGAGTTGCCAATCAGCATGACTATCCACAGATTTTGCTAAAAGAAAGGCAGAATTATTAAACAGCAAGTGATAACTGGATAAAGAGAATTAAGCAGGAAAGGAACTGATAATTGGTTATGGAATTTCCTTCCTTTCCATTTCTGACTTGAATCAAACCTGTCATTGATAGAAAGTGAGCATCTTGTGTCTAGTTTTTTCTTGTAATTCACTTAAGTTCCCACACAGACCACTACCATGGATAGAATCTATGTTACTGGTTTGTTTGAGAGGCTGGGGACTGCTGAGTAATCTTGGAATCATCCTTTTTATTAAGGAGGATTCTCCACTTCTTGCTTTTAGCATATAGCTTGAGGTATGTTGCAAATGCTGCTTGCTTATATTTTGGGACTGAACTATGGAGTTCAGGTTCTTGGTGCAATTATCCAGAGGTGGGGGAAGCTGATTGTCAGAGATGAGTTTCACCACTGTTTTACTTCTCATAGAACACTTACAGATGTTAATTACTGATTTATCCTTCATGAGGACTGAGAAATAGTAGTTCTGTTCACTTGTCAAATAGTCCAAGAAAAACCAATGGAAATAAAAGGCACTTACACAATTTTGTATCTGTATCTTAATCACTTGCACAACTTGACAGCAAGACTTACGTTCTATGTTCCTTTTAAAACATCACATAGATTTTGGAGAGTCCCACCCACCAGTTTCCTGTAATTGAAGCTCGAAGTTTGGAACATTGCCAGAAAGGTGTGAGGATGAACAAAATCTCTACCCAGGAGATTCTTTCTGGCTCTGTTAATTACCAGTCAGAGATGGAAACTCGCCTTGAATTTTCAGTAACTTTATCACTGATGGACTTTATCAGGTAAATAAAAAAAGCTGCAGTTTTTAAAAGCACCTGTACTCAACTCAGTATTAGACAAGAGCAGGATGATTTGGTTATTGGCTATGAAAATATAAGGCTCCTTCTTGGGCAGCTAGTTTTAATCTGAGATTACTGTTAAAGATAATAAAGGGTTATTTTTCGCTTCCAAAAAAGGGGCAAAGTTCCAGCAAGAAGTACAAATCCAGTGAGGATATTGACTGTACCTGCAGGTTAGAATAGCCTTGGACTATAGAATATGTTTTTGAGGAGGCTGAAAACTGAGTGAACAGAAGGGCATGCTGCTTTAAAATATGGCATAATGTAAACCTGTCAAACTGAAACAAGTGATTTGAGTGCAGGGACCAGAATGTTATATGAAAAGCTGACAACTTTTGCAGGGGAAGAAGAAAGCTCATTCTTTTAATTTCTGAATACTGCATTTATTTTAGGAGTAGAAAAAACAAGTGTCCTTTTTTTCCAGCAGACTTTTCTTTTTGAAGTGAAATCCATAAACTTATTCTTTTAAAATTTAGAAATCTAAAGCAAGGAATAGAAACTTTTGTAAATGTTAAGAGGAGTTTGTTTAAACTGAGTTTGCTTATTGCTTGTCCAGTTGCTTCCAGATAGGATTTTTTTTTGTGACCAAATATACTCTGACTTACACATGTCATTTTGCTAAAATATGTGGTGATCTTTTTAGGCCAATGGAAATGACTACAGAAGACTTTGGAAAGCTGTGGTTGTCCCTTTCCAACGATGTGAAACAGAATATAAAAATGTTGTCTTCCCAAGATTCCCTTTCAGCAGCCTTGAATACACTGCAGCAGAAGCTGAAACTCCATATAGTTGACATTATAGGTAAGTGAAAGTGTACTATACATAGTATACATATATAACTTTTCCTACAAAAATAAATGCATGGAAGTGAGTATCTTAGAGTTTGAGGCAGGGAATGTTTGGCAGGACAGTAAACCTGGGACTGTTTTCCTGTGGACTTTGTTTGCCTTACTTGGGGGTCTGTGTAAAGGTGATGTAAATATACAAGTGTACAACAAACAGTAGGTATGACAAAGGAGGAAACTTGCCTTATGCAGATTTTGGATAGGACAAAAAGAAGGGAATGAAGCTGTGGGACAAATACGAAGCTGGGGTTTTAGTGTGATTTGTGGTGACGTGTTAGAGTTAAGGGTAGAAGAGAACAGCAGACATGGAGTTCGAAAGATACATTTAATGAAGTACACTATAGCAATTGTTACTTGTTACTTCATTTTTTTCTGTGGTCTTTTTTGTTTTAAGGTAATGAGGGAATACTGGCATGCCAGCTGCTTCCATCTGTGCCCTGCCTGCTGCACTGCCGGACTCACTCAGGGATGTTGGCTGTGTGGTTCAGATCACCTTGTGCTGCTCTTCCAGATGGTTTGCTCTATCAGTGTCAAAAGGTGATGGGGGAATCCTAATAACAATAGTGCCTGCCTTAATCTGTTTGGTGTGTGAAAAGATTTATACAGTTGCACAGATAATTACCAAAGCTAAACTAAGATACTGCTTCTTGAAGTATTAGAAGTTTTCTTCCAGCTGGCATATGTCATGTGGACTTGTGGGGGAAGAACAATGACCTAAGTTACACCTGCAAAAACATGCTCAGGACTGTACAGTACATTAAGGTATTGTAACCTGTTTCAGTGAAATGTATATTTCTTAATTTTGTTGTAAATGACTGAAAGTATTTATTTTTATTACGCAGCTTTTATAGATGCCAACAATTACTTCTCATGGCAACTACTTAAATATGATTTTAAAGCAAAACATATTTCCATTATAAGGTCAGACTTGATCAGTTATCAGGATCATCTAATTTTATTTTGGTAATTTTTCTAAAGCTATTTTTAAGCACTGCTGGCAACAAGACCCATACTGGTGGTTGTATAAAGTAACTTATGTAGCAACAAATGCACAATTTTAAAATAGTTGAAAGATTCTAGGGAACAAAACACTTCCCATGATCTTTGATATTTACCATGGAAGTGGTAACACCTAAACAGGCTTTTGATAGGAGGCAGGCATGTGAGATGATGTGGAAGCACCTCCTGGGGGATGATCTAAGGCCCAGGTTAGTCCCTGTCTGCAGTTCTTCCTGCCTCGTGTTTCAGTCTTGTTCCCTTTCCAAAGGGGTCTGTGACAGTCACTGAGTATTTGTGCATCTCTAAAGCAAAGTTTGATGTGAATCAAGTCTGAGGTGACTGAGCTGGGGGTAGTTGGCTGTGGACATGCTGACTTTGGTTGCTGGGTAGTGAACATGTTCATTGCTCTCCAGTCAATCCTGTAAACTTAATCTGGCCAGTGTCCCTGTCCATGAAAATTCACATGGGGAAAACTTCCATTTATTTTTACTTCTAAGTATTTTTAAGCTCAGCCTGACTCCTCAAACCTTTGACTCGCACAGATGTTGTGTGTGCACTGCTAGGAACTGCAGCAAGGCACGAGAGATTAAATCAGAGCAGCATACATGGAAACTGTGTCTGAGGAGGTTGTTTTCTCTTCCTGAAATAACCTCACAGCCTTGAAAATCCAGCAATCTTAATTTATTTAAATGCTAAATGAAAACTAGTACTGCTTAATATTATTTATAGCTGGTCATGTTTTCTATTTAAAAACATCAAAGGTTGTACATGCGGTTCAGACATGGTATAAACGGGTTCCACAGTGGAATTCTCCCCTTTGTGTGTTTAATAGTAACAAGGAAACTCTCTGTTATATTTCAGCATTACTAATTCTCACCTGATAAGCACTGGTTGTAAAGAAAAATAAAGTGTTGTTACTTTGATGTTTTGGTAAATGTTGATGAAATTGTTGTAAGAATGTTAATGTGCTGATAGTTTGGGTTTTTTTAAGTCAAGCTACTTGTGTTATCACAAGTATAATCGTACAAGCAAAGCTGTTTTTATTGCTGTTTCAGTACCCTCTTACTGAGGAATTTAAAGTGCACTGAACCTGTAAATATATTTAATGTTCTGCATACTTTAATGTTTACTTGGCACTTCAAGACAGTTTATATAAATGAAAACTGATTTATAGTGAAATAATTTCCAGCAAACTATTTCCCTGCTGGTAAATTGTGTTATGCAATTGGACTTCTGTAATCATAGGAACTATAATACAAGTATCTGTTTGTGGCCTATGCATTCAAACCGTTTCAGCAATGAGATGTTCAATGTCCTAGTGTTTAAAAAAAACAGCAAAAGACAGCAATGCCTTCTGTTGTTCATGTAATGTTCTTTGTAACCTTTTTCACTGTATGAATAATATATATGAAAGTGTCAGTATTCTAATTGCTTCATGGTAACACCACTTAAAGGAGTTTGCAGGGAATTGTACCTGTGTTGGTCTTTATTTTGGATTGCCCGGCAAATGTTGTTCTGAATCTATCACCATCTTTGCATTTCTTGCAGTTTAATAAAATTCAGTTTTATTTAAAAAAATTAGCTTAATACTTGTTACATGTTCTTTGCCACCACCTGTAGCAGTGTTTCGGCATATTAAGAACTAGTTTCTATTTTAATTGTTTCTCTTTGCATCTGGACAGTGAAGAAGATTGTAACACTACAGAAGTCTTGAATCCATTGGTGATTTAAATATCCTGTGTTTCACTTGGAGATACCAGAAGACTGCAAGACTACACTTTAGGTCTTTGGAACAGCATTCTGTGTGCCAGCTCACTTTATACAGCCCTCTTTTTGGAATTCTGCCAAATTGTGTGTTTTGGTTTTAGGCATCACAAGAGACTTGAATATCTCTTGTTATTCATAGTTGACAGGAATAGCATTTTTTTAAGTTCAATGCTAACATAAGAAAGCACTGCTGTAGAGTTGGGAGCTTGGGGAGTTTGCCATAATGGCTGAACTGCAGGTGGCTGCAGCCCTGGGCTGAGTCAGGGGGCTGGTTTGTGTAAGAAAGCTGCCAGTGTGTAACAGGAGTCCTGGCTGAGCTGGGGAACTCAGGCCCTTGAGAACCTCAGCAGTTCAGTGCTGGAAATCCCTCTGATCTTCATCCATCATCCATCTGTCTCTGAAATATGACTGCTCAGATAATTATCCAAAGGAATGTTTTTCCATTTAGTTTCGTATTGAAAATCCTTTTGTGAGTATTTTCCTCCTCAGTGGTGTTTCCATTTAATTTTCTTTGTGACTTGGTAGATCTTGAAGGCTTAGGCTGTTTTCCAGGAAAGGGAAATAAGGTGCATAGAAACAGGCTAGAAGGAAGAGAGCACATGACCAGTTTGCATGAAGAAGTTTGCTTTCAAGAGGCAACCAGAGGCCATTCAGTATAAACTGACCTTTCTGAACTGGCAGGTTAACAATGTTTGGACCAAACCCTGGGTACCAGGAGCCCTCACTATTTTACTGCTGTGTGCCATGGGCAGCTTGGAGTTCTGGACATTTGGGAGTCTACAGGTAAGTGATTGTACTGGATCCATATTTCAACTGTTTTGTCAGCTTCTCCTTCCTTACCCCAAGTATTTCCAGATATTTTTAATGAAACAATACTTTGTTAGGAAAATGGAAAGAAGTGCAGCATGGCAGTATGATGTAGGATATTTTCCTAAATATAGGTTAAATCTCTTGTGGTATATTACTTTCTGCTAGTTATTCCCAAATCCTCCTCATCTTTTAAGGACCCAGAAGAGTAAATTTGTGTAATGGATGGCACTATCTTGAGGTTTTCCTGTACTTGTGAATTGCTTATAAATGACATTGATGGTTTCTAAATATTGGAAAGGTGTTTTCTCCTATAGAATCCCACCAGTAGTTTGTCAGCATAAAGAGCTGTATTATCTTTGTGCATTGTCTCTTTCTAGCATTGATTTATGTAAAACTGGAAATAGACACGCTTAAGTCATCCAGATAAAAGTTGCTTTTGCATTTCAGTTGCTGTCATAAGAGTTAATTGTGCTTTACCTCTTGGTTCTCTTCAGGGTCAGCTATTTATGTGCCTTTCTGTAAGAACATTTTTCTAGCACAAATCAGGTCACGTGCTCGGTGTGAAGTGCTGCTCAGTGGTACAGGGACCATTTCATTAGAGTGCTAGAAGTGGTCACTCCCATGAGAGTTTCTTAAACAACATTTTTCTCTTTATTACGTAAATCTGGCGGTGATGAAGCAAAGAATATTGTGTCCTGCCATGATATGATTCATAAAATTAGTTTGACAGCAATACTTTACCAGCAGGGAGGTTCAAAGCACCACTTAGGAAGATTGCTTTAAACTCAGATTTTAAGGTAGCTGTCAGTTTTCTCTTTGTGCCAGCCTTTAATTGCTTTCAGTATAATTGCCATGTGAGTTGTTTGCAAATCCTGAGCTCTTTCAGCCAAAACAGTTTGCTTTTTCTGGGAATAAGGATGGGAGAATATGTGCTTGCTGTTGTTAAAACATTCTGGTAGGTTCTAGCACCTCCATGTTTAGGGCAGGGCTTTCAAATCTGCCAGGGATGTGTCTTCCATGTAGTTTAAATCCCATGGAGCTAAACTGAGCTAAATACATCATGGAAAACTTGCAAGAAGGTGCTGGATAGTGAGATCTTGGCCTGTGCCATGCTCTGCCCCTGACCCAGGCTGCCCATTTCTCTCCCAGGCACCGGCTCAGGCTGAGCCCAGGGAGAGTTGGTACCTGAAGCCAGGAAGTCTGTGCCATTTCCTCCCCATGGCTTATGAGGGAGTTTCTGAGCTTGGTGATGGGGCTGCTCCACTAAACACACCGAGTCAGCATCGTTTGGTAGCTCAAATGCTGGAGAACTTTGCGGAAAAACAGAAATTCCATTTGCTGCTGACAACGTGCTGGTGTTGGGTGCGTGTGATTGCAACAGGGATCGTAGAATAAATGAATCAAAAGGAAACAAAAAAGGCAGTAATCACACATTTTTAATCCACAAATGTGATAATACATAATATACTTAAGGTGACCTGAACATTGCCCATATTTTAGCAATGTTATTACATACCAAGCTACAGGTACAAAAGTAAACAGTGAATATACAGGATATGCAAGTATGAGAAATACTTGAAAACACCTCTTTCTTTAAGGCTACTCAGATTATTTATAAATAAAACACAGATGTTCAGCTGGTGTGTCTAAAAGACCAGAATCTGAATATTGATACTTGCAACACACAAAAAGTCACAGGTACAGGATATCCCTTTCCTTTGGACATCATGAATGTTGAGTAATCTCTTTTTCTGGCTTTCAAAAAAAGAAATTTGTTTGCCACAAATGAAACACGCAAAATCTGATGTGTGTGCACTGGGACAGGAGCACTGGATACAATAAATACCGTTCAAAAGCATCAATTGACGAGTACGTGCTTGGAAGAAATGCAGGTAATGTGGATGTAAATATGGCTCTGCAAACGGCTGCATTTGCAACCCCAGCTGTTGGTATTTCATTACTGTTTTGCAAAGGAGTTGTTCACTTTCACTGCTACTAAATACACTTCTTACGGTTAAAGGAAATAGGTGAAGAAAATTTACATTGTTACAAACTGCTCTGCTACTGTCTTTCATTTTTACCGTGTTTCAAATGAGTTCTGAGAACAGATGAAAATCCATCTAGCACAACCCAAGTGAATATGTGAACTGGGTATGTGTGTTCTCAACTGTATAAAGGTGTGATAGTAAAAATTGTTGTTGTAAGAGATAAAATACAGTTATTCTGGGGCGAGGAAAAACAGAAGAATAAAAGAATTTTTTTGAACAGTTTTCTCTACGACCATAGTATTCAAGAGTTTAAATGACATATTTTTTTTTTCTTATCGTAAAGTAGTGAGTGATCAACCCTGTAATCTTCCTTAAAAGAGAAATGGCTTTCAAATATATTTTCTTGTCTTTATCAATTTTCAAGTACATGCATCTCTGTATTATATATACATGAAATGGAAGGTGTTACCTCTAGATAATGGCACTGTCTGCTCTCTGTGCCAGGTGAAAGGAGAGGGTACCTGATACTGCAATGTCAGGAGCTAGAGCTGGAGGATAAGATGTAGAAGGCAAGGAGAGGAGAGATTTCTGAACATGCTTCCTTTACTCTGGGTCAGTCACCACCTACCCAGATTCTGCAAGTGGCAAAGCTAGTGCTCTGCTCCCATCCTCCCTTCATCCTAAAAGGGCTATACAAACCCCACTCTTTCTTGGCAAAACATTTTCAGCTTGAAACCATTAAAAAAAACCCCACATTTGGAACAAAACTCATTCCAGAAGCTCCTCAGAGTCCCTAAGGCTGCTCATGTTTAGCTACTGTGGATATGCTACACTCAGAGGCACTGCAAGAAGAGTGGATGGGCTTCCTGTTGTGTCCCACCTCTGATTACTGTAGGCACAAATGTCATGGGCACATTAAACCAAGAGTGGTATTGAGGCTGAGTACTTTGAGGACAGGGGATGGAAATGGTGGTGTCTCAGTCGTGCTTCTCACAAGGGCAATTTCAAAATCTTCACAAAGAGTGTTTTATTCTGTCGGGCAGAACAGTAAGAGCACAAAGAGCAGCACAACCTTCAGCCTAAACTCGCCTGGTGATACCCAATACACAAACCCTGAGCGTGGGGGAACTGCTGGACTATTTTAGTTTTCTGGTTACCTTTGAGCCTCAACCATTGAGCTCGTTTTCAAAATTAAAATGAAACCTTCTATTAGCAGGTATAAACCAAAACTCTGATGAAAATATTGCTTCCTCGAGCAGTTCTTTAAATTTTCTCCCACTTCTACTCGGTTTGTATGATTTGTTATTCCCCTATTAGACTTACATACCGTTTAAATTAAGAGAGGTCTTCTCGTATTAATTCCTGATCCCTTTGAAAGGAGTGAACTCAATCCACTACAGCCCTACTTTCTGTCAAAGCTTTCTCAGGTAGTGTGGAAATAATAAAAATATATGCACCAAGGGCCTGGGGGTAAATTCCATGCTTTCTCTTGCCTTCACCTGTCTATTTTTACATAGCCATGCACGTGAGTTTCCTTTATTTTCTCGTGTTCAGCCTTGAACACAAAGCTAGCAAGATCCTGCTGTATGGCAATCTCTTTCTGAACAACACATCACGAGCCTTGTTCACTCTGCTCCTTGAGAAAGACTGGATTATCTGAACAGAACATTAAGATTGATAGCTTTCTGATTTAAGTCTTCCACTTCATCATGAGCCTGGTGAGCACTTTCTGGGCCCTGCCGGGGCTGTAGTAAGACTGATGGGAAGGAAGCTCGCTTGCCTACTGCGGCTCATGAAAGTGGCCAGTCCTAGAGAGAAGTTTTTGTTTGGTTTCTTGCTTCTGAGCGTACTTTCAAAGAACCTTCTCATCAAGTAGTTTGTTGATGCCATTGCAGATCTTTTTGAGGTATGGCCGACAATCCCCATCCATGCTGTAGAGGGCAGTTAGAAATTCCACATCAGCAAAGTGGTTGAAGACGTGGTTGATGCGCCCGTGGGACCGTGGGGTCAGGTGCCGACCTACGAGTTCATGCACAAGGTCTTTGCACTCATTGAGAAGTTCTGCAAGCACGTTCCTGTCAAAAGTGTACTCTACCTCGTAGAAGCTGACGATTGTCATGGCAGTTTGGTTCAGCTTCTTCCTGAACTTGTCTACGATCTCCAGCTCTTCTTGGTTGAACTGATTGTTTCGGTAGAGGATCCCGATTTTTATTGCCACTTTAATCAGGTCTTTCATAATTTTATGGGCTTCCTTTTTGTTTCTTGTGTGTTCCTTCGTTACTTTGTACAGCTCATCAAAGATTTCACTGCTTGTGTCATCGATCAGCATGTTAGCCATGGTTTTGGTTGCCATTTTACTCAGAATCTTCTTCTGGGCTTGCAATGCAAGATTCTTGGAACTGAAATAATCAGGACCTGGTTCAGGATAAAAAAAGGGAAAATGTTTATTTGGTGAATTAGTTTTGCAATCAATTAAGAAAAGTAGTAGCTGCATGCTTAACTGAGACATTGATTAACTGACATATACTCATGACTGCAGTAACAGAAGCACTTCCAACACATTATTTCCAGGTGTTCTTGGGGTTTTAGACATTCATGTTTCAGGTCTTGCTCTCACTTTATTTGCTTGCACATAAACAACAGAATATTCTGGCAGGGGATATCTGTGCTGATGCTTTGATAGTCTTTTAATTTTGAAGTTCAATTTTAAAGCTTTCTTAGCAGAGAGATCTGCTGAGATGTTGTGGTCAAAATAATGCATAAAATATCAGATACAAGCAAAATGAGATACTGACAAACAGTATATGAACCTCAGAGAGTTACACTTTGGTCATTGGGAGGCACTGTTGTTCTATGGTTATATTAAGCAGCATCTCACATAAGGGCTAATAAAACAGATCCCAGATCCATATCAAGGATTTATTTTGCCTTGATGCCTGGTAATAATAATGCCTTCCCCTTTTGTTACCAATTTGCAAAACTATAGAATGTGATTTTTGTAAAACATTGGTGTTTCTGTGTGTGTGGTTCCTGCCAGAGAAAAATACCTGAGCTATTTGCTCTACATTTATCAAATAATTATCTTGGATTTTTTTATCTTTTACCCATCTGTGCAAGTTTCACTCAGCAGAGCACCCCAACACATGGGAACTCCTGCTGGGCTTTATCTCATGAGTTTCTCTAATTCTTGGTAGAGATTAATTTGACCTTCCTCTGATTTTCACAGTAATGTTGGCTTATAACTGACCCTATATGGACAAAGTAAAGGAAATAGGGATATGAAATAATCATCCAGGTTAATATTGGGCCAGTGAAGTCTCTGTTGGGTCAAAGGGCATTTTATCATTGCAGCCAAGCAGTGATGAGTGTGTGTATTGGGTGCACAGCTGGTCAGTTCTGATTTATGGCAGAGTGGCCTCTTTGGTATGAGACACCTTCCTTGCCTTTCCCTCACATCTCCCCTCAGTATCTGCTCATGCAAAGGAGGTGCTCTTGTTTCCCTGCCAGCTGGAGACCTTGCTCTGCTCACCAGGAGACCAGAGCCAAGGATGGAGGTAACCGCATCCTTCACCAGCTGCTGCGAAATCAAACCACTAAGAGATTAAAAATTACTGTAAAAATCAAATCTTCCAGTGCTGATTTGATTGTGGAGCTGAGTGAGTCTTAAGCTGGTGGGGTGAGCTCCAAGGCCCTTTCCAATCCTCAGCCCATGAACGCTGTCACCCCGCAGTGCAGCCGCTGTCTGCTGGTGCTCGTGGCACAGTCTGACCCATGACAGCCTCTCTCCTTCCTCCCTCCTCCCTGTGCTCCCTCCATCCCTGTGTGAGGAAAAAAGGGTTGCTGGTTGCCAGCACTCACTTCAACGAAGTAACACTCTTAATTTAAAGTTCTCTGTTTAAATCCTCTGTTAAAATCCTTGATTTTCAAGTTAGCTGGAATATTAAAGTTGTCATCTTTCTTTGTGTGCTACAGCTGTACTGCAGAGCAATGTGAAAGAGCAACATTTAATTTCAGCTGAACCACCACCTGGAAAAAATAATTCAATGTGCCTGAAAGTACTGCCTGTCATTTGGAGAGAAAATTGTGGGGCTGAGCTGCTGTCTGAAGGAAATAGAAAAACTGTGATTTAATCTAGAAATGATAAAACCAGGATGAAAGCATTTTTTCACTTAGCAGTACGTGGGTATATAAATAGTATCCATGATGAATAATTATGTGCATTTGACACAGTAAAATGGTAGATTGTTAGTGTCTGTTTCTGTAGTAAGTGTTTCTATTAATCAAGTGGATGCAGTTGTTCAGTATCTGTTCTGATCAAAACCTGAAAATAATTGCAGTAGGTTTTTAGAATATTAATTTTGCTGAAGTTCGTGACACTTCAGCCTCTGTGTCACCTCCACCAGGTGAGAGCCCAGCTTGGCTCACGCTGCAGGGAGAGCTCTGCAGAGCTGTGGCAATTCTGCAGCTCGAAGCAAAGCCAGCAGTCATCTTGAGCAAAGCACCACGTCCCCCATCACACACCCCATGGTTTTGGGACACCACTGCATCACTGGGGGACCCAGAACCAGCACAACCACAAGCACCTTCTGAAACACACACACATCCAGCTGCTCTCGCATCTGTGTGATCTCTGAAAGACAAGCTTGGATGCTAAATTAGCATGTAAAAGCTTCTAATAAAGTTATTAGAAGTGAGGGTTGTTTTGCACAAAAAAACCCCATGGTTCAGATGTATTCTGTATTCAGAGCCCTGCCTCTCACCCACAAAACTGAATGGAGTGTCATCTTCAAAGGTGGGTTTATTTCCCCATGACACCCTTGGGGTCTTGTAGCTCAGATGACAATGACACAGCTCCCAGTGAAAGGTGCAGGCAGTGAAAGGGGCAGCACAGCCAGAAAGCATCTGGCTGAGTTTAACTGAATCTTAAGGCTGGAGTGTTTTTCCATGGCAATTCCCAAGTGTGGGATCTGCTATTTAACAGAATGAGACTGAGCTCCTTCTCATCTTTCTAGAAGTAAAATGAGGAAATCTGTTATTGCACTGGAGCTGCTAAACATTAGTGTATTCTCCTTCCCTAGTAATTTCACAGGTACTGAATTCATCTATGTAATGGTCTGGAAGTCTCTTAGTTTTTAAACAGAGTTTGAGCACACACAGATCTCACAGAATATTCTGGGCTGGAAGGGACCCAAAGGATCATCGAGTCCAGCTTTTAAGTGACTAGCCCATATGGGGATCAAACCCACAGCCCTGATGTTATTAGCACCATGCTCTAACCAACTGTGCTATATCCTCTCCCTCCTCTCATAGCTCTTGCTCTCCTCTACTTAAACCAGGCCTCCTCTCCCCTGTCTGGCCCCCTCCCCACCTTGTGCTCCTGTCTCTGCAGCCAATCCTACCACGACACCTCTAGCTTCCAAGCCAAGCCAGCCCTCAGAAACGAGGCAAATCCAAATACTTTGTGCTTTCTCCCGACTCCTTCCATGATCTGTGCTGCTCTCTGTCCTGTACAATCTGTGGTAGCTGGTAATCATGTGCTCCATCCCAGTCAACCGCACCAGGCAGGAGAGGTGCCAGTGGGCGTGGTGGGGACACAGATCTGTAGCATACTGTGGTGCTCTGGTAAATACAGAAGCTGCAGGCACTGCCATGGTCCCAACACCATGTCAGTGAACTGGTGAGAAGCTCAGGAGGAGGACAAGGGGTGCATTCCAAGCTGCCAAGGTGGGCGCTCTGCAGAGCCTTGGCCTGGCCTCCAGCTGCCTGAGCACCTGCTGCTGGGGTCAGACCTGTGTGTGATGGGAGCAGGGCAGACTACAGCCATCAGCCCATTTGTGCAGCCCAGACAGCGCTGTGGGGGCTGTGCTCGGCTGCGCTCGGCTTCACTTAAATTCAGGAGAATGCACTGGAGAGTGCGAGGGGCTGTTTGGATGGATTGCCTGGATTCCCGCCTCCAAAATCACATCGTGCTCAGACATCCAGGTGACGCCTTGCCTTTCAAAGATCACAAGTGTTTTAGCCACATGATTACATTCAGGCTTTCATGGGGACAGCAGGTTTACTGTGGCAGCCTTTTCTTACTGCAGCACATTGCTCACTACACAAAATACATCCTCACCTCCTACATACAGCAATTCTATTTTCTGCTTGCTTTCATACAGCAAAACAAATCAGCAACAACATTATAGATGCTATTAGCTTTCAGGAACATTACACCAAAGCTAAAAATGAAAAACCATCCACCAAGCATACTGCTTTGTTGGGCAATGATTAGCTTCCATTATAGAAAATATGACATCTCAGTTTTTATTGAAGGAAGGGCCAGTTCTGCTTCAGATCTGCTCTCGCCCTCTCTCTGTCATCTAGAGAGCTATGTATGATAAAAGCTATTTAAAAAGCCCCTTGTGATGGGGCTTATCCCATAGCAATCTTCCACCCTTCAAGAAGTGCAGCCCTCCAGCCCTGTATTTCCCCTGCTGTGATGCCCACAGAGGGGATGGCACACACCCAGCTGTGGGCAGGAGGAAGGGGAGAGGCTCCCTGTGCCCAGGACACACCACTCCCCACCAGGGACTGCCCAGCTTCTGGCACATGGTGCTGAACATGACAAAGATGTCTCACATCCCCTAAACTTAATAACAGGATTGCTTAATAACAGAGTTGCTTAATAACAGAAGTGCAGAAAAAGTTTGGCAACTCCAGCGAGCGGATGTAAGAGTTTTATATTTTAGGAGTTTTTGAGACTGAAATGCAAGAACATCTGTAATATTCTCGAAATATTTTGATTGCAGATGGCTGTACCAAGTACAAAATGGTCAGAACTAAATGCTCAGCAATACTATTTTCATGTAAATACCCATTCAGCCACTCTGTACAAAACAACACGGCAAAACCAGTCAACCAGAAGATGCTCCCACTATGCCCAGGGGGGAGCATGGTCGACGTTTGCTGAGAGCAATTACGGGGACATGGAAACAACCCCCCTGAGCACATGAATCCATTTCCCTCCCAGTCAGCCACTTAGTCAAAGCCATAATACCATTTTGCAGCCAGGATATTTTCTCCCCTGGCAAATGGCTAAAAGTCATGTTGAAGTGAACTCTGGAGGGAGTCTGGCTTGACCACAAAAACGGAGAGAGAGAGAGAGGGAGTTAATCTGAAGAGTTTCTGTGGAGTTTGTCCAGTGCATTTTTTATTGTATTAGCAGGCTGGATTGGAGAGAAGGGACACAAAAGGAATTTCTTTGGCTCTGTGGCACCTGTGTGGTTATACCCGACAGGGAGCTGTTACCCCAGTCCCTGCTGCAGCTTCTACTGGGTAATGAGTTACCTCAGCCACTGACTACTAAAGTGAGAAACACTTGGAGATGTGCCTTATTTCCCACCTACACATAACCCCAGCTCCCAGCAGTCGGTGGTGGCTGTGTTTTCCAGCCAAGTAACGTATGTGTAGGGGGCACTGAGTTATCTTGAGAGCATCCTGGAGAGGTGAGTTGAGCTGTTTTAAGTTAAAGGTCTGAGATAAAAACACGAAGAGGCTGCAGGAACCCACTGCAGTCCTTCAGCCTGGCAGGAAAGGGAGGTGAGGGGAGCCAGAAAAGGTCCTTGCACCTGTGCTCCAGCTGTACTGTAAGCAAGAAAAGGGTTGAATCTTAACTGAACAAGATGGAAATGCATAAGAAAGTAAAGATGATGAAGAGGCTGAAATATTTTTAATACCCCTGAATCTTCACTTTTAAAATGCAACACAGCCTCTGCAGCAAAAGATAGGCTTTAAGGAGTCAGCAATGCTGCTGGAAATGTGGGCTTTCCTCCAGCTGCAAGCAGTTGCTCAGGCTTAGGGGAGATGTACTAAGCCAAGGGCCAGGCATGCTCTCAGAGTCTGCGACCGTGTGAGATAGCTGGGTCATGAAAATTGCTGTAGGAATGGACTGTTTTAATGACTTGCGTGACCCAGTTTGAATGCATCTGTGTATTTTAATTTGGTGATATACCTGCCCCTGAGCCTGGAGAGTCTGTGAATGCCAATGAGGAAGAATGTCAATGAGGCAGCTGTATCCTAAAGCTCTTATAGTGGGTATCTGAGTGGTTAATCCAGTGTTGCTGCTGGTGTGGATAATTAACTGGGATGGCAGTTTGTTTCATTAGACCATAGAGTTACTTGTAATAGCTCTTTTTCTTGACATAAATACAAAAAAATCTAGTTGCTTAATTTGCAGCATTCAGGAAAAACGTTAGCGGTAACGAGCTGCAAATGTGTGTATTTTATTTATCCTTCAAGTATCATTTTCATGTGATAAGATTGGTTGGAAAAGCGAACTGCAGAACTTCGGATTTCAAAATAGCCCTAAAAGCAGACAGAAAAAAAAGTCCACTAAAAGCACTTCTCCCATAGTGTTTCAGTCCTGAGCAGCCTGGGCACGAGCCGTGAGTGTGTTACTCTTGGACAGCTACAGGATCACTGCAGAAGAAACATTCAGTGTTTCCAGTACCTTTAAGCCAAGAAATCCAATAGACCAGATGGAATATATCAGCTTTCAGGGAGGGCCAATTTAAACATGTGTAAGCACCGGGGGCCCAATGCTCAAACTTTAACACTTCTAAATTGTTACTGTGAACATAAAAAGGTTGCTCATATCCGCAGTGGAACAGGAGATTACAGACTGATTATACGACCCTGAGAGAATGTACCAGTATCCAAACATCTGAAAGCAAAACTTGGACATGCTGGAAATGGCAGAAACGGCCCTGTACAGAGGGAACATGACTGAATGGAAAAGAGACCATTTTTTCCTTTCAGTGCTTTAGATGAGCAGCAATTATGCTGCAAAGAAAGCGCTGTCTGGGAACCGAGAGACTGCAGACTCCGATGGGTAGTCTTATTTCAGCAGCTGGCTTTAATCTGGCATTTACTTCACTAGTACTATATTGTTTCTACATACTGGAGTTGCCTTTCAGTACCTGGTGGAGGTGGTGGTAGGCTGGGGGGCCCCTTCTGTAAAGAGTATAGCTGTGCAGACCGAGCACAAACTGTTGTCCTCCTCTGGGTAATGCCTCCAGGAACCTATCCAGGGAAGAGGAGCTCAGCTGCAGTTTCCATCAGCTCTGCTGCAGCTGCCAAGAAAGGGGCTAGCTGAGCTTTCCTCCTGCTGCCCCTGGTAGCTGGCTGGGAACTGAACTACACTGGTGTGTTCTTCTCCTGTGTCTGAAGGCAGTAGCTGGCAAGTGGTGTCTGGATGACAGCACTGTCCCGGAGCTGAGCCTGGCCCACGGTGTGGAAACCTTCCCAGGCACTCCCTCGGATATCTGGCACAGCTGACACCATGCTGTGACTCTGTACGGCTGCTATTTGACATTACAAGTGAGACATTGCACTTGGTCATATCCTGAAAGCTCACAGCCAGCTCGTGAGAGAGGAAACCACTCCCTGACAAAAGGGCTCAGAGAGGATCACCTCTGTGTTGTGTCCCACACTCCCAGCAGCTGTAACAGGCAGCAGCTGCTTTCCTAAGGACCCAGCCCCAGGTCCAGCCTGCCAGGGACCAGCTGGGCACACACAAGCAGCACTCACCTCTTTGGAGGTGGGTACTAAAGCTCGTAATTTTACTAACCCGATAGCATATATCAGAACCAAAGCCTGAACAAGGCTGCAGCACAGAGAACAGCATCTCTGCAGAGTGACTTTCAAGGGTTCGTTTTCAACTCTTCACTCCCATTTTGCAGTGTGTGGGAAGGCTCTGCCAAGGCAGCAAACACATCTGGTTAGCTCTTGGCAACTGGCAGAGTGTGTAAATGATGCAGAGCTTGCTTACACAGCACCCCGGGGTACATGTGTGAAGTGGGAGCGAGGCTCTGCTCTTATCTGAAACTGCTCAGGAGCTGCAAGTCCCTCTGCCAGGAGTGATAGTAAAATACTGTGGTGTTTGGTTTTCTAAGCTTTACTGTGCACCTAAAAGAGGTTTTGATAAACTGACCACTGTATTTTATAAACAGTTAGAAGTCTTCCAACGCCAGCTCGTTATGTGATGGCAAAATACATCGAAGAGATTGAACAACCCTGCCCAAGAAAATTCTGGTTTAGCTCTGCCTGACACTCAAGAAAATAAGCCTCCACACTGACAGCAGAGTTTTGACAAGGGAGGATTGGTTGCTATCTATTGCAATGACCTATTAATCCTGTTCTTGTATTTTGAGACAGGTGTCTATGATTTTATTAGTATGTTTTTTTAAATGCTAGTTTTGGTAAAAAGAAGTCTTTTAGAGTAAAGAGGCATGCTGACATACCCAAAACACCACAGCAGGGTCTTACTTAAGAATGAGCAGCTCACCAAGCTCAACAGACCAGACTTTGGTGGCACTAGGGGACATGTTGAATTGTTCAGGACTTTTTGGCCTTCAAACTGTCAGTGACTTGTTTTTTTCATTATATGCTCTGTAGTGAATCCTGGGCAGTAACTGCTGAAGACTTTAACTTCAGTCTCTGACATGTTGTGTTTAGAGTCCTTTGCCTTCTCCACAATTACCACATTTCTTACACTGTCCTTTCAAAAAGACACTGCATTGAAAAAAAAAAGCTATCATGGGGATTATGTAGCAAAAATATCCAGTTAACCAAATGATGATTATCTCTATAGGAAAATTATGCTTGTTTTAATGTCTGGCCATGTAATTTGCACAACAGGACAGTAACGAGTTCTTTGATATGTGCTAAGGGATTGTTTATTGCTTAGATGGGACAGAGGCTCTGGGGGAGCATCAGGCATATAATGAATGATAAACAATTATCTTGTTAAGGAAAAAAGCCCCATAGGCTTCTTAAAAAGGATTCAACCATTGTGTTCCTCCATACAAAAATAAAAATTATCCTGGAAAGAAAAGATTTTCTTGCCAAAGTATTATTTGCCACTGAAACTCTTAAAAGTCATGTGAAACCTCTCAAGATCTTGCAGCTGTCCTGTTTTATCCAGATGCAATTATCTTTGCAACTTCTCTTTGTCAAGTGTTACTTCAGAGTCCAAACTGGGTAGATTCTGCTTTGAACAAAAACTTGAAGAGATGTTTGAACACTGCGACAATCACACCTGGGGGCTTTCAGTCCAATTTCATGAATGACTTGGATTTTTGATCAGGGTGAATAAGGCTTTCCATGCATTCTTTTAACCCTTCCTCTGGCAGGGTGAGGGAAAAGGGAGGGCTATGGAGGCATCCGTGCTTTTGTGGGCTTGGTGCTTGGCAATTACCCCAGGCACCACTCCTGGTTAACAGGAGCTTCAGATTTCCCTGTGCTTCTGCAGCTCAAATGCTAGTTTCTATTCCTTCCACAGAAGTCTCTTCAGCATGCAGGAGCTGGTCGTTCCCAGTAGGAACAAAATAATATGCTGTTAGTAAAGCAAGGCCTGGCAATATCAGCCCTAAATATTAAACACGGCCTCCATGCAATCTGTATGCTTTAAACAGATAAAGTGCAGCTAAGGAACAGGCTATTTGATACTGCTTCCCCAATTGCTATTTTTTCCCCCACCCATTTCTCATCCTTTCAGGAAGAAAATTTTGAGGTTTATTTTTGTACCTTCAAATTGCTTGCTGTTGCAGTACACTGCTCTTTCTCCAGAGAGAAAACGTCCTTGCCTTTTACATAGAATAATTCTATTTTTGACTGTAATATATTAAGAATAGTATGAAAAATAACCATGTCTATGCTCTAGGGATGTACAAAACTCCATGAGAAAGCAAGCAATTGGGACCCCAAGGGTAGCTGGTCTGAAGATGCTGTGAAACTCTGAGACGACATTTCCCTGTAGCTTAATATGAGGCTGAAAGAAAAGAGAGGGGAAATATTTCTGCTAAACCAGGTCAAGGTGAATAAAACTCAAGGAACCCACACTAGGCTGCAGCTGTGGCAGGTGTCCGGCTGCTGCTGCCCAAGTGGGCTGCCCAGCTGTGTGAGCTGAGCTCCCCGAGGCCAGAGGGAGAGGATCCAGCACTGCAGAGCTCCACCTGTGGCCGTGCTGTCCAGACTCTCCCCTCCCTGGGACAAGGTGGACCGTTTTGGATGTGGGAAGTGTAATTGTAATTCACTCTTTTTGTTGTTTTTGTCTTTCAAAAACGAGCAAACCCCCTGACGGTAGTACTGAGTGCTTTGAGTGCAGGGACACCGTGTGAGTGCTGGGTGGGTTGGGGTAACACCCAACAGTGTGTGCGTGCAAACGAGGAGAGCCAAGGGAAGTGGAGGGTGGAGGAGAAAGGCTGTTGAAGCTTCATTTAAGTTAATGGCATCTGCGTATCTGGCAAATGAGGGATTTTTTTTTTTTTTTAATGAACACCGTGTGCTATTGTTTTCCTACCTTGCTATTTGGTTGCTTGACCACTTGGTTTTGAATTAAGAAGGTGGTGGATGGAAGGGGAATAAAACAATGGCAGAGATCAGGTACAAATGGAAAAACATACCCTGGGTCCCTAAATAAAACACAAGAGGAGCTGTGAATTTCCCCAATTAATTCCAGACATGCTTCCAAACTGTTTATACTAGAGAACAAAGTCCAGTAAGGGGAAAATAAAGAGGATAATAGTGGCAAGAAGTGTCTGACAGCAGTTCACTTTCCCAAGTCAGGAACAGATGATCTAGACTGGTCAGAACATGTTTAAAACTAATAAGAAAAGAAAAGTTTAATTAACCTGAAGCATAGACTATTTATTGCCTCATTTTTATTCTTTATTTTTGTGTTTAGGGAGAGTCAATTAAATAAAAGAAAAAATACTTTGAAGTTGCTGATTAGTGTTTCCAAATCATCTCCTAGTCACAAGGCTGTGGAACATGAGGACTTACAGGTTATAACCCATTTGGACCTGGTGTTTGACAGCTGACAAAGAGGCACAGCTGTGGATCTAACACAGCTGCAAGGGCAGGATCACTGAGTATCACTTAAGAAGCTCCGTTATGCTTCTATCAGGCCCTCATGTTGCAGCAGTTTGACATTCTTTGTTTCAAGCGAGGCTTATCTTACGACTGATTTTTTAAAACAGATCAAACAACAACAACCAAAAAAACCCCAACAAAACAAACAAACCCCCCAACTAAATAGAAAAATCCCACTAAAAAACCCAAACCAAATCTGTTGATAGAAGAGACTCTGCAGGTGCGTAAGTCAATTACTAAAGAAATGAAATCTTTTTCTTCCCCCTCCTCTTGAGTCATGCTTAGTTATATTGCCTGTGTCACAGCACCATTACTTACAAGGTATGTGGGTGCTTGTCTCTTGTTATAAATACTGTGTATTTATAACAGTTTTCATTCCCTCCATGAAAGCAAAGGCCTAGATTTGTAAAGGCACCTAATGTATCACTAAGTGCAGCCCGAAATTTTAGTTCCTCTTCTGAGGATATGCAGGAGGTAAAAAAGGGCTACAACAGATCCGGAAGAATTACTGCAGCCTGTGAAGTTTTCTGGGGTAAAGAACATGCTCTTGATTAATTCACCACTCCCACTAGCAGGGTCCCTCCTCCTGCCTGAGGAGCGTCCCTGCCCTCTGCCCCAGGGCTATGCCCTGCTCTGTGCCCCACTGCAGGTGCACAGAACATCAGCCCTTCTGGCCCAGGGGTTAAACTCTTACACCCACAGTGGGTTCAGGATGCAGGTCCCTGCTGTGCCCGCACCACCATGGCAGGGAGGATTTCACTGAAGGATTTCAGTGCCAATTGAAGCAGTTTTGTTCTACCCAGCCCCAGTCAGCTGATGCTCTGCTGCAGCTTTATGAGCCCAGCACAATACCAGATGGGAATGTTGCTTATGCAAGTCCATAAAAGACCTAAGGGCATCCTTCCTTTCTGAGTAAGAGCTGCTGATAATATCAATGTCCAAATGGTGCCTGCTCTGGTTTCTTTTAATTTATTTGAAGTATCTTTTTTCCCCTACTAAAAGTTTAACAATTTCCTTAGAGACTTCCAACAGACAATCCCACTGTGGCCTTGCTGAAACAAACCTTTCTTGCTCTTTGATTATAACCAGGATGGATATTGTAGAATCCACCTACAATGAGTTAGTTCAGTGGTATAGTTATAAACAAACTAATGGTGTTACAAGTTTAAAACAGAAAATTATTTTATTTTTAAATGTCATCTGCTTCTCCTGGCTGACAAGCAAATGAGTAAATTCTTTTTCCTTGCAGTTTAGGTTTTTTTTCTCCCTTCTTCAACAGAGAACAGATTAAGAATGTGCTATATTGAAATAGCTGCTCATACATGAGCACTTGAGCTCTGCACACCTTTACAAGAAAAATCTAAATTCAATGTGTCAATACTTTTGATCCGGGGTGCAGCCAGTGCCTTGTTTTCAGTCTGAAAGTGCTAGAAAAGTATTTCTTAACAACAGCAAAGCTGAAATTGAAAAGACAAAAGTCATGAATACTTAGAAAGAAAAAAAAAAAAAGAGTCTACTGTTTAGTGTTGTTCCCCAAAGAGGACAACAAGACTAGAAGAGTCCTCATCTACTTATTGTTTTAAACAATGCTTTACTGTTTGCCTGGTTATTAAAAAGAAAAAACTAAAACACCCCAAACACATTTTTACAGTTGCAGAATATTAGGCTGTATAGAATCCTTGACTAATTTTGTTTTTTCTTTTTTTTTTTTTCCCCTTCCCCCTGTCCCTAGAGGGGGATTAGCTGCTGGGGAGATAGCCAACCCAGATTCTGAATGGAAAACTCCTGACCAAAGGAAAAATTAACGCTGGTCAGTGCAGCTGGGATTCATCAGGCTCTCCATCTCTTACAAGTTTTTGTGCATCTGACTGGGGATTTAGTGGTAGGAAGAAAGCACATGTTGCCTCGTGCCTCAGATGTGATCTATAACCCTGTTTAGGATGAAGCCTGATTTGGGCTTTATTATATCCTTTGGGTGATCTGCTCTGCACTGCTTTTCTACAGTGTCAGGTCAAACATCTGATAAAGATGCAATAAACACTAAGAGTGGAATACGTGATGACTTCCATCCCCGTGGAAGAAAAGACACAGACTGATACGTATCTATCTATCCCACATGAACCAGACCACCTGCGGTATTCTCCAGACTTGTTCTCTGTAATCCTGTCATAAAGGATGACCATTACAGGACCAGCAAAAGATTATTTCCTGTAGAAAGACAGAAAACTTGGGAATGTAGACCTGCAGGTCAATTCTGTTCCTCCTTGGTTCAAAATCTGCATTAATAATTGCCAAAACTTATGGCGTCTTTATGTCTTACAGTAATGAAAGACAAATCCTGAGTTTATACTGGGGGGAAAAAAAAAAAGGAAGAGAAACTGGACTACAAATGGTAGTTTCCTTGTTATGGGTTTAAATTAAATTGCTAAGCATGACATCAACACCCTCACAGTGAGGTAACTGACCCAAGCAGTGTAAATAGTATCTGACAGCCAGAGCTCCTGTAGAGGATAAATGCTAGTGAAGATAATCTGGTTTTGCACTTTTAGCTTGTTCATTGTGTGTATACATACTGCAAAACACATCACGCCAGGAGGAATATCCTGATAACAGGGATGCTTTTGCTGTCATCAGGGAGTTTATAATAACAGTTTAACAGCAGCAGCTGTAACCACCCTTGGCGCAGAAGTTCACTCTGAGAGAAACTCTATATTTCAGGAAAGCAGAAATGGAAAAGATGCTGGAAAAATACTGAAATGGTCAAGACAGTTCTTAGAAGGTCTCTTTCATTATTCTGAGGCATGTGAGTAACAGCAATGTGTTGTGTGGGGTTTATTTATATATATGTATGTATGTATCCTCATTATATAACATTGCAGCTATAAGGAGTCAGGATTGAATTTGCAGAGGAAAAAAAAAGCAAAAATCACTGCCTTTATGTTACCTAAAGAAAACCCTGAAAGGACAAGCCTCAACAACAAACACAGATAAGCAAAATGTGCCATCCCTCGTGGTTTCAATTCTGTGAAGTCTCTGAGTACATTTGTACTGAGTTGATCTGTGATGAAACCACACACGTACTGAAAGTATCCAGCTGAATATCCAGGGTGATGCAGAAATGTAACTTCTGAATACAACAACAAATGTAACTTCTGAACACAAGGGTCTCTAGAGAGAGACTCCCTAAGACCTGAATCAGGTCCGGCCTGATACTAAGAGAAAGAAATGCAGCACAGCACACATGTTGTTAACACCTCACTGTTCCAGCTGCCAGCAAAACTGCTGCCCTTGTACCTGGTTATTGGTAACAGAATAATAGACAACTGCACAGTGCTGATGAAAAACTGTGCAGAAGAACAAAAACTCACTCCACCAAAACAACCACTACTTCTGAAGGGAATTTGGTCGGTGTTGCTGTTTCCTAATCTCCAGCACGAATTTTTAGTGTCTGTGATACATGCTGAAGAGCTGAGTCACTACCATGTTACTTGTCCTTCTGGAGCCATTCTAAGTATAGGCAGATCTAGAAAGTACAAAGGTGAGTTTAGACCATTCTTATCTCTCCTGGATTTGACATGGTATTCAAAGAGTGTGGAACTTCCTCAGATAGACTAGCAGGCACTTGAGGGGATATACTACTTAGTTTCCTCTCACTGATTTGTAGGACTTGGTAAATCCTTCTTTCCTAGAGAATTAATCTTGCATATCTTAGTCCTGCTCTAAGGCTCTGCTGGGTTCTTTCTGCCTGAAGAAGCATGACAAAATCCACTCCCTGCTCAGCTCTCATCACTCCTGTAGGAAAAAAACGGATTCTGCCCAATCTTATGTTTCCCATTTAACTTTTTGTACAAGGAAGAAAAATGTAAATTCCTTTCTTGAAGGGGGACTTGAGGAGTTGTGGCATGTCTGATGTCCACACAGAGGACTTTCTCAGGCAGGGATGGGCCAGGTCTCCTGGACCCCAGTTCTGGTAACTGGTCCAATATCCTTTAGCAGGTGGGTCTAACAACCCCTATCACATGCTTGTCTAGAGAAATAAGACTCCTGTGCTAATGCATTTTGTAGGGTTCAGATTTTGCTGCAACAAGGTCTATCTGTAGCTCCTGTGCTCCTGCAGTTGCCATAGCATAACCCAGGGGCATCCACATCTAATTACACAAGGAATGAGCAGAAAGCAATCCCTGCTGCAGAGAGCCTTTGATCAAATGAGACATTTCTATGCCTTTAGAGACTGGAGTCTTTAAAAGGAATGGCTGTATGCACGTCATTCATCCTTGTTATTTCATACACCAAAATAATCTTGAGGTTCCTGTGGGTTTGCACCAAAGAGCCTCGACAGTGGTGATCCAGTGTTTGTGCTCTGAACATAGGTAGTGCTCACAGGGAATGAACTGGTAGCAGGAACATTTAAATAAACTCTATCATCAAGCTAAGTGATACTCTAAAATAATTGTTTTACTTTTACCAACAGTCATTATTAATTTAATGAAGTTTCCCAGGATGATTTAAGCCAAAGGAGAGAACCTTTGCAGTCCTCCCCACAGAGACATCACACATTACATATTCAACAGGAAAGGTCTGGAAGAGAAGCCCTTTTGTTTATTCTCATTTCATTTTAACTAATGCTAATCTGAGCTGCTAGTGTCATGCTGTTAAGTCCTACACTTCAATATATTTGAAGCTTTCTTTGGCAAATAACTAAGCAGCAATTTAGCTCAGCGGGCCTCACCTTAGTGGAGCTGGTTTTGCTGCCAAACTCAAGAGCTGGCTTGCTTTTCTTTTTTCTTTATTTTTTTTCTTTTTCCCACCCAAGCCTATTCAAACAGTTTCTTTTGCAGCAATCTGCTCTCTTTCTCTGGACCTGATACTGTTGCTGAGATCCCCTTGGCACAATGTTGGCTTTCCAGCTGCCTTTGCCTTTGCTCACGTGGGTTTCTTCAGCTTCTGGCAGCACTGGGCCCTCCCTAGTGACAGGTCTCCCAAGGTTTGTTGCAGGAGCAATGCTACCAGCATCACCCCATCAGCCAGCTGTCCGTCCTTTCTTCAAGCCTAAAGCCAGGTGATGATTTACCTCTTTCTACTTTTCAATATTTTCTCCCCAAATATTAAACACTCTCATGCTTACAGAGAAAACACATGCAGAAGCTTTACCCTTTCAGCAGGCTTAGCAACCATCCCTCCAATGCAAAATATGCTAGTGGTAAAACTGCATTTTCCTGTGGCAAATGGACTCCCCAGTGAGCCCTGCCAGACTCACTTCCCACTGTGTGAACTCTCACTAAGTGCAGCCCAGTGGTGGCAGCATAATGTTGCTTCAGTGGACATTTATTTGACTTTAATGCACACAGAAATTGCTTGGGGAAAGCTTTTATGGACGAAATAAAACTCCGAATATCAGAACCCTGTCTCTTTCATAGTGAGACACAGCCTAGAAATCCAAGCAGTGTGTTGGAGTTTGCACGATTTCTGACAAATTGGACAGTGGGGTAAAAATAAGACAGTCAGCTGTCATTGTCTGTGCTCTGGTCCCGTGTTTGTGCTCAGGGTTGGCTGATCCATTCTCTTCCTGGAATTCACACAGAGGATACATCCTTAGACAGTAACCAAGGGAG
Source organism: Myiotriccus ornatus (assembly GCA_036023395.1). Taxonomy (NCBI): domain Eukaryota; kingdom Metazoa; phylum Chordata; class Aves; order Passeriformes; family Tyrannidae; genus Myiotriccus; species Myiotriccus ornatus. The sequence goes on along the minus strand of JAYRBT010000018.1, from coordinate 12,287,182 downwards.
AGATTTGTATCCTGTGACTTTTGGTGAAGTGAGGCTACTAATGCTACGAACACAAGTTATAAAAGTGATGATATACCACAATGTATTCAGGGCAGCACTGAATTTCTTAATCTAGGCAGTTGTAATAATGATACTGCTTTGTAAACTGGTCAAATGGAACCTGATAAATCTCATTAACATTGTGATGAGTAAGGTCCATAAAATTTCAGAGATGTTTGACAATTCTACAGCAATCTGCTTTATTCCAGAATAAAACCCAGAGCAACACCATAAAAGCAATGTAGTATTCTGAAAGTGTGCACTTGGATGTCTTAATTTGGATATGCCTGTAATGGCTTCTTCTAGTATCATTTAATTACTTTCTTATTTTACATTTACATATAAAAGCTCTCTATTTTACAGTCAGTGAAGCTATATACATTTGGAGGCATCTCTCTCCTTCATTTTCTTTCAGAAGAGAAATTTACAAAAAAACTGAGAAAAATGGCCAAGATGTGGTAAGAAAAAGTTACCTGGAATTCTGCTCAGATGAGCTACGGTAAACAAAATGTTTAAAGAAAGTACTTGTATTTTCTTTACAAAGGTAAAGAAACTGCTGCCTTGTGGAGGAATGTTTGCTGTGTGAGGATCTGCCTCCGAAATACCTGTAGATCTTAAGGTTGCATATGAACAAGAAAATTCTACCTACGGAATTCTTTTGCTAGGTTCACATTTTCTTAAAAGAAAGTCTTTACTAGTACCAGTCATGATGACTAAACTGGCCATTTAAAATTATGATGACATGGAACTTATTTTTCCATGACTTACTGAGGTTTTATTCCAAGCATTTCTCATCCAGGACTGGCTTAATATCCAGCAGGTTCTCTTTCCTAATTCTTTTAGAGGGAACTTGCTATTTAAAGGGGACATATTCCAATAAACCGTAATTCTTCCGATTCCCTGCATTATGTTTCTCAGGATGTATTGTCTCTGCACAGGATATTCGGTGTTATCATCCTGATTTTCCACAGCTACCAGAGCATAATCATGTATTGCACTGTGGCTCCTGTCTGAATTAATGTCCTGAATTCAAAAATTACATCTTTGTCATGCGCAGGCTCTCATCTTCCACACTGGGGACTGAATCAGTAAATGAAGAGAAGGACTATTTTCCTATTTATTTTACTTATGTTTATTTTTCACTATGACAACTTCTCAAACAGAGAACAAGCTGAAATTTTCCTGTGTCTGTGCTTGCCTCATCCCTCCATTTTTTCCCACCACAAAATAACACAAATTATCTGGAATAATAATATATAAATTACCTGTGTCAGTGGCTAGATTTAGGAGTGACTTTTAATGGCCTTATCTCTCTTGTACCTTCAGAAGTGAAGAGACAATAGGCACAGGTCACCAAAACAGTAAATGAAAAAAACAGCTTCAGAGATAGGAATGAAGAAATGTGTGCAGTGGATGATTAAAAACCCACAAAGTTTTGAAATATAATAGGGTAATTCTATCAAGCTCTCATGATTTATAAGATCTCTGATACTTTTAGTTCTATATTATTTCTTGATATCATTGCACTGGCTAGTTAATGTGTTAAATATAGGCAATTATAATCACGCTCTGTTCTTCCTGCTTATGTAATCTTTTCCCCTTTCTTTGTTATACAAGAAAAATGGACTTTCATCCTCAAAGGTTTATGTGGAACCTTTAAAAGATTCAGTGAGAAAAGTTTCCTCTGATTCCTTGCAGAGTTTGCAACACAACATTGCAGCAGACTCATGAATGAGTTGCAGAGAGTAAAGCTGCTCTGCTTTCCCTAACTGAGATGTGCAGAAATAACCTGAACTATCGAGGTGCTAGAGTGGAGCAAAGTAACACTTTTGAAGCACTAACTAACTGAGTGGTTGGCAACACCAGCAAAGCCACTTCCACGTAAAAATATAAAATCCTTATCCTTTGAACAGCTGCAATAATGAGCCTTTTCTCCTCGGTTAGTCCTGACTAACCCACTGAAGTGGGAAGAAAGTGAATGAAAAGCCGTTTCATTCTCCATTGCCAGAGAACAGCTCTCAAAACAGTGCTTTTCAGCTGTACCCTGATTAGAATGGCTGGAGGCTCAGGGGACTCCCCGTTGCCAGTCTTGGCACCTCGCTGATTTTCAGCACTATTTGTTACTTTTTTTAAACCCAAAGCAAGTAGAAACTAATGAAAACACGCTTCTTTAACAGCCAGGGATTTCACAGCCAAGCCCTGCTTAAACTTATTAATGTAAATAGCTTTGTCATTTTATAGGTTGTGTTCTGAGTTAAATGAAGAGACGTTACTGAGAAACTGAATTTAAAAAATATTGATTTCCCCATCTCCTCATATCTTTCCAAATATGTCCTCAATTTTTGCCCGTGCTAAGGTAACCCTTTTCATGCAACCTAATGTTTAATAGCCATATTGAATAATATCCCAAAGATGAGTCAGAGCATGGCTGAAATTTGCACTGAAGTCATAGAAAAACATAACCCCTGAATCAAAAATAATTTGTGGTCTTTCCTATATCCTCTGTCCCAAGGTGGAGAACTAGGCTCTGAAACTGTTTGCTCTTCTTTAAAATAAGAAGATAAATCCTCTGGTGTAAATCCTGGCCCAGTGTACACCTGCACTGACAAACCTGTGCAGTTCTATACCCAGTGAGGGAGCACTCTCCTCGACAGATTTAGTTTTAATAGACTGACTGAAGAAAAATAACCACTCTGCACCTAATGAGACTTAAGCCTGAGCAGACACAAATACTATGGCTGTTATCTACTTATGCAATTGAGAATAGGGAAAACCATAAGTTATGGGGTATCTCTAGCATTAATGTAAACTGGAAATGTTATTGTTATGCTATTTTGTTGGAAAATCTTGGCTGGTTGAAATATTGTTGGAAACGCACGTATTTTTTTAAAAAATTCCATATGATTTCCTGTCAATATCCCAGGCTGTCAGACAGCCCTTGCTTCTATGTGTCTGCCATTTGAATTAGCTTTGCTGCACAGATTTTGGCTGAAAAAGTGGATTGTTCCTGTTGTGCAATAGGGAATCCAACTCAGTGCTCCTCCTCAAATTAACTGAGCTGATTGTCTTGTAGACAATAAAACCCAAACCCCTTGTTCTTGTAGACTCAGTGTCTTTTTGGAAAAAACAAACAAACAAACAAACAAGACACAGCAGAAATATGTATGTATATATATGCATACATATGTATACACACACATTTTCTCAAGAAATTTTTCATTCTTAATGACAATGCAGCAGCACTAGATTTTGTAGTGTCAACACTGCCTTTTAATCAGGTCTAATCTTGCATATGCTTATGTAGATTTCCCTAATGATATTGTAATTTCGTCTCTGTGACACCATAGGACTGACAGTACCAATTATTTCAGCATTTGTTATTACCTACTGTCCAAAGCATTTGTCATTTCATGGGACACCAAATGCATTTTTTGTGATACTCTACTTCTAAACTATATAAAGGAAGAATTATGGTTGTCATAAAATGTTCTAAATGTATGAGGCATGAAGGGAACAACCTTATTTCTCACATGTCCTGAAGGGTTAAATCGCATACTTTGGGAGCACTGTTGCTTATTAAAACTTTATTTATGACTTGAATTGTATCACTTCTAAATATATAAAGAGTTGGGATGGCTTCCAACAATTACTGAAGAAGCCAGCCAAGTGATGCTTTCCAATTAAATCAGGCTGAGTTGGTTTTTTTAGCTTCTCAGTGTCCTGTGTTTTGTCTCCTGTTTTTTCATGATGGAAATAGATAATGTATTAACCTCGCACAACTGAAGTCTCACACTTCTCCTCTTCGGTGTCCTTTCATGTGATGGTGATCAGTAGGAGTCTCTCTGCAGGTACTCACTACATGAAAGGTTCCTTTCTTGTCCATTTAAGTGCTGTTGGTGCTGTTTAAGTTCTTGCTTTTATTTAGGACCAGTTCTTATACAAAGCTTCAAAGCTTATAACATCTGATGGCTTATTTATATTTGTATTGTTTAATCTTTGATAATGATGGTGTTGAAAAACCTGCAGGAAAGAGTGCAGAGCTGAAAACATTGACTTGCATGGTAGTGCCTGCGTTGTTCAGGTTATGCAAAGAGACAGATGAAAGTCCATGGCCTAATTCATTAGCAGGGGAATAAAGACAGATTAATTAAAAAAAAAAAAAACAACAAAAGAGGAACAAAAAAGAACAAAAAAGTCCACTAAACCATAAAGCACTCCCTTCCCTACTCGTATGTGATGAAACTCAGATATTTAGAGCGAGGTTATGCACCACTGCTCGTGCTGTATCGCACTGGTACCAGCTCTTGATAGAGGAAACATTGCACAGCTCTCCAGAGAGGTTTGAGTTTATTTTCTAGGTAAAGCATATTAAAGAAAGTTACATATCCAGGCTGAGTCCAAGACTGTAGACCTGGGGAATGTACCCAGAGCAGAGCAGCCCATGAACTTCTTCCAAGATGTCAGTGCAAAAGGTAAATATGAAAACGCAGTCAAGTCTCTAGAAGCTTAAATTTACTATATAAGCACTCTGAACCGAAGAAAGGTTAAGTAATCTGCAAAATTAAACAAAACATTGAAAACAGTGCAGTAGGCTATTGAGTGCTTATTCCTTGGCAGATGAGGCTTTCCATAGCTGGCTACAGCCACCATTGCTGGAGTTCACTGTGTTCTATGCTGAAGAAATATGTCAGCTCCAGAGAACATAGGGCCTGCCTTTATTGCCGGGGTTGGAAGTTTGCCACTCAAAGATCTAATCAGAATTATTTATTTTTTCCGGCACTTCGGAGTAGATACACAAGCTCATTTGTGTATCTGGCATATTTATTTAGCTCTGTTACAGGTTCATCTGGTTACCAATGACCATATACAAGATTTAAATAAAGGTTTCTCCTCCATTAGTGCTGGAAAATGAAGCCAGCTTGTGTAACTTGGAAAAATGGTTTAAAATGATGGAAATTATTCTTGTACGAGGAAGACAGAAATAGCCCAACAGAAGTGTATTCCGCAGTTGCCAGTTGAAACAGCAGCCTATTCTGTGCTGCGCCTTTCACTGACTCATTTCGAGGGTTGTTCTCTAAAAAGAATCCACAGTTAGGCTGAACTGCTGCTTTCTGTCAAGTGGAAACCGAGTGGCTGTTTCGTAGCCTTTTTCCAAAAGCTCCTTTTGAAAGCTGAAACACTGGAGCACAGAGATCTGCCAGAGCCTGCCACTGGGAATGCAGGAATGCAATCCTTGCCTAGTGTCTGTAGGTCCTGCCAGCTCCTCCCTTTCTGCTGGGACAATTCAGATGTTGTAAAACTGGCTATTGCTACCCATGCCATCCGTAGGAGTTCCAGCCAGAGGATTTGTGAAGCCAAATCCATTTGTCACATGTCCGCATCTCCACCAGGATGAGAACATCCCAGAAACAACGTTCAGCAGTCCTGGGACTTGCAGGGAGAGTGTGGCTTGACACACACCTTCCTTCCTACAGAGTGGGATCACCCTGCCATGCTGCTCTGTGTCCCTATACCACAGGATTAGCACTTACAGACCTATCTGCTGCTTTCTATAGAGGTTTCTTCGAGTTGGTTTCAGGACCTCAAGTTTTCTGGGCACAGAACTACCACCTAAATTGATGCTTTTAGGACAATGCAACCACCTCTGCATGGGAGACCACACAATGGCAGTTCTTGCTGAGACTGACAGAATTAAGCTGTGGGTAGGGGGAAGACAGTTTCTGACCCTGTGCAGAATATCCCTGCAGTTCCTTTACACTTCAGGAGGGCAGCCAGAACCTTGGCTACTCCCAGTCAATGCTGTTCTTACTCTAAGATTCCTGAGGAGCAAGCCAGGAGAGAGGTGGTCTGTGAGGCATTAGCCAAAGAGCACTCATGAGACAGTGGCTGAGTTTGTCATTATTATAGCTGAGCTACTCCAACTCGTGATTGGTTTTATTCACAGCCTAATATCATAAAAATAATTTAAAGCCACTCTGCTAGACCCAGGTAGGGCTGTAGTCCCTCAAGTAACATTCCTTATAATCAAATGATGCATTAGATCTGGGAATCAACAACAAAACTCCCCATTTCACTGAATTACATCACACCTCACTACATTTTCACAACAACATTCAAAGATTAATGGCAAACTAAAATACGTATTTATGTACTTTAAACACATAACCTTAAACAGATTGTGGAATGTCCACCGTGCTTTTCAAAACTGCATTCTCACAGGCCAGCAAGCTTCTATGAAACTCTCACCAACCATGATCAATCATGGACAACCTTTTATGGCTAGAACTGAAGATTGTCTTAATATTTTATTATCTGGGGGTAGTAGGAAATACAAAGAATCCCTGAAAAACTCTTCTTAAGGCCCACATAAGCCCTTAGCAGTATATAGACTTCAGGTCCCGAGTAAAGTGTATCTTATGGACTTCTTTTTTACCCACATGAATTTCAGTCAGAGCTGGGATGGACAGAGGAAAGAGTGGGAGAAGGGAAAGTCTTATCCCTCTTTCACTCCCAGTTCTGCTCAGTTCATTCATTTCACTATGTGCCTGTGTCTGTACAGTGTATTTTCCTCTCCCAGGTCAGGCTGCATCCACCCCTGATCATACACTTTAACCTCTTTATGCCCCTGGGACAATTGTTCATCTCACTTCCAAAATAGCACTGAGTGCTCCAAAAATTACCATGGCTTCTCTTCTGGGACACAGACAATGTGGCCTCTGTCAAACTGTTTATTTATAATACATGTTAAAAGGCCTCTGACATCCCAATCAGTAGGAAAATGAAATAAATATTGATTTCTTACAAGCTGTATGAATCTTTATACCATTAGGGAGAGGAGGGAAAATAGAGGCTTTAGAGACTATCAGAGCAATGACTTTTGAATCTTAGTCTGGAAATAGCAACACATGCACAAAAATACATGTATATTTAACAAAAAAGGATCTAAAACATATTTTCTACATTTTTATAATCTGAAAGCTCTCAAGGCATACTGAACACAAGTATCTTTTTGTTTACAGAGTATATCTTGCTTAATAACCCATCCACACAGAGCATTTTGGCTTATAAATAACCACTAAAATGAAGGCTGTCTAACAGAGCATAGATGTAGATGATTATTAATGTTAACACTTCGCACCTACACAGTCTAGGAGAGTCTCACTCAGAGGTCCATTGCATTTGTGCTACGTCTTCCTATAACATCTATATTTGGTAAAGAAATAGGAAAAGTCACTGAAGCAAATTATTCTTTTCCTCTCTAAGCAGAATTTAGGAAAATGATATATTATATAAATTTGTACAGAGGAAAAAACTGCTTTCACAAAAATCAGTTTCTGAGGTATTTAAAATTCTCTTACTCGACTCATTTAAAAAGCAGTATTACTGCTACCTCAAATTTGCTAGAAAGAGAATGACAGATCTGTCCTGAGTTTCAAACAGCAGACACTTGTTCATTGTTCTTTCCTAATGAAATACCAAATTTTCACTCACGTTTGGAAATCAAATGACAAAATCCTTTGACTACAGCTATGTACAACAAAGGCACTAATTAGAAATTTTCCTGGCAAATGACACAGCCAAGACTTATTTCTGTTCAAGACCGTAATATTTACACACATTAGGGTAAATAAGAAATGCAGAAGACAAGGATAATCAGCCATCTTTGTGCAACCTAAACATTTTTACTCTCAAATAATCTGTACCTTGTTTTTTTTTTTTCTAATTTCCATATAAAAAGTGTACTTTCAAATTTTCTAAAAAATCCCAGTAGCATCTTCTACTGCCTACCTTCTCCTAGGCTGCAAACCTCGTCCTCCTGTATGTTCTCCATGTCTGAAAACAAATGCCTTTTGTTTGAATTTATCCAATCACATCACTTTTGTTTTTGTACCCATCAGATTTCACACTCAAGCTGAGAATTTTCATTAAGGTCTGCAAAAGGACAGATTTTGGGACACAGGTAATCACGATTCCTTTATTCTACCCCAGTACCACAAAACATTCTGGGAAATGTAAACTTTCCAAAGCCTTTTGCCGATTGAACATTTTGATTTAGAACGAATCAACCGTCCGTCAGTTGTGCTGGTTTGTGCTTTTAAACATAAACTGTATCTCTTTCTTCTCCTGGTAGGAATCCCATTTCACACGTAGGCTAATTAACTACAATTTAGACTGAAGTAGGAATGATTGCTCTGCTGTAATGCTGCTGTTTCTTAGCAACCGTGAAAGATATGGCAAAGGATGTGGAACAGAGACCCAAATAACATCATTTCCAGACTGAGAACTTCCACCTAGACTAACCTACCAGTGGGACAGTAAATTAATTTTAAATTTCCATTTGCCTACTCCAGTGCTATGTCTCTTGCAGGCTCTAGCAGTGTGATTTTTTATAGTGCAAGATGGCACTTAAGCATTTAACTTCCCCAGAGCTGATGATACCTGCTATCTACTCCAAATAAACTTGTAAAATTTCATTAGAAAAATGTTTTCCTGCATCCTTCCCACATAATGACTTATGTCTAGCACTAATTCCTCGCTTGGTGGGAGTTTTACCAATGTAAAACTTCAAGATTAAGCCTTGCTTCAGTGTTACATAATAAACTAAGATTTATTTTATTAATAGCAAGTTGGTAGTTATGTTTTTCTACGTAACACTCACAAGGTATTTTTAGCGCTTATATTGCCTTACTCTGATTTGAAGATACTTATTTCATCTATTAACCAGCATTACACTGCAAGACAAATGGAGCTGTCACTGCTTTTCAAAATTATTGAAAATTTGAAAAAAAGTCTGACAGCTGAAAGTCCAATATAAAATAGAATTTCTTTAATACTTTCAGGATCTTTTTATGATTTGCTCAGTAGTTCTACTCAGCAATTGCTACTTGCATATGATGTCAATAGGGCAGATTTAATTTTTATTCTGGAAGAAACGGCAGATTGGTCTCTGTGATCCTATTTATATTCTACATTTTGAGCACGGGAATGACTGAAGTGGAACACCAAAAAAGTTTAAAGTACCAAAGTGGGGATAAAAATTAATGGCCAAAAATAAGATGAACTGTGTAGTCACATTTTGGTCTGTGTATCTGAGACAGACAGAACGTGCAGTCATAGGAGACACACAAGGTAACACTGCTTCTCCTCCCAGCCTCTGGGAGCTGGGAAAGACCCAGCTGGAAGGGATGGACATCTGCCTACGTACTGCTAGTCTTATGGGTAACCTGAGGGTCACAACCCCAGGCAGGATGCAGAATTCCTACGTCTGCACCTCCACTGTGCAAGACAGCGCTGCAGCCTGTCATGGCAAATGCATCTGGCACAGAGGGAAGAACAGTGGTGCCAGGAGGCAACGTGGTCATCTGCCAGCCTTTCTGCAGAGGGACCTTCCTAGGAGAGTGCCCTGGCCAAAGCATGTTGCTGCTGCCTCGCCTGTAGCACCAGGTGCTCCTCATGGGCGCAGATGGGGCTGCGCTGAGCGGCTTCACCTGGGGCTTGAAAGGGAAGAGAGGGAGAGCAGGGCGTGGTACTCACTGTGGGGCAGTGGGAAGGAGAAGGTGGTTGCAGAAGGCTGGAACGTGGGACACACAAGTTGGAAGGTGGGTGTGCAGCTCCTTGGTACTGCTGGAATGTTTTCTTGCTTGGGAGAGCTCAGGCTGTTTGTTGCTGGAGGCTGTGAGGAATTGTTTTGCTGGTACCACAGTGTTCTCTGTTCTTGTCTGGGTTTTTGCTGCTGTGAGACATCGTGCCTGCAGGCCTCATGTACTATTGCAGGCTGCACAGAACAGTTCCCAAGTGGGACCAAGGCTCCTTCCAGCCTAGCACACAGTCTCTGTGGGGGACAGCAGCCTTCTCACAGCACTGCTGGGTCTGCATAGGGTAGAGGTTCTGTGGTCCATTTTGTTGCTCTGGCAGCAGGCACAGGTGGAACCTGGGTTTGTCTGGATGGTTACAACAGTTTTGTGTTGTTATCTCATGGAACTGAGAATGGATCCAGCTACTTGTATAGGTTGATTTTTTTTTTTTTTTTTTGCTTAAAGAAGCTAAATGTAAAAATCTGACACTGTAATTATTTAGTCATAAACTTATAGGGGCGTCTGGCATGGCATTTGGCAAAGTCCTGCACGAACCAAGGAGTCAACTCTGCTGGCACTGTGTGTGGGAACACATCCACCAGCCTGTTTAACTATGGATTTAAAGGACATCTCTTTACTCCATGACTTTAGAAGCAAGGTTAGTTTGGCAGCGTTTGGATTTTGGCTGGTTTAGGTTGTGTGATTTTCTGGGGTTTTTTGTTTGTTTGCTTTTGTGTTTTGTTTTGCATTTCTTTTTCCTTTTGGTTGGTTTGTTGTTTTTTTTCCAAGCATAGATTCTTCAATAGTTTGAAAGAAAGAGAGGAAACTGTTAACTACTATAAGTGCGTGCTCCGTGCTCAGGAGGTGTTCACAGAAATGGTGTTCTCTTGCAGTGCAAGTTCACATGGTCCTTGGAAATATCATTGCACTATATTTTAGCTGCTTTTGTTGAGGTATTTTATTGTCATCAAAGAGAGCAATGAATGTGTAACTCCTTTAACATTCAAATGAATATCATCAAGGCTTGATTAGTTTATTTCTGGCAGCAGCACAGCTAAACATTATGCCAGGTGCTTTGTCTGGTAGTCTTGTTCATGCATTGTACTTCAGTAATTTTGCTCTGATGTGCTTTCCTTGTACAGCCCCGAGTGACTTTGTAGCACACTCCTTGACAGGAAAAACTACTTTTCCCTTGTCTCCTCTGTAGACAATAAAACTTTAGGAAACTTCCCCCCACCCTTGAGTCGGCTTAGACTTTTCCAGGGGAAAGTTATAGCACTATGAAAAAGGGAGTAAAGCTAACTATAATTCATAGGTTTTAACTTTTTTTTTTTTTCTGGTTAAAAATCAGATTCCTAAGACAGATGGTTTGTTTAGTCTATCTTATTTGACTTCAGGAACAGTTCTATTTTAGTAAGACTTTTATGTCTCTGCTATATATGGCTTTGTTATACCAAGATTAAAACCAAAAGTCCAGATGTTTAATGTATAAAATTACATTGTCTGGCTTGACGGAAAGTGAATCTGGTCCTCAGCAACTACACTTGGTATTAATTCATCTCCTGGCCTCACTGCACTGCTGAACTGTAAAACGACACATAATCAGTCTGCAGGCTGGGAATAGAGGGTGTACTTTTAATTGAAATCCACATTCCTTTTTTCCAAGTGTAATTTACACCCACAAAGTGCTTCTAGTGGGTATTAGGCAAGCTGTGTCTACAGCCATCTCTGGGAGATAGTTGTATTTTAGTGTAATTGAAGAGGAGGAAGTTTGCCGTTAGGTGTCAATAACGGCTTGTGGCTTTATGATGTGTAAATACAAACGTTATTGACAGACCTCCAAGTATAATTTGCTGATGATTTGGACTGGCTCTTTTTCTGCTTTAAAGCCAGCTGGCACAGAAGGTGACTGCACCTGGAGGAACATTAGCTCCCGGAGAGGTGAGGGCAGTGCACAGTCTGCAGAGCAGAGACTGCTGTAGCAATTAAGGATCAGTAACACCTGAGGTGATGCTGGGAGGAATCAGTCTGAATTGCATCCGGGGAGATGAGAATGGATTGTGAAAGTGATCTGACAGCATGAGGTACACACAAGTGCTGCACCCTGATCGCGTGGTTTAACACGATCTGTGGTTTTAGTCTTGCTACACAGAGGAGGGAGAAGAATATTTAAGTGGTTTAATTTTTTCAGCTGTGTCTTTCTGGGTCTCTGCAACTGAACTGTGTGCCTTTACACTTTGGAAAGCCGTGTTTGTGTTAAAAATCACCTGCAACTTGGTGATTAGGTAACTGATGAATGAAGAAGGCTCAGAAGCTCTAAAGCTGCAGCTGGCAAGAGGTGTCTTGCCAATGTTAGGATTAGGGGTGCTTATACAGGTATTAACTGAAGTAATGACACTCTCCAGAAAGATTGGAGGCTCTATCTAAAAGACTATCAGTATTCACAAAGAGATGGAGTTGAGGACAGAGTTTTGGCAAAGATTATTCTGTCTATTCACATGGAAAGAGAAGACAGGTTTGGTGTAGAAAGTTGTTTTGTTTGTTTTGGTTTTTTTTTTTTTACCTCACTGAGTTAAGCTTTAAATTGCTGTGTATTGTTTCAGTGCCACAGAAACCTGGAGTTGAAGGAACAACCTTTATATCAATCATCTAATCCACTCCTTTCTCTGAGAGAAAACTAGCAGGCTAGAAGAGATGCTTGTCTGATCTATTTCTAAAGACCAGCTTTCTTTTGTAGTTTAACGCAGTGCTTGCAACTCTGACAGAAAGGTTTTCCTAATGTCAGGCTAAATCTCCTTTGCTGCAAATATGCTGAGCACTTCTTGTTCTGTCTCCAGCAGACATCGATCCCTGCGTGCAGTAACAGATTTTAGCGTTCTTCCAGTATGTGTGTGTGTGGAAAACATGGCTCTGCTGTGATCTATTTTTGTAGATTAAATATATACTGATCTTGAGAAGTGAGAGAATGAAAACAACATCCACTACAGCTGTTTACTAGTAAATATTCAACCTGTGTTTCTACAGACAGAGCTCTGTTAATCAAAAACTACACCTTAGATGGATTTGATTTTGGAGTTTGTTATATTTCAGGCCACGTTTCATCTGGCTTCTTAGAATTTGAGGGTTAGTGACAGGTTACCGGTCCTTGTCACCTTTGAATGGGCTTTATTATTTCTTCCACCTAGATGAAGCAACATAGGGCAGATGGTTTTAAAGCACAAATTCACACCCTAGAAAGCCAGCTTCCTGCAGAGAAGTCTTAACAGACAGGATTGGAAAATATCCATATTCCTTGGCCTGCACACAAGTTATCTTGGCAGCAAGTAACCTCATGAAAATATTAAGGTGTAGGTGGGTTATATATGTAAAGTCCACACAAACTGTTTTCTGTGCAAGAACTGAAACTTGGGGTATAAGGCAAAGTGACTCTGTGTGCTATGAGGAATACTTTTCACTCTGAATTACAGTAGGTTTCTTAGGGATGCTGTCTTTCACCATGGTGTATGTGTATGATGGTCATGGAAGAAAGTCTGAGTCCTATCACTTGATCAGGATCTCTTTTTGTGCTTGATCCCACCTCTGTATTTTGAAAGACTTCTATTGAAAAATACGCCAGCAGCCATAAGCAGGTTAAATCTGCCCAAATTTTTTTCTGGTAAATTCTCCTTGGGTGAAAGGCTTTCCTCATTTCAGTAAGACTATATTGAAGGGAAAAGCAAAACAAAGCTACACATGATAATTTCAAATTGTGGGGTCTATTTTTATTCCAAACATATTTTTGCTGCCAGAAAGCTAAACAGTTGGAATCAGAAGCAAATGGAAAATGTAGGAGCAAACATAAGTGTGTCTCTTGAGCTAAATTGCTAAAAATATGAATTTTCTACTTTTGTTTGTAGCATTCCTTTGTTGCCTTACAATATGCAGTAGCACTGCTTATTGAAAAAAATATAATTGCAGTCCTTGGTTTAATATAACAAAAAGTCGAGTGTGGTTAAGATAAATTAGTGTTCAAGCTCCAGTCTCTTTCACAGAAGACAGACTTCTGAAAGACCTTGCTGAATGCATTTATATATTTTTCATATTTAAAAGGATGTACTAACTGCAGAAGTGCATTTTTTTTTCTCCTGGGTATGGAAGCCCTCTCATAATATACCTATAAAAATATGTTCAATGACCATGCTCTGCACTGATCCTAGTATTTACCTGCTTTTAATAAAACACCTTGGGGTTCTTACTGCACAAATGTAACAAAAGACACTTCTGATCTAAAAATAGTAAAGGTAAACAGACAAAGAACACCAGGAATGGGAGGAGAAATAGATGCAACTGAAAAACTCGCTTAAGGCTGTGATTAAGACCCTGCTGTCAGCCCAGTACTTCATCCACCAGATTCTGAAAGGTCATCATATGGGAGGTTGCACAAAGAAATTAGCCTGATATCTTTACAATGTCCTTAAGTTTCCAGTCCTGTTTGCTTTGAAATTCAGGAAGGTGTTACTTAATGGAAACCTAAAGTGACAAAGTTTATTCTAAAAGATATAGAAATGACAGATACCTTTTACAATGTACTAAAGTGATGAAAAAACTGTCCATATGGAAGTGCAGGTTTAATATGAATACATATTATATTATAGTCCAGACACCTAGCAAGTTGTTACAGGAAGAAAGGAATCTTGCCACTGTTGGTTTTTGTTTGTTTGTGGGGTTTTGTTGATTTTTTTTTTTAATGATGGAAGAACTTATTTGGGTATTTTCTTTTCGTCTTTTTCCAAATAAGTGTGTGAAAACACAGAGAAGCTTCCCAAATACTGCCCTTCTCTGTTACTTTGCACGTGTCTATCCCTGAGTTCTCTGTCAGAACGGCTCTGAATTACATAAACCCCAATCAACATTCCATCTGCTGAAATCTAACATATCTCGGCATATCGTAGACTCCTCCCTAAGCCCTCTCACTGTAGCCATCGAATATTTCCTCTGTGATGTCCATCCTACCTGAGTGATTGTGCTGTCGCAGAATCAGTTGCCCTGCTTTTCCTTGGCTCGGGTAGTACTGTCCTGAGATTAATTTTTATTTGTTATTTCTCTGTAAATTGGTTAGTTTAGACAACCTAGCTTCTGTTTCCCCCGTTATGGTCATGAAAGCTGTGTCTATATATGAGCCCAAATGAAAGTAACTTTGAATACCAATTTTGTGTTATTTGTGTACCCCAAAAACCAACACAAAAAAATCCAGTAAACCAGGAAAAAAACCCACAAAACCAAATAAAACCTACTCCAACTCCTAGCACAATTCAGATATGCTACTCTCAAGGTCTAAGAAAAAGCTGACAAAAGTCAAGATGCAGGTTTTTTTCCCCCCTTAGCAGCAGCAGCTTTGTGTGCAGGTCTCTGTAGGGAGGCAGCTTCCCAGCCACGCTCCCAGGGGCGGCTATGGGGGGCAGAGACTGTTTTATCCCAAATAAGTCTGCAATTCTGATGGCACAAGAATGCCCTGTAGCATTCTTTCCTTCCCCAGAGTTGTTATTCCACACTGTACCTCTCAAGAATTGCAGAGTCTACACGTTCTATGACTTACTGAGGTTGTGGAATTTGTTTAAAATACTTAAAACTTAGCTTTAAAGTGTTAGCTACTGATGTGTGTGCACCTCTCATTCAAGATAACAGGGAGTGACCATCACTAGAGTGAAAAACATGAGCCAACAGGATAATGACTTTCATTCTGCATAACACTGCTCTCTTTACCTATGGTTGCTGATGTTCTGTGTGTTCTTATGAAGGAAACTGCTTTTTTGTTGTTTGTATTTCTGCCTCCCTAGGGATGATGTCAAAAAACCTACTGAAGTCTGTGACTTGAAAGTCTTCAGCTTTTCTTCTATATATAGCATTTCCTTACTTAGGGAAAATTATTTTTGTCCACTTCACATATGTATAAAAAAACCTTAGTCATATTCAATCACATGATGTTTGTATAAAAAAATGTTTTCAACTCAAAAAAATGCTAGACCAAGGCAAGTTAAATTCTAGCAGATAGCTGTAAAACTTCTTTGGCAACAAAATTACTGTGGGCTTTACGACATCATGTATTTTTATCACTTTATCATGGTAAAGAAGCCACATTGCTTTAAAAGCAAGCTAAGTACCTATTTAAAGATTTGTTTTCTGTCTCTTTAATAACATAGGATCTGTAGTGCAGACAGTTTGTATCTTAGTCACTGATGTAGTGACTAAGCATAGGCATCTACTGTCCCTAAATTATAATCTGTATTAAGAAGTCTAACTATTGCTTTAATGCCAGTAAAAGAGAGGAAAGAAGTGAAGTATTCCAAAATCAGTTGTTTAACATTATGGCACGTGTGCTATCTGAATTCCATAAAACGTGGCTATGAGGAAAAAGGAACTCTACAAATAGAGAAAAGCTTCTCAATAACAACTGTATATAATGAAACCACCTCTTGCAGTCTGTGGTTGCCTGCATGGGTTGGTTATTTGCAATGTCTAGTCATGCTTTACTTCAGTGCTCAGCTCAGAGGTATTTCACATGCACACTTCTAATGCTTGTCATTGACTGCAGTAGCTTCAAGGAAATTAAAATATGAAAATATGGAAAACGTTGAATAATCTCTCCCCCACCATTCCCCTAAATTCTCTTCCTACACGTCACTTGTCTCTTTCTCAACACTACTCAGCTGTTGCTTAGGCAGTATTTTGCTCTAGAAGTTCTGAAAGGTAAATACACAGAGCTCTAAACAGTGTGAGAGCAACTGTTACTCATCTTCTGTACATGGATGGGCAAGGGCAGACACAGCTCTTGGGAATTTGAAAGCTGCACAGGTATTCTGACTGCAGAATCAAGTGATGTGAGCGTGTGTCCTGCTGCACCACACTGTGCAGACGGGGCAGAGCTGTGCTCCCCTGTCTGCGGGCAGGACTGTGTCCCCCTCCTGTGTTCTGGATGAGCACACAGATGTTGCTGACTGAGGACCAATGAGATGGGTCTGACAGAGTTAGTGATCCAGAGAGAGCTGCTGTGGTGGAAAATGGGGACCCTGTTTCTAGCCACTCAAGGTGATGGAAGAGGAAACTTGGGTGTCAGGGTGGCTGCTGGCCCTCCACAGGGCGGGCTCAGCTCCAGTTTGAGTTTGATTCATCTCAGCCAGCTCAGTAGCCAAGTGGAAAGCTGGATGCAGGTGCTGTGTTGGTGCTCTGATGAGCCTGCCCATTCTTTGCAATTCCTGTGCTTCAGCCCTTTTCCTAAAGCCTCCCTGGGTGTATTTCTGTGCTCTCATCCTTGCCTCATTGGCTGAAGAACACTGAAAGAAGCATTCTTGTCTCAAGAGAAGAAGAGTTTATTTTCCAGAAGCATCTCTTGCCTTCACTGCCTTGTCACAGCTGTTTAAAGCTTCTGATTACTTTCCAGAGGCAACTTCTGTGTACTCAGTTCTACTATTTTTTTTTTAAATGAAAAGATATTGCTACTTTTTGAGAAATACCTATTTGTACACTCAGGTGAGGGAGACCTGCATGCTGTGGTTCATCACAGTACTCTGCAGAGCAGCTAAGCTCTGTCTTCCTTTACTCCTTGTAATTAAGCTGTGTCACTAGAAAACAGTGTCCTCCTCTGACCTTGTTTAATCACTGACAGTCACAGTCAGCTGTGTCTGAGAAATGCAACTCTCCCCTGGATCTGCTCTTCAAGCCTAGTGATTTGATCTTATAGGGGTGAAGATATACTGTCTTTTCAAGTAGTTGTTTGTTCAGGAATGTGCTCTGGAAATAACAGGGAAGCTCTTGTTATCTGTGGAGATGCTATTGTGTTCTCACTTTCTGCCAAATATTGCATCTACCTGTTTCAGCAATTCAAAATTAAATTAACTTTCCTGTTCTCAGCATGCTGTACTAATCAAGATGACACCAAGCCCACTGTCTGTATTGTTTGCCAGAGGAGGCAGGTTAGTTCCTCTGGCAAGGCAAAGCTGTTTCTAGTACCTTTAATTAGAAAGACCAGACAATATCTTACTCCCATCAGTCTTTCCTTTTTTGAAATATAATCTGACAGCATTTGCTCCCTTCCATAGTGGCAGAAATCATAAACCCAGGAGTACTTGAGCAGAATTGAGTTAAGGAAGAAGAATCAGATCAATACTGGAAAAGTTGAGGCTTGGAGAAGAACAGCATATTGGCTGAGGCACAGGGAAAGAGAGATCTATTATATCTTAGAAAGATGTGGGTCTCTGGAGAAATAACACAAATTGTTGGTATAGAAGGTGGGTGGAAGAGAAAGAATTGAAAAACATTCTAGAGGTTAGAAGATGGAGAATATAGCCAAAACCTTGGTATCTGCCTTCCTGCAAGGGGTGTAGGCTTGTTGGCAGCATGGGGCAGTGAACAGGAGGGTGCAATGAGACTTCAGGCCCTTCCCTGCCTTCTGAATGCTACAGCACATGTCATGTCCCAGGGCTCTTCTCAAAGCACGAGGCATTTCCACATGTTCTCTCAGGGTGCAGAGACACCACTCTTGATGTAGTGAAAACATCCACTCTTACAGGCACAAGCTGTTGCACATGGCAACATAACCTTGAAAGAATCTATTTTCTGGCTTCTCATAACTAGGCTTTTAAACACCTAGCACTGAGTAAAATCAAAAGTTCAAGAGAAAGTTGTGCTGAAATGAATGATGCCAACTAGTTAAAAAGAACCCTAGCTCACAGTTTGGAAATTGGCCTCAAAACTATAGGAGATGTCCTGGTGTGGAGGATAAACAGATGCCAGCTGATTAACCACTAAGTACTGGGAGTGCTCTAAGCCCTCAGGCATCTGATTTAATCCAAACTATGAAGTTAAATCATGGAACTATGGAGAACATTGGTATTAATCTGTCCTTAAGACAATTTGTTCTTGGCTTTCCATCAATTCTGTATGATTTCTGTAAGGAGAAGTGTTTTGTGGAGAAATGCCAGCGGTGACTGTTTTGGATGAATATATGGTCTGGGTTTGGTTTTTTTTTGTTTTCTTCTTAGTTGTTTTTGTTGTATTTGGTTGAGAGTTTGGGGTTTTTTTTTGGCAGGGTGGGAAGAGGTGGACAGGAGTGCAGGCAAGAGTAAACTCTCAGCTATATCTGCCCTGAGGATGCAAAGTGTTATGTCATTCCTTCTTATGCAAGATAATCTGATACTGACCTTTAAGAACCAGTATGGAAAGACTCTTAAAAACAAATGCAGGTAAGAGACAAGCCAGAGAAACCTCAGCTGAGGTCAGCCTAGGTTTATACAATAGAAGCTACTTTCTGAAACAGATGAGGTTTAAACACTGAACAGGAACTTCCTGGTAAGTACACCCTGGTGTATTTAAAGGACGCCAGTTAGGCCAAATTTGTAAGAAGGGGCATAGTGGCACTCTCCAAGTTTGTGGAAGTGGTCTTTACATATACTTAGCCTTGAACTTTTTATCCCATTCATAAACTTGCAATTTAAGTCAATATTTTTCCTCACCAATTCTTTATAATTTTCCTAAGAAATCCAGTAGTTGAGCATCATAATGACTGTGCTGATTACTTTTTTATCTACTATTAAACATTTCTAACAGTGGAGATGATTAATGAAATAATGTATAAAAACAGTGAGGCACCAACTATAACTTGCTTTGAAGTGAACATGAAGGTCGCTCTTGATACCTTTAGCCTACTTCCATCTCACTTCTGGGAGTTAGAGGGAAATGATGCACAAATATACAAAGTTAAAATTAACTTCAAGGAGACAAAAACTACAGATGTTCACCTGGCATAACACTATGGCACAGAGCTTTTGTTGGAAAAATAATCTGAAAGATGGTTATCTTAATTTAAAAAAAAAAAAATATCCCCGGCTTTGAAAAGTGTAAGAAACTCAAATTTGTTTGATCTGCATCTGTCAGTGATTTGACCGTGTAAACTATGTGCTCTAAAAGTAAATGGAAAACAATTTGGAAAGGAAACACTAACACAATAATAGTGTTAATACATTTCTCCAAATAGAAGGAGGGAAAATTTAGTTTTTCCTGCAACGTGAGCTACTTGGATAAATAAAGTTAGTGCCAAAAATTTAGATGCTCATTGCTGGTAATGAGGTATTCTGCTAACTTTTACTGCTAGTGTTTCAGAAGATTACTTTTCATAGCAAACTAGCACTAGTAAGAAGACCAAAGAGAATGTCTTCACATGGTCTGTTTCATATCATAGATGGCATAATCTTCCTGCTCTATTTTGTTGGCGACAGATGTTAACCAAAATCTGCATCTGTGCAGAGGGTCAGTCTGTTCCTCTGTAGGAAGGCTGAACAGAACCAACTGATAAAACTTGACATAAACCAGCATCTGTACCAAGGAGGGATTAGTGACCGCTGGAAAGGGCAGCAAAGTGACTCTTGCTTGTTGTCCTCAGCCTTTTTCATTAAGTGTGTCTGCCTTAAAGAGCAGAAAAATCACTGGCTACCACCAGTGTCTGAGCTCAGCTTGGCTTCTGAAGATGATGTTTGAGGTTTGGGCAGTCACAGTTACTGAAACAAGTTAGTCTCAGCTTCCTGTGAGTCTCCTTGAGCTACACTTGTCAGCCTATAAACTGACCTCCCATAATCCATCTGGCAGAGAGTTTTCTGAAGACAAACAATAAATAACGCACTTTTAATTGGGCAAAGCTCCAAACCCGTGTCTGGGCCCAAGGCAGCTGCCCTGAGTGTGGTCCCCAAGCAGTCCAACAGTCTGGACAGCCTTGAGCAGAGCACCAGAAGCTACAGTAATAGTGAAGAATCTCTGCACCCTGCTCGGATCACAGGGTCTGTAAATAAACTGGCACAGAACCTGTTGTCCATGCATCATGCTACCATCTGGATGCAGCCTGCATTCTTTCCCACACTCCAAATGTTGTTTAATTCATACTGGCCACTGTTATCCTCTTTCTCATGCCAGGACGTTTTGTGGGAGGCTATCTGGCATGGGCTGAAACAGTGCCAGGAAGTAAGTATATTAATAGATAAACAGTTTAGAGGATTGTGTACCACTGCTTGGGCTCACAGCCAGGTCCTGCTTAGTTTACCAGATAAAACAATGAGGTCTCCTAGAAAGTTGCAGGATTCTCCTACTTTCTTGGGACCTGGGAGGGCCTTTCACCCCAAGGCTGATGTAGTGGGTTGAAAGCAAATAACCAAAACCTTCTCAAACAGGCCAGGTCTCCAGGAAAACTTTCTCATCTCTCTGTTATACTGTTGTTCTTCTTACTGGACATTTATAGCTTTGTTCTTCTATTACAAACAAAACAAGGTTGACTTACCCTTCCTACCACGACTCTTTAGTCTTTGCTGTAGATGAGATGAAAGGCTAAAAGATTTACGTCTTCAAAGGAGAAGTGTGAGGTTTTTGTGGAGATGCACTCACTGCCTTGTACAGGTCATTCAACCGCTGCCAAAATATCACATTAAATAGAACTTGCTCTCATCCCAGGCCTTTGGCAAGGCAGACAGGAGTGGTCAGTAATTGCTGTGTGGCAGGATATTGCTTCATATTCCTATTTATGAACTTCATCTGCCATCACAAATTCCCACATCAAGCCTTGTCCTTATCCACCTCTCAGAAAAAGTAGAGGCTTTCTGGTCACTGACTGCTAGCAGATCAAAACTTCAGGCAGGGAAATAGCTGGGTTTGGGGCTACGGAGAGCCCCTTAAAGTCATCATTCCCTTAAGTGTAAAATCAACCTCCCTGCCTGAGAAACAGGCCGTGGCTGGCTGCTGCATGCTCTTTGTGTGTCTGGTCTGGGGGGCACTGGTATACTCTGTCCCAAAAGTGAGTAGTTCTGAACTAGAATATAAAATATTTGTGCAGTGAATAAACCTAATGCAACATCCTTCACGTGCCTGCTATCTCAACCTGAGAGAGAGATTCTGCTTCACCTGTGATGACAAGTCCTTCTGAGGCCACATGTTTTCACAGACCACCCTCTCAAAAGCAGGAAGAAACTATCAAAGTTACTGGAAAGAGTGTTGCCTCATGTACTATTGGCTATTGCTGCTTAGCATAGAGCATGATACTGCACAGGTGAGCTTGGGCTTCAACCCAAAGCTTCACCAAGTTCATCTTTCCACTTGATTTTAAAAACAGAAGTCTGAACAAATTAACCTATTGAACCAAATTATTTATTTTTTTTGCCCAAGGTGCCCAGTCAACTTGACAAAAGCATGATTATTTATGGTCTTAAATAAATAAAAATCACCCAAGCAGGCTCTTGGCTCACGTGCTGCCCCAGCTGCTGCTCTTACAGGCAGTTGCTGCCTGCTCATCCCAAAGTGTCTCCTGCCCACTCTCTCTTGGCAAAGAACCTTGGACATGTGCTTGCCTCACTCTGCAGTGTGATCCAAAAAGCCCTGTAAGAGTTTGGTGTGCAGGTTCCCATGGCGTGCTAGTTCATGTCTGTTTGTCCATCTCTTTTTCACTTAGCTTTGTTTTTTCCTTTATTTGCCAGCAGAAAGGGAAAAGAGAGCCCTTTATTAGACAGGTGTTAGAAACAACTTCATAAAAAATTTTTTTACTTTTAAATTTTTTTCCCAGCTTTCATGCCTAGAACATGTTATCTACCACTTCTGCTGGCTTGTCTGAAGTCCAGTCAATATTATTGCATATCTGACTTGGAAATTTCTGTGTAGAATCAAAACAAGGCTTTGATAAATTAAAGCCCTCATTGTGCACACAAGTATTCCTTGGGTCAAAGTGTACCTTTTGTCATGATAGCCATGGCTCAAATGACTGGTGGGATACTGCAAAAAGTTATACAATGCCTAACTGAACTCTTTATCACGCAAGTGTGTTGCTGCTGCCTCAAATAAGTGCTAAATGTGTTCAGTGCATCTTCTAAATTCTTTTATATTTGCAAGAATATATATATTAGCTCTTGAATAGCATTTAACTCTGTAAAACAGTGATTAAAATATGTAACAGGCTTAAAAGATTAACATCAAAAAACTACCGGCCGTTCATATAGCATAATAAATAATTTGCAGAAAAAAATATTTACTAAGCACTGCAAATCAAATATTACAGCTCCAGAGCAATTATTCATCTCTGCTGGGGCTGTTTTACAACAGTAAATAATGTTTAAATCTTTTGGATTTTTTAGTAAGTGTATATTTATTGTTTGGAGTAGAGCTCAGATAATTCACCAAATACATTTAAATGCCTTAAGATCTTAGCTCTGTTGAAGACACACTGGAGTCATATTCAGACTCCCACTGCCTATATGGATGCAAGCCTGGTGATAAGGCTTGTCTTCAAACTGTTATCCATGGCATTATACAAAGTTGTAGGCTCCACAGTGTTAATGCTTAAAACAAAAAAAATCAAATCCTGTCACCACTTCAGAACACAAGTTGGAGCACAAGCTGCTCTCTTTCCTGGGCCAAATGTCTTTTGACTTCTTCTGTGGGAGGAAACCCAAAGAAGGGACAATTGACAATTTGCTCTCCACATTATGTTAAATTTTATGAAGATAATCTGTATTGTTTCAAAGATCATACAGGCAATTGAGCCTCTAGTTATGTTAATAGTGTAACATAATAGTTCTATTAAAATAAACACAGAAATCCATATTGTGACTTAGTAGCTTGTAGAAAGGCTTAAATCAATATTGCACAAAAGCTATATGGCCAAATCTCTGCCTGTTCCAGCCAGGGAACCTAGGACAAGGCACATCAAATGAAGGTCTGCCACCTTTTTTCTCTCACATGCAGAATCTCCAAATCCACTGCAAAATCATTGCTGTTGGTGATGACCTGGATTTTTGTGAAATGTTGCTCTGAAAGATGACGTGGAGGATCATCCTTTCATGTGCCAGGATGCCTATGAGAGAGCTGGGGAAAAGGAGACCATTGCTCTATTGAATAGGTTTTCTAAAAAACCAACCTCTCAGTAGGTGGACATTAAAAAAAGGGAACAATTTTCTATTTTAAGATTACCTGTTCAGTTCTCAAAAGCTCTTCTACAGGATCAGAAAAGGAATGTGACTAGTTGCCTCTACAGTGAAAATCAAGAAGGTTCACTGAGGGTAGAGCTAATAGGCATGTAACTTTTTTCTTTTGCATTACAATATATATATTTCTCAGAATTGTGAAGACCTCTTTAATGCTCGTAATAGGAGTCTGTCTCAGAAGTAACCTTTTTGAAAATCAAAACTTTTTGACCCTACAGACAACTCAAATGCAAAGCAGTAGTAGATGGGTGTGGGACACTTGTGGGAGCCAAGGCTGTGGAGCTGAATGTTCTTAGAGGTGTGGTGCTTTCTGCCTTTTTTTTTGCTTTAAAGTACATTTAACATCTTGTACTGCTCAAATATAAGGAGATCTTTGTTTGTACCAAAGAAATACTGAGATGCTTTTGTGACAACATGTTCAGAATAAACACAGAAAAAATACTTCTGCCTCCTTGGAGACGCGGTTTTAAGTGGGCTATTAAAGGAAAGGAGGCTGCTGGGATCTTGGAGCAAGACTCCAGCTGGTTCTTGGAAACCAAGCATGTGTGGCAGAAGGTGGGGATGTACTAGGTAGCCTCCTGCCCCATGCACGCCCATGTGAGTCTCAGGAATGGCAGTTCCACTGGGACGTGGCAAAAGGCTGAATAAGTATTACAGGAGTAGTGCAAACTCATAAATGGGTGATGTTTTAAACACCTGTGATACATTAACAGCATGGATCCCTGGAGATAAACTGCATCATGCTGGGCTTGAACAACTGGACAACCTAAGCAGTGGGCAAAAGAGTTTTAACTCTGTAAGATGAAGTCCTTGCCTTAAAAATGGGGAAGTTTAATGATGGGTAATGAAGCAAATAACCTAAACATTCAAGTTGCTGTCACTTTTGGTACCAGCTCCAAGCTGTTCTAAAATCAGTGGCCAAAACTGAACCATTACTAGGACTTCATGCCAAGTTTTCCTCTGAGGTGCTGTGCTTGCCCTGTGAACTGCAGGCAGACTCGCCCTGGTCAGTGGGATCTGTGGGGTGTGCACCTCCCTGCACAAGGTGGTGACTGAATCCCACACTACAACCCCTCAGCTTCTGTGCCTGCAGCAGTGACTGACAGCCTGACTACTGAACGCCCACGAACAGAGCGATGCTGCACTGTACATATGGCAGAGCACAGAAAAAAAGACCAAATGAAATCTAGCAAAAATGTATTTTTCAGAAGAGGATGGGGGGTACTAGCAGCAAGTAATTCTGTAGTGCAGAAAAAAAAATTACAGCTGGTTAAGACAAAACAACCGAGCTTTCATTGTATTCCAGTTTTATTCTACTGCATAGGCATCTGCCATGTATGGTCAAAATACCAGATTTTTCTTCTCAGTACAAAGAAGGAATAGAAAAGAGGAGAGGAGACTGATGAACATCAACTCTTGGCAGCTAGCAAGTGATGACATGAAAAGCACTTATGGCAGTCTCTAAGCATAGTTATTGTTAATTTATTTGAAAGAAAAACCTATTCAGAACAGGAGTAAGTTGTTGGCAGCAGCTATGTTATACTAATTTGTTTATAAGTCTAATGTTTGTAACTTGCTCTTCATGCACATCTTGGAATATTTATTTGGATGAAAAAGTGTAGCTGTTGGTGGTCTTTGCTAGTAAATTCAGCCTAACAGAGTTCTGTGAATACAAGGAGCTCTGTGACTTGTTGCTAGTCTTATTTCATTCTCTAGATCTCAAGTAAGAAAATACAAAGCAAGATATCAAGAGTAAATACCTCTAATATTTAAAACTGAGTTGGATTTAAGATTATGCTATAAAATGTTCTGCTGAGAGACTAGACAGGGTAACACCTATTTACCTCTACTTCCTACTGCTGTATTAATAGGATAGTTAAAATGTTTCACAAAATACCTGGTGCTTTTTCCCCCGCCGTAGTTAGAATATTGTTTGGTGTTGAAATCCTTCCTTTTTGATGGTGCAGGGAGGTGTGAGCTGCTATAAAATACTTGTCTAAACTGGTCTGGTAACGGTGAAAACATTTTTCTCAAAGATCTCATAACACAGCAACTTTCTGTTTGGATTTGTTATAATCACTAGGACTATTTCAAACATCATTCCAGTTGTGCTTACTTGCATCTGATCCCAATTAAATGACTTCAGAGAAGATGCCTGTGACTTCCACCATGGGAAGCTGGAGGTCAAACAGGTCCTTTCAGCACCTGGTGACAGTGACAGCCCAGCATCTGTCGTGTGCCAGCCGTGCGTGTGACACCCTTGCAAGGCCCTCTGCTGCTGGCAGGGTGCCACCGCCGCCGACCCCGGAGTCGAACGCCCCGAGGTGCGCGTGGGGAAGGGGGTGGCCGTGAGCTGACAGCAGATCTCCGGGGACCAGCAGAGGGACTGTGCTGTGCTGATAGCGCGAACCTACCTCTGTGTGCGCTGAGTTCCACACGAGTTTGTATTTCTCGCCTACCCTGTGTGCTGAACTAGGCGCATCAGCCATGGTCTCGTCTGAGTAGGTCCGAAGAACGTGGAGACGTGGAAATGCCAGGAGGGATTTCTATTTCCCCCCCACCCCCTACCGTCTCATCTAAGAACTATGTGGGTTGCGGCAGCCAGACAGCATGTTTTTCTGACAAGTTAGGACTTGAAAACAAAAGCCTGGGGGCCCTGCGTGCCAGCCCCGGAGCGGGGTCTCTCCAGGCTCAGTGGTCCTGGAGCGACAGCGGAATAGCCATGACCAAACCCCAGAAACTTTGCATCCTCTGGGTATAAAGCATCACATTGCGACAGCACTGCGATTTAACCGGCTGTCACGTCGCAGGCGAGCTCCTCAGAGCAGCTCTCCCGTACCCCGGGCAGCCGCACCCCTCCAGCCCGCGGGGTGTCCATGCCCGAGCAGCCGACGGAGGGGCGGCCGGGCAGGGCAGGGGATGCTCGGGGCCGCTGGAGCGGGACTCGCTCTCCCCTCTCTCTGTCCTCTCAGCCTCGCAGCGCTGCCCCGGAGCTGCCTTGGATGCAGCGAGAGGGTCCCCGATCCGTTCCTCGGCGCGCTCGCCCCGGTCCCACCGCTCGGGTGGCTCCGTTCGGTCCGTCCGTCCGTCCACCCCCTCTTACCTGCGGGCGAGACCGGCTCGCCTTCGCTGAGCTCCCCGGAGTCCGAGTCCATGCTGCGGGTACCGGCGGGGCTGCGGGACCGAGGGGCCGGCGCTGGCAGGGGGAGCGCCCGGAGCCGGGGAGCGGAGCCCGCTGCCTCCTCCTGCGCTCCGAGCGCTGGGTCGGCGCCACCACATGCGGCCACCCCGCTCAGTGCCATTGGCTGCGGGCGGAGCGGGGCCGGGCGGGCGCGGCGAGGGCGGAGGCAGCGGGGGCGCGGCGGAGGAGCGGCTCCTGCCCCGGCTCTTACACAGGTCGGGCTGCCCGGCCCCTGCCCGCCGAGCCCTGCGCCGATGCGGGACAAGTGCCGCCTCCCCGCCCCGCAGGTCGCTCCAGGGGAAAACGCCTCTGGGCGCAGAAGCATCTCCCGTCTGATTTTTTTCCACCGCTCTTCCTGTGAGCATCTCCCCTGACCTTCTGCCTCGTCTCTTTTCGCTGGTTCGGTATCCTTAATGATGTGTCCTCAAAAATTAGTGATTAGAACTGTGGAGGCCGACGGGGAAGTGCCAGTTCTTGCTAGGTATTAGTGCCTAGAAGCATATTGAAGGACTCAGATCTGCTGCTGCCTGTGTGTACGTTTTTCTGAGGGAGACAGTGCAATATGTGGTAAATGAAAGCCATATGAAAAAAAAAGAGCCAAATGAAAAAAATTAAGATCTTTTTGAACTATTGAGTCTGAAAAACTTAAAAGCTGAACTTTGCAGGCTTTGCTCCTGCCCTACAAGCTACTCCAGTCATGAACCATCCCTTAATTCAGATGGCTGAGGCCACTTGTTAAGCTCTGAGGGATCTTTCTTCCCCTCTGCTTTTATTCCTTTCTGTTTTTTTCCCCTGTTATAGACCAAAGATCACTTTAAATCTAGCACAAAAGTCCCTGGAAAGTAGCAGCAAGAGTACTTTTCCAACTGGAAACCAGCTGCTGACCTAAAACAGACTTTGGAGATCCATTAGACATATCTATAGATATGTCACACCCTAAAAACCAGCTAGTTTCTGCAGCATACTCAATCTCCAGCCAGAGTTTTATGCCTGTAGCTGTAGACTACAGATATCTTTACTCTGTAGTTTTCTCCCCCAAAACTATACTGATCTTTGTTGCTGGAGAAAGCAATGTCTGGATGCTTCTTTGCGTCTGCATACAGCAAAATATCTATCACATCAGACTAAGCCTGACACTCATGACAAGTGTGGAGACTTTCTTTGTTAGAATATAGCATGACATTAAAAAAAAAAGGTCTCTCTTTAAACTCGAAGGGCCCTGTCAGATTCTTTTCAGTGATGGCTTCTTCTGTGCAATGCTAACTGTGAGAACTAGAACTACAATACTAAAAACAAAGCCAGAGTTTGTCTTATGTTCAGAGGTGAATCTTAACATGCTTCCCTGCCTTCAAATCAGGTTGAGTCTGAAGAGATAGAAGACTTCAAGCTTTCTTTCTCTGGAACACACAGGCTGCTATGTTCAATTTAGTCACAAAAATCTTCATCCTCTGGAGTGAAAAGTTAATTGTTAAACAGTTTGGAACCTTGCTGTCACAACCTGAGCATGTACACTTAGGGGTTTTATTATATGAAAACAAATTCTAACTTCTGCTTGTAATTGTTTTCATTAAATTTAAAATGACATTCCAAATACTGCTGATTATAACCTCATTTATGAGTACATTATAAAAAAAAATCTAAATTTGAGTGATTCTATGCTTGCCAGTGCAAAAACTGACTGCAGAATATGTGATAATCTACAAGCGTAATATAAACAACATACCAACAGAAATAACATAGCAACAGAAAAATCCCAATATTAAGTCACAGAAATAATCTCAGATACCACACTAAGTACAGAATCTGAGAACTGGAAAGAGTTTAGTCTCTCTCTCTCTTTTTTTGTTGTTGTTTGCTTTTTACCAGCACAAATGCAACCTAAAAGCACCCTGATAAGAGCAGTTTAAGTCTAATAGGAAGAGCATGTTTGTATTTAAGTGCAATTAATTTAAGTATTTAAGTGCAATTTTCTGAACTGTCTTTAATTGCTAGAAACACCAACAGTAATTTCTAACCTGGACAAATTCTGACTTTTTAATGACAATAACTGTGATGAGATAAGCAAAAAACCCCAGTGTTTTTTATCAGGGATGTGTGTACAGCAGAACACTTCCAGCTCCCCCACTGGCCAAGGGGGGTTGTCTTGTATGGTGTATTTTGAGTCATGGACTGCAGCTGTGGGTGCCTCTCTAAGATGTCCTGGCCACTGGCCTTACCCTACTTTCTATGTGGGATTTTCTGTGGGTGCATTGCCTTTTCTGTAATTGCAGTTAATTTTTAAACTCTTGAATAGTCACACTTCTCTGCTACTGATCATAGTTCAGTTAGTAGAAGGAGAGATTTTCATCTTTCAGAGGATCATGAAAAATAGTCTTAAGATGGAATAGTTAAAAGGAAAATCAAGTCCCACTTATTTTAATTCTTGTCAGTTTTTTAATCCTTGTATAAAATAACCAGACTAATAAATATTATGATGGAAATGGTATAATTTAATCAATATCATATTACATCATGCTTGTGATATATACATTAGGCATTCTCATTACTATGCTGTAATTACTTACTATTTGACAGTAAATGCTGCTTCAAGATTGCTTTCCCTTTTTATTGCTGCTAACTGTAAAGCATTTATAAAAGTTTTCAGCTGTAACAGAATGAGCATATTGTTTCATTTCAAAACATATGGTTAGAATTCAGATTTTTTTCCTTCTCAATGTTCTCTGCCCAGCACAGTCCAGCACTTGGTTTAACATGTGACCTGGAAAATTCCATATGCTTAGAGCTCTGAACTTCATAGTTTCCACTCATTATAATACTGGTGCAGAGAAAAGCACAAAAGGTTTATTAACAGCAATATATGTACTAGCTGGATGCATGTTAAATGAAACTCCACATGGAGAAAGTTGGCGTTTCATGAGTTATTTGTTTTTTGCATTTAGTACAAACAGTGTAATTCCGTATTCATGGTTATAAGCTAAAGCCCTGTGACTGTAGCTCTCTGACTGTGTCCTTTATTACAAGGATTGGGTTATTTAGAATCTGGAATGTTTTTCTCTTGAGGCTCAGTTAATATTTTTGTCTGTAAATCTCTACAGAGATGACTTACCAGGGGTAACACAGATGATTGGAGCTGCCCCACGTGTTCCATGTATTCCCAGTTACCTGATGCTGTCCTGTAGCGGCTACAGCTCTGTGTGGCTCCTCCATTCACATTTCAGCTGCATCTGGTCTTGATCTTCATTCCATATGGAACTTAGCTGAAATCCTCCTCTGCCCACTCATTGTATGAGTGCTGGGGATCTGCTTTTGACAGCTTTTAGGATTCATGCTTCGCTTTTCCCTTGGCAAATCTCACTTGCATGTTCACACAAACAAAATTTCATCGTATTCTGAATGTTAAAGTCGCCCAGCTACCATAGCATCTAGGTCTAATACATTTATCCTTTCAGGCCTACTGTGAAATTGGAAAGGATAATAGTGTTTTCCTTTTTCAGAGAGAGGGAAGTAAGGTACTGAGCAGCTGTGATTTAAAGTTAAATGTGGAGCACAGATTTTCACCTGAATCTCATGGGCTGTAGCTGAACTGTTCAGTTATCCATTTCTCCTAAATGAAAGATTAGTGAGCTACCTATGTGGCTTGTTACTCAAGCTTTCCTCCCTCAAATTGAGCCTTAAAACCTATCATACAAAGCAGTCTCTCTTTTCTTTCCACTGTTATATCTAACAGAGCTGCACTACCTGTTTGTGTTTGACTTGCCTGTTTTACACTGTCCAGACATGAGGATAGGATTCTGTCTTCTGAGTTCCAAAATGTAAAGATCATAATTTTCTCTAACAAATTATTTCTTAACATTATTTAAATAAGTCTATCCTGTTTCTAAACTTTCTGCCTAGTATTTTACTTTGCTATTTATGACAATATACCTTTCATATCTGAGTGCCTTTGCTACTGAATATGTTAAACAGAGAAGCATCTCCACAGGCTGATACACTCCTGAAATGTACTGTAACAGATTTTAGATTTTTTTTCCCCGATTTCTTTGGGTTGTGTGAGTACATATTTAAGGAAGAAAAGTATTCTGCACCAAAACATGAATAACTGGTATCAAGGATCAGGAGATTCTCTGTCAACAATTTTGTCGTGCTGGCAAGTTAGATTCTTACTGATGTCTGGAAGCCAGTCAGCATGCGTGTGCAGGTAAACATTTTGCATGCATTGTTAGTAGATTTTAATTGCAATAATGCATCTATTGGCAGTCTACAAACACTCTTCTTATTTGATTTAGTATTCAAATAATGAACAAGATGTCTGCATTACTTAAATTCTTACTCATGTGCCAGTAGATATTCAAAGATCTAGATGTTTGTAACACGTGATGTAGGCAGTGCTTGTACATTCTGTTTGGGAGGATAAATATGGAAGAATGAAGTATTTCCTCCCCCCCCCCCCCTTTTTTGTTGAAGTAGCAGTAGGAGATGTAGGGCATCAGTTCTGAATACCTACCATAGCATACTTTTAGCTATTGGTGTTCACTCTCAAAGAAGGGCTGAGGAAGCAGCCTGGTAATGGTGCAAACCTGTGCAGTGGTGTTTGGAATATTCAGTTTAAAGATAGGACTGAAATTCAGCTTCAGTTGCCTCAATGTGAGGTGCTCTTACAAGATTTTAATTCCAAAAGAAATAAAGCAAAAAAGTAAAGTAGTAACTTGTCCCATTTCCTCTGAGTTTATAGAAACAGGACTTTTATGAGAACAGAACAGCAAAAATGTTCATGTCCATTTCTTGGCCATGAGGATGTTGTTACTCTTCTGTTCACCTACAGTAGGATTTTGCTTGTAGAAAAAAGTTTTCTGTATTAAGCTGTAATTTGAATTGCCTGGCCATTTCATAATTTTCTACTACTTTAGTGATATTGGGTTTTATTTTATAAAAAATACTTCACCATTCTTTTGTAGGATGGTGGAAATGAAAGCTGCCTTCCCAAAGTACCTGTTAATTCTGTTGGCGGGAAATTTCTTCTGAAGAAATTCTGTGTGAAAATTTTATTGTTTAGGCCATGATCCTCACTTGTTTCTAGGGGCAGGGATTTAGTCACTTTAAGTAACTGTCAGGGCTTTAAAATAATTTTACTTGCAATTTTAAATTTCATTACAGAAATAATTAATAATATTACAGACTAAGGCTGATTAGCTGAAACAAATTTTGCTTTCTCTGTTATGGGATTGAGAAAATAAACTTTGAAGAGTTTTTCTCCAGGGAATCACTTGAAATACAGGATAAAACAGGATTGTCTTCTGCTTTGTTCCCATTCTGATGCTGTCTAGAGAAAGCAAGGAGACAGCTGCCGGTCAATCTTTTGTTTTCTACCACTGTCTTTGGGAATGGTTTTTAATTCTTGTTGTGGTCACTGAAGTTATTTTAAAATATGCTGCATTCCTTACTTTCTGTGTGTTGTTATGCTCTTCATTACAAAGGTTAATTACCCGATGGCTACATTTGAGTCCTTGGCCATGTCTAAGATGCAAATAAAATACAGTTAAACCAGCAATGCTTGCTACTGAGCTGTGTTTCAGTAAGCTTTGCAACAGCTTTCTGGTTTTAGTCTGGAAGATGGGTCATCCTTGTTTTCATCCCTGGTTTCAAATTGTGTGTAGGAGGATTCAACAACTTCACAATACTCTAAGAAAGCAGAGAAAAATTTGTTGCTAGGAAACTCTGGAGGACCTCTACTGTACAGTCATTCTGGAATGTTTATAGGTAGCACCAGTTATTTAATTAACTTCTGTAATCCTGTTCTTTATGCAAACATCCATATCTCTTCCCTATAGTCATACTGTTTGTTACGTGCTTTTGTATACTAGAAAATACATTCTTTCTGTGGTTATTTCTGCACAGCTTTATTTTTCAACACGTGAAAACCAACCCACCAAACATCTCAGAATATATTGCATTTGAAAGGCTATTATTTATTCACATGATAATAATGCCTGGACATTCTGAGTTATTAGGATATGTTAGATCACACTTTCCCACAAAAGACAAGAGGTCCACAGAGTTGCACATCCTGTGTAGAAATTTGATAAATTGGAATTGTTACTGAACAAATATTATAAATATTTATTTACTTTATTTAATAAATTGTTATCAGGAAAAGTCCTAAAGCATACAGTGTTTTGCAGCTGACTAGGTCTGGGTGCTCCTTCACAATAAATGCTGTGACTCCCATTTTACAGCCATAGGATGTATCTGTACATTGGAAAGATGACACAATCAATGATTTGGATTTCTGGCCAGGAATGGTTCACCTGTGACTGAAATAGTGATGGAACAGCTGAGATTGGTCTTGCTGTAGACTTTCTGTGGAGAAGTGTAGCATCTTTTGGACTGAAGGGAATCTCTGAGAAGCAATCATAGAGACAGAAATCAATTTTTTGTGGGGCAATTCACTAACATCACAGACTTAGCTCAAATGGCAGAATGTTAATACACTAATTTGTGGTTTCTGTAGAGCTTGATGTGATTTTTAGAACAGCATGGAAACATCATCTTCCTCTGACAGTGCGTGGGCATTACTTCATGGCCATTTCCAAGAGCATGGCAAAAGGCACTCTGCTGCCCACCTGTCTATAAATAACTGAATATCATCAACCCAGGCATAAAATTGCATTTTATAGGTAGTCTTGGGAACATGCAACATAGGCAATTAGATTACATGTAGTCCTACAACAGTCCCAGTAAAAAGAATGAAATTACTTAGTAACGTGCTGTCCAGACGACTTTCAGGTGAATTATTTCTCTTGCACACACTGAGGGACTCAGAGTAGCCATAAATACAATATATGAATGAGTCCAATTCAACTTGGACAATGCAAATTTGTCTTTAAACAAGTAGACCTAGAGGCTTTCCTTTTGTATAATTAAATGTTGGGATTGTAGGTCTTGGGTCCTTTTTGCAGCTAAGATGAAAGACCACCTTCCTTTAACACTGCTGAGGTCAGCACTGTGGGATGTGTCTGCCTATTGATGTCTACTCAATGACTTTATGTGAATTCTACCTATTTCTAGCATGGAATCATAGAATAGAATAATTAAGTTTGGAAAAGACCTTCAAGATCGAGTCCAACCTTTGATGACACACCACCCTACTACCAAACCCAAAGCACAAAGTGCCATGGCCAGTCGTTTCCTCGCTCTAAAAGCATTTGTATGAGGGAAATGGAGAGAGAATTATTACTGTTTCTGCTGCCTCCAGAGAAAGAAATACTAATCTGCTTCCTGAAGGAAAGGAAAAACACTCTGCTTTTCTGGCTTTCACCACTGCTCCCTGCCAAAGACCCCAAATAAAGAGTGAGAGTTTAGGACAGAGCTACTTTGGGGAACTTAAGACTGAAATGCTTAAATTGCTTTCATTGTGTGATGGACTCCCTTTACTCTTCTAATGCTTTATTTGTGAAAGATGAGCAGACAAAAGGACCAGGAAAAACTAAGATTTTACAATGCATAATACAGTGGTGGTGCATTTAACTTGTGTGATGTTTATGGCTGCCAATCAGTCTGAACAGGCTGTAATAGAAAAAGTACCAGGATAATTCAGGTTGGAAGGCATCTCAGGAGGTTAAACAGTCAAAGCAGAACTCTGCCAAAGGTTTGTCTGTTATAAAGAAAGAGAATACAATGCTTGTCAGCAGAGCACATTCTGTCTTGGTTTGTTACGCACCTGTAAAATACATAAATAAAAATTAAAGAATTAGAACAGAAATTGTAGGCAGGAGAATCAGATCCATTATCTGAAAGCAATTTAGAGCCAAAGATGATAACCCAGACATTACTGTAACAACTGTTTCTACCAAGGCTTTTGTCATATTAAAATTGCAGTGTCTAGTGGATTTGAAAAGAATGCCAAGTAAAGCTTGAGTCACAGGGCAGGCTGAGTATTTCCCATTTTCAGACAACCAGGTAGAAGTGGAGGCTCAGCGTCTCACAGGGAGCACTAAGAACCACAAAGGGATTGAAGACTGATGGGGAACTGAGTGCTGATGTGAAGGGTGCTAGAGTGGGATTAGATCAGCAGCATGTGGTGCAAAACCCGAAGAGGGGACAGCACTATGTGTTTTGGAGTGTGAGAATCCAAGCCCTCTTTCTCTGTGCATGGCTAAGTCCAGTTCATTACTGATAACAAAAGTAAATGAACAGATTTCTGATGGTATCCATGGGCTGGTTGTATAACACCACTCTCAGCTCTGTCCCAACAGTTCCAGTGAGCAGAAAGCTGAGTCACTGCAGAGATTCATTATGGGCAGCACAAGCCCAAGGGCAGATCAGTGGCTGCAGGTGTTATAATAAAAGAATCTGAAGAATGATAGAAACCCATCCCAAAGTCTGTGAACTGAAATGCTACAGGAGAACAACAGGGTGCTAAAGCAAGCATGCTCCTTAGGTTAAAGAAATAAGTTCCCCAACAGTTGGAAGGACAATAAACTCTTACTGTACCCCATAATTGACAAGAAATTATGCCCAACAAACACCAGTCTTATTAATGAGACCACATGTCTATAAGCAGAGCTTTCAGAGCTTAGTTAAAGTCAGCCAGGTGCCACGAAGCTATAAATGTACTGAGAATTTAAAGAGAAGGATCTAAAGTAGTAGCTGATGTCATTCTGGAGATAAAAATATCTGTGGTAAAACTGGGCCTGGCTACTCATGCTTTTACTGAAGGGCAGTAGTCTTTGTTCTAATGAGTTCTAGGAGTTTAAGAGGTCTAATAAGCAATGTTTAACACTGAAGGAGGGAAGGAGCCTGTGGTGTTGCTGACACCTCCTCACAGCATCATACAATAAGACTGAGGACTGAGTCAAATATTCACAGTTGGGGCACAATTGCAACTAAATTTTGATATGAACTACTGGAACTGCTAGGAGAGGAGATCCTTAGTTAAATGATTACGTAATTCGTAAAACTTTTATCAAGCTAGGGATAGATTTGAGAGGTAGAAATGAAAATAAATATAAGAAGTACAAGGATATCTACAATTACCGCTACAGAACTTACAGTATCACACCGACCACTAGGTAAATCTGCTATGGAATAAATGGCTCAGGCTCAGAGATGGACTTTTGTTTAAAGTGAGATGTTCTTGATATTGAAAAATATTATGTGAAAAGACCACCTTACACAGCGTTGGCCAAAGCTTATGTGGGTTGGATTTAAGCAGTCCTCTAACATGCTATGATAATAGTGAATCCTGAAATACCTTTCATTGTGACTCATCTGATACTAAGATGTGTCAGCGTTCATAAACAGTGCTGTTCATCTTCTGTGTATGTGCATGTGTAAGAGGTGTAGGTGGAAGCTGAAGTTTTAGTTGTGATGACTCAGCCTTTATTCACTGTTTCTCTTATTTCTGATTTATGAAAAAATGCTTTTCTTTCCTGTGCACTTTAATGGGTGAAGTTCCAGGGCTCAGTGAAGAATGTAGGATATTCATTTCCTGGAACAATCCTGAGATTTTTATGTCTTGGGTATTGGATTGTTAAAAATTCAGCCTCCTGTCCCAGGCAGTGATATGGATTTTTTACCCTAATTTCTTCACTCCCTTTCTCTGTAAACCACTCCAGTTAATGGAGAGATTTTACCTACATTCTTCTCTCGTTGGATTTTATATGCTATTGTTCAAGTGCTTTTATAGGTAAAGATTTTTGAGAGAAATATGCCTTTTATGAGTTTTGCATTCTCAAAGTAAGCACTCCCATCTTGTTATCTTGCCAGGCTATTTGAAAAGCCAGGGACCAATTAGAATTCAATGGAATTATAATACAATGAGAATGAAAAAATTATGAGCCAAGAACAAATAATTTTGACAGTGATTTAGGTCTTGTTTGGCTGACAGGTGAAATAGTCTGTTCAACTTTGCAGCGTGGTTTTGCTTTTTATTTGTAATGAGAATTTTTATAGTTATAAATTTTAGATTCCACAATTTATATAATCTATCAGATGATAGAATCTCCTTGAATAAATGATGAAAAGAGTGACTGGTCTTGTAGCAGGACTAAGTCAGGCAGAGTTCCCACCTGAGTTTTGTCCTGGTGCCCTGGGAGCCGCACACACTCAGTGCAGCCGGCAGATGGAGGGCTGTACCAGCTGCTTAAAATCGTTCTTGGCTGCCTGTCCCTGGCAGACACACCACTGACTGTCGGAAAGCTGTTGCAGTTCTGATGCTTCATATTTCTCTTCCAATGCAGGAATCTGTTTTAAAAGGTGGAGCCTATCACAATTATTTGAGCTATCTCTTCTTCACAATTATATATTGCTCCTTTTGTGACTTTTAAACCTTTGTGGATGGCGATGGTAGTTAGAAACCAGGTGATCATTGCAAAGCCAGGACATAAATAATATATGCAGGAGCTGGGGGGGAGGTTGACTGCATTTATTTTCAACATCGTTAAAACTCAAAGGTTCATAACAGAATTATACCTGCCAGTCTCAATATATTGCAATGATATGTTAATGATGACCTATGAGTTTGCAGGAGCAGTATAAGTACACAAATATACACAGCAGCTGCACTTCTCCCATAAATGTTTACTGCAGAAATTGTTCTGGAAGTTCTCATGAACCATGTTGCACCTGGTCGAATGGATACAGTACTTGTTGATATGGTAATCCCTGTGTTTCAGGCATGTTCAACCTGAGACTTTCTCTTATATCTTTGTTACCTACTTACTCCTTGATGGTTAAAGCAGCTTCAGTACAAAACTGTGACAGCCTAAGCAGCTACAGCAACAGAGAGGAAAGAGGCAGTTGTGCCAAGTGGTGTTGGTATGGTGCGGCATTTTCCTTGCCAATTTCCACTGTGTCCTGATCCCTTGCACGTCAGGGAATAGCAGCACCAGCAACAGAAGCAAGCTGTTTGTGATCCCCCCAAGTTTTCCCCTTGTCTCCTCCACAATGGGTGTGCTGGACCATCTCCCTCTGTTTCTTTTTATGTGGTCAGCCAACACAGCATGACTTTCCCCTGGCTGCCTACCATCTGCCTGTAGACTGTCTTCCCCTTTTGTTTCTCTTTAAAAGCTCACTCCTGTGAGGCACTGAGGGTCTGTCGTGAAATCCTAAACATTCATGTTTCCTACTGGTGTTTAGGAAAAGTGATTGCTCAGAATCAGTTAAGAGAGTCAGCATCTAGGGAGAAGGTATAGGGACTTGTAAAAAGGACATGCCAGCAACGGTAGCTCTGTTTGAGCCATGTTTTTCAGAGCCTTGTAATGATGTCCTAATGAATATTTATCATTATTTGTGAGACCCTATTTTCAGCAGTTGTGTATTATAGTAACAGCTGACAAAATGTTCATTTTAGTTTGTAATGAAATTGTCTCTGTTTTAGCTGTTTATCATGATGGGGATGTCACTCCCATACCATTGTGTCTGCCATTATAACACAGCTGGATTATTGGCAGGCTAGCAAGATTAAGGGCATACCTGTTTTATTAGTTTGTTTCTTGTCCAGATGAGGGTCTCTGAGTAGAAATGTTAACTCTTTGCACTGTGCATTTGTCTTGGAGCAGGGTTTTGGAGTTTTCTTGTAGCATGTGAGAACTCTTTCAGAACTTACCATGCTTTTGTTTTAAGTGACAGTCACTGAAATAAAACTCCTTCAGTAAGAAGTAATATGGAAGTGTTCCCTGATAATGTGAATTGCACTGAGTTTCACTCCTATCAACTTTAAATTGGTCAAAGTAGACTGTGTTGTGAGTATTTGCTCATGTGACAGGTGCTGTACATCTTTCCTTTATCCTTGCTACAACTGGACTGATCAGTGCAGGGATGTCTGTGGTGAAGAGAAACAGCACTTATTCTGTACATACACAGTCCAGAGTTCTCAGTTATCTTGTGCTCTTCTTACTTCATCTCTAGTGAACTTGCAGGGCCTAGAATATACTCCTTAGTTTTATACTTGTTAAAAATTTATTTGAATCAAATAAAAGCTTTAAACTTCTTTTGCTCCCGACGTTTTAAAGTAACTTTCTATGTTTTCTTTCAGTCATACCTAATTTTGGGTAAATCTCTCTTACATCAAAGTAAGTGTCCTCAGCGTGTGTTCATTAGTAATAGTAACCTATATAAATACTTTGGTCATACCTACTGTAAGCCTAATACTGCATTGGCCTTGCTGCCACATTTTTATCATATCTGACATAATAGTATAAAAGTATGTTTTTTACCAGTTGGAGGTTTGCTGCCCATAGTGACTTGAGGCTTTACAACACATAAAACAAGGCCTGATTCCTCTGCCAAAGAGATGGCAATCTAGTTCTGTGGAACAATGGCCAATTCTGCACTCAGTTTTCTTCAGGAAAAACACAACCAAGGTTTTAAATGTAAAGATGTGTTTTCTCCTGCAGTTACTCTTTTGGCCTGAATATAAGACAAGGCTTTATCAGAAAGTGAAATCTGAAATGGTATCTCTTGCCTGATTTCTCACAAAAACACTTTGAGATGGTTGTTGTTTTGTTACCTGGTACCAGATTTGTTTTAAAAAGCCCTGTTATTCATTGGTTTTCATGCTAGCCCAAAGTTCTGTCGGTGCCTGAGTTGAAATGAGCAACAAAAATTTGGCACAACCACTTGAAGTGTTTTCAAATTTCCTTTAGAAACAGCAATGGCTATTCTGGTAAAGACAGCAGCAGGATCTTCTGCTGGAGTTGCTCCTAAAATTGTTTGAAATATAGGTCTGCCAGTAAGGTGGGAAGATTGTGAACTACTGTAGGTCCAAAAAGAAGTTAGTTAAGAGCCTCCCAGTCTTCTCACTAGCCA
Organism: Myiotriccus ornatus; assembly: GCA_036023395.1. Classification (NCBI taxonomy): domain Eukaryota; kingdom Metazoa; phylum Chordata; class Aves; order Passeriformes; family Tyrannidae; genus Myiotriccus; species Myiotriccus ornatus. The sequence goes on along the minus strand of JAYRBT010000018.1, from coordinate 12,247,595 downwards.
CTGTTGCAGCTCAGAGACAAAGAACGACTTGTAAACAACTTGACATTCTATGGGAGGAGTAAAGCTGTAGGACAGCGGTGGAGGTGAGGGATGAGTGAAGTGGTGGGACAACTTTAACTGGAGTCATGAGAGTACTCCTGTCAGAAGACCTGTTGAGGGGGGACCTTCTGATGTAGCAAATCACTTGACACGGGCAGCATTTGCTGTGCTCTGCCTGGCCCTCTGCAGGGATCCCTGTCATCCAGCAGATGACAAAAGCAGGGTGACCACCTACTTCTGCACTAGGGATCAGGGCACTGTACCAGGGGTGTATGAGGGTAATGGGATTGAGCTGTAGCATGAGTAACACAGTGCAGAAAACTCACCAAGGGTGACTGGGAATGTGTGTGGTGCAGTGGAGAGAAACAGATTGGGTTTGGAGGTACAAAGAGGCCGAGGAAATCAGGATGGAAAGTGGGTTCTCTACAGCATGGCACATTTCATGGTTTCAGTATAGAGTCTGTTGCTTTGTTTGAGTTCTAAAACATGGAATTCCACTTGTATTCATGACCTCCTTACTATTAGGCCAACACAGTAATCCAGAGACTCATCTAAATGCAGGCATATGTATGTTTTTGCCCACATGTTCTTTCTTTCACTACATAAGCAAATTGACACTGAAGCCAGGTACCTAAGCAATCCTAAGGAAGATGTTTTGGAAGCAAGGACCTTTATTTTCTTTCCTGCCCAAGTCCATTGACCTGATGGCACTAGTGATGCATTAGTAATAAACCCTGAACCTATTTCAAGGCACACAGCTTTGGGTTTCAGCTACCAGTGCAATTATTCTAGATCTCACCAATGAAAACTATTTTAAATCTTACATTGATTTTTAGGAATCTGATCAAAATATTTTGTCATTGTTTTCCCTGACCTAAGTTTTAGCTTAGCCCATGTTACTCTGGAAACCTTTTAACACCTCTTTTTAATTATGAAACATACATGAAAATGCTCTTTAGGATAAAGACTTTAACCTTTGGCTAATAGAGAGAAACAGCTTTTAAGCTAGTCTTTTGGGATTACTGTCTCCCTTTCCTCAAATAATGCTGCTGTTCTGAGAATGCTCAATTTAGGCAAATCTTTATTACAAATTAACATCCAGCTCTAACTTAATGCTGTATGATGGATTAAACCATAAGGTTGTGTTTGCAGTGTTAATTTTGAAGCTTCAGACAAATTTGGGCTTAGCCTTAATTATGTAAAATGAAGTTCATTTAGATTTGAACGGAAAAGGAATCTGGGGGATTGATTGCACCTTTAGGGAATCTCCTTTTTGAGAAAAATGGGGCTTATTTTGCTGATGAAAAGTGTATTGTAGTTGTGTTTTTTCTCTTAAAAAGAACCTGGAGTAATTTGGAGCTGCATTGTTCAAAACTTCAAGCACTTAGCAGGGCAAATTATTTCCTATTTGTACTGTATAACACAGACCATTAGGTAACTAAGTTTGTCATGCAGTGCATATTGCACTACATCTGGTTTCTTCTTACTCCCTCAACTTAGAAATAGAAGTTCAGCTGTTCCCATAATGAGAGAGCTGTGCTGGCATTTTAATTTTTAAAAAGCACGTTCTAGAATTCTTCAGTTAAAGCAGGGACAGTCTTTCAAAATTATTGTCTGTGTTCTGTTCCTGTAACAGTGTGTAGAAAGTGTTAATAATATAACACAGCACACAAGAACAGATGTCCCATGGCAAAGTTGAGATAAAATTGGCAGAAATTAACACCCAGTTTGAAAATGTGCAGCAATGGAAACTTTGTTCTGCATATGGGGGCTCAAGCTTAGATGCCTACATCCCCTCCCCTTCATTACTGAACAAAGAGGAAAATAGGAACAAAATAAAAATAGAAATTGATGAAAAAAGCTCAATCAATGTGTCCATTTTTATCTTGTAGAAGAATTTCATTTGCTGATCCATTTTCTTTGCATAATTGCCAATGAATTGAGCTCACCTTTAATCTCTGAAGCACAACTCTTAATTGCATCAACACAATCTGTGAAGACCTGCAATGTAATCCCAGTTCCAGAACGCTGTTACTTTGATCTATTTCTGAGCCATTATCTCATCAAATTTTTATTTGTTTTATTTTTTTAACTCAACAAACTTGGAAAATTAGGATGTTCAGACAAATGATTTCAGGTTTGACTTGTCCTGTTTCACGTAGGGAAGAAAAATCAGCATCGGGTTGAATAAAACCCTCAGTATCAAGTTTCTGAAAAATTGGGAGTATGCGAAATTTATGGATAGTAGATTTGTAAACTTGGAGGTTTTTGCTTCCCTTGCGGTTCAGAAATGAATTTACATATATATTTAATATTCAGATCTCTCCCTTATTTGATATTGACATTTTTAGTGAGCAATAGCACAGGACAATGCTGAAGATGCCACGATAAGCCATTTTTTATGTGTAGATTGTGTAGATCTTTGCTGGCTTGTTGAGGATTTTTTTTTTTTTACACTATACATTTCTCTAAAGAGATAATAAGCCAATGACCACTCACAGGTTAGGGCTGTCTTTGAAATGGAAGAAAACTTTCTCACACAAATTTTATTCCTTCATGTGAATAAACCAAATATATACTGCTAAATTATTCCCAGCTGAGCAATTTTTTTGCTGCCCAGTAAGGACTGAGAGTGGAATTATTATTTTTGATTTGTTTATCAAAATGATTGTTGAATATCAGTTCTTTCTAAAATGTACAGAGCCAAGGAAGGGTGATTAATAAACATATTTACATTTGACATTCAAGATATCAGAACTTTGTACCTTGATTCACACTTTGTGGATCATCTAACGCTGTGTTAGTCTGAGAAACTGGCATTTCTACTACATTTGGTAGATGGGAAGGTACTGTGGTCATTCTATCATGATGACTGACCAACAAAGCATTCTGATTATTCAGAACAGATTATAAAGCTTTTTCTTCATTTTATTTTAAAGATATATTTCAGATTTTCTTCTTTTAACAAGGTTTGTTAGTCTTATCCTTCTGTCTCTCAAAAATTGATTTGTGAGTGCCAAGCATTAGCTATTGTTCTTTCTCATCCAGAAAACAATAGATCAGTTTAATCAATCAATTTAATTCTGTGCTTCTGCTTCTCCATTTCTAATGAAACTTGATTATCAAAAGATGCAATACTCCTCTTATAGAATTTGCATTAATTAGACTTTCTCCTGCATACAATCCTTCTGAGCGCTTAAGTGCTTTCAGTTTGATAATTCATTACAGTCAAGCAGAGACTGTGGAACTAGGTCAGCATCATTTGTATGTTTTACCTTGTCACAAAGAGGTTTCAAATTTTACCCTTTCAGCACTTTTGAACATCTGCCTGGAAAAATCAAGAATTTTTAGAAAGTATGACTTGTTGAGTTTTTGGATTATCTGATCTTTCTTTGTCCAGAGACTCTCTGTGAAAACTCATCAAGAGGCAGAGTAGAACCAGGCAGTCAGAAGGGATGGGGTTTTTTGTGACGTTATTTCAATAGGAGTCATAAGGGATATTTTTAATAATTTTGATAAAATAACCTTTCACAACTTGCTGTTGTGACACAATGTCTCCGAGTGCCATCTGTCTTCGAGATCTGTACAATATGTCCTATATAATACCTAGTTTTAAGAACTATGGTGTCTGAAATGTCTAAGTAGCAAAAGGGAGAACTTTGATAAGAGGAGAAGGAGAACACTACACAAGATTTCCTAGTACTGGTGAAAGACAACCATTGTCTGCTGGCTGATAGCTGACCTGAACAAAGCAGAATAACACATTGTGTCCCAGCCAGAGACCTTCAGGTTCCTGTGTGTCTGTTAAACAGGAAAAGATTCTGATTTCTGAGACTGTAGATAGTGAAGTCAGAGACTCACCCTTTTGTATAGAAAGGCAGGGACATTCTTACAAGACTTTTTGATAGCAAAAAATGTAAGCTACTACTGATTGACTCTTCAGCTGTCCACTGAGATGGAACCAATATCATTAGATCAAGGCAGTATTTCTGGTTTGGTTTTTATGACTGACAAGCCTGGTAAAGCTGCTAAAATTTTATAATAAACCCATATTATTTCCATTGGTTTGACACTGGGATGGCTTGTGAGGAGGGCCTGTGTGTCCTAGAGGTGCAGAGAGCAATCCTTGACCAGGTTATAGCTCTTAGTAAGGGCTATGTTAGATAAGTCAACAACTAAAGCCAAGATGAAAACTAAACTGCTCGTTGTCAAAACTAACAGATGAGCAACATGAGAGCAACCCATTCCTGGAATTATCTGCTCCTGCAAGCAGTGTGGTAGTAGTAGGCAAACCTTGTTCAGGCTTTATAAACAGCATTTGGCAGTGTGGCAAATGTCTGCAATCTGAGATGATGTTTTTCAACTCTTCCTTCACCCTGTCGTTCATCACTCTTCTTATTTTCATAAAACATACAGAGCTTGAGCTAAAGTGTGCAAAAGGGAGAGCTTCTTGTGCCTTCAGTGGGCTGTGTGTGAAACCTCTGTCGTGATTTCCTTCTCCTCCCGCCCGCCCTTCCCAGTCTTGATCTCAAGTAAATCTTGGCCTTTCACTCAGACCTTTATGAACAGGGTTTGATAATCATGTGGATTTTTTTGTCATAACTGTTAAGAACTGCAATTTAGGATGAAATCATTGAACTTAACATAGCCAGCAATACTAGACACCATGTACCAAAAAAGAAATGCAGATTCATCTAACATTCCACCCCTATTGGGTGGACCCATCCTTACAGGCTGGAAAGAGATCCTCTTTTTCTTGTGCGCTGTGTCTGTGGTAAATATTGTCATCTCATGTTACTTTTTTCTTTTGAAATGAATGTGCCTATTTTTTCTTCAAAATCCATCTCAACACACAACTCAAAGTATGTTCTGCTGGTGGTTAGATTTATGGTTTTGAGTTTGTGTAACTGCTTTTACAACAGTAAATCTTGCCTTGTCTGTAGTCTAAGTTGAACTTCTGCTGCACAGAAAGAAGAAAATAAAACCGTTTGGAGTAAATGGGATTAGCAATGTATGTGTTACTCTTCTACATACACAGATATGTGTGGAAATTGTAGTTAAAGCAATTCTTGCTTCCCCATTTTGATATTCTACTGCGTTACATACAAAAGATGCAACGCATCATTTTTTTTTTTAATAACCTGGCAGAATCATCATTAGCAACAGGAGGGCAATTATTTCTCTTCATTAAACTTTTAAATGCTTATTTAAAGTAATCAAGAAACCATGTGCTTTGTAGTCTTGCATAGTTAATGCGTATCCATTTCTGCATTTTCTGTAACATCAAGGCCCAAAATTATACTGAAGGGTTAGAAAATACCTGTGGTCAGAGGGTAATTTCAGA
>JAYRBT010000018.1:12224938-12237029 GCA_036023395.1 Myiotriccus ornatus | reverse complement strand
TAAACATCACCAAAACTACCTCTTCTCCCTTCTTTTAAAGCTTTGATAAAGTACATTACTAGGAAAGGAATCTTGTATGAACCTTTATTTATGTTTTCTTACTATTATGAAAAACATATTTGCACTAATATATCCTCTAAAAATCAGTGGAAGTTTTGATTTTAGAACATCCCAAGTTTCATCCTGGTATCTAATACTTCAGTAATCAGTTCGTGCATGCAGACACACTCATTCACTTTATTACTATTTTGTGATTCTCAGGTTGGGAAAACATGATGAAACATGACTTTAGACTTGGTTTTGTGCATACAACTTTTATTTGATCATTATTTTATTTTCTAACAACATCTACATTTATGCCCTGTGAGCAGCTCATAATCACAGTGATGTATAAAACAAAGTCGTCAAGTTTGTTCTGTGTCAATGTATTGAACATTCATGGAATAGTCACTTGATGACAGTACACTTGATGTGGTTAAAAAGTCACTTAAATTTTTACAGTACCTGGTAATAAAACACCATTTAAAATCAGAGCTCTGTTCTGTACAGTGCTGTATGTACATTGAAAGGATTGAAACTGTTTATATCCACATGGCGAGCTTTGAAATGCTGCTTCACCAGCTGCAGTTCTCAAGCAGATGTAAGTGTATGGGAAGGGGAAAAGGACCTTCTAGTGCAAATAATCATGCAGTTAGAGCACTGTGTAACAGCCGTGATCAAGTCAGGGAGAACAGAACTCAGATGAGCAAATGGCTCAGATCAGTTAACAGCTCGGATTAATTAACAGGTCTGCTGTCCACATGTGGACAAAACTAAGTACTGTAGAACTCTGAAGACCAGAACGACTATGTGCAAAGCATATCAGAGGAATATACTTAAAATGCAATGGGAAATAATTTTGTAGGCTTGCTTACAAAAAGTAAATAGAGTTTCATAGAGTAATTATGGTAATCATGTTTCTGAAATTCCAGCCTACGAATTCAACAAAATGTAATACATTCAAGAAATCAGAACAGCATGCACTTTCTATCTACTTGATTTCATGTAATTATTTCAAAATTTGAATGATAATTTATTAATTCCAACCTTGAGAAAAGTTTTACTTGGGAGAGACCTATAATTATGAGGTGGGAATACCACAGAATAAATCATCACTTTTTTTTGTGTGAAATAAGCAAAGATGCATCCTGTGTATAAAATAGTGGTTTAATCCTAGGGAAAAAAACCCTTCAGTGGATTTGGTTTTAGTGTTCTCATACAAAGGAGAAATGCTTGTCCACTGAAGTACCCTGGAATGTTTTATGATACAGAATGAGTAAGAAAGGGATTTAACCATGGCTGGGTTTTTTTGTTGTTTTTTTTACTTCTCCCAACTGCTCTAACAATATTCTAGTTTAAGAAGTACAGAGAATGTAGAAATGGGGGTTAGATTAGACATTCCAAAGATTCATACCACTGTGTCACTTCATGGCTTAAAAAATAGTAATCCTAGAATTGTAGAATCCCTTGGGTTGGAAAAGACCATTGATTTTAGACATTAAATCCTATTTCAATGTGTCTTCAAATGCCAAATTTCATCTGTATGGACAGGTGGTATGGGATTTCCCTTCACAGTTGTCACTTTTGGGTACAATGCAAATGTTATGGAGGAAGCTTTAAAAGTAACCTGGCTGCAATAAATTATTCTGTTTTCAGGTTTGATTTTTTAAATTACTCTAGAAAGCTTGCATACTTTTTAGAGAATTGATCTAAATATGCAGCTCCTCTTCTCATCCTAGGTCACCAGCCTAATTCATTACCCTGGGCTGGAACACATGACTATTTGTTAGGTTTATGCAGTTTTTATATGCTACTGGATAGATCTTCCTCTGCTAGACCTGCATTTGAAATCAGTGGTCTGAAGGAATAGATTAATTCATTTAATTAATTGTAATTATATTTTCAAAGTAAAGACACGAACAATTTCTCTTTTTTTTTTTTTTTTCATCTCTTTTTCTTTTTCATCTTTTTATAGTTTAAAAGACTTGGAAGGAAAAGGTTAATATAAATCCTATTGTACACTGGTTGGTTGTCTTTATCAAGGCACTTTATCTGGAAAATCCCTTTCTTTGTGTTACACAGTATGAAAACTCAGGCTTAATGGAAATGCAAAGTCTCTGTCAAGGAATGTTGTTGTTAAGCCAGGAAGATCTCTTTTTACTTGACCAAACTACCAGCTCATCATTAGGCCAGTAGAGATATCAATGCCCAGGTTGTACAGATTTCAAGATAGGTCAATTTTGAACAAGACATCTTGGGTAGTTACTTAGTGTTTTCCTACTAAGGACTGAGTGTAAATGTAAGCCTGGTTTGTAACTAAAATAAAAACCTGCTTATGCAAAACACCTTTAAAAATGTTCTCTAGAAATTTGCCTGTTATTTCAGAAATTTTCTCCTTTGCCGCTAAGAAACTGTAAGCATTTATTTATCCAGTGAAATTTGCCTCTTCAGACAGGTTTTTTTTCTTATGCTGCTGAGTCTCTCTGGATCAGTAGGAACAAAGAAAGATTCTTGAGAGCAGGGTAAAGCCCAGTGCTCTTAGAGGAGAACAAACAGGGGCTAATTTGGATAACTAGGGAGGGACACTCTCCCGTGCTGTGATGTGGGAACACAGTCGACAACTCCAAATCTTACTGTCTGAAATAGAATTGAGCAATTAAAACCTGGGCAAAAAGGATTTGGTACAACTTAGCTTAGAGAGAGTTAAAATTCCTTTACCAAACTGAAGTGAGGTGGAAAATTTCTACAATTGACCAGATGAGGAGATGGGGCTGAGTGTTACCCCCCATGTAACACACATGTTAATGTTTCATATTCATTACCTCATTCTCAGCTGGTCTTACTAAGAAGTTTCAGGTGTTCTGCAGCAGGACACTGGGTTTTAAAAACATAGAGCAGTTACTTCAACTGCTATTACCCAGTACTCTGAAAATTACTACTTTTGGTAAAATCTGACACTGTAAGTCTTTGGTATGACAGGAAAACATGGTGAAGAAAAATGTTTGAATGACTTCTTGTTCAAACATTTTTTGTAACTTCTCTATGTTCTAAATATTTTAAATTGTTTCTTAGTCTGAAAATTAACTTTAATTTTACTCATTCAACTGTTTTCAAAAGCAGATGGTTGGAGCTTTTGCAGTAGTCAAATACTGGTAAATCCAACTTCAGGGAGGTGGGGGGAAAAAGGACACATGTAGTCCTGGAATGAAACTCACATCAGGTGTGTTCTTTTGTTGACCCCCAAACCCCTGAACGTGCAGTGTTTGAAAGGGAAGGCATAACTTTGTCTGAATTTGGTTTTAAAAAGTAGTCAGGAATTATGCATATCCTTTGAATAGTGGCCTGTGGTTCTGCTGTACAAGCAGAACAAGTTGTCATCTGAAGTTGAAGTCATTTAGAGGCAACAAAGCATTTTACTCTAAATATTTAACTGGGAATGATGAGTATTTCGTAGTGGCTGTGGCTGAGAAAACCCTGTAACTCTAATGCTGATCCATTTAGTCACCCTGATCCTCGTTTTTGTTTCTTCTTGGTGTGAAAACCATCTCCAGCAGAGGCTGCCTTTCTATGGGGTGCATGGATAAGTCATTGTTTTTCTGGATGTTGTTAAGGCCTCTTCCTTTCATTGTCTGTACTCTGCACCTCCTCAGAAGAGTCACCAGAATTGCTTTCATCATTACCATGGCAATAAACTTCCCTACACAGCTCCGGGGGCCGAATCCAAACGGTTGGAAATAGCGTGAAGGGACCTGCACAGAATGACAAGAGGAATAAGATTTAGGACAAATTTTTCTTCATAAAAGTAGCCGAAATTATGATGGAAATTGGTAGTAGGTATACTCTGAAAAACTTGTGGAAATAGTTTTTTTGGGAGCAATCCCTTGTTTCACACTGGACAGCCCTCCCACCCAAGCCAGGCCCAACTACAGACACCAGCAGGAGTATGGGATGTTTGAAATGCTCGGGTAGCAGGGATTGCACAGTTAAACAATTTAAGTCTGCAGGCACTGCAGTCTGTTTGTCCTGTGAACTACAGGGATTTCACCACAAGCTGTGAAATGGAGTGCAGCTTCTGCTCTTCAAATGCATTAAAGTTCATTAAAAAGTTTTTCAGAAAATGTTCATTATAAAGCTCACAAATATTTGAAATACAGGCTGATGCCTTATCTAAAGATGATCATAAGAAAATCATAAAGCCATACACCCACTACATTTGTCATTATAAAGCTAATGTTCCCAAGAACGAATTTCTCATAAAATGTAATGTTAAAAATTTTGTTTGATATCTAATAGAGAGATAATACTTATAAAATTGTCTCCTGTCCTACCAATTGAAATATGAAATGCAGGATTCACAGAACTATTGAATGCACAGCCAGTTTCTGCTACTTTTACTGACACTGAATAAATCAGTTAAAAAGAAAGTCTGGCTATAAATAAATTATTTTTCTTCATCTGTGTAACTTCCTTTTTAAAAAGTAAGATATTAGCTGTGTTCTGATTTCATATCTAACCTAAGAATAGAGTAGAAAAGGCTGGCTTATATTAAATAATCTGGAAAAAAGTGTCCTTTTCTCCTTATTTTCAGACTGAGAAAAATGTTTTCTGTTTAAATTTTTTCCAAATGAACTGAGCTGTGCTTTTTGAAAAATGATACGTAAATGCAAGTGTTTATCATACAGAGCAAGTACAGCAGCTGGCAGCACAGCACAATGGCAAATGCACAGCCTGGGAAAATGGAAAAATGTTTAGATTCCAACAATGGGATCTTATCATAAATAATGCTGTGGATTGCTATTCACTTAGAGAACTGTGGGAAAATTGAGCCTGCCAGAATAATTATGTGGCAAACAGAATGCATCAAGTCAGACAGAAAACGTGTGGTTAAATATTTGGTCAAGGGGAAATATTTTTAGTAGCAAAATGTACTCATAAAATAAGCAAGATATCCATTTTGGTAGAAATACTTAGAATGAAAATAATGGGTGGCAAAATGGAACCCATTCACAGTGAATAATAATTTCAGTAAACTTCATCACTTGCTCCCTTCTTGAATTTTCTACAGACTTCTTTTCTTGAGCTGTTGTTTTTAATACTGAGCAGAGTTTTTTATGGGTAATAAACCAGCAGTTTAGAAATGCTAACCAGGTTGATTGGTGCTCATTTTTGTGTGGCATACGTGGTACACCCGTTTTTTTTGGTGGGAAATTTGTAAGTCTTACAGGTGTTTTTCTGGCTTGGACACTCATATCTCTTTTTCCTTTGTTTTCTTAACTGTTTCTTCTGGTGTTTTTACTAATAAGTCCATTTTTGGTGTATCAAAGTGGGTCATCTACTTATTTCTTTGAAGTTGTTGTCTGTGTCTCTTTATTTTGTCCAGTGTCAGGGGATATAATGGCAACTATGTGTGCCTGCAAATTTAACTAGAAATTTTTATTCAAAGTTATTGTGTCTGGAAAAAACTGTTGTCTATATTATAATTTTTTAAAAGGAATTTTTATAGAAAAATATCTGCCTAGGTATAATAATAATGATATTAAGCAAGAATTATAGGTAATTAGGCACTTAGACAAAGGGAAAACAGTTACGGTTACAAAGTTCTTGATCAAAGTAAGAGGAAGAGACATTAACAATAAACAATACCCAGTGTTCCATAAGAAATGAGGTAGAAAACTTACATTTTTCTCAAAATTTTCAAGAGAAAACTCATTTGGCTTTGGGAAGAATTCAAGCTTATGCATGCGACCGATATTGAGGATAATATTTGTCCCCTTTTTCACAGGGTAGCCATCAATGACATCATCTTGTAAAGCTTTCCTCATGATCAAGTCCACAACTGGCTGGTATCTCATGCTCTCATAAATGAAGTTCTCTACGATTTTTAAGTTTGGCATGTCCTCACTTTGTATGTCTCTGTCACCTTGTGGAATAAAGCAGATGGTGAAGAGTTTAGTTGGTTATAAATGTAATAGCTTCATTATAGAAATATCAAAGCATTTCTGGAAGATTCTCGGGTTCTGAAATGGTGGGAAGGATCCAACAGCTTTTAAGCAGTTTTATGTAGCCTTAGTTACTCAGGAAATCTGAATAGTGTTCATCAGCACAAACCCTAGTTTATTTTATGATCTCTCACCTTCTTTTTAAATAAACTGAGTCTTTGTTCTCCTTTCTTGTCAGCAACAAAACTCTCAAAGTTCTTCCCTGGCTTTTGTATGAGGGAGCAACAAGACACAACAAATAAATCTTCCAACAGCTGACAGCAAACAGAAGCTGGGAATAGTCTGGAGATGGGAGATAACTTTGTGGGGACCTTAAGTTTTCGCCCTGTGATTGGGTTTGGCTGGATGTGCAGCTCAGTAGGATTGAAAGATGAAAGTTTGATACCCACAGTAGGTCATCTGCTTAAGGAAAAGGCAACAACATTCCACTGCCTTAGAGATGAAGGCTATCAGAAAGAAATAAGGGAAATGAGTCAGCTGAGTACTCAGCTGTCATGAGGAAAATAAGGTTTATTAAAAGTACCTTTGAAAAAGAGTAAAGGACTTGTTATACATTTTCCAGTGTTTAACAGACCAGAAGTAAATCTCTAATAAGAGTGGATGAAATTAGTTTCTATATTAGTTCAGTGCCGGGCTTTGAATGAAGTGTAGAGAAAGGAGAGAATACAAATTTGGAATATCTTGATTGTGTTTTGAATAGTTAGTAATTAGTACTTTGAGAAGACCAATTTGAGACCAAAATGAATGACAGCAGAATATAATTTTAATTTTCTCTAGTCTTTCCCTTCTACAGACATAGTGAAACTTAGTGAAGTTCTGTATTTTATCAAAGAAAATGCTGGTGATTAGAAGTGTTTGAAATGAGTGTCCCCTTTTGCTGTTTCAAGGTAAATGGAAAACAGTTTCAATGATACTTATGAGGTGAATGCTGATTTCGACTGCTGTTGCTGAGGAGAGAATGCAGCACATTATTTCTAGCAGATTATCAATTCTATTCCTATTTTAATTTATTTTACAAACTGCTCATCTTCTTTCACTTAATCTTGAATAAAATCTTTTATATATACTGGTAGTTCATATGTTTTACAGTCATTGCTTCTATTAGAAGAAAACACTTAAAATTTTCAGCCTTTGAATTAGTGAAATTTAGATCACTGCTGGAGGAAAATTGTAGTCCTACATCACTGACTTTGCAGCTCCTGCTTACCCACAACAGTTTCAATTTCTCTCATCATCTCCTCTTCCACTGTGGGGTGCTCTGCAATCAGTATTAGCATAAAGAAGAGAGTCACAGACAGAGTATCAGGAGCAGCAATCATCATCTCCAGCACGCACTGGTTCACATTCTCAGCAGTCAGATCCCCTCTGTTCTGAAAAAAAATGGAAGTTTTGGAGAAAGCGTTGATTGCTGACCTCTGATGCCAACAAAGGTCCCACAGTACAAATTCTTGACAGTCTATCTCATGCTAAATAACATTTGGTCTTTGTCTTTCAGAGAAAAACAGAAAACTCATGTTTTGATGGGTGTGTGTTATCTTACAGAAAAGCAGGAGTTTGTTCTTAGCTCGGATTCTTCTTTGTTTACTGCCTTTCCTCACAGAGTTTGTGAGCTGGCAGAGATTATCCAAGAGAGGATTTATATAGTATTTGAAACCTTTGCAAACAAAAGACAATACATCAAGATAAAATACAGAGGTTAGAGAAAGACAGGAGGACGTTCAGACATAGATGCAAGAGTTTTCAGGATGTTGTTTAAGCCTTCATTTTGTTTGTAACCCCTTTTTTGAAATAAATGCAAAAAACACCTGACACCAAAATAGAAGTATTCATATTTAAATCACTGTCAGGGACTCTACAGCACCAACAAATTGGCATCCTTTTACGATGACGTGACTTTCAGAGAGGTACATGAAGTTGAAGTTGCAAAACCTGCATTCAGGAGAAGGTCAGAAAAATCTAAGTTAACCATATTTTGAGTATATTTCCAATACCTGTGCAAAAATCAACTGGGATGCAAAATCCATGTGTTCATCCAACTTTTCAACAGTGGAAAGCTGTTGTCGTTTCTGCTCTATTAAGGTTTCCATTGCTCCTTTAAGATCCTTGCTGAAAACAGATTAAATCAAACATAGTGATAAATATCTGCAGACTCGTAGTATACACTAGGGTATGACTAGAAATATAGAGATTATACCAGGAAAAACATCTAAGAATGGCAGAAATTAAGTATTCCTAGGAATGATTATATGGTTTTCTGCAAAGTGGCAATAATTTATATAATATATGTATATCTGAAGGCAATTCTTTTTAAAAAAAAGTATTCTGAAAAGGTTTTGAATGAAGTCTTCATTTGCATTTGTTAGAAAATTTTGACTGGATCTGTAGGGGTACATGCATTTAAAACTTCAGTCCCTGTAAAGTTCTCAGTATTTATAACATCTTTTATGTATTAGAAAAAGTAAATGGTTCTTTTTGCAAAGTTTATCAGAAGAATATTAGAAGTCTTCATATCCTGTGGTGGTTCTTTGCATTGCTTTAAGTCCAGCAATCTTTATCTTTTTTCTTTGCAGTAGAAATTTATGAATAAGTCCATTTTAATGGGATAGCTTTTGAAATATCAGTATTTGCTTGAAGGGGCTTTCTAGTAATAACTGGGCCGTAACATTGGGCTATTATTTGCATTACAGGGTAAAGCAGCAATCAGTGCCATAATAAAACTAGTAAGCAAATGTTAGAGAAGGAAAATCTTGTGTCTAGTTCACAGGAACTGTCAATTACTTTAGATAAACCTCCATCTTTCCCTTAAAGACTTTATGTTATATAGCACTATCAAAACAGTTTATTACACATACTTGCTAAGTAGCAATTTCTTTCACTAGGTGGACTACAAATCCAAAATGAAAAAAAAAATTATTCCCTGTTCTTTTTAAAGCCAGCCCTCTTTTGGGAAAAGGCAGCAAACAAGATCAAAAAAATAGAAGAGGCATTTTGTATTTTTGTGAAGAAAAAGATGACAAAATTTATTTGTTCCTTATTAAGGAAAAACCCTTGAAATGGTTCATCACACTGAGCACTGAGTTTTAATTCAGTAGTGAGTTGTTTACTCAAAAATACACATGGAGAGAACCAATAAATAGATCTATGCTTTTCTGGGCTTGTACCCTGAACGTGGAGGGGTTTCCTTGTTTTGATGAGCTGTAACCTACTATTGGACTGTCCTCAACTAGGCAGCAAATGGAACTTCAGCCCATATCATGGCTTTGCTTTGTCTGAACTGAACCACTGATCTTAACTGAGTTTCACATTTGAGTAGGCATTAACTAATATTTTAGTGAATAAATTGGGACTAAAGAGACAAACACTTTAAATTGTCCCCTGAGATTATCTACTTGTAACATCAATGACAAATCTTGTTCTGTCTTGGCTCTGCACACAGGGGACTTCATCAACCATCTTTTAGTTTCCAAAAGGCAGTGGAAAGTGCCAAGGAATATCTCCTTCATAAGAAGAAAGAGTCATGCAAATGATTTGTAAAACTTTGGTACTTACACTGCATCTTCATATTTCTTGCACAGCCAAGAAATCTTAAAAAATATGTCAGGCTTTAATAAAAGTGCTTGCCAAGCATCAAAGTAGTTTTGAATCTTGAGTACAATGGCATTTTCTGGAAACGAATGTTAACAAAAAAATGTCAATAGTCAAGGAACACAAGTAATTCAGAAAAATTAATAATAAGGTCCTGCTCCCTACTCTAAGTTCATGGGAATTTGATAAACAACTGCTAGGTAACATTTGTAGCACACTGTAGAAAAGGTATAATAGATCATTGTAAAACCTCTAGGTAACTAGCTGAAAGGACATATTGGCGTGTCAACCAGAGCCAAATAGTCTCCCACAGGAGAGCAGGAACAGAATGCTTGCAGAATATTGAAAGGGGGTAACGTAGACATCCTGATAATATTATGTCTCTCATATGGCTTTGAGGATGAAGAAATAGTAGAAGACATAAATTTTTAGGTAAACTTTTAAAGGCAGTAACTTAGTTTGGTGGAAAGGTTTCAGAATCTTTAATGCAGATAACATTGGGATTGTACCAACTCAGTGCATAAAAATCTCTTTAAATGGTACTATTCATTAAGGTGAATGTGACAACCTAATGTATATTTTTGGTCATATAAAATTCTCTTTTCTAACTAAAATGATCATAAATCATTCTCAGTTAATTATACAGTGATATAAGAACCTGTTCCTGCTCTGTTTTTTGAAACAATACTGCTGAGTGATGTCAGTGAATTTTCCTTGGGCAAGCACTTCAGATCCATCATAAGGCATAAAAATAAAGCTTTTAGTACCATCCAAAGGGATCCCAAGAAAAAGCTTGTTCGACGTGTCAAGCATGATCCGTCTCATGAGATTCAACACATTGATGTTTCCCAGTTCAGTTGTCACTTCCTCTAGTTTGTCCAGGTGATCCACTGTTGACTCCACACAAATCGCTATCATACGAACCAGACCTGGACCGGACAGAGCTGAAATACATGTGCAAAATGACCTGTTAATTTTAAATACCTTATTTATAACTTCTCAGTTGGTGATACTGGTGTCAATAAAATGGCAAACGTTTTCATGTCAGTGGTCGGTGTAAAATCAGTCTGAAACTTAACTGGTTTATCATCCTCTGAAAGAAAAATGGAAGCATTCTGAGTTAAAATGGCGATGAACCCAAAGCCCTGAACTTTACTTATATCCATCCACTTTGTACCTCACACATTTTATGCCAGGTTCATACCGTGTCATGCAAAGATATTTGGCATCGTGTGGGCAGTCTGTTTGAGTGGGAGGGTATCCACAGCCTCACCTGCACCACAGGCCCTGTGGATGTCCCGTCTCATTTGCGTGCAATGACACTGAGGAGGGAAGAGCTTGGGGATTTGTGGGGAGAATGATGGAGATTTCTCAAAATATAACTCCTGGGTGCTCTGAAACAGCTTGCACCTGTGCAGCAACCCACTGGCAACCTGTAATGTCACTGAGGACATTCGGAACCCTGGCAGAAACAGCATTTCAGAGGAGATTGACTGTGCCACAGTGGTGCAGTGTGTCAGTGCACACTGATTTACCTTTGGTGAAAAAGGGTCGAATTTCCTTCCAGTGTGCTGGGTTGTTATTAAATATGATCCCGTTTTCATACATGCCAATGCACTGCAATCCAAGCTTGCTCCCAAATCGAGACACATAATGCCAGTGTTTCATTACATGGAACACACTTGAGGATCTAGGAGTGGAAGGAGAAAAAAGGCCAAAACAAAAACATAATTTCATAGATTGTACATGGCATTTCTATGCTGATATTTTACAGGTGCATTCTTAATTTAGCAGAAAGTACAGTGCTTAACGTGAAAGATTCCTTATACATAGTTAATAAATCTTGATGATAAATACCTCCAGAATTTATATTAGAGCAATAATATATTCTGTTCAGATTTAAAACTATTTTTTAGTTAAAATGCAAGTGGTTGCCAAGTTTTTAAACTGAGTAGAGTGGATACCTAGAAATATTTAGGTATGTAAGATACACACAGGCAGTGACAAAACTCAGACATGTCAGAGGATAAAGTAAAATGTTTGATGTGTACTAAATTACATACATACTTTTGTAGCTATTTGGTCATTTCCAGACACATACTGAAAGCATAAATATAAAGTCTTCACTTAAATATGCAGCATTATAATATGCAGATATGCCTGAGGTAAATATTCTTAAATAGATCTGTAAGGGAAATCCATGATATGTATAATTCTTTTTACAGCTGGCAAGGTTGATTTGCAGGTGCTGGCAGACAGGTTGTGATCAGCATTGTTGCTTTAAGATACAATTTCCTTTAGAGGGAGCCAGCATTTCAGAAATGGGGATGTGATGAAAACCCGACCAAACAAAATCCAGCAAAAAGAAAGAAATTCAGAAGAGAGATTGAAATGAAACAATGTGCTACTTTCTTTACCACCTATCATACTGTACGGACCAAATCCCAGACTTCTTACATGGGTTTAGT
>JAYRBT010000018.1:12199525-12224838 GCA_036023395.1 Myiotriccus ornatus | reverse complement strand
AGCTGTCTCTGGGAAGGAAAAGGTGCAGCAGGCTCATTTTGCTGCCATCCCACACGTCTCTACACAGGAGACGGATCACAATGTTTTAAGGGAGGGTTTCATCAAGTGACCTTGTATAAGCAGATTTTCCTCATGAAACTGTTTAGTAAAGTCCTCCAAAAGATGTTATCTGTTTTAACCAACACCACAAGTTCTTCTCTCTGTGCACCAGTATTGGAATTGATGCTAAAAATTCTGATGCCATTAGTGAAAATAGTATACTTTTACAGAATTCAGGTTTTATTTAGGTTTGCAGCGAATTTATAATCCGCTGAAAACTTTTATTCTACATTCTTTAAAAAAAGTTAAATACTTGTTTTCTATGTATAGTCAATGATTTTAAGCAAAAGATGTCTGTAGAAAAGTGATGTATTGACTGTGCAGTCTGATGCAGCTCTGGCATTGTTTGTCAGCACTCCTGGTTTGTTTCTGATGAATTGGCAGCACAGACAGTGAAAGGCAACAATAAGAATTTGTAATATTTTCAAAGCATTTATAGCATTATCAAAAAATTTTACTGCAATAGTTGATATTTGCAACACCTATGTAGGATAGGAATGTAAATAGTTTTCCTGTCATGATTACCTTCTTCTGCAGAGGTTAAAGTAAAGTTAAAGCTGACTTGCATCACATGTTAAATCCTGTGATAGTTCTCTGTGCTGCATTGTCTTTCAAAAGCTTTTACACAGTGAAAGCTGAGTGAGGGTTGATTGATATTGCTAATAAAAAGTTTTTGATTCTTTATCGATTACACATGGTAAACATTTTACCACTTTTTTTTTTTTTATTCCTTTTCTTTTTCGTGGTGTAACTCATGAGCATCCAGAAGATCCAAGAAGAAAGCAAACATCCACTGGAGCTAATAAAATTATAGGCTACAGTTTAGCATTATACTTAATACTGTGTATAATTGAAGCCTATGAATGATCCCATTAATTGGAGTGGAATTACTCATAATCCCATAAAGCTGCACTGCTTAATTAAATTGCTGAATTGGAAACATAACCTTCAAGCATTGCTTCCACTATAAGGAGACACAGGAACACATGGAACTAAAATTTTACTTAATCCTGCATTGCAGTCAGTCTGGGTTCCTCATAATAAATTGAATAGTAAAATAGTAAATGATTTTTAGGACTGAGCCACAGTGCCTAATCTTCCTTTCCACGAAAAACATAAGAGAATTCACCAAAACTTCAATAGCAGAGTTGTTAAAGACACAAAAGATTAGGAAAGCATCTCTGAATAGCAGGAAGTGAAAAGTTTATATTAAGATAAATGTTGAAAATAATAACATTGGTTCAACTTTAGAAAAAAGTAGGAGAAAAAATACGCAAAAAAAAAAAAAAGCAAGCTTTTCAAGTTATTAAGGATAGAAAGTAGAGGATTTACTTGCTAATTATAAATGTTTCTTCACCGCTGATCCAAACTCTCACGAAGTCTCCATATGTCCTATTGTAGTAGTTGCAGGCATTACCTACTCCCATCCAGAGAAACCTCCCGTGAGAAATGAGGGGGCCGATTCCCATGCAGTATCCTGGCCCTAGGAAACATGGTCAGAGAGGTTTGGTCTCAGCAGTGCTCCCTGGCAAGAAAATATCCCTGAGCATCACCCTTTTGAAAGGAGCCTTTTAACGGGGCAGTCCCGGTCCGCACTGGGCAGCTCACACAAACAGTCCTGTTCTGGAACTGTCTGAGGAACTTTGCACCTACACTGGTGAAGCCTCCAGGAGTGCTTTCAGTGCACCAAGTGACAGTCGTTGCTTCCTTGGACAACTTCCAGCTGCTCTGTTTCAAGATATGTTTGGAGGGACAACAGTTAGAAAGAAGAAATGATGCATGTGATATATTGATTTGTGATTTTTAACAAATCCCTTGTGTGATCTTGACTGAATTTTGTCTACAAGTGTCGTAGTAACACCTACAAAAGTCAGTGTCCTTTTGATATAATTAAATGTAGTTGTCATATTTCTTTTAAAGTCACTTAAACTAAAGTGAGAAAACAGATATTTAAAGGAAAGAGTATTTTACTGTTGTGAACTTATGAAAACATGTTGAAGTAGGAGCTAAGAACTGACTAATAAGCATTTCATCAATAAAGTTCTCAACTAAATCATTCCACTGTAATTCAGAAGCAAATGTCTCTCTTACAATAAAATAGACGAAGACAGCAAGAGAAAATTTACCCCTAATTACCTTTAAATAGAAGCTTCCTTCTGCAGAGAAAGCTGCACTTGCCCCTTTTGTCTGTAAAATATGAATCTGACTCCATTAAAAAACTCAAGTGCTTACAAAAGTTTTTGCCATTTAAAAATTGTGGTTCCACCTTTTACTGGTAGGAATGACAAGACCCCAGATTATTTAAATACCTGAAAACTTAGACCATATTAACTTAGTTCTATTTTCTTGTAGATGCAATCAAACAAGTAATTTATAATGCACATGAAAGTATGAACCTCTGCAGTTTGTAAAATGTTATTATATCTTTCTAGCATACACACAATGAAGATGAAAACTAAATGTCATATACTTATATGGCTAAGCCAGGGTTATTATTGAAACTCTGAGGTTAGAATGAGTCTGATTTCTTTTATCAGTTATTTTAAAAATTTGTATTATTTAAACTGGCTCATAATAATTTTTGTTGTTACAATACAATCATTATTCACCGTTACTCTCTCACTTATATTTGAGACACAAACAAAAATTACTTCGACAGCTTTTAGGTGACACTATAGCTAAAGTTAATTTACCTGGTATTGATGAAGTTTCTTCATGATTCCATATTAGAAACAGAAAGCACATGAGAAGGAGAATGGGCACTGTGGCCACTGGCATCGTATCTTGTACAAGGCTGGTGATGTTGTAGTGCATCGGATTCAGAGTTTCCAGCACCATCTTTTCCAGGAGATTCTGCTTTGCTTCAGAGAGAGAGAAGGGAAAGAGGCAGAGGTTGTCAGTGCTCAGATGTATTCAGCTTCAGTAGGTCCCTCTCAACCCCTTTGTAGTTCTTATAAGTGAGCAAATTAGCTCTTGACGTAGCTTTATTTTATGAGAGTGACTGCTGGGGCTGCTTGCCAGGACAGGCTTCATCACCAGTCGAAACAGACATGCAGCAGACACTCTTTTTGCTTGGGAATAACAAAGATTTTCTGACCTTGATGTTGAAGCATAGTTTTGGCTGACAGACCTTTTATCTCTGATGTTGACTTGGCTGTCCAATGCTGAGGTTCACTCCTCTCAAATTTCTAACCAAAACACAAGAAATTAAACTTTCAGCACATGTGTTCACTTGCAAGTTTTTGTCTCTGTTACTTAGCTGTTTCCATTCTTGTAGGCCTGCAGCGCCAGAGTTCTTGAATTTACAGAATAACTATGGTAGTTTTTAATGGCGCAGATAAACCCCAGGTTTTTGGTTGAAGCTCGTATTACACGTTGTGGGTTTTTTTTGTTTGTTTGGTTGTTGTTGAGGGGTTTTTTTGTCAACCTTTAAGTGTAATGTATCACATTTCTTCATGGTTCATCTGCTAAGTACTTTGAAAAATTTAGTGTATGCCATAACGAACAAGATCATAGATTGTCTGTTACCATATTTTTCCTCGAGCAGTAACAAGCACCTGGCACAGGAAAGAAAGTCCAAGAAAATGAACAGGTCTGTTGTCCATAGAGGGAGTAGAAGGATTCATTCAAAGTTGTTTTGCATCTCTTTGACTTAAATTAAAAAATATAAGGTGATTGTACCTGCTAAGGAAGATGTTATTCTGTGAGTGAGAACTCATAACCACAGAAAGATACTGCTTGCATCAGTTATAAAACTTCTTATATAAAAGAATATATATATAAAAAATAAAACTTCTTAATAAAGCTTCTTAAGTCTACTCTGGCAAGAACAGATTTCAAAATTGAAGGATTATATTTACTTAACAGGAAGCTTTTTGATACAGTTTACTTTCAGCAAGAGCTTCCTTGTTTGTCTTGTGCTTTGGTCTCACATTGCAGAAAAGATTACACTTGCTTTGTAGTGACCATCCCTGCTATAATTACATTAAACCAAGCCAAGAATGTAAGAGATGTTTTCTAGATAGTAAGGAGACTGTTCATGGTCAAAGCAGACAATGCAGGGAGTACAGGCAAAACCCTGGGGAGGGGAGCAAGCAGTGGCTTGAAACCTGCGGGTGAATGCCATGCTCCAGTGTTTTGGGTGACTGCTGTGCCAGCTTCCTGGGATTGCTGTGATCCAAAATGACCAATCTACCAGGTGACCTTTTAGAAACATCATGCTATTCCAATACATAGCACTGCTGCTCTTCTGGAAGTGTCCATGTACATCTTGTACAGCTCCAGCTGTTATACTGCCTTACTGTCTGTGTAAAAAGGTTCTGTAATCAGAAGCATTTTTTGTCACGTAATGGTATTTATTAGTTTAGATTTCCTTGAATGCCATTTGTTACCACAACAAAAGCATGACTGCATATATATGTAAATATTTTTGTCAGCTTCAGTCCCTTTCATTAATGTGAGCTTACAGCCATTATAGAAGGAAATAACTACACTTAGGGCATAGAGTTTCACTTTTTTGTTGCTTTTTCTCTGGGCCCTCTTCATCTTTGTCCTCCATTGACACAGATAGGCTCTGATGTGCATTGTTGTTTTGCTTTGGTTTTTTTTCATCTCCTAGAGTCTGTTGTGTGTACAGTAGTTTCTCTGCCTCTTATTCTCTATGAAGAGAAGTATATAGTTGGTTATGCATTTGAGTGCTCTGAAATAAACCAATTTTATACCTCCAAATGTGCATCTATCAGTATGATATCCGTAGGTTGAGCCCTGCCAGAGGTCAAGGCCCTGATATGTCTGCATGGTGTGCTTTGAAAGCATGAGACTCCCCCTCTTATTTTCTGAGAATCAGCCCTGAGTTTTGATCTTGCTCAGTTCTTAGTTATTCACAGCTGAGGCTTATCTTTGTTTTGACAGAGACATGGAGGCAGGTTTCTGTCTTTTCAAAACATACTGATAGTAATGGATTGACTTTTAGGTTCTAGATTGTCCCAACTTCATAATTTTAGTAAAAGATTTTTTTTTCCTGTGGTATGTCCAATACATTGGTGTGCACCTTGCTGTTACATTTATAAGTTTTATACCCTGGACTGTGCTCTCATGTAGATAAAAGAATTAAAGGCAGTGATTTAAATTTGATTTCTTTTTATATTCTTGAAATGATCTGATATAATCATATTTTTAGTCAAAATGGCTTTTCAAGGTCTTGAAACAGTTTATATTTCCTGTATTGAGAAGTTCTTTGCTTCATTTCTGTGAGTGTGATCCAAGCAGAGTTTCAGGGTTTGCATTTGGACTGCTTTTTTTTTTTTTTTTTAATTGCAGAAGCAAATTGGATCAGGAAAAAAATCACTTAAATACATTTCAGCTGATCTGCTTGTCCTACTTGTACCCATTGTATTTTTTAGGAATTGTCCATGAGTTAAGTCACTCCTAATAAAAACTCTGCTAAATAAATTTTTATTGTTTTACAGATCTGCTCCCCTGTTTCTGAAAGCACTCTGGGTTGTATTTTAGGTCTATTTTCTACTTTTAACTCAATCTTCTACAACTCAAAGGACAGATAATATGGTAAAATGTGAAACTTAGAGAATAAATCCCTTTTTCAGCCATTTTTAGAACTCGAGTCAGTGGGCTGGAATTTGTGTAGTTGTAGAGTTCTATCACATCTTATTACTATGGAAATGTATTCTAGCAGTGTTGAATGGTTATTATAGCCTCGTAGAATAATCCTGTACCACTTGATTACTATGAAATCTAATCTAAATAGTACTTACAAATGTATGTGTTGTTTAGGGTAGAGGAGGAGGAGGAAAGGAAGAGGTGACAGTTTTCAGCAGAAGCTTCGAAGTGGGGGTTTAGTAGTGATTATCCTGGCAATTTAAAGGGGCTCTTGACAAGTAAAGGAGGAGGTGGGAGACAAATATTGTGTCAGAGAGCAAGTGAAACAAAAACGCAGAACATATCCATGGTGTTGTGGTGTTGAAAAAATGTCAGTACGGTGAGATAAGAAAGACTGTTCCATTTGATGCCTCTGCTATTGTTTGAAACTGTGGTTTTCTTAATTTTAGCGAGCCTTCTTGTGACAGCAATACTTTGTTTCTCAGCTGACCAGGATCTATCCCTAGATGATGCTTCTCTGAGTTTTTAAGTTCTGCCAGCTGCCTTTCGTAGCTCTTATAAAGTGCTGTTGCACTGTTCCATGGAGTGTGGCTACAACTGTATCTGCGTCAGCGTCCACAAAACTCCATTTCCTGTCACCCCTCTGACTCAAAGTGTACACTGAGTTTCAAGGTGCAGAGAAGTTTGCAGCTGCAGAACTGTTGTAAATGTTGCCACTCCTGTTGTCTGGAGTCAGTTTGATCAATTAGTTTTCTTAGCACCACTTGTACCATCATGTGAGTGGGACTTAGCTGGTCAATGCAGATTAAATTCTTTGCCAGGGAAACAAATACATCAAAAATATCTTTTGTTAAGCGTAAGACTCCATTTGAATATTACTATTTGTTTGGGTAACTGTAGTAAAGGCAGTGCCTTTTTTTTTTTTTTTTTTGTGATTTTCGTGGTGGTTGATGTGTGATTTGGAAAAATCACTTGCCAGTTTTAATGCCTTTCACAAGAAGTCTCACTATTGCTTAGAAACCACCATAATGTCCAGGAAAAGTGTTATCCACATTAGATGGTAGAAGGGTTTAATCTGAAACATTCGAGCTCCTGAAGCAGCACAGGTGTGTTAGTGCTTGTGAGCCTCAGAAAGAGCTGTGGAGATAAGCAAACTCCTGCAGTAAGACTGGATTTTACTGCCTGTCTATCTCAAAGTTTCCTTAGAACACCATAAGATCTAATTAACTCAAAACTAACCAGAAAATGAGTTGTGGAAAGAAATTTCTCACTAATCTGCTCTTTATCAGACCCCCTCGTTATGACCATGGCAGACCTGTGTGAGGAGGGTTTTCTGTATGTAGCTGCTATCAGTTTCCACTGCTGCTGGGTAGGTGGTATTGTTTCGGATTTATTAAGTAAAAGGCAGCTCTCTCTACCACAACTAGGTCTCTACTATTGTACTTCTATTGCTAGCAAATACCTTGATCAATTGAAGCAAACATTTAGTTGATACAGAAGGGATGAGTCTCTCAGAAATATAAATTAATTTTTTTCAAGTCTTATGTAAGATATTTAATATCAAGTATTCTATCAAAGTATGTAAAGTAATCCTGAAGAAAAATTTATCTGGGTATTTGAAAAAACAAGACTAAGGAAGAAACTAAGACATGACTACTCTCAAATTCTTCCTGCAAATGACTTCATTAACCAGAAATAATTATTAACTAAGGTACAGTAACTGAAAGAAAGATAACACTTTTCTACAGCAAGCACCAACTGAGAGAGATCAAGCTATGATAGAATAAAAAACTTCTTCAAGTTAGTTCCAGGCTTGTTCTACATGGTGACCTTTTTTTAACCTCACTTACAATCCATTTTTTCCCTCCTGTGATAATGATGCTTGGAAATGTTGGCTTGTCCAAACTCACTCACTTTCCAACCAATTCTACCTTGCTGTACAGCAACAGCTGGCAGTGTCCACCCCCTGGTATGTGTCCTACCTTAACTTTGTCATGAAACACATCAACAAAATCTACTTGAAAGTCAAAAGAATTAAATCAGAGACCACAGAAACAATGAACAGGTTTGGGTTTTTAATCAGGGGATCTTGTATCTATAAACACTACAGTGATTTAATATTTCTTAATGTAATACAAACAGTTTGAAAGGTTGAATGAAGTGAACACTTTCTAAGGATGACTATTCTGCAAGAACATTGTGCCATTTTTTCTTAAAATGAAACTTTGTAGAATACTTACAAAATACATAACACGTTACTGTTGTTTTAATACCAAGAATTTGGCTGAAGACCTGCAGATTTTCTACTAAAAAAAAATAAATCTCTCTTTAGATAGTGACAGCATGTAATTTACACAAAGATAATTACAGTAACTCAGATTAAAGCAGTTCCAGAAGGTGCATTTCCCACTCAAAAGCAAAATAAAACCCATTTATGTACTGTCCCAGTCATACTGTTTGAAGAAAAATGCTATAATATGAATTGAAAATTTACCTGTGTCTTCTTATTACTTCTGGATTTTTACCGGTGGAGAGTGCTATCCTTGTTACTGATGTGCTCCTTTTAAGGATCTGAATAGGTTTTCTGGTGATCACTCTCTGTAGCATCTTTTATGCAGGTGCTTCTTGTTGCTAAGAGATCAGTTGCTTAGAGATGGAAGTTTGTTTATTGTAATAGATCCGGGGCTGTTGCTTTGAAAAGAAAATGTTGTAATTTTACCTCTGCATCTCAGTGTATCTGCTGCAAAGTAGCCAGTAATAGAAATACACATGCCCAGTGCTGATTAGAACTGTGACTGGAGAGTAAAACAGAAAAGTAAACAAGTTTATAATTATGTTTGTTGCCTCTGAAAAAGGAGATTTGTTATTTAACTTCCAACAACTAGCAGAAATTATATTAATTCTTTGCTTAGCATATTTAAAAGTATTTTTAATTTCCAACAGCAAGGAAGTCCAAAAGTTTTATTCTAAAATGGGGATGCATAAAGTTGTCAGTAACATTCTAAGATACAATCCTGCACTGATGCAAGAAAGAACTAATTGACTATCCTGCTGTTTCCTTTATATTCCTGGATGGTTTGATAATATAGTCATTCGGAATGACTATACTAAACTAATACTAAACTAATAACGACTAAACTATAGTCATTCAGAATGACTAATGACTGAACTAAAGGCCAGTTTCTCTGCTTTGTGATGCTTCTCTCTTTTTGCTCTAGCTTTGGGCAACTAACAAACTTAATTTATGAAAATCGAATTGTTTTCAAGAACTGCGTTAAACAGGAAACATTAAAGTAACGACCAAAGATCTACAGGAAAATGTGTTGATATTATTAAAAGAGGAGACTAACACAGAAGCATGAATAAGGTGCTTGTGTTGTTACTTACTGGTTTGAAGCACCAAAAGGAGCCCAAATTGCCTCAATGTCTTTTATGGGAAATCCTTAGCTGGCTCAGATGCCTCTTCTATAAATTTGCTCCTATGAGTCCAAACAGACTGTTTGGTGAAATAGGTCAAAATCATCTTTTTTTTGCTTAGTGCTCTCAAGTTTAGAAAACCAAGTCCCTCAATTCTGTTTTCAGCAAGGCTGTGTTACATCCTCTGGCAGTGAGACACGGTGCATCCTTGTCTCTCAGTGTCAGGACACAAATGGAAAAGATTCCTGTAAAATGTGTTCATTCTTCTTTTTCTGAATTCACTCAAGGCTTTAGCATTAGCATGTAAAAGGAATAAATGAAACAAACTAGAACACTGTTAATAAGAAAACCCATCTAATGGGGAAAAGGGTCTTACATTTAGAGAACTGTGATCTCACTTGGAACAGAAGGTATTTAAGGGTTATGTACAACAGTTCTAGTGATGGAATGTTTTTAACTTGGGGAAGGATGGAAGAGCCATAGAATTTTATTAAATGTGAAATCCCTTTTGAGAAACCTTTCTTTAATTAATAAAATAAGTAAGTTTGGGGAGAAAAAGGACTGAATTCATGCAGAAATTCTTGTGGCATTACTGCAACCCTGCTGAAGAGACACAGCTTACACAACCACAAGCCAACATCATTTCAACTTGACAACTGAACTCTTGTTCTTTTTCCATGTGCACACACTCTTCCATATCTATTTATTATGCAGGGATTTGTTTACAGTACAAGCAAAAATGGGCAGAACTTCAATTCTACTGTGTCCTGTATTTAGAACTAGACACAATAATAGCTGGAACCTATTGCATAGGATCTGGTGTTCTGAAAGTATTAGAATTACTTTATTTCAAAAAGAGATGAGAGTTGGTTTTAATTTTTAAGCCTACCTAAATGTTTAGGGAGAAGTCATGCGTGAATATTGTTTTTTTGTTTCTACAAGCCACAACTACATGTTTTTTCTGCTTGTTGACTGGGGATATTCACATTCTGCAGGAGCTCAGTGTTGAGGCTGGTTTTGGTCCATTTGATAGTTTGTTGCTTTTCGGCTGTCAGTGTGGACAAGCCATGAAGGATCAGTTCTGAAGCACATGGGTAATTGTGTCACGGGTACCAAACTAAGAAAACTCCCACAGAAAGTTTCCATCTCTTTGCCAGGATTTGAAACTGGTTTATGGTATTTAGGGGTGCTGTGGTTTCAGCTGGTGAGAGGAGTAACAGCTTGTGTTGAGTTTTCTGTGCCAGTTTTCTTGTGTTTTTCTTTTGTGTTCCCCATGTATTTTTATCCAAAGCCAAACATAGCATTGGTTTAGTGCTCTATCTAGGAAGGATGTAAGGGAAATTAAGATGCTTCAAATGCTTGTGTGTGCAGCCATCCCTCAGTGACTTTGGAGATGGTGTGTTGTTTTATTGGTGTTGGGTCAGGCTGTAGCATTAGAAAGGAACGTGGCTATTGCTAAAAGAGCGCTCTGAGGCATTACTTTCATTGTTGCTAAACTGCAATTAAAATATTAGCTTTATTTGAAAGCACCTATATCCTTAGATATTCTTTGTTGTGCTCAGGTATTTCTTATTATTGTATATGTATTATTACACTTGGTAACAATAAACTGTTTAAGTACCTATGTTATTTTTAAAAGCCTCAGAATGATAAGTTTCGTAAAATAAGTCGATATCAGGAATGTGAAACAAATTTTTTTGTCAACAAGAGATGCTTGAGGTTTAAGGAGACCAAGAATAGCCAGTTTCTCACACAAACACATTTTTATTCCTTGCTCCATCATAATTTATTTAACTGAAAGTACATTTCTAAAAACGAGGAATCTGATAGTTTTCGTTGGAGCTCCTTCTTCTGACAGTGCTGTTTGTCTACTTACTGATAGAAAGAATTTGTGATTCAGGGGTAAGAAGCCAATTGGGTTGGTCATGAAGTAGTCACAAAATGGGTTTAATAATGTGAAAATGCTTGTTTATAATTTAACTACATTTGTCAAGCCTGACTTCTGTGGGATAGATCTTTAAATCAAATAGTATTTCCATATAACAGAGAAAATGTATCTAAGTTCTTTCATGCCAAAAAATTCCTGGAACTTTGCATAATGGAGCCAGAATGATTGGACTTGTTGTTCACTACAAAGGTCTATGGTTGAATGCCTCAAATTCTTCAGAGCCTGAGTAGGCATTCACTGAATTAACAAAGTTGTTTTTTATACCACTAAAAAAAATAAAGCAGGATTTTTTTGCTCTTCATAGATGAGCAGAAGGGTACCCTGTAGGGACTCTGTGGCTTATATGATAAAATTGATTAGAGTTCTGTTTTAGTAATAAGGACTTGAATCTCACCTATTAACTATGTAGAAAGAAAATGAGTTCAATTAAATCAACAGAAATGAAATCACTAGTAGGGGATCAGGCTCAAATCTTAATTCTTTTTGTGTCCTGATGGTTTCACTGCAGTCTTGAGGGTATGAGAGAAATGCTTGCCTTTCTCCAAGGATGGATAGCCACTGGTAAATCTGTCCCTAATATACTCCCCGTGGTTTTACGATTAAAGGAAACAAAGATATCTGCATGAACACACTGTCAGCATAAGGTCATGCTAAAGATCCATTTAGCTTGGTGCTCCATCTTGGATATTGGCCAAAACCAAATGCCAAGTGGGGAGTTCAAACTTTGGACAAATGTATACACTTTCCTCTCTGTGCCTTCCCTTTGCTACATAAAGACACAGGAATTCGAAGTGACACTCTCAGCCACCCCTATGTTTGCAATAATGGCCACCTGTCTTTTCAAGGAACTTGAAGAAAGACATTGTAGTAATTTAACCAGCCATTTTGCTCCTAGCATTTCTTTTACCCTCCCATATGTGCTGTTTTCTGTTCTTCTTGACAGGTCAGTTGTCAAGTACTAAGAGAGCTGAGACTACTGCAAGTGTCTGTCTTCAAATACTTCCTGTGCCACTTTATAATTTGGAAGTGTGTGTCAGCCATGGCAACAGCTAATGTTCAAACTGTCAGGGTCTTGAACTGGTGAGCAAAATTGTCCAACAAAACAGACACTGTATATGTAAAAGTTTATAATTCACTTAAAATTCTATCAGTGAACTGCTTGCAATTTTTGCTTGAGTCTGTTTCAGTTCATTGTTAAAGTGGTAAGAACTAGTAAAGTACAGCAGAATGTTTTCAGGCAATCCGCTTTTAGCCACTGTCTTCATGACTTGCAGCAGTGCCTTGGTGGATGCCAGAGTGCTGCTTCTAAGCAACTCCTTCATTTGGCCAGCATCCAGCGCCCTCTGAAACCTGTTCATATCTCCTTCATCAGCGTTTCTGTGAGTTACTCTTTCATCCATTTACAAGAATATGTCTATTCATTGCCATAAATCCACCCATTCAAAGAAGAGTGTGTACATAGGCAGGTGTATTTTGTGTGCTTATGCAGGTGTAATTTGGGGGATTTAGTAGCACACAGTATTGGAAATCGCTCATTTCACATTTTGTGCCCGAGTTTTTCTTACGCAGTGTCTTGCAAAGAGCTGGCCTGTTTGGCTTTTCTAACGTTACACTCAATGCAGAGATGATCTTTTATTTTGACTCCCCAGCAAAATTTTCTTAATGCAAACTAGAGTTTGGCTTCTTTACATAGTGTCATTTTAAAAGATCCCCTAGGTACCCTTATATCAATATAGTTGGTTGAATCCCTTTATACTGCCCACATTTTATCTTTTATCCTGACTCCAGGGCATCTATGTTACTTGCAGTTCTAACACCAGCCTGATTCGGCAACTGTTTCACAGATCTTCACAACTCATTTTTTAGCTTATTGTCCAAACCCTCAAACTTTAGAGGGTGTTGTAACATGTGGATACTCAACATCTAGAATGTCGTGGTCATCTAAGTTTCAGTAAAGTACTGTTGTAACTTCAGCTGTTATTCTGGATGTTAAAAGAAAGAAGAGCTTCGGGAGAAGATTCTCCTACTGCCAGGTACAAACCAGTCAGTAAATGCCTCTTGAAATTCTTTCTGCCTATACTGCCTGGAGATAGGTACAGTTCTTCAGACATTGTCACTTTTGGGTACTTGGGGTTTGGTGCTTATGTTTTTGTTGGGTTTCTTTGCTGTTTCTTTCAGCAGCACCTGTTGCTGATGGAAGGCGCTTCATAAAAGATGTTCTGTGTGGGCTTGAACACTCAAAAAGATCCCTGCCATGCAGCCAGGCCTGTATTTGTGGAATAACGTGTTTGGCTCATGGTCAAATTGCTCACAGTGGAAAGGTGTGCATGGGACTCCTTGTACCCACAGCTTGCTTTGTTTCTTGATAATGAGTCTTGGAAAATCCACCTGCTATTCATGTGTAAATGTGCATTGATGCTTCCTGGGTCACTCCCCTCCTTTATGGGTTTCCTGGAGGAGATCTGGGTCCAGCTTTGGTTCAGATCTTTACCTCCTTCGGTGCCAGTAACCAAACTGTCTCATTTTCTTAAGGGGTCAAGTGCATCTGTCCCATTTCCCCCAAAATCACCCTTCTCATTTTGTCCATATCAGATTGATAGAACAGCATTAAAAAACCCCACCTCCTAATCGAAGCCCAAATGGAAAGAGTTAACAATATAGATATTTTTCTGTTATTAGTCTGCCTACATGAGTTCAAATCTTCGGACTATGGTAGACTACACTTGTTAGTTCAAGAAGTACTACCAATTTTGAAGATGGGGACAGTGTGTTCTTGTCCCAGGCATAAGCAGCTCTAATGCAGTATTATAGGAACAGGTCACGGATGTGCCATCTAAAACTAACTCTGGATTTATTAAGTGCCTGAGCATCTACACTTTCAGCTTGTTAACTGGTCAACTTGTCTACAATTTCCCTTCTGAACTGGCATTTCAGCAGGTGAGAAAAAGAGGTGTGTAAAGGTTTTTATCCTTGATGTGCGGGAACTAGTGAGGACACCTCAGATTTTCTGTTGTTTTCCATGGCCATAAGATTAATTTGAGAGCAACTCTTCGGGATGGGATGTGAAGAACGGTGCTTTGAGACACAACCTATTCTCTTGTTGTGGAAAAATGTGCGAGCTACATGTGGTTTAGGATGAGTCTTCAGATTGTTACAGGATTCTTTGTCAGTTAAGTATTCTGTTTTTCTCTCCTTTTTTTTTTTTCCCCTGACTTAGCTCTCCTGCCACAACTGTGTCTCTGAAAGTCTCATGCAGTGTTTTTTTATCTGATGTCTGCAATAAAGAAGATATCAAACTTTTACACTTTTAAACTACTTCTCCCATTTTTTCATTTTATTTTTTTGAAGTAGTCGGTCAGGTGTTGTCATTACCCTCCTACTGCCTCAGAACATTCCTGGTGGAGATGGAGGCAATGGCTCCACTAAGGTCACTGTACTTTGATGTTCTTATGGGGATTTCAGCAGCTCGAATACACTTGCTGTATATTGGTGCCACTTTTAGAAAAATGCTTCAGTATCCACTAAATTTTCCCCAGCATATTTCTGTTATTTGGCTATTATAGTGGGAACATGAGTCCACTGTACTTTTGTTTCATGTAAAATTCTTTCTAATAGTCACTTGGATATATTGTGGGATGTTTCAGGCATCTTTTTTAACAAATGCTTTTCATGAAAAGTTCAAAACAAATATGTTAAACTTCTGCTAAAAGGAAAGTATAGCCAAACCTCTAGTTTCTGTAGTCCCAGCCAGTCAAAGCAGCCATGGTAAGAGTGCAGAACAGAGCATTTTTAGTGCTGAAGGTGCTGCAGGCATTTCCTCAGTAGAAATAAAGCACTCAATACAATATTAAAGTTTTGTTTGGAAAAAAAGTATGTGGCAATCAGATAAAAATATTGCTAACCACTTCTAGTTGTTTTGAATCCTGTAATCTGCTTTTTCAAGTGCTGCTCAAGCTCTGAAGTGAAGAGACTTCAGAGGAGCCTCTTTGCACCTGCTTTTGAACCATCCAAAATGTACTTCTTGTAGGCTTGTGGCCCTACAGGTTTGCAAAAGCATTTTCTGTGCACAGGACTCGTGGTTTATACAAAAGGGTTTTTCAGTAAGTGTTTTTGTACTGCTAAATAATTTTGCCTGTATATCAAACTAAGTTTATGAAGTATTTTGTGGCTTATCAGCTTCTCATAAAATGCTGTGTTTTTTTCCATTTGGGCTGTTTTGGCAAATATAAGAAGCAAATGTTTTGAGATGGTCTGTGGAGAAAAAAAAAAATCATAAGCATTAATGAATCCAACTTAAAGCTGTGTAGAATTTCAGGTTGAAAATACTCCTTTAAAATAATTCCCTCTCTGTTGAAATATATAGATTTAACCTCCTGTCTTCTTATGGCTTCACCTTGTACAGGCTGAAAGTCAGTTTTGTAGAAACACACATTATATGTTTAGGGCCTCTCATGTAAGTGATGGAATATTATATCTTCATGCTGTACAACACAGCGAGATAATGGTAATCATCTGATGAAGAAGATGCTGACAAAACCAAAATAGTTACTCGTGATTTTGTAGCAAAACCACCAAAACTGGTCCTTGGTTGTTGACCTCGGAATTCACAATGCCGAATAAACCACAAATACTGTGATCTGTAAAAAAGTTATTTTTTACTTTTAAGTTACATGGGGAAAGTGCACTTAATGCAGGTCCTTCTGATAAGCTCTGAAAGGCAAACAAAGCAGGATGTATCACAGCCTGCACAGGAAGGACTTCTGAATCACCTGTAATTATCTTTATCAGCTAGTCCTACAATGAAATGTTAGCTTGTCCATTACAAAATTGCTTACAATTACTGGTGTGTGTACACAAGTAAAACACAGTGTGTTTACTGAAAACCTGCTTCTACCAAGCTGAACTCAAACTGAAGAAGCAGTACTGAAATTTATTCACCTGAAGACACATGTTTGCAGAAGATTATGTCTAAGGCAGCAGCATAATGGAAATGCTGCAAAATCCTCCTTGGTGTTTGGAGGAATTCAGTTATTTTATTACCTGAAATGCTCAGAATTATTATCAGTTCTGAATTTAGCTCTTGTAAATAGTCTCACAACATCACTGCACAGTGCAGTACTCCACAGTGATAGCTGAGCTAAGTCTGGCAGGGCTGGCAGCTTGGCAGAGTGGCTGTGTTACTTTGGTGCTCTGCCTGCTCGTCTGTATTTTTCTTAATGACTTCGATTATAATCTTAGGCTCAGGAGATTCCAGGTCCATCAGATCTTCTATGAGAACTGGCAAAATAGTTGATCAAAGTCTTGAGGGATAAGCAGTAAAAATCAGGTTAGAGTGTTCTAGACTATGAATTTTCTTTATTAATGAATAACCAAATCAGTCATTGTGGTTTTGCTTCACATAAATATTTATATATTAAATAATCCTCACCTCTACTTGTCAGACTCCCTACATACCTGTAATAAACACAGATCTAAGTCTGTAACAAATAAATCATAATGCATATGAGCATGAATTTTTAAATTAATGTCTAAATAGGCAAACTGGGTAGCTTTGCATATCAAAGCTTTTTCAGCAGTTAGCTATGCAAAACCACTCAACAGTCTCCAAATAATATAAAAAATGGAATATTAAAAGAAAAATAAAATCCTAGGTTTAACCCCAAATCAGACTGCATCTCATCTCTGCTGCAAGAGCAATGGAGTGTGGTGAATAACTGTAGAACTCTCAATTTTTCATTATTTTCTTTTTGTATTTTATATATTTTTTATACTTTTTTTTTAGGTCTACTTATTATTTTTTACATAAAGATCCAAATCTTGATTTAGAATTAAGAACAAGAGCAGAAAGAGCTTGCAATTATATACCACAGGGATATAAACTGTCAAAGAAGGGAAGTCAAATTACCATATGTTTCTGAGGCTCATGTGCTCACTTTGCAATGATTTCCACTACAGTAATTCCTGAATGACCTATAATTGGCTGTTACATTAAAAAATAAAATTACAGTACTTAGGTAGAAATCAGCAGAAATTGTGTTGCCGTGTCAGTTGCCTTTGTCCTGTAATTAAGTCCTTATTAATAATTTTTTGTTAAAGTCTAAGTACATCCATTTTGCACCTTGGTTATTGAGAAGCTGAACTAAGACTGGCAATTATAATTATCTCTCTGCTGGTTCTTTTATGGAAACACTGAATAGCATAGCACAGGTTACAGAGCAAAAAATGTTACCTTAAGTCTAAAAGACCACATAGCTCAAAATGCTGTATAGCAGAAAAGCGTGAGCTCAGCTGCCCAGATATTCTTTTGCTGTTGTCTCTAATGTAAAATGTACCTGCCAATGCAACCTCTTACTGCTATCAAGGGTATTGCTAGATCTGATTATTACATCCAACCTATTCCTTATATAAGAGGACCTCTGCGCCTGCAGAAAGTGTAGATGCTCAGCACCTTTGGAATGCAGTCCTGGAGCATCCAATCTGTCATTCACATTCAAAAGCCTCATAAAACTACTCTTTCCTTGAGAGTCCTTCTGACTTGTTTAGAAAATTGGTAAGCTTTTCCTTTTTGAGTCATGGGTTGTGGCATTTCTTACCCTTTTGTATCTTCAGATGTCTCGCTGTGGAGACAAGGAATGTATATTCAGACAGCACAATCTGAGATGCTTCTTCCCAGACATGGAATGTGCCAAATTGCTTACTTGTTGGCGTGGGCTGCAGCTACAATGCCTGTAAAGGAACTAAGTAATCTGCCAGTGCCCCCTCCATCCTGTATTCCCAGAACAATCTGAATGTTGTGTCAGAGCCATGTGCCATTTCGAGATCTGCATAGACTTGCACATTTTCTGCTCTGAAAGTTAAGACATGCACAGCTCTGAAACCAGGGTGCCTGGGGGAAGGGAACGTGCCCCTTCTTTCACGTGGAGAAGCCCGAGTACCTTCCCCACTTTCTCCCTAAATAGGGCAAAATATGAAAAACATAGTTTTATGTCTGTACATTCTATTATTGTTACATGTGCAGCTTTTCTGAAAATTGTTCTTCTAGATAACTTCTAGTTAAAAAACACTACTTGAATCTAAAGAGTAATAATAAAAACCTAATATACATTATCTCTTGCTTCTTGCCTTCATTCCTATTTCTGTTGTGGTATGCCTTGAGATGAGACAGTAATTTACAAAATGCACCTGAATAAGGTCTGGTTTAGTATCACATTTTCCCTGAGTGGTAATAGTTCTATGAATATAATTTAGTTTCCTTAACTCTCGACCTATAGGTCTAAACCTGCCTTCTGGACTTGCTTTGTTAGCAGTAGAGGAAAGGCAGCCATTTCTAGGATGGAATTCAGCTTGTTCTCAAGCCTGTGTGCTCACCTGGCTCCCATGTCTGTCTGTAAGAGGCACTGAGGTGTCACGGATAAGCTTGTTGAAGGTTCCTCTTTAGTTAATCCAGTGCATGGGATTTTTATCCTAATTATGGATAAATAGATGACAAGTGTTTGATTACTCATGGAAACTATAACTCTTCTAACTCAAGAAGATCCAATTCTAGATTATTGGTAGACTTTTAAGATGAAAATGGAAGATTAATTAAATAGCTTTAATGAAGTTTCTTTGATGTCATTCTAATGCATGATTTTACTCTTCTCTTTAATCCGCATTCAATCACCTTTCAGTTATCTCTCTGTGTCTTTAAAACTACAGGTTTTTTTCTGTCAGGACCTCAAAGAATATGGTCTGTGGTTTTGATATGAGTTGACATATATTCAGCTACAATAACTTACCTAACATAGCCAGCAGTTCTCTCGTGAATGTTCTGAGATCACATTGCCATCTTCTCCATTTATAAATTATCCCAGTGCAGTTGGTTCATTTCTTTTTCAGCTGTGTTTGTGATTATTCAGTTTTCTGAAAGTCATAGGTACTAGTAGTAAATTCATTATTTGACACTTCTTCTGTGTGATGTGTTAAACAGATTATGTACTGCTATTTCTTTCTCTTGGCTTTATAATCTTACAATGTATATTTATGGTGTGTACAGTTACATATCGAATGAATATGTTAAAAGTGCTCAAAGAGGTTTAATTCTCTGTGAATCACAGTGGTAAATATGAATGACAAAACGTTGAGTGGAAACAGGCTGGAACACTGCTTGTATTTGATGCTTCCTAATTGAAAATTACCAAGAGCCACAGGCAGTGCACTCTGACCAAGTGCTGACTAAAGCTATGTGCAGCAGTAAGGGGAATGGATGCGATGTACAAGGGATATAATGTGGAGGGAAGAGGAAGTTTTTGAAGTAGAGAGGCAAACTTACTGCTGCTCTATTCTATATACAATTATTTTTCTTCTTCCAGTCTGGTATACTGGGGCCACAGAGACATCCCCTCGTTTTCCTTGGACAGAATTCTGCAAAGTGGGTGATGCAAGAGAGTTTCCATAGTATACAAATTCCAATTTGTTTTCTGTGTTGTTGGAATACCTTTACCAAAAAATGCTCTTTGTTGTTTTGCATCTAAATATGAAGAAAAATTTAAGTTTGATGGTTTGTTTGAAAATGAATCCTTAGTATTTGGTTTCTGGCTGGGTTTCAGTTCCTTACTGCCCTGCAGGATCCTTGGCAAAAAGCAAAGACTGTTTTTCAAGGATAGCTGTCTGTGGATTTATCTACTCATTGTTTTCAGATTTCAGTGGTGGTACAAAGATGTGATAGATCTGTTGAGCCACTTGCCATTTGTGCTGTGTTTTGATCCATTGCTTTTGTTCCCATACTTTAAATTATGAATGGGTGGTTGCAGCCGTGGTGTTTTCGTTGGTTTCTTTGCTCCTCAAGTCATCTTTGTCTATGTACAGCTTTGACTTTTTTTCCTAACTTGTGTTGGAGGAATTCTGAGCAGTTTTCTGGGAAAATAGTCTTTAGCTGCCAGTGCCCTAATGATGCATCTCTAAGGCATCTTCTTCCAACGTTATTGAATGTTATTCAAAGACAGTGAAACATTCTGCTGACACCATTGAATAGTAATCCTTGTGCTGCACCATAAGCAGATATTTATGGGTTTTATTTTGAACTTTAAACACAAGCTTGGCTTACCTAGTAAGAAACATTTTTTCACTGGGTCTTAAGTTATGATTTTTCTTAAGACTGGATATTCCAAAATAATAGCTGGTATGCCTTTTGCTCTGCATAAACTTGTTTAGTCTTGCAACTCTATATTAAGTAGGAATTTCCTGAAATCAGAGGTAATCCTTAAGCTGTCTTTTGTTGATTCCTTGAGGAGCTCTATGTCCTTGTACCACCGGAAAACATATTAAGGAGCTGGGATTTAACTCCAGATTTTCCAGATAGTCAAGCATTTTCTAGCAATTTCAACTCTTCTCAAGCAGAATTTTTATTTATCTGTGAAGTATTGCTTGAAAGGCTGTTGTCTTATCTAATTAAATATTCCAATCACTAATTTCACTTATTGTTGAATTTG
Organism: Myiotriccus ornatus; assembly: GCA_036023395.1. Taxonomy (NCBI): domain Eukaryota; kingdom Metazoa; phylum Chordata; class Aves; order Passeriformes; family Tyrannidae; genus Myiotriccus; species Myiotriccus ornatus. Next base: position 12,204,288 of record JAYRBT010000018.1, on the reverse strand, counting down.
TAACTGTGTTTTGTTTGCCTGCTGTTTTGGTAATAATGTTTAGGGCCCATCCATTTGCTGGAGTTGAATTAATGATTAAGTATTCCTACCAAAGTATAGCAATAAAAAATAATTCCACACACACCTTTGCTCTTATTAACACCTTTCACCCCATGTTGATGTACAAAATCAATTTCCTTAACCTTTCTGCAGTATCCCATAGGAGTATCAAAGGCTTCTTCCATGAAAAACACACCTTCTCTGATACAAAATTGAGATATACTATTTTCTCTATGTTTTTATTTTTTCTAGTTATTATTAATAGCTATTTTTTTCCCTTGAAAAGCAAGCCTGTATCCAATATGCCATAATCCGAGTGGAATGTATGTGCAGAAATGGCGTGGGTTGCGTTCTGGTGTGTGTCACTGCCACCAGCCTGCAGTAACTCTGTGGGGTGATGTTGATCACACAGCTTAGTGTGCTCTGAATCACTGAGTCTGCCCTTCTGTCTGACCTGCAGCTACTGCAAAGGCATTTCAAACCTACATGCTCCATTTTTTCCCAGACATGAATATGCCGTGACCTAATATGAATTTCAAAATCAAGCCTCTCTCTTTTTTGCACGTGGTCAGGAGCCTCTTGGCGTTTTAAAGCTCAGTCTTTGCTGTAGAAACAATGTTGATTTCAGTGCCAGTATTGAATTGCAACTGTGATTTGGATGGAGCAGCTCTGAGGCTGCTCAGCTGATGGTGCATCCCATGGTTTGAGCAGTGATAACTGGGATGAGGAGAAGGGTATTTGCAGCTCTTACTGTGACTTGCCTTCCTTAGTACGTGAACCCTGAACAAAAGCCTGCAGCAGTTACCAGTACCACCTGTTGCAAAGGAAAGCATAAGAAATTTCACTGGAAAGCACCAACTGTTCTTCAGTTTGACAGTCTAAAGAATGATCTTCCCCTTCTACTTTGTAGATTTGGAGTATAGAGTAGGTTTACAATTGTAAAGTGAACATATTCAACCTTTATTATATTTCCTGAGAAGAAGGGGGATTAGATAAAATCTGTCAGTTATCATGAGAGGTTGTGAAAGACTTAAAGAACCTTTTTTCCACTTCAACTACTTCAGGAAAAGAAATTGCCTTCTTTCTAATGGCATTCATAAAGATCCTGTAATCTTGTCATGGCATGATCAGAGGCATTTTGGTTAACTGTCTTTTAAGAGCATCATCCTCAGCAACTTAGTCCATCTTTCAGCACTAGTTACCAAGTGAAAATAAGGTGCCAATCTCCAGTGTGCTTCATCAGTGGGGCAGCTGCCAAAATAGATGAGATTTTAGTAATAACAACTTCTACAAAGTAAAACATCAGTGGGAGCATTAGTTAAGTGTGACACCATCTGAACACATTCTCAGCTTCAGCATAATCAAGTGATATTCTTCATTACACACAGTGAGCAATTTGGATACAAAAATACCTCTTGTGGTAAAGTTCTATTTCCTAACAATTAATTTCAACTGTACAAAGCTGAAATTGTGAAAAGCAGAAACATGATATTGCATCTGCAGTTTGCATATTGATAGTTCCTTTCTAGTTCCCATGTTACTTGGACAGATTTGCATGATCTTTGTATGTCCTGCTTCACTGCATGTCAGTTATGAGCCACACTTGTGTTAGGGCATCCTTTAGAGAAACAGATTCTGGAATGCCAGGAAATAATTGAAGTGCTACTTGCTGGCATTGCGCCTGCCTGAAAAAAAGACTGATGGATATAGGGGATAACAGCTTTCTCCCATAGGTTTAAATTGCTACTGAGTGTATTTTTCCTGTCCTTTTGGTAAGGAAATAGAATTTATCAGCAACATTCCCAAGTCTCAGTTCTGCTTTGCTGCTCAGCAGTCTACCATTGGGACCTTTGATTTTCATAATGAAGAAGGAACAGAGCCATCAAGAGTGAAGCCGAGTTGCAGCTGATGACAGGTGCTGTGTGGATGAGCCAAAATTTCAGGTGTGTTAAACAGGGATAAGAGATCCAGAAGGTGATGTAGGATTTTTGGGTGGTACCAGAGGATGAGATGACCTGGAGACATTTGAATGTAGTGCTGTTTCTATGAGATGGGGGAACACTCAGTAGAAAGCTGGGACAGGCATGACCACAGTCCAGTAGGACAGCTGCTTCTGCCACTGGAGTAGCAGTAAGACCTTCTAAGAAGTCTTGGGAACCTCTTTGATACAAAATTGTGATGTCAACTGATGCCTGAATTTCAAGAATTGGACAATTTCTTGCCAGAGGTGTAACTGCATCCTAGCAAACCAAGCCCAGCACTGTGCACACCTCCATTTAACCTGTGCTACAGGGAGCGGCTCTGGAGCAATTAACAGCCTGGGAAAGAATCCTGCTACTCTGCCATCTAAGCAGATTCCCTGCTGCAGCCTTGGATAGGATGTTCATGATCCAAAGGCCTGCTTTTTTTTAATGAAAAGTGGTCAATTGTTCTTTGATTGCAATGCAGAGAAAACCTTGCAAGATGAGACAGATGGGGAAACAAGCGTGTTGTGTTGCTTTTGTTATTCTCCAAATTGTAGCTCATTATTATTATTATTATACTCTATTTTACTCAATCATTATGCTCTGAAATGGACAATAAAGATGAAGAATTACTGTTTGTTATGCAGTATGGTCTCCAGAACGGAGTTCTATTTGTTTTTGTAAAGAAAGCTTTAGTTTGCTGGTATGATTGATTCTTACTAGTTTTGTTATATCTGTGAATTATAAACTAAGCTTGCTTAAGATATACTGTCTTCTGCAAGGTCTTATTTCTTTTTCTTCTTTTTCCTTCACGAGATTAATATTATAAGCAAAACTCAATTATGCACTTCTGTGTTAAGCTGTGACATCAACAGCAGAGTCTCCTGGTTTGGGCTGGGATAAAGTTGATTTTCTTCCTGGTTGCTGGTGCAGTGCTGGTTTTGGATTCAGTATGAGAATATTGTTGATAACACAGAGACATCTGGGTTGGTGCTGGGCAGTGCTTACCTGAAGTCCAGGACTTGTCAGTCTCACGCTCTGCCAGTGAGCAGGTGCACAAGAAGCTGAGAGGGAGCACAGCCGGGACAGCTGACCCGAACTGGCCAGAGGGATTTTCCATACCGGGGAACATCATGCTCCTATGCAGAGGTGCAAGTGAGCCTTACACCTTTGGATGCATAATGATTTTCTTCTCTCTCATGTATTGTCATGGGATGAGATGGAATGATGTTTGTTCCCCCTACTTTCCCCCTGCTCTAACGTGACAGTTTCAGAAGGAAAGAGTCTCTGATGCAGTGCCTGAGGGCACCAGTGTTTTTTGCATAATTTTTATTTCAGAGACATAAGAACTTTAATGTGATGGAATTGTTTTCTTGGCTTCTCTACTGTGCTTAACTGACTGCAGCAGAACTGTGTGTATGAAATTCATGTTTGATTTGACCTAATATTTCATCCATCAGCGCGCTGTGGGATTAGCATGAACTGCAGGTCAACAGCTTAGTTAGAACAGAGACAAAATGTTGTGCCTGATCAGCTGCAGAGAACTGTCATGTTGAGGATCAAGAACCCTGTCTTGTAGGAAACTTGGTATTCAAAAGCCATGAATTTCTTAAGGTCGATTTGAAGTGGTATCAATGTAAGAAAGCACTCAGCTTTGATTTGAAATTTAAATGTCAGCTTTTAAAAGAACTTTTTAGAAGAAAGCTTCTGATTTCAGAAGCTTCTATATTCTTCATGAAGTCTTTATGTGGTCAGATTCTGCTATTCCTTGTAACAGTGAAATTCTGGATAATTGATTTTCTTATCTTGGCTTGATGAATTAATTGGTAGCAAAATTTGTTGTATTAGAGATATCCCACATCACAGAAGGGTTAGAAGGAGTAAACTGGCAAAAGCCTGTGCTTGAACAACTGAAGCAACAGGTAAAGTGTTATTAGTGAAATATAAGAGATTTTCTTAACTAGTGAATTACGTATGATCTTAAAATAGCAAAATGCTGGTATGAGCTACAGAGTGACAGCGTCTGTGTAACGGAGGGGCTTTTACCACGCAGTGTCACTGCTCGCACCACCGCTTTGAGGGATGAAGTCAAGGAGAATCTTGACAGCTGGAAAAAGCCACGTGCAATGTAAAAATCACGCCTGACCACAGGCAGTGACCGAGAGCAGCTTCCCGGTCCTGCCCGGCTTTGCGGGATCGGTGCCAAGCCCTGGTGTGGGAGGGGACGGTGGCGGCCGGGCTTGGTGGCCCCGGTGCCCCGCTCCCTCGCCCTGGGCCCCCTCCCGCCGCCACTCCCCCCGCTCCCGCAGCATCCCGCGGGATAAATGCGCGCCGGCGGCGGTCCGGCCGTGCCCGTGCGATGGAGGCGGCGGGCGGGCGGGCGCTGCTGGCGGCCGTGGGGCTGCTGTCGGCGCTGAGCGCGGCGGGCACGCTGTTCCTGCTGGCGCAGTGGCGGGAGCTCGGCGCGGCGCTGCGGGAGCTGGAGGCGGTGCGGGGGAACGCCTCGGTGCGGGGGCTGCCGGGCGGGCCCGGCCCCGCCGCCCCCGCCGCCCCCGCCGCCCGCACCAAGCGGAGCCGCCGCGGGGAGCGCGGCCGCGGCACCGTGCGCGCCGACAGCGACGAGATGCTGATGATGCTGACCTACTCCATGGTGCCGGTACGGCCCCGCCGGGATCGGGGTGCCGCCGGGGGATGGGGGATTTGGGACGGTCGCCTGTCCCAGCTGTAGCCTGAGGATCCCGCCAGCCCCGCGGTTTGCCG
>JAYRBT010000018.1:12188137-12199425 GCA_036023395.1 Myiotriccus ornatus | reverse complement strand
GCCGGGGGATGGGGGATTTGGGACGGTCGCCTGTCCCAGCTGTAGCCTGAGGATCCCGCCAGCCCCGCGGTTTGCCGTGGCGGGGTTTTACCTGGAGCGAACACACCCACCTGGTGCTTGGAATCTCGCGCCAAAGGAGCAGTGGTTCCTACTGTCGTCTGTACGTGGTGAGACGACAGAGCTGATGGGCCACAGAGCTGAGGTTACTCTTAAACTTACGAGTGGAACTTTCACAGACAAACGGAGGGAACTTTTGGATTCTGAGTAACTTAAAAAATTTAGTTGAAATAAGAAGTCAGTTTTCATGTTACCAATTTCCAAGGTTTCAGGTTTTTAAAACTAACACCACAAGCTAGAACCTCCCTGTGTGTTTTCTGCTGTTCAGCATCTCACTGCAAGGTACAGGACATCACTTTATCAGTGAAATTTCTTTTGATTTAATTTGATTTTGATTTCTTTGAAATTGATAGTACTCTTTCAGTAATGGTTAAATTTAGGGTGTTATTTGATGGGTCAGGAGAACTGTATGTCCTTTCTCTCTGGCAAAACTGGCATAGTTTTTTGCTCATCAGTGAGAAGATGATCTTGTTCAGTAGGAACCAGATCACATAGTTGAAAAATTGCATGGGTTGTATAGTTGAAAAATTTTAAATAGATTGAAAAGCTTTTACGTTCTGAGTCAGAAGAAATGCAAGAAGAATATTATTATTGAGAGAACCTTAATGGAAATTCTGTCCCAACAAGGATTGCAGGCCTAGGCCCACAAAAAAAGCAGGAGAGGTTAACTCAGGCTCTTACTCATCTAATTAATATTACTGGTTTTAAAAATTATGTGCAGAAAATACCTCTTCAGTAGTGTTCTGTTGGCATGTTTTATGAATAAACTATTGCAATCATCATTTCTCAGTGATAAATACTGCTTTAATATTAGAGCTAATGAGACTGTAGAGCATAGGTGTTCAAAGCACAGTTTTGATAGCAACTCTTTTTGATTTTTAGTGGCACTTGGGTGCCTGGATGATTCGACAGTGACCATTAAATGTGCTACTCTGCTGTCATGCTGTATGTCTACCACATACAGATTACATGAATTTTATTACCCTCTCCAAACAGAACCAAGCACATGGTGTGTATTTTAACAGCATGTGGCCAGACCATGCACTTGTGCCTTTAAATGTCCACTGTGACTGCTGCTGTGTGCATGTGCTTCATTTAAATGAATGTATCCTGCAGGGAGTTGCTTGTGGGGGGGTTATGCCTTTTTTTCCTTACAAAACTCCCATCAAACATTTTTTTGGCTGCTGCTCAGATGAGTGGATGACTGACTGTGTGCAGACTCACTTGCTCAAGGGGAAAAAAGGTGTCCTTAGAAAAACTTTCAAGCACCCCCTCCTCCCACTCCTGCATTTTTGTATTTTGCATATAACTCCCACTAAATTAATTTCAAGACTTGAGTACTTTTGTACTGTGAGACAAAGTTCCTTAGAGTTGGTGAGATGACTCCTGCTAAACTGGTGGGCCTTGGAATGACATTCCAGCCTCTGTTGAATGTGGGCCCTGAAAGGAGGTTTTGCCTGAGTGGGTTCTCTCTTGTAGGGGAGGCAGCAGATTCTGCAGGTATCAGTGTCCCCCTGCTCACAGGGATCTGCTGTGGCCACTCTTCAAGGATCTTTGAAATAACCTTAGGCATCAAGCCCCATATTTTAGCTTTGATAACATGATTATATTTTTGGCTGTGGGCCTATTGTTTATGTATTTGTGTTTACACACACTTATTTTGCAAGAAAATAGGAAACTGGCAAATTTGCTGCTGCAGAAAGACCAATGCAAAGGTAACAGTCCAATAACTTTCAAAGTGTGATTTGAGACAGTGCAAGAAGTGGTGGCTTATGGGGGCTACCAGTTTTCTGAGTAGATGTTTCATAGTTTAGTATTTTTTCTTTTTATTTTTTTTCACCATTTCTTCACATGAGAAAACTTAATTTCTAGCATTTAAGTAAGATACTTTTATCTGTAGCTTTTCTTAGTGATGATGCTGGCTGATTGAACAGTCTGCTCATCTGTCATTGCTAAACTGGAGGTTCTGCTATAGTCTACTTGCACTTTCTAAGTGCCATGTCTTTTTAATTGTCACCTGGGTAGCCCTGATTGGTAAAAGTACTGCTGCTGAGGTAACTGTAGGGCCCCAAAGCAAGTTGTGATCACTTTATCAACCTCAATAGAACTATTTTAATTAAAATGCGGTTAGAATTAGAGTACCTGTGGACAACGTTTACAAATTAGAAGGTAGGAGACAAGTGTTTTTGAGGAGTGTGAGGGGAAAGAGAACAAGCATATCCTGATATTCAAAACCAGTTAGAACTTCTCAGCTAATTTAAATTGAGTCTAAATTTCTAAATGTTGGAGCTGTTCCAGTCCAGTCTGGAATCCAGTACCTTCACAGTATGTATCAGACAGAACAGGAACCCACTGTCAAGTATGGCTTCGTTTTTCAGGAAAAGAATCCTTGCCATCGAAATAATTTTCCTTTATTTGTGTCTGTTAGATTTGTCAGTTGAAAGGAATGATGCATTAATTTTAAAAATCGTGACTGACAGTGGCAAATAACCTTTCTAGGCTTAAACTTCGATCTGCCTTTCAGATTGCCTTGCACTCATTTGTTCTGTCTTTTGGGACTAGTGCATTCCATTATTTGTAAATAGAGTAATTGTAAGAATATGAATAAATTTTCAACTCTTGGTAAATGGTTCATAAATTATCATATATTGCACAGCCTGAAATAATGACCTTTTTATTTCCAGGCTACAAACATTAGACTTTCCCACAAAAGAGTTGAGGCACTGCCAGTGCTCATGTTCATAATATTCTTATTTATGCTGGTTGTTTTGATGAGTTGCAAAACATTTTAGAGTGTTGACTCTCAGTATGCAGGACATGTAATGTGAATGTTTGTCCAACTAAGAGTCGTGTATTTTGTAAAGATGACTTTTTAATTGATACATTTCAGGCTACTCTAGATTAAAAGCATCTTATGAATGTGTTGTCCAGCTTGGTTTTATAAAATCTGTCATGGGTGTGATGAATTACTTGAGTGGATGAAAGTCCCTCACTTACTTGGAACATAGGATACCTTTCTCCCTTAATATGCTATGCTGAAAAAGTTTCCATCATTTGATGCAAATCTAAATAAAATTAAATTATTGGCTGATGTTGGCTTTTAATACATGTTTTAATACCTTTTACAGTAATGCATGAAATTTAATGACTAGATCATGTATGGAGTTGTCTGCCCAATATTTTATTAATATTTTCAGTAAGAATTAATATGAGGTGTACTGAACAGATGCTTATGAGAGAAACACTGCCTGAAGAGGTGGATGGTGTCACAGTGTCAGGGTAGTTCTGAAAAGTTTATTCCTGTCAACGAAGTGGCCAGTTGAATCTTTGTTTTGAAATTATTTCTGTAGGTAAAGTGAACCAGACACTTTTATGGAATACATTGTTTTCAACTTTACTTTCTTTGCAATATTAGGTCCGAGTGATGGTGGATTTATGTAACAGCACAAAAGGGATTTGCTTAACAGGTATGTATATTGCCTTAAGCTTTGCACCTATGTGACCTTAAGGAACACAGAAATACAGTGTTTTCAAAGAACTTGAGGCCAATAACTGTGTCAAAGGACTGTGCTATTTACTCTATCAGATTTTTTTTAAAAAAGATAATAGGTGCCACTTTGGGACTTATCTGTACCCATTTAATACAAATGCTGGAATTTAAGGAGCTCAGTTGATGTTACTTGGAGCTATTTCTTTTCCATGTCATTTGCATAAACAAATCTCTCAGACTTGGGTGTTTAAAACACTGACTGAGGTTAAGTCCTGGTATTTTTGTGTATGCCACCCTTGAAACCTAACACGGCATGAACATGGAAGGTGTCGGAACCTGCTCCTGTGGTTCCAGCTGCAGTGGCCATAAGGTCCATTTGACTCAACTGATTCAACACAAATGAGAATTACCACGGTACACACAGAGGTTAAATACTGCTTCTGAAGTTGTAGGTCAGCTCTGATTGCAACAGAGACTGAAACACAAACAGTTGAAAAGTTTTGCTTCTTTGGGCTTAGGATTTGTGAATTCACGTTACTTGGTGCCTTCTGTACCTTTTTCTCTCTGAACACCATGAAATGTTTGGCTTTTCTATAGGCCTCTGTGTCATTTGCTGCCTTTCAAACACCTTTCTTATTTATCTTGTGGCTATACAAAGAGCCTCAGTTTTGGGGACGAGGAAGTAACTGAATGCACTAATAAATGTAACATTGCAATGTGGAAAAAATGACCATCTACTGGAAAACCGGTAGAAAGATGTTAACTGATGTTACTGCCTGTACTGATTAAAAGGGATAATTGCTGTAATGGTATTGTAGGCTGCTTGTCACTTTAGTTATAACGCTTTGTAATTAATGCTGAAAATTGTCATCTTTAGGGAAATCTAATAATTACTGTTATTTTCTGTTGTAGAGAGTTTTGCTGAAGCAAAAGAGTACTTTGGCTGGATAAAAATGTTCACAGAACTAATTTGGTTCTTTAATTGCAACCACCACCTTTGTATTCTCCTAAAGCTTTTTTTTTTTTTTTTTAATGTGTACTGGGGATCACAGAAGATAAATCTTGTTACAGAAACATCAGAAACATTTTCTGTTTTAGTCTTGCTTTCCTTTGGCCTGCTATGCTTGCTTCTCATTAGAGCCCTATACCTGAGCTATGTCAGAGACAGTAAGACAGGTTTCAGTGCTGCTGAATAACTGAAGCAAATTCAAGTTCTAATGAAGCAACCAGTTTCGGTGGGAAGCTCAATTCAGGCTGTAGAACAATCACATGTGAAAAGCCTGATTGTGATTTATATGTAGTTAATAGGAACAAAACGCTCTCTTTCTTTCTCTCTTTCTCTCTTTCTTTCTCTCTTTCTCTCTCTCTTTCTTTCTCTCTTTCTCTCTCTCTTTCTTTCTCTCTTTCTCTCTTTCTCTCTCCCTTTCTCTCTTTCTCCCTTTCTCCCTTTCTCCCTTTTTCTCCCTTTCTCTTCTCCCTTTCTCCCTTTTTCTCCCTTTCTCCCTTTCCTTCCCCTTCCTCTTCCCCTTCTCCCCTCCCCCCTTCCTTTTCTCCCTCCTTCCCTCCTTCTTTTTATTTAATTAGTCTGAGTCCTGAGTGGCAATGAAATATCTGTAAAACACAGAGCAGTGTGGCATGTGGTGTATTTTTAACAGGATTTTTAATTGTGACATTCATCAGTATTGTAAAGCTACTAACCTTCTACTATAACAGGTTGTTGGAGAACACTTTTATGATGGAAATGTAATGACTGTGAAGTGCCTTCCATCCATGGCTTGGTGAAGGCACTGAAGCCCCTGACAGTGAGATTTCATTGTAGAGGTTGTTTGTCAAACCTTTATCAACTGAAATCTAATAAATGCAAACTGTGTATACGTAATTGTGTTGAAGGATTCTCTTTCACTAAGTCTGAGTTACTGCTAATGTTCAGATAGTTATTTATAATACAAAACAGTTAAATAGTTAGATGTTAATTTTGAAATTTGAGGAGTTTTCCTCTCCTTTTACTGTTCTGTTCTAATGCTAATCAGTTCAATTTGGAGTTGCTTTGTTTTCTTGGTAGGTTCAATTCACCATTTCTTCCTGTGTTTTTTTTTTCCTTACTGTAGGCCCCCCGGGTCCCCCAGGTAAGATACTTGGATAATTGCAGTAACATTTTGAGGTAATTGAATAATTTAAACAGTTGCTGGTAAAAAATATTGAAATGTATAAATGTATCTTTCACAAAATACTTTTCCTTTGCTATTCAGCATGAGGGAAGGTTGAATGCCTGCCTTTATAGTTTTTGTATTTAGGTCAGCTTATGCCCCTTCTGAGGCGGGGGAGGTTTTAGAAATTATAATTTTCTAGTGAAGGGAGTACAGTATTTAAGCACTCTTAATTCAATTTGGTTTTGATTAAGTAGCATTTAGCTGAAGAGAGGAGTCTGCATATTAAAAAAACCAGAATAAATGGGTATTGTAATTTAACTCTAAAAACATCTCTTTAAAAATATTGATTACTGACTACACACTTTCCCCATCACTTTTCCTCCCTTCTTATTTAATTTTCTGTCTCTGTTTACACTCAAGTGGTGTTGTATGAACGGGTACCTGATTTCTCTGTGTGCTGCTTTACCTGTGAGTCTGCTTAGAGTAGTTCTCTGTATCAGAAAAGTATGAGTTATGTTTTTCCAGAGTTCAAGTATACATATAAAAAACATATGGCAAGTAAATCTAGTAGATGTAAGGATAAATTGCATTTAGCAGTGAAAATTCAGTTGTGCTGTTTGGTTTGATCAGGGCCCCCTGGACTTGATGGACTGCCTGGCTACAATGGATCAGATGGAGTCCCAGGCATACCAGGACAAAAGGGAGAACCAGGAGTAAATGGAAAAAGAGGAAAAATAGGTATTTTTAAATTGTTATTTAAAAAAAAAAATCTTTTTTTTAACTCTTATATTCAGATATTGTTTCTAATAGACCTTTGTACAGGGAGAAGGTTAAAAGTTTACGAAGAAGGTGCGTGTTACAGAATTCATTTTCTTATACTAAGCTTTGGTAGATTACTTCAGACTTCCTCTACAGTGAGGAAGATGGTATATATACACTATACCAGATTCACTGCTGTGAGATCTTAAAGCAGTGATTGATTTATCCACTGATTTACCTGGTCCACACAAGCTGTGTGAAAGTGCTGATAGATAACTGGTGCCTACAAGGCAGAGGGAGAAAGCAGCAGGTGGTGAAGGGGAAGAGGAGAAGGGACAAAAGACCATCAGAATGGTGGAATTGAGAGAGGATGGAGAAGAGGAAGGGTATGTTGGTGAGCAGACAGGCCGGTATTTGTAGTGATCCATCTATTCTGGCTTTCACATGGAGCTGCTTGGATTTGCTGGCAAGTAAAAGTGGAACAACTGCCTACTGTACCTTGAGACAACATGTGTTCTGTCTCTTCAGTATCTTCAATGAATTTTTAAAATTGGAATGAAAGTGAGAACCAGTCTTCAGAGAGCCAGGTGGCAACTGTGCCGGGCACGTTTTGGATTTCAACTACAAACTGTAATTCTGCTTCTGATTTCACAAAATCAATTTAAGTGGTAAAACCATAGTAGAAAAACAAGCATTTTCTTCTAAAGTATTAATGAATGTAATTTATTTGAAATCTATGCCTCCAAGAACACTGACATTTCTATTTGTAAACCATTATTTTTCTCTCTCTTAGAGCAAGAAAAATAGTAACTGCCACAAAAGTAGAGGGTGGAGGATTTGGATGTGTCAGTTGTACAAACACATGTTTCTTCCTATTCCTGAACTAAGTCACATGGGACAAAGGAATACCTTTTCAAATATATCAATTTACTACATGATCAAGTGCAAAAAGTATGTGGGCTAATCATACTTCTAGCAAGTGTAGAGTTATAGTAGCCATTGAAAGCATTGCTAGGCAGCTCTATCTATGCTCTGCTGGGACAGAAGAAAAAGTTAAAAGTGCAATGTTTGCTGTAATGTTTGTGTGTAATTACTTTAAAAAAACCTCTGGATGAGCCATGACAATGCCTTTCTTCAGTGTCTTACATATGTGAAATAAATGTATGACCTCACATCTTTCCACAGTATTTCTACTTACCCAGAAATTCTCCAGCCAGTGTTAATGAGGTCCAGGTCTGTGTGATCCATATTCAGAACTCAGACATCACGAGGTAGAGAATATATTAGTTGCACCAGACAAATTGCACACAGTTTCCCTTCGCATTTGGTTACAACATTGCTTTGAAATCCAAACAAATTTCAGCTACTCAGCTAAATACAGGTGAAAAAAAAAAAACCTAGAGTGAATATGGTTTGCAGTAAAAATATGTATTAATTACTACTTAATGCTGGAGTAGATTTCTTGGTAATGAAATGCTTTTTATTTCTAGGTCTGCCAGGACCAAAAGGTGACCAAGGGCAGAAAGGAGAACCTGGAGAAATGGGTTTACCTGGCAAGGATGGTATGCCAGGAGTAAAAGGTGCAAGAGGAGCCAAGGGGGAAAAGGGGGATGCAAGCAATGATGTGATATTAGAAGGTATGAAGAAGTGCTCTTGGGAGTTCTCTAGCAACAGGGTGCTTGACAAAAAAAGATACCTTCCACTTCTGGAGGATGAATGGGATGTGCAAGTGCAGGGCCTACCAGTATAAATATGGTATAGATACATAGGGAAGTTTGAGTATTGCTGTGCCCAGGAGATTGTTCTCTTTGTAATGCAAGTCTTTACAAAAACTTTTCTGCTTGGGCTTTGGGTTGAGGTGTTTGTGAACTCCACCCTTTCCAATACGCTTCCAGACAGCTGACCTTCTCCTGCTCTTTCAGTGTGGTTTTATTTCTCTATTAGAAAATGAGGGTCAGATATCCACTCAGGAATACATGAAGCAGCCAAATATAAGCTGTGTAAAATTCTAGCAGTGTAGCATCTGAAGCTGAGGTCTTAGTATTCTCAGGCAGCAGTGCTTTACCGCTCTCTAATGTGCCTGTAATTCGGACAAATAAAGTGCACTGGTGACCTACACCTTGTGAAATTCTGTATGGTTCAGCTTCCAATGATTCCAACATTCCAACAACAGTTCCAGCATTCCAGTGTGTCTATTGCACCATATTTCTGTACTCAGAAACCTCTTAAGAAAGAGAGAGGCTGTTGTAGAGATCTCTCCAAGTCTGCCATGTGGACACACACAGTTCTCTGCAGGTTGCCTGTTGTCTGTGCAGGCCTGTGACATGATTCTGTTTCGTACACAGGTGCAAAAGGTGAACCTGGACCCCCAGGGCCCCCTGGACCACCTGGACCCCCAGGGCCTCCAGGTAAACGTAAAGGCAAAGCTAAAGCAGAGCTTCAGGAGAACATATATAGCAGCACCTGCACAGGTTAGTTCTCCCCAGTGTTCTTTTTTGTGTTATGAACTGGTTCAAGATTAAACCATTGCTTCGAGTCTCACAAAATAGTAAGCACATGTTTAATTTTGCTTGGCATCAGTAAAACTGCAAACTTAAAGCTGAATATGTGCTTAGGTGTTTTACTGAAATATGGCTTGAATAAGGCAGCAAGTTACCTCTAGTACAATATTAGTCTTTTCATTGTGCTATGCTAATGCTCAGGCAAAGTGTTTAAAAATGGTGTTTTTCTGCTAGATGGGATAAATGTGGAAAGCATGAGAAACGCAGTTAAAATTTTTGGCTTTTAAATGCTGAATTTTTAATTGTACATGTAAATATATCACCCTGATTCTGGATATTGAAGTATCAGAACAGCCCGGAGGGACTCCCTGCAACAGAAAGCAGAGAGCTGGAGCAGAAATCTCATCCTATTTGAAGTTCAGAAATGCATGAAGTACTACAGCAGATAATTGGGCCATTTGCTCACGTGGCCTCTTTTCAGTGTTGAATCTGTGTGAAGTGCTTTGCAGGATAAGCCGTCTGATGGATTTCTGATGGATTTGAAATCGCAGTGTGCAAATGGGAGTTACAGTCAAGTAACTCTGTGAAGATGAGATCTTCCTCAATGAGCTTTTATGTTTTGTGATTCAGTAAGCCATGGGATTTTAGTACCAAAATTCAAAGAATAACCCAGCTTTTATAATTAAATATTCATATCTTTTTCAAGGAAAGAGAATACACATGCTGATTTACAACTGTAATTAACTCATTACGTAAGAATACAAGACTGGTTTCTTCAAATTAAATTTTGAATTGGGTAAAACTTTTTTTTCTTCAAAAAAAGAGAATAATTAGTTGGAAGCTCAGGTGTATTTTTTCTCAATAGTACTGTTAGTGAATTCTAAAAGAAACAGAACATCTCTGCTCCAAACTGCCTTGCTCCATCCCTCCCCCAACAGACCAAATCAATAGTTTTAATGTCTTGTAAACTCCACTAACTCACAACCAGAACATTTTATGATAGGAATCAGTAGGATATTTATCCTGTTTTTTTGATGGGAATAAAGTAGTGAAAATTTCCCATAAGAGTCTCTGATTGAAAACTGTCTTTTTAATTTGAGTTGCTTTCTGATTAATGCAGCTGAAAGGCCCTCAGAGTACTGCAACTGTTCTCAAACACAAACAGTACACTCAGCTTTGCTACACTGACCTGCTCCCTGACTGCTCTGTAGTCTTAGATAAACTGCTGTACAGGGAACTGCTCATCCAGTCAACTGCATCTATCACACAGCCCAAGAAAATTAACTTGTGCATTGCAATTTCTCATTTCTGCTGAGTGGGTTCCTTTTTTGAGATATTCTGGCAATATTTTGTGATCAGAAGCTGGAAAGGGATCCAGAGGGATTTGGTAGATTCTAGCTATAGGGCATTGAGCTTACCATGGTTGGGTTGACTGTTTGGGCCTTTTTTGGAGATACACTGTGATCAGCTGCAAACTTTCAATGTCATTTCACCAAATGTCCTAGATAAAAGGATGGGAGAAATACATCTTGTTCTTGCTTCATGTTGGAGTAGTTTTCTTCCGCATGAGTGAAGGGAAGATATAACCTAAAGAGAAAACAACAATTCAGTATAATCTGTACTTTCTTTCCTCAATGTCATGGTGCCCTTTCAGCATTACTTTATATTTATTCATATTTTTACTATCTTTCTCACTTAGATTTCAGCACAGATCTGTAAAACCCAGAAATATGCGGCAAGGAAACAAGAAAAATGTGTGTCTAAAAGAATTTGCAGCCTGTATATCAAGCACTGTGCAATATATAAGGAGAAAAAATTTAAGAATGGAACTAGAAAAAAAACCTATAATGAAATCAGGATATCTTCAGCAAAAAGCTGAGAACTGTTCTCTGTAGTTATTCCTTCTAAGCAAACTGAAATGTGTCACATTGTTTTAAGGGCAGAAGAGGTACCTGGTTTTACAGAGAAAGGTCCATAAGTAATTTAATTCAGGCCTTGTCTTAATGGTAAACGCAAAGGGAAAATCTAATCAATGCTCTTCATATTGTTGAGGGGTGAGCAAAAATGTTTCCAGGTGTTTGTTTTTAATGTAAACCATTTCTGTGCCTGTAAGTAACATACTGTATCATTTCCCTCAGTCTTTCACACTGCTGCATGGATGGCTGAGCTGCAACCTTGTGCTCAGTGTATGTGTTAGTGCTTTATTGCTGTCTTGGGCATTAACAGCACAAGCAAAACTTTCCTGCAGCACACACCCTCTCTGCTGGAGTG
>JAYRBT010000018.1:12143294-12188037 GCA_036023395.1 Myiotriccus ornatus | reverse complement strand
TGGGCATGATGCTTTTGAGTTTAACAACCAGTCATTCCCAAGAAAATGTTTTTGGTTTTGTTGCTAAATCAGCCATTTTCCAGCTACCTCAGTTGTCTAAAGTTACCTAAGGAAAAGGGCAACTGTCTTTCTAAGCAGCTACTCAGGAATTCATAGCTAAGGAATTAAATCTGTTGATTTAATGAGTTACTCCTCAAAGTTCACTGTCAGCCTGACAACCTCAAGGAAACTGTCGTGGTTTTGCCCTGGGTCAAACCATATCAAACATTTCATTTCCTTCGCAGGAGTGAGAGCAAGTCTTTTCTTATCTCACTTTTGACCAGACAAACCTAAGCAGATTTTTTTCTCAAGTGAAACAAAATTCCAGTCGTCATCCTTTTATTTTAGCGGAGTCACTGATGTGCACATCTGCCATGTCAAATAGAGAAAAATGCCATATTTTATCCTTTCTCCCTCAACTCCAGGTGAGACATGCGCTGTACCAAATGATGACACCCTGGCTGGAAAAGCTGAAGACAGAACCCCCGGTCCTTCAAAAAAACCTGGTAACCTGCTGCAGAGCATGACTAAGTGCTACTTGCTGTTTTAGTGTCACAGATCCTGGACATGTGCTTTTTTTCCTACTAGAATGTGTCATAACATCTGTGGGAAGTCCTGTTCACTTTGTTAGTGTTCAGCAAACGTTTGGAACTTGGATGCGGGAGCCTGCAAATATAAGTGATGAAAGGATTTGGCTTACCATGCATTTCTCAGGTATTTTTAGTAGTAGTCATAATCAAAAATCCATTGTTGTACTGACACTGCTTTCTTAATCCCTTCAAACTGAAGTAATGGGATTTTACATCTTTTTCTGAGTATTTTCCATATTACCTGTATAATACTTGACTATAAATATGGTTGTAGGCATTTGTAGTGTCAGACATTTTCATCAGATTTTAAAAATAGTGTGAAGTTTTCAGGTTTGGTTTTTGTTTTGTTTTGGTTTTTTTTAACAAATCCAAATTTAAATGACTGTTGCTTGTGGTGTTTTATTCTTTTCTTTCAAGACTTTCTCTTTCCTATGGCTTTACTTCCCTAAATTGTAGCTAGGACTTTTACCCTTTCATTTAGCCAGGCATGAAAATGACTCAGTTTTTGATTAGCTACATTTAGAGCAGGAAAAGTGTCCAGGACTTGAGTGAAAAAAGGAAATATTTCTGCATATATATCAACTGTGTTCAGAATGAGGGCCCATTAAGTCTGTGGCTCTTGATAATCTCCTATATAGGTTTTTTTTTGTCTCTCTGGACTACTTTCTCACATTTCAGGAAGTTGAATCATTACTGAAATCACACAATTATTATCTGTCAGATAGTTGATTGAGATTGACTTTTACTGGAGACTGAACTTTAGGATAGAGATTTCAAATTAGATGAACCAGATGATAGTCCTTTTTTTTCTCCCCTTTATGTTTTCCCCTTTGTTTAGGAAACTCCATAAAAGAATATGAGAATTCCAATGCCTTGCTGAATGACAGCTACAGGACCATTAACATCACAGGATTCTTTTATGGATGTGGTCATGCAGTACAGAACAATCATCTGTACTATCAGAAGGGAGGAACCAATGTCATTCTGAAGTAAGTCAAACATAGTTGTCTTAAAGCAAGTGATGGTGTGGAAGGAGGAGCAGTGGGTTAAAGTGACAGAGGTGAACCTCAGAAAAGCAGATGACTTTCCTTGTACCATTCTGTGTTTCTTTTTGATCCTAACTAGAATAGGAAGAATGGTGGAATGGTTCAGAACTCTTTCCAGAACAGAACAATTCGTTCTTTCCAATCTGTAACTAGAATGTGGGCCACCAGCCTTCCATTTGTGTGTGCAGATGCTCCAGGAGGAGGGAGACTGGGAGGGTAGCCCAGGTCCACTACTCTGTTGTGACAGTTCTTTAGGCATCAGAGCTGAACTGTGTCTAAGGGGTTCACCTCTGCAGTTACTATGTGAGAGGGCAACTGGGCCTCAAGATGATCAAGATGCCACATACAGATATGACAACAGATTTTTCTCTTGGCTCTCCTGGGGTTCAACAGGTTCCTATTATACATTACATTGCTGGGGGTGTTCTTCAACTTGGATTCTTTGCTGTGTTCATAATTGCAAGAAAGAAATGAGAACTGACTAAGGAATTTTGATATCAGAAAAAAGCTTTTGATTTAGAAAAGTAAGTTGTGCATCTACCTGCACCTGAGTAAGAACTGGTCCAGCTGCAGTCTGGGAGGCACAGGTGGGTGGCTCTGCAGAGCTGCTGCGTGCTCTGCTCTCGGCTGGCCCGGCAGTGGATGCCGCTGGATGCTGGAGCAGAGGAATGCACTGAGGCACCAGCTGAGGACGTGGTGACCTGGCACATTCCATTGTGGAGGAGTGGCTCCAATGTTTGATTTCCTCGTAATAAGAAGTTCCTACAACTCTCCTGATGTATGTCCCTGAACTGGAACCGGGAATTACGTCTCTGTTTCAGTTTCTACTGAGGACAGAGACAGACAATACAAATCCAAACCAAAATCTCACCTTGTTGGAAGAGCCAAAGACAGACAGTCCAAGGGCAAGTGAAAGATTGTGTGTGCTTTCAAATCCTTACACGACTCTGATGTTTGAGCCAAGAACATTTACTATACTTTGATGTCTATTCCCAAGCAGGTGTGAGTGCTGCCTTCCTATATTCATGTGGATGCCAAGGAATGTGAGCAAGCTGTGTGGATTCTATAATATTTATTCTGCCAAAGACAAGCTCACTTTTTGGCAACCTTCTTTAAATATCTTTAGGCTTTTTTTCTGTAAAAGACCATCACAGCCTAAGCAATATACAGTGATAGGGTAGCAATTCCTCAGCTTTGCTTGGGTACAGTTAATTAGGAAATGTTTTCAGGTACAGATGAACACAAACTATTTGTGGAATTTTCAAAACCTAAGGAGCTGCTGAGAAATGGCCTTTCTGTTCAGTTATTCACTCTGAGATTATTTACCTTCAGCACAGATTGAATGAGGCACTATGAATTCTATGACAGTGAATTTTATGACAGTGAACTCCTTGAATTCAGGCTGCATAAAAGCTTCTTTTATATTGATTTAATGGAAGGGAACGGGTGAGGATCGGGTTGGCTCATCTTGCAAATGTTGAAAAAATATTTAAAAAGAGTTTCTTGTCATATTTAAAAACTGGCAAAACTAGGTTTGTTTGATCTTTGGAAGGTTTTCTCATGATGGTCAGATCCCTGACATTGTTTTATGACATGCTTTCTCACCTCTGTTATTTTTGGTTGACTTCCTTGTTATTAGTGATCAGAAAAGTGTTTGTAGCTTGAGTTCCCTGCAGTTAATGAAAGTATTACACTATACGTTGTCATTGACCCCAAGGTATCAGATAATAAAAGAATTTTGGAGACTGTCCTTGACTGGGGAGCCCAAGAGAACCTTGGGAATGAAACTTCACTTTTCTGCTCCCTTCAGGATTTTCACATATAGCAGGAAAAGACAGTTGTGTGTTGCAGATCTTGCCCTTTTCTAATGAATCTTGAGATGCTTTTTTTCTTGTTGGCTCTTTATAGAAAAAAATCCTGAAGAAAAACTGCATTTCTGAGTGACTATTCCTGTCAAGGGCTGTCTTTCTAGTCCTAGCATGAGGTTATTTACAAATGTGAAGCAACTAACAAGATTAACTGGATTGACACAATTCTCAAATCTTCTCCAGCCTTGAAGAGGTTTTTTTACTGCACACAAATGTTGCTGGAATATGGAGTTGTTGCAGATGCGAGTTTTCCAAAAGCTGAGGGAAAGTATCTAAATTGGTCATTCCTTACTTTTCTTAGGATTATTTTTACAGTGTATGCTATCAATGCTCTTTAAACTGAAAAATTATCCTTCCAGTATTCTTCCTTCTGTTATAAGTTCCTGGATCTGAAATGTTCCTGTGATTAAGCCTGTCTTTTCAGAAAACTTGTAAATGTAGCAGATTCCTGTATTGAGTAATGTTTTTTTTATCTCTATTGGAAGAACGGAGCTATACAGTTAGATAGAAGTCAGACACTGAAACGTGCTTCTTTATAGGGGGAACTATATAAAAAGATTCAACATGCTCTCTCCGCCTTCACTAAAGCCTGGTGTTATTTGCTGGTTAAATGGCAGATGTGTCTCAACAGTAGCTGATTAGCCTCTAGTAGAGGAACACAGTTTAGTTGCTCACGGCTGCTGTCCTCAGATTATCATCATACTAAGGAATTTCAAGGAATGAAAACAACTTTATAGAGATTAAGCATTCAGGCTGTCCTGTTGAGGCCAGCATGAGGTCAGAATTTTGGCCCTGCAAAAGTAGAATTTTTATTCCTTTGATGTCTATTTGACCAAATCACTGTGTTATCTGAACCGCTTTCAGAAGAGGAACTCTAAGACCAGATGAACCTGCCCAGAATTCATGCTGCTTTCGTCACTCACATTTTCTCCCTTTAGTTCTAGTCAAAAGCAAACTTATGTACAGATTCCATTTCACAAGTCTGGGACTTCACCTGGTATCCAATTTTTTTTCATATCCATTCCTTTTAGTTGCTTCTTTCATCCTGGTGATAATACAGCTCATAGACTAAATAAAGTGAAACCTTCCAAAGCAAGTCCATGCTCTTGTGCACCTCTCAGATTGGTTATTACTTTGGAATTTTCTCCCAGTGTTTTGGAAGGTTCTTTGAGTACTTAATCTTAAAAGACATCAGAATGGTCCTTGAACTCAAATACTTGCAACAACACTTCTATCAGTAGTAATGCAGTTGGAATTGCTTCAGCCAACCTGTGTGTATGGAAATGAACTTGAACACAGTGTACTGAGTCCTCACTGTATCTCGTTTCAGACTTGGGCTCGACAAAGCATCGCTGGGCACTCTGCTCATTGAAAATGCCCTACACCACGGGCGCAACTACCTCTTCTCTAACTCCAAGACGTATTTCAACATAGCAGTGGATGAGAAGGGGCTCTGGATTATCTATGCCTCGAGCACTGATGAAAACATAATGGTAGCACATATTGATGAAGAAACGTTTTCAGTCATTCGGCACATCAACACCACATATCCTAAGTCCAAGGCTGGTAATGCATTCATAGCATGTGGCATTATTTATGTTACTGACACCAAGGACATGACAGTAAGTTTTGCTTTTGATTTATTGAAAGGGAAGCAGGTTGATGCAAGGTTTGAATTACGGTCTTCACAGTCCGTTCTTGCTATGCTTTCGTACAGTGTGCGAGACAAGAATTTGTACACGTGGGAGAACGGGAGCTTAATGGTGTACCCTGTACATTTTGGTAGCTGAAAATATTTTAAAATGCCATGTATGGGAGCCATGCTTTTCTAAATAATCTGTTTAAAGCTCTATGACATACACATGTGGGTCTCTTCACTTGGCATCATTTTCTGTTCACTGATGGTGGTTTGTGTGCCTAAAAGCGAGATCAGGTGCCTCTGTATAAACACACTTCAGTTACACAGGCCATCCTCATATTTTTTAAAAAATAGCTGTTCACTATTGCAGCTGGCACACAGTTAGCAGAGACTTGCTTTTGTTTCTCCCCTGTTATTCAGCTGATAATTGTATCTAATGTACATCGATTATTCCATGGACATGTGCTCAGCAGAGACTATTTATAACTTTCAGTTGTGATCATCTTCTCTGCAATAATTTTCTAGTCAGTGATTATGGTCTAATATAAATATCTAAATAATGAACTTTTCTGTACAAATACCTTTGTCACTTTCATTTAATTTCCATGGATTCTCGGTGAAGATTTTTTTCTGAACAGAGGTTTACAGCTGTTAAAAATAAGGGGGATGGAAAGAGTTATTTAAATAGAAAAAAAGCAGAAAGCTTCCCCTTTGACAAGCTCAATCAACTGTTAATAATCAAAAGCAAAATCGGAATATAAGAAAATAGGAATAATGACATGAAGTACTGAATATACATTTTGTTTCATAAATGAAGAATTGGAAGAAAAGTAGCAAGGTTTGAAGTTGAAGAGATGTAATGTTTATGATTAAAATTTAATTTCTAACAGTGTTTGCATTTTGAGTTTCTTGTGTTGCTGCAGACTCTTCCTTGCCCCTCACTGTCATGTAAACTATACCATTATAACTTGCTTATAACTGTATTTAATTATAGTAAGGCATATTTCTAAAACAAAATGTCCCCACATTCATCCATACAAATGAAATCATAAAATGAAGGGTATATGTTTTTGCTGCTATTCTTAGAAAAATAAAGTAGTTTAAGCAGGTATACATGTATTCATCATACTGCTTAATGGCTTAATTTGTTGTTAACCTTAAGTCAGAGACCGCCTATTCACATTCAAATTTTTGAGAGCTAGAGTTGAGAAATAATAGGAACTTTTTAATTTTGTTCTGGTACTTCAGGTTTCTAAATTCAACATTGGGACATAAATCTCTACTGTTGTTTTGTGTATATATATTCAGAATTGTGCTCCTGGGAAAACCCCTACCTGAATTTCTAAGCTGCCTGTGCATACTGGTAATTTCATGGAGCTCATCCAAATATTTAGTAGTAAAGTGTCATTTAAATCTTGAACTGCACTGAGGTGTTTAATACCAGTGTGACATCCAGGCACCGTCAAAGGGATTAATGAATTTGGGAATGTCTGGGCCTGCAGAACCTTTTCTAGCTGGAAAAATTCCTCTGCTGCAGCTAAACTTCAGTGTGTGATACAGTGATGGTTGGGCCTGTTCTCAGCATACCTGCTGTTTTCACTGAGGCCTTGCAGACAAAGAAGAGAGAGATGCAGACAAAACAAAAAATCATAATTAATACTTTGAACTAGTATATGCACAAAACCTCATAGATTAACAATTCTATTTATACCTGTATAAATAATGACACTTAACAGTCCAGAGCTACAGTTCTGTGGAATGCTTTTGACTTTTGTGGGGTGTGGGTTTTTTTGGTAGTTTTTTTCACATTCATGTTTGTTTGTGGTGTTATTTAAAAACTGAGTTGTGGTACTAATAAAGTAAACTTTTTTGGCTAACCTCTCCTTAAAATATACCTCTAAAAAACCCTCCTCAGCAATACACTTGGGCAAACACAGTTCTAGATAGTGTGCCTATCTTAAAACATGGTAAACTTCTGCATGATATTGTTGAAGCACTCGGATCAATCTCTTGGAGGAGGAAGGCCAGAAAATTCGGCCTCTTTCCTCAGTGACAAGACCAGCCTGTGCTTCTTGCAGCTATGGAACTGAATTCTGTTAACCTTATGCTTTTCTAGAACAGCTGAAAATAAAACCTTTTCAGCTAATCTTTTTTAGCTCAGTGCAGTCTGAGGTCAAGTTAAAGCTAGCTCAGGTGGCGTCCAGTCAGTCTACTGGAGATTTAGTTAAATCTGTTTAAATATAAGCAAGAGCTCTGGAATGGGCTGTTCCATGAAATAAAAGTAATTTATTTAACTTACAAAGGGAAAACTAAACAATGACATTTACTCTTCTTTCTTCTCATAATTCTTGTACTTCACAGGCTGCAATTTAAAATCACCTTTGGATAAAGGTGCTTTTTATTCTAGAATATCTTACAATACAGCACAGACATCAAAATTTTCATTGGAGGAATAAGACAGTTTGTTAACATTTAAATACGCAGACATCCGTTCCAGTCATTGAAGAACATGGTTTTTGTTTACAACAGAAAAATACATCTGACAACAGTAGCTAGTTATATTACAAGCAAACAATATTGAACTCTGCATAGTTTATACAATATACTCTGGTAATAATTTAATTACCAGTTTTATCCACTATTTACTAGCTGGCCACATAAAGCCTGACATTCATCTGAAATGTGGCATTATATGTTCCATTGGTATTCTCTTAACAGCTTCATTTAATGAAGTATTTTCTGGACAAGTGAATTTAAAAACTAAAAGCTGACTAGAATGATGGATGTCTTCACTACCAACATTTAGTGCTTACAATACATTCCTAAAGTAAAGGCAGGTGTCCAATAGAAAACATAGCTCTCAGAAAGAAAGGAAAATAGTGTGCAAATTAAACACCATCGCATTTAAAAATATGCTGATGTGCAAGTTACAGTATCAACTGTGCAATAATACTAACTGGAAAAAAAATCTCAGCATAAAATGATACATCTCTCACAGTACGTCCTTGATTGCACATGTGCCACGGCATTTGCATCCATTACACTTTCTGGTGAAAATCAAATACACTGAGTACCCTTAAATAAAACTAAACTATTTTACAATGAGAAGTTGTACACATGCTTCAATTAGTGGGAAAAACTGGAATAAAAGTAATCAGAATCATGTCAGAAATGCTGACTGACTTCTAGAGCCACAGTGCTTGTTAAGTGACTGACAACTGTCAGAATCTTTGCAAGACACTAAATGCAGCTTGTGGGTTACTGAACTATAACCCCCCTCTGTCCCACTGTACTGACTTGAATTCTTTGCTTGCACAATACAGTACATGCATTTCCACCCCACAGATCCTTAGGGGCATATTCAAAATATACCTGTTGTAAAAGTGTTGGTTTTCTTGTTTGTTTGTTTTTTTAATATCTTTTAACCCACAATATTTAATGCTGCAGTCACTGCTTTGAAAGGAAACACATATTCTTTCCACAGTGCATACCACTGTGTTTTTAGCGACTTAAAGAGCCATTATATAAAACCAGGA
Organism: Myiotriccus ornatus; assembly: GCA_036023395.1. Lineage (NCBI taxonomy): Eukaryota > Metazoa > Chordata > Aves > Passeriformes > Tyrannidae > Myiotriccus > Myiotriccus ornatus. The sequence continues at coordinate 12,179,319 of JAYRBT010000018.1, read as the reverse complement.
TTAGCTCACATAACGCTACAGAATGTCAAAAATGCCTGAAGGTACATTGAAAGCATTGGGAAGAACCCTCATTTTCAGAGTGCCATCTGCTCCACAGGAGAAGATTCGGTTGCCTTGCACAGTTTCAATCTGGGTGACACCAGCACCAATGTTTCTGAAAAGTGACTGCTTTGCATGTTCATTTTTAAATGAGTGAATTAAATTGTAGCCAGTCAGTCTCCACACCTGTATCAAAAGAATGACAAACGACAAAAGGAGATGAAAATTCAAGGATTTATATTTTTTTCCCCCTAATGTTTCAGATTCCTAGTTGTTCTAAATGCTATTCAGCAAAGATAAAGGATATTTTTTGTTGCCTAGTAGCAACAATTTCTACAAGTCCAAGACTCCTGGGAGGCTCTGGATGCAGTGTGAGGCTGCCTTAGTGTGGACCAGCTCTCACTGGGCAGGGTGAGGTGGCCCTGTGGTACTTGATCAGAGTCCTCCTCTCAGCTTCCCCTCCATGAAAGCTGCAGAAAGGACAAGTTGCATTTTTATCCGAGATGACTATGGCCAGCTTTCCAGCTGCTGGAATTGCTTTCCTGCTGAGAATTGCTGCAGGGAGTCAGCTGCACAATTATTAAGCATGCAGAGTCGTAGGAAGTATGGCTGTCTGTTGTGTCCTAAGCAGCAGGAGCCCTCATCAAGGCCAGGCCACAATCTGTGCAGAGGCACAGAAAGCACCTATTAAACAGTTTGCAGCCCAGTTAAAAGGAAAGAAACCTTATTCTCCTTCTCTTTACCATGTTCTTGTATTTCCTTCCTTTAGTATTCATGAAAAGAGCCCTTTAAACAGGGACTGTATTTCTTGTTTGTTTTTTTGTTTATTTGTTTTGATGTTGATGTTCATTTTTTACTACTCTGACATCTTAATAGCTGTCTGGGGCATCAAGAGAAAAAATACAACTTGGTGTTCAGAAACTTTACACAACACTGAAGTTGCTGAGCGCCCCCTGTGTTGCAAAGAAATGTTCAAAGGCAAAACTACAACACTTTTAAGAGAGAGGGAAAAACAAAGCCAAGATTTCAGAACCATGCACTTTGCTTTATCCACTTAAAATTCAGTCTCACAACTTTAAAAAGACTAATATTTAGAGGAGGATAAAACCTACTTGCTTTAGAAGGCTACTAGTATATTTAAGTTTATATTATAAATGTAAGGCAAGCATCCTGTATATCAAGTGTAGGTTTGGGTTTTTTGGATTTGTTTTTTGTTTTGTTACTGCATTTATCTGGTTATTTGCAACATGCTGATCAACATATGACAATACACCTCTCCTATAGAATGCAGCTCCTCCAATCCCTTACCTTCATGTTGCCTTCTGCTGAGCCTGTGACAAAATAGTCCTCAGAAGGATCCAGTGCAAGGGCCTTAACAGCTGACTCGTGGGCTTGGAAGGTAAAAAGGATTTGCCTCTGTCTGATGTCAAAGATGCAGATATATCCCTTCCTACCTCCAGAAATTAGCAGTTGATGCTTGGGTGCATACTGAAGTACTGTGGCACCGTGGTCATGACAAGTGAAGGCTGAAGAAGAAGGATGTCACAATTCAATAGACTTGAAACTGTAAGTAGCTTTCAATCTTAAAAAGGATTACTTCTATAAATTATTATCTGAATATTTTTAAATTTTACAGATACATTCCTTCATATAGGTACTGTCATATCAGCTGACATAAGAGCTATCTAGCTGTAATGCACAAGAAAGTAAGATATGCAATCTAATTTATTTAGAATACAGGTGCATAGCTGAACTTATAATTTGAGAAAATACAAAATTCAGCATATGAGTTCCTGACCTAAAAAACTATAGCTGGACTAAAAAAAAATAAACATTAATTATCTTATAAATATGTACTATTATATGCAGTCTAAAACTTCCTTGTGAGGGGAAGAGCAGGGACAGGCATCTGCTAGTTTTAAGATATGAATCTTAGAATGCCCATATTGTTTATTGAAGTATTGCAGTTGCTTGCAGGTATTTTTCATGGTTGAATTTGCTCTTTTAAAAGCCCAGGATGTCATACTTTGATTTCTATATATCTTCCTTTCATAGTGCAACGTGGTAGAATTTTGTTTTAGTTTATTACAGAAAGAAGAAATTGTTAACCTGGTCAAATAGACACAAATATCTCTAAAAACCCATTTCAAGTACTGAAAGACAATAGCAGACAGAAGAAACTGCTTCTATTATAACCTACAGTTGTCTTCTGTACTTCACCAGAGTACTGGATATATTAAGTGCGAGTTTAAGTGAAAGCATAAGACTTTGATAATGCAGCCTTAATTAGTCTGCTGTTAGCTTTTGTTTTCAGAACTGTACTGAGATATTTTAGACTTTATTAATACTGTCATAAAATGAGCTTTGTGTATGACCTTATGGACTCCCCCATCTCTGGAAGTGTTCAAGGCCAGGATGGATTGAGTACGTAGTAACCTGGTCTAGTGGAAGGTGTCCCTGCTCATGGCAGGGGAGTTGGAAAGGGATGATTTTTAAGGTCCCTTCCAACCCAAACCACTGTATGATTCTATGACCTTCTATGACTTTTCTATATAGAACAGATTACCATCATGCTAGAGAATATTTAGTACCAGTTCTGGTTCATGCATCCCTGTGCAATATGTACTTAGATCTGTTTCTCAGTAAAAGTTTTTCCCTTTGCACCAAATGCATTCACAAGCTGTATTTCCTTAGTCAGTAAGCAGCAGAGGTTTAATTTTCACTGCAGTACTTACCGTGTATAAGACTGTTACCAGATGAAACCAAAGTGTCCCAGAGGCACACATTTCTGAAGGGGGGGGAAAGAAAATCATTATGGCCTGTTACTAAGTGATTCATGGGGTGACATGACTCAGAAAGGGTTCACATTTTATGTCAATCTAGAAGGTAGAACTGAACAAGGAGCCCTTGACACTCTGCAGTCATTGGAGAACATATGCTTAAAACTAAGAACTTTAATTACTTTCTCTGCTCTTTTATGCTTTTTAGTGGAACTATATGTCCTGCCTTTAAGATGTGTACCAATCCTTGGTTGTATCAAGACATTACAGAAGTTTTTCTTTTTGGACAAGAAGAATTATCCTCTTTGCTGAATATATTTCTCCCCCCAGCAACGGCATCACATCGCACTGCATTTGGAATACAGCTTGAAAAAACTAGTGAACTATTGACCACTCCTCACAAAAAATAAATTTGGGAAGCAAGCAACTGAAGGAATGATGTTCAAAGAAATCATCTGGCAAGTTCAAGGTGTAACAAAGCTTACAACACAGTCACACATTAATGCCCAAGAGCTACCACGTTAATGGAGATGAACAAGTATTTTTGGTAAAACTCCTCATTGTTTCTTTAAACACACCTGTTATCATTGGATTGTCCTGATGTAGCAACTAGGCTTGAAGACGTTATAAATGCAAAGTCACTTGTGGTTTTACTGTGGCACTGCCAACTCTGTTAAAAAAACAAATTAAGAAAAGGTGCAATCTTACCAATGTTGTTTGCATTAAAAGTTACTACTATGACTGATGTCAGTGATAGCAAAACACAAGCAGTCTTTTAGACAAAGGTCAAAACTGAACGTTTGAAACCTCAGAGAATGGAACAATGGATTAAAAATACAGTATAAAATAAAAATATACTAAAATTAGTGACCTTTAGCAAATCCATAATATAGTGTACGACAACAGCCTGAACTTTAAATTGAGTATATTTTTCTTGTACTGTTAAGAAGTAACAAAAAGAATCAGAAGAGTATATTTCTACTAAGTTTTGGGGTTGTAAAGTCATTACTTGCAGCTCTGATTTTTAATTTAATCAAGGGTAATGTTGAAGTAGTATTTCTAATTACACTGCAGCTTATGGTTATTGTGCAATTAGTTTGCCAGAGGTGTACTACTGAAACTCTACAGTTGTTTTGACAAAGTATGTCAACTAAAAAGCAGCAAAATCAAAAATGTCTCAGTAAAGTCATGCACTCTTGGCCTATCTGAAGTCTCAGAGACTTCACTTTCCTCTATAATAAGAAAAAAAATTAATTCTGTTTACTTACCAGATAGGGCTTAGGATTTGAGGTGGTCTGGTTTACTTGCCAAATACTTAGAAAACCTTCACCATCAGCAACACCACACTGCAAGGAATGAATCACATTTATTGTCATAATGTACTGGTTACTGGATGTTTATTTCATAATAATTAATAATAGTAAACTGCCAACTTCAGGAAAAAGCCCACCTAAACCACCAAACCTTCACCTGTAAAGGGAATATCAACAACAGTAATGGTCAGGTACAAAAAAGTAGTTTAGAAGCCAAGTGAGTTCAGTTCTGATTGTTTAATGATTAAGGATTGATGCTCTGCTGCACAGCCAACTCTTTTCTGGAAATGAAGGCTTTTTAATCATGGAAGCTTATCTTTCAAATGCTAATGTTAAGTGCTAAGGCTTACAGAGGCATCATTGCTCCTCTTGAAAATCCTTAAAAAAGGAAGATGCATGACATATCATAAAAGCATGATGAGGACAATTGTGGAAGGACTGGACTCCACCATGAATGGTAAAATGACAGTCATATTTATTAAACAAAACGTGTAACAATTAATACTGTATATTCTATGCAGCTGTATATTAATACTGTATATCTTGTACAGCATATTCTGTATTTTACAAAATAATTTTAGAAATATTTAGAATTATTTTTTATATTTTCTCCTTTTAGTTGGGTTTCAGGAGTCCCACCTGAGTGACCTTTGTGTGAAGCATGGTGACAACTAGTACATCTCAGTTTCTGACTTAAGATTGATCCCCATGCAATGGTAAGATTACAATATCTCAAAACACAATCAAAACACAATTTTAAAATCAGTTTAAATTACATTTTATGCAGCTTCACAATCTTTGAGGTCTTTTCCAACCTTAACGATTCTATGATTCTATTACTGATACAAGTGTGCTTCTGTAAAATAAGGATGTCCAATAGTTTTTTAAAATGTTTAATTTAAAAAGGTCACCACACGGGAACACAGATTTCAGAACAGGGAGAACAAAAAGTGTGAAAATGCAGCAAATGGGATATGGGATAGCAGTGTGAAGTGACAGAAGAGAAAGGAGAATAAGGGTCATTGTTTATTACAAAGCTCCCACATGCAGACATAAATGAATAATACTGCTCATACCATCATTGTAGGACATCATAAGAGTTCTGTGTGTCACCAGTTACAACTGTTTTAGAGGTCACAGCACAAACAAGAGTTTCCTTATGAATAAAAAACTCAATCCCTCCCCCCGAATCCCTAAATATTGTACTTACCTTATTGCCCTGGGAATTGAAATACATCCTTGTAACCCTGGCATTCCCAGCCTGTCGGAAGCAAACCAGCTGCTGGGGTCTCGTCCACTCAAACATTCGAACACTACCATCCTGTGCTCCTGTAAGGTCTGAGATGAAAAGATGCTCATTAATACTACAGTAATTTGTAGAAAATTGTCTATTCCATACTAGTAAGTGTGATTCACTTACAATACTGGTGGACAGGATGTGAAGCCATTCTCTTGACGTTATTCAGATTTCTTTTAATAAGCTTAATATAAAACAAAGAAAAATGAGAATAATTTTGAAAAAAAGACACAAACACACTCTTCAGTTTTGTTTATACTACTACATGGTGAGTGTCCCCCAGTTAAAAAAAGGTTGTTAAACTAACATTATTTGCATGGTCCTACATCAAAGCTCCCACAAGAAAGGAAAAAAGCCTGATTGTACCATCATCTTCTATATCACAACAATTCTGTGCCACAGTATACAAGAAAATCCTTAGTTTGGCCTTATTTTTGGCCAGTTATTGGTCACCATTGGCCTTTTATGCCAACATTAAATTAACAGTATGATGACTAATGCACACTAGGTCTCTCTACTAAAAAACACACAAAAAAGGTGATGCCCTCCTGAGTTGCATACACTGAAGTACTTACCACACCAGCTCCAGTGCTGGTTTGACCAGTGCCCAGCCATGGCATAGATGGAGATGGTTGTATCTGACTCACTCCAAACGACGGGGCAGTTGACTGAGTGAGTGTTGTGGTGGAACCACGGAAGTCAATGTCATCAGAACTGTGAAAGAACAGCAGTGTTCTGCTTTAAACAAACGTTTATTTGCTCCTAATGCTCTTTGCTTATTTGTCAAGAGCCTAAGGACAGTGAGTAGAGGAAGTGAATATAATGAGAATTGATAATTCCTGAACTTACATAGTACAAATTCCTTCCACGTGCTCCAAAGCTATCCATGTTTAATCTCAAGAGATGATCCTAATATAAGGATATAAGCTCTCCTGAGAAGAATATTGCTGTACTATTCCTGACCTGTGTGTGCAGTGTGCAAGGGAGTGAGGTACAGAGGAGTGCTCACAGAACTCAGCACAGCAATGGAGCAGACAGTGATCCAGGCTGTTGTATTACAGAACAAGCATCAGCTACCACAACTACCCTCCACACTGCAACGATGCAAGAGAACTACAGTGTTTCTAAGGTATTCCTTTATTAGCTTATGCACCATTGGATTTGACTTCACTGTGCAGTGCAAACATGCCTAAAGACACTAAATATTCACTTGCATTCCCTCACTCATCTGTAAAGCAACCTGAAAGTTACTGAAGAAGAGTAATTAACTTTTTTGGTATGCTCCATTTGTGCCTACACAGGTATTATATATTCAGCCTCACAATAAACCAATACTCTTTTAATATAACCACAAAGAAACAATCCTACCTTTTAGATTCTCTGTCATATTCTTCCCCAATCCAGATAAATGATTGAGCAGCCAGCAGAGCTGAAATATCAAGTTCTTGAACATCATGTGTAGATGCCAAAACAATTTCATTGCTGTTTGCCTATGCAGCACAAACACAAAATTTATACTAACTATAATTAGGATTATTTTATTACACTTCCTGTAGTATGTGAGGCTTACCTTGTTAACTGCAAATGCCATTATCATATCTGATTCTTTGTGAATGATTTTTGCTTTTCCTCCAGGGTAGCCAAGATCTGCTTCAACCTACAAAACATTTATAAAAAACTTCAATTAGCATGAAAATTCATTTTGAAGCAGTACGTTCAGAGTGCAAAAATCTATACAAAATTCATGCAAGAAAAGTTCAGTGGCCTCAGCATTGTTTCGGAAGCTAAACTTTAGACTTCTCATACTCTTTGGTGTTCTAGAAGCCAAAAGTTGTGTTTGAGTGTAAGAAACAAAAGTTGTGTGTGCAACACTATTTACGAGGTGTTCACTCATCCCAATTATCAGGACATCTGAAGTTAGTTCAGTGATTAAAAGCCTGCCACACAGACTACACAGAACATACAGCTTCTGTTAGTCACATTAGAGAAAGAAAGCCAGTTCCACAGAACTTTTAAGAATGTGCTAGAGGTTTGGGAGAAGGAATACTACCTTGTTTTTGTGATCTTCTGCTACGCAGTTTTGTTTGACCTGCTCCACACGATCTTCTACAGACTACATAACATCACACAGTCACAAACACAAAACACATGCACAAACAAATATAAAAAAAAGAATGAAACATTCCAAACTAGATTTTAAAGGCCACTCTGTCAGTAAATGATGACAAATGTATTTTTAACTTTTTATAAAAGGCACAGAAACTAAGACAGGAATCTAAACAAACTCACTTAAAATGTAATGCCTCCTAGATGAACACAAGATGTATGATATAGTAAATAAATGGAAGAGTAATACACACACAAACTCCATACTTACAGGAATTCTTAAAGATACTAAATCATATACTTATTTCCCATGACATTTATGTGTTGGTTTAAATTTTCAGTTAGAGCAGTTGTAACTGGTATAATTCATAAAGCCCCATATTATATATTACTATATAATATTACTCTTATATGTATATATTACTCATGCATATATACATATATACAAATTATTAGCACATTTAAATTTCTTTTTCTGTATCACACACCAAAAAATATTATAGGAATATTCAAATTTCTTTGCTTATTACCATTATCACAAATGTTCTTTTTATTAGGACAGTATTCAGATACCTAAAGGTGAGATATGTCTTGTCTACATATATTCTTTTCAGTTGATATTCCAATCAACAACATGACAGTCATGTTGATTTTGAAAAAAAACTCAAACACTTTTAAATGAAAGAAAGGAAACCAAAATGTTAATGAAAAATGGAAAGAAAGATTAAATACTGAGGAGACTGAGGAACAGTTATAATTGAGCTTTCTTTTTAAAAAAAGTTACATCCTTTGTTTACCTCACTCTGCTTTCTTTTCTTTGTGAATATATATCTTATGAAAGTCTCCTGAAGAAGTTCTTGCTTCACAAGAAAATGCCAGAGCCTCTTTGCTGGAAGAGCTGAGTAATCCTTTGATCTGGATAAAATAGAAGGAGGAAAGAAACAATGAATATGCTGAGTTGGAAGGGACCCATCAGGATCATCTAAGTCTAACTCCTGGCCCTGCTCACGACAGCCCCAAGAATCACACCACGTGCCTGAGAGCGTTGTCCAAACGCTCCATACTTCTTGAACTCAGACAGGTCTGGTGCTGTGACCACTGGCCTGGGCAGCCTGTTCCAGTGCCCAGCAACCCTCTGGGTGAAGAAACTTTTCCTGATATCCAACCTAAACCTTCCCTGACTCAGCTTCAGGCTGTTCCCTCAGGTCCTGTCACTGGGCACCACAGAGAAGAGATCAGTGCCTGCTCCTGCTCTTCCCCTCACAAGGAAGTCATAACTGTAACGATGTCTCCCCTCAGTCTCCTCTTCTCCAGGCCGAAAAGACCAAGTGACCTCAGCTGTTCCTTATATGGCTTCCCCTCAAGGCCCTTCACCATCCTTGTTGCCCTCCTTTGGACACTCCAATAGCTTTATATCCTTTCTATACTGTGGCACCCAAAACTGCAACAATATTCCAGGTGAGGCCGCCCCAGTGCAGAGCAGAGCGGGGCAATCCCCTCCCTTGCCAGGCTGGAGATGCTTTCCCTGATGCCCCCCAGGACACAGTTACCCTCCTGGCTGCCACGTTTAACATTAGGAGATACTCCTTAGAATTTCTGTGCTCAAAGAATGTGTCTTTGCTAGGAAGAGAACACTTACTTGAACGGTGTGTTCTCAGGTTCAGTCATTGCTTTATTGCGGAGAATGGCTGGTCCTGCACCTACACCAAGGTCACTGGGGTAAGTATTGATGTAGTTTGGTGGTGGGCCTTCAAACTGGTCCATTCTATCTTGAAGAATCTGTTCCCAGTGTTCCAAATTTTTTATTACAGCAATGCCCAATGGTGATGTTACAGGCAGATCTAAACAGAAATATTACTCAATTAAAGCTTAAGAGAAAAAACCCAATTTAAGTTACAGTGTGTATAAAAACTACAGAATAATATAACCATCCAAGAAAATAAACATGAAAAGAAATCTATGTGTTGGCTATTGTAAAAAATAAGGCATTTTATTATTTGAATTTTAAAATTCAAATTAAAAAGCAAAGTCTTACAGAGAGCCACATATACAGAAAAATAAAATGTAAAGCAGGATTTAACATACCAGTGAATTCCAGACCAGCAATGGGGAAGAAATTCTTAATGTTGTGCAGAACTAATTTTACCATTGTCAGATGTAGAAGAGCCCAGCTGTATAAAAAGAACAGATTTAGTTATGTTAAAAGAACATTAGGAGTCATCTACAGAATATTTTTCTTCAACCAAATACACAGGTTAGAATAACAGCGTAGAAGTGTTTTATTCAATCTGCACCTCATTAAAAACCTACATGCTTGAATCAGTAGTCTAAAACATTGTTTTGTAGCTGGCATTGTGGTACCTTATGCTCTCTGTGTCCTAAAAATGAAGATGGGGATTTCTTATTTGTTTTCCCCTCCCCAAAAAACTTCAAACCACACAGCTTTGACCTCCTAATCCCTTTTTCTTGGCAAGTTAATGGGGACCTGTGATGAGAATTTGTCACTTCTGTAATCCCATTGCCACAGATAACATATAGTACTAAAGTTATGTGACTTAAAACTGGATGGTACTGAAGACCTGTATTTTTTCTTAGATTTGGCAGCAAAGATAAGCATATGACATAAATGTTCTAAAATACTGACAGTTTCTGCTAACCTGTAAGAATTGGCATCTGTGTGTTCCTGGATCTGCACATCAGAGAGGAAAGCGTCATCCTCCTCTTCATCACTGTGAATGCTTTCATCAGAATCATATATAACACCACTGTCTGATAAAGGAAGAAATGGCTGCAATGCAAAGTAAAAGTCTGCTATAAAAGCTATTTTCTGATTTCTTATTATTCAACTCTTATTTCAATTATCACTGTCATTGAGTTTAAACGACAGCAATTTAACCTATAAATAAATTTCCCTATAATATAAGCAAACAGCAAGTGGAAAAGTGTTAATCTCTATTATTGACAAGAAACAAGTCTTGAAGGTGAAGTAACAGACTTGTAGGCCCTTCCTCTTTTATTATGAGGATAATATTCTGCATCTTACAAGAAAGAGCACTCAAAATTTTCACATTATTTTTATCCTTTAAAACTTAAGGGAAGAAATATCCTTTTATGCACTGTAACTTCCATTTTCCATTTTAAATTACCTTTGCCATAAAATAGTCCCACATGCTGAGTTCTGGAGGAATAAACTTTTCTTTGTAAGAGGGCCTTTCTGCAGGTACAGGTGGTGGTACATTGCTGTCTTTCACTGGTCTTCCTGGCACCAGCATTCTCATGTTAAACCGGCGGCGATGTTTATCCATTTCTTCTGATGGAAGAGGGGGTGCTAAATTCAGGTAATTAAAAAAGCTGATATTGATATTGCATCTTTCAAATGGCTGTATTTTGTAATTGAAGCAACCAACACCATTGTTATTGGTACTAATTTCTACTGACTCAGAATCAAAGGCAGCTTAAATAAAGTAAGTGTAATCATAAAAATAAAAATTAAAAAATAAAATCACGATAAATTCGATAACTGTGGCATTTAGATATTGGACATATTATGAGAAGTACATTTTATTTTACATTTATATACTGGATTAAGTTCTCAGAAGACATACCTTTTAAGAAAAAAATCTTTTATCTAAAAATTTCTCAAGAAAGGATTAGGAAACGCAGAAATTTTGTTGAGAAATAAAGTAATATATAAAATATGACTAAACAGTAAGCAGTAGTTATCAAAATATAAGCCAAGGAACTCTTAAGATAGAGAAGAAAATTTGGATAGAGAGACAGGCTTTTTGACACCTAAAATCTGTTTAAAAGTGTTATGATTTAAAATGCCTTAACACTTATCAAAATTTTAATGTGGAATTTTTTCTTTGAAGTCTTATTGGCCAGGCAACATTGAAGATCACACTTACTTTATTACAAGGGAACTAGATATTTATAAACATTTTTTTCCAAAAGCCACTACCAACACTCATCTACACTGCAAGTCTTTACAAACCTTCGTTACCATCCTCTGAAACATCAGAAGCTGTAGCAGCTTGTAGGTTAAAGGAAAACAGAATACATCTCAAATAAACACAACTTATAAAAGTTATTCATATTAACACCTTGCGAAAATAACTGCCCTAAATGAGTTTAAGTTATTCCATGAACAACAAATACCTGTTGTGCATACTTATAATGGTGCAATGCCTTATTACTTTTTGGTTTTCTATCTTGGATATGGAATGTCTAATTTTTGCATAACTTTCAAGACTATTGTTGATTTGAAAGTCTATGTGACGTTATTTGCAGTATTGCTGCAGTGTGAAAACTTATGACAAATGGTTGTATCTGTCTTTGTCTTCAGAGCCTGAATTCAATTTCCACTTCTTAATATACTGCATGCTTTTCTTCATGCAGTATATTAAGACTTGCTCATCTGTCTTTGTCTGGGTTAGTTGGAGCTTACATATGCAAAAGCTGTTTTTCTGACAGGTGAAGCTGATATTTCTCCTCTGTGGTCTGCTAGGTGAAATCCTACCTTGCAATAGAAACTGGTTGCAGAAATACTGTTTCTAGCTTACTGCAGTCATTAAACAGTAACACTCATCTCAGAAACAAAACCCCAGAGGTATTAACGCTGATTTATATAATCTGTTTTTTCACTAAAAATAATGGCTGAATGTCCTGAAAAGCGTTATAAGTAAGCGCCTAATAGTAATATTAGTAGTATAATAACTTCACAGTTTTTATGGCAAATTCAAAATGTGCTGGGTGCCATTACAAATGACAACTGCAAGGCTAATATGTCTTTTGTGCTTTTTAGTTAATGTAACAGTTTTCTTGCCAGTAGATTCTTAAATCCTGCTGGCTTGGTTTTGGTCTTCAAAAGAAAAGAAACCTTTCCTACCAGGCTACTAAGAGGCATAAAATAAAAGGTATAAAATGCAAATCATTAGTATGACCTTTAGAGAAGGATGTACCTGGAATATTTTCTGACTGTCTTCGAGGTTTGACGAGGAGCTTCACTCCCCCCCCAAAAACAGCCGCCCACATGCGACTGTTCAAAGGGTGGGCGGCCAGTCGGAACAACTCGTTGCAGGAATTGGTTGCAAGGGCGTGGATGAGGAGGCTCAGGTAGACAGCCACCACAGCTTCACAAAGGAGGATGTTGAGCTTTGGTTGATCTTCATCCTGAGCTGAACTTAACAGGTTGATAAGCGAACTCACGCCTGCAAAGTGAAAAAGAGGAAAAATTCTACGTTAAATGAGTAGGAGGACAAATGGGGGAAAAAAGGAAGTGTTTCACTTCTACATTTTATGTTAAACATACACTAATACATGATGCTTTTATTCAGACAAAACATACTAATATACAGTTAGTATATATATATAAACATACTAATATATAATATAGGTTTTCTTTAAATCATAAAGATCAAAATTACAAAAAGCCTTCTTGGGTCTGTGACTTTTGCATTGAACTTCTCTGCAAATACTATGGGCAGCTCAGCATACCTATGAAATTCCTGCACTGTTTCCACTGTTCACCTCAAAAATCGAAATTTACACTCATACACTGGAATTAGCTATTCTGATAGCTGTACCAACTACAGCATATATTTAAGACAGTACTGTAGAAATAGCTAACAGAAATAGCTTTGCTAAGGGGTTAAAGCAGGCTGGAGGAAAACGTTTCAGAATGACAAATGATCATTGACTTTATCCTAAAGATCACAGTTTCTTCTTCAAGCAAGATGCTGGCCATATAGAAAGTTTATTTTAATTAGTTTTGATCAGTGAAAAAGTTAAAGGTTGTTATTAATTTGAGAAATAAATCAGGACAGTGAAGTAATTCTGAAATGTGGAGCTGGTCCAGTGGTGCTAAAAATAACCTTATATTTGTCTCACCAGGCCACTGAGCAGGAGATGAGTTTGGAGTTGCGTGCTCTTCGATACTTTCTGTCCTCAGCCTGCGGCGATCACTCAAAAGCAGTCCTTGGTAAACCATCCCAGTAAACTGATTGGCTTCTGTTTGACTGCTAAAGACAAATACATTTTTTTCTAATGAGAAAGTGAGTATGACAAGTGAGAGTGACATCAGGTTTTCCTACTGTTTATTGACAAAACCTGAATGGTTGGTGTTATTTGCGTAAAACTGATCGTGCATATGCAACTGTGTAAGTATTTCTACCCAGACACATTTAATCCCTTTTTCAGACACATGCAGGAAGAATTTCCATTTAGGATACACAAAGCATACTGCAAAGGTAGGACTGTAAGAAAACTTCCCTCTTTACCTGTAGCTGTGGCTGTCACATAGTGCTTGGTAAATGGATGCAGAAAGTGAAGCTGCTAAAGAATGAAGTGTGTACACCTAAAATTAAAAAGAACCAATAAGTTACATGTTTTATATAAAATGTGAGCAAACGACAGTTCTTTTTAAAGAACATTGGAAATGTGCTCTGCAGGGCTGTCCTAGTTTTAAACCAAGTGCAAGAAATAGTAACTGAATGTTACTTGAAGTTTACAATATAATGCTTAGAAAATCACAACTGTTTGTTCAAAATAATTTGATGGCAGTCAAAAACTTCTAATATTATGTCAAGATAATTAACTTGATTCTAATACAGAACAGCCGCAGTAAATGAGCACACTGAAGGAGTGATTAAGTATGTCCTGTTACGATAATGAATTTGATGGAATGGTTCCTGGAAGCTGTACAATGCAGTTCAGTGTAGTAATAGTTGCTCAATATGCATAAAATACAAAAATTTGTGTAGTCATTATACAATTACTTTATCTAAAATCTTTTTTTTACCTCAGTTATGTGTTTATAGATTTCTATAAGTCTGCAGGAGTAACAAGAACAACTCCATTTTTGACTCACAATGCAACAGAAACACTCCAGTTCTTAAACAGAAGAAATGCAAGGATTTCTTGGAAAGTTCAACGAAACGCACAGTGTGAAGAAAATGGTACTGTCAAACTGTTAAAAAAGTAAACTTTTTTAAACTCACCCAGTGTTTATTCCTATCTTTTCCTACTATCTTTCCATTTAATCAAATATTAGGTCTTACATTAAAACTATGAATTATTTAAACGGTTGTCTTGCAGTTAGGAAGTGTCAGCTCTTCTTTCTGAATTCTCTTTTAAGAATTTATGAGTTTTAGAGTAAGAAAGATACTTGTTGTAGCATAATGCAGGATGGAGAAGTAGTCAAGATGGAGGAGAGAAAATGAGAAGTAAATGAGCTTGGGTTCCAGTTTCAGAACTTAACTGCCTTGCAGTGAGACATCCCATTTACTTTCCTATTTTTTCCCTACTTTCATTTAGTCAAATTAATTTAGATTGGTATTCATGTTCATTAAATATACAAAATAATGATTTAGGTTCTTGCTAATTAACTGTGTCCTAGTCTCATGCTCTGGCTTTTTCCACTCCTGTATTTACTGAATCTGAATAGAATTTACTCACCCCCAAGTACACAGTCAGATAAAGTATTTCACTACAACTCTGTAAAAAACCCTTGTACAGTTGGGGAAATCTGCACTACAGCAAGGTTTATAGGATCTATATTAATAGAACATTATAATATAACTTGCAGTCTTATCTCTGCTTTCATTAGTCTCCCTACAGGATTCGATCAGAATAAATAGTTAACTTCCATGATCATGCTGTTTTAAGAGCCAAGAATTCAGTGTTTCAGTGAACATTGGCATTTGGAATAGTTTCCTGAGAAAAACCAGAATTTGGATGAAAGGGAACTAACTAGACCCAAAAAAATGTCAGAAAGCAAGTGGTTAACCAGCATGTTCAGTTCACCAGACTTAAAGGAGAAGGTCAGTATTGTGAAAGGGTAAGTGTTGAAAAATTAACTCAAACATTATATTTAATTTTTCACATGCTCACTCCCCATTTTATAAAAAAAAATCATTCAGCATCTCCTGAAAGCTTTTCATTACCTTGACATCTTCAACATTAGGATGTGGTGGTGATTTCATCTGCACAATAGTGTAAAGAATATCATGAATGTGGTTGTTTAAATACAGCACAGGATTAGCTATCACAGTTTTTGTGGATGCTATGCTTGCAGAAAGCAAGGGTAGTGTTGTGGGTAGTGGAAGTGGAGACTGAAGTTGTTTTACAGTAGTTTCCTGTTTAAAAGAAAAGACTGTATTTAAAATTATTGCTTTGAGAAAAATAAGTTTAGAAATAGACATAATTTTACATATTTTATTTACATAATTTATTTATTTACATAATTTTACATCGGAAATATATTTCCCAGGTTATTTATCCTCTTCCACTGCTGTCTACTCAGTACAGACAGGGGAAAAGAACCAAACTTTTTTTTATTCTTAGAAGTATGTGCTAAGCCAAATACCACCAAAACAGCTGTCTATTGCTTCTATTTGAAATGTGAGAAATCTAGGATTAGAGCATGTTAAATTACTTATCCAGTATCAGATTATCTGCTGCAGCTCAGGTTAGTCGTTAACATTTGCTGTAGAGTATCTCTTCTAGTATGAAATAAATGTAGAAAATGCCATATTATAGCAAAAGAAAGCACTACCCTGTCTGACTTTATATTATTTGCTGAACTTTGCAGCTAAGACCCCATTTCCTGTAGCTCCCTTGCATGATTTGCAGAGGTGCAGGGAATAAGATTTTATTATATTTCAGTAACTGTGAATTTAATTTATTATATAGGTACCAGGAATACTGTGACCAAAATTATGCCATTGTAACACAGGTACAATGCTGCAATTATAATATAAACAGCAACTTCTATATTCCACAATCATAGGTAGCCTGATCCTTAGTGTCACGTAACAGGTTCTTAAGAATCAAGGAATCAGGATGTGGAACAGCAGCACACTTAGATACAAAGTTCTCTCTCCAAGTACATTAAAATGACCTTGATCATTAGACTTGCAGAACACAAGCAGCATCTGTCTAGGCACAAACTTAGGAATCTGACATAACTGACAGTCTGGAACTGTTCACATTCATGAATAGAAATTAGTTGAATTCATTTTACCTGCTGTGACTCTTGCAGCAAGAACTTCAGCTCCATTCTTACAGATGCTAAGCCTCCACCTTGTGCCCCATGAAGACTACAATAACTTAGAAAGACTCTCAGCAGAGCTTGGTTCTTCTGCAGCCACCACTTCCTTCTTTCTGCATGCTCCCGTTTTGCCTGTAACCTCCGTCTCTCTATCTGGTGCCGTTCATAGGAACCAATATCTGGCTTATCCATAATATCTTCATGGTCAAGTAGATCCCCACTTACTTTGGTATAGGTTTTACAATAGTCTTTGTCCCCTGCATCATGGTTGCATATTTCATGCATAGCAGCAATCTCTTTTTCAAGCCAGTTGTACAGCTGAAACCTGAGCTTTCCTCCGTCCACTTCGTAACCTGTAGCCAAAGTCCTCAGTTCGGTCATAAGGATCTTCAAACAGGCTCTGAACTTCAGTTGTTCAGCAATAACATCAACCTCAGTGTCTCCTGCATCAGAAACCTCCCCACGTGGTGTTTGGGCCATGCTGGTGTCTGGAGTTCTCTCGTCTTCTCCACTCTTAGAATCGGATTTTTTCATCGTTAAACCAACATCCTTGTCCTCTTCATCTGACCCACTTTTGTCTTCACCCCAATCAAGAGTAAGGGGCTCATCATCAAATTTTACTGCTGGTTGACTCCAGTCAAATTGTGCTGAAGATTCAGCAGTATTATCCAAAGCAAAGGAAGCTGACATGGGCTTTGACCAGTCTATATCACCAATTCCAGCACCATTCTGTAGAGCTTTGGAATCTGAAACACCATCCTGTATTGGAGGACTGGATGAATCTTTTTCTGCACCTACAGTAGACTTTTTTCTTACTTTTGGAATTTTGGAAAGAACTTCAAGAGCTAGCACTGGGCAGCCCACTTTGAAATGAGCATTTGCTGTAGTGAAGAATAATTTTCTTTCTATAAGATTAATTTTATCCACAAAGCTTTTCTCAGTTGTCAGACCTAAGGTGGCCAAGGTTCCTTCTGGTGAGCTGAAGTATCTTCTGATGAGCAAAGGATGGGTCCGAAGATAATTGTAAAAACTGAATACCACAGGGTTGCATGATTTGACAATAACTAAGGAATTAAACAGATAAGGCATCTTTTGAAAATGGCTTTAAAATGGTATTATTCTGTTTTGCAGTATTTCCCGCATTACACATTTGTCAAAACACAAGAACAAAGACAGTTTTGGGTCTAGTTACCAAAACAAAATGAAAGATTTACTTATTCCCCACAAAAGATTAAAGGTGTGATCTGAATGAGTAGAAAGATACTAAATTCTCTCACTTAACCTCACTGTTATATTGCATTCAAACCTAAATACAGCTGAGATTATCAGTCAGGTAGAAATGTCCCCAAGAAAGGCAATATGAAACCTATGTACATATCTGTCATGTTAACATTAATCTTGAAGAGACGGGATAGGAAATCCTGCTAGAATAGTGTTAATTCCTAGAAGCAAGAATTTAAGTCCACTGCAATAAAGATCAGGCAGCATTCAATACTAGAGAAATATTGTAAGGAAGTATCAAAGACAGCCCTCCTGAGCTAAGCTGACAGCAGGAACTAAGTTTAGTGTTAGTGGGTTGGAGAGAATCCTTGGAAAAAATCGGAAAAAGATTTAATATTTTTCTTAGTATTTCTCCTTCTCTTTCTTAATGAGTTTGTCTCATCAGACTAATGTTATTCCTTACCTGGGTTTTCATCATCATCTTTAGGTGTTTGTTCCAATAAGGTATCCAGTGCTCGTGTGTAATCTTTCATTATCCAGTATGCAATGCTTCTCAGAAATGGATCAGGATGCAGTTTAGTACAGCTGAACCCAGTTCCATCCTTTTGGCAACCCAAAATCTTTTCATAAAGGATGGAGGTGTATGTGACAGAGGTTTCAAACTCTGATTCATACAGACGAGCAATGACCATAGCCAGCTGGATGTCTTCCATTTTCTCAAGGCACACCTATGACAAGCAGTGGGGAAAAAAGGTTGTTTTATAAGGAAAAGGTAGTTCTATAAAAGAAAGTTAATAGCAATATATATTTACAAAACAAATTTTTTTTTTCTCATCATATCTGTTCTTTAAAGTATAAATTAATCTTTGGGTCAAAAATACGACAAGTAATCTATATCCAAGTAAGATATTTTCTTCTGTTCGGAAAGAGGTGTACTTTTTTCTATTTCAGGAATTGTGATATGCATAGTGGTACAGCAGCATGTAAAAAATTAATATGGCAGTAGTAAAAATGTCTGATTTTAACCTATCTAGTAGTATAAATGTACCCTCCAACTTTAATGTTATTACATCACTGGTAAGTTATTTTTCACACTGTCTTGTGTGCAGAATTACATCTCAGAGGAAAATACATTCTCCAGTGAAGACAAACATACTGCATAGAAATAGGCAGGATAACTAAAGGTTCTCTAATTCCCTTACTCTCCTGAGAGGTACTGCTTAGCTTGTGATCCTGGTTACAGCTCCCACCTCCCTTGTGGCAAGGAACATCACAGCTCCACTGAAAAGGGATCCCTGGGCTGCCTCAAGAGAACTCTTGACTTCTTTTTTTACTTAATGTAGTATCAATAGGTCATGCAGAATAGCTGGAGGCTGAACATACTGCTACAGCTTAACTGTGCTGATCAAACAGACTTTTGCCAGAAGGGTCAATATTGTTATTCCCAAGAGTGCTTCCACTGAGCACTGATGTATCTGAACAATTATTCTGGCCTTCAGATCAGCTTCCATGATGCTTTTCACAGTAGTGTGGAGGTAAATGGTATGTCTGCAGGGCACAAGGGGGTCCTGTGTGGACATACCATCCCATTTTGTGCTGCCACAATTTGTGAAAACTTCATCAGAGAACAGCTTGCAAGGATGCAGTTACATAGGTCAAATTAGAAACTGAAACTTAATTTCTCAAAAGCAGATACCTCTATAGCATCTTTTAGTGAACCTGCTAGCAAGAAAAATGCAGCTGACTGCTCAAAACGTTGTTTTCCCAACAAAGCAAAAGCGTTTTTTAAAGCAGCTTTACGCCATCGATCTTCATTGAAGTTGTGGCTGAAAAAGGCAGTCATCTTTTCATCATGCTGGGACCTGTATGGAGAAATGCAATGTATACAGCTATTTATTATGTAACCTTAGCATACTATCACTTGAGCAACATTACTTGAAATTAAACTCTAATCTTGAATGAGTTCTGCTTTGCATTCCTGGTTCAATTGAGATTTATCAAATTACAGTTAGTAGAACTCACCTGAACAGCCCCCACACCACTGCCTTTTTCTTCATAGCAAGGTAAAAAAGTGCAGCATCTAAGGCATCATTGTTCCTCTGGAATGAAGCTTTTGCAACCTGTAGTAAACAAAGCCTACTATTATTAATGGAAAGATAAAAGGCTCCATTTAGCTACATAACCTGTGTTTTTTAGCTGTTTATCAGGGAGGATGGTTTAGTGACTGCATTATCTCTACAAACCAACAAAGTAACTTCTGTGACAATGTTTTATTCATATGTAACAGAGCTCTTTACTGTAAGTGCTTTGAAGAGTCAGAAAACCAGCACTACTGCAGAGAGCAATAGGGGGATATTATGAATGTGCAAATAAAAATATTTTCTTTAAAAGTGTTACAGTAACTAATACTATTAGGTGAAATTCATCTGGCAATCCATTATTTAAAAATACTTAAGCTAATAACAGTATTTGCTTAATGAACAGTTTGGGTTTTATACAGGATTCAGATGTAATTGCATTTGATTTGGAGTACTAGGATAATTGTTTTGCTCCTGGATTCTTTGATTTTCTGTAACTTAAAAAAATGTATTTTTTACATTAGATGACTTGGAAATTTAATAGAGTAGTAAGTACTGTTCCACAGACATTTTAAAGATTGCATTTCTTGTTGTAATTCAAAGCAAATGTAGTAATTATACAAATCCATCAAACTTCATGTTATAAGAAAGCTGAAATTTGTATTATTTAATGAGATTTAAATTTTGTTGGTAGCTATGGGAAGCAGATTTAGCTATTATTTCAAAAATACATTGCACTTTATCCATTTTGGACCTCTCCTAAGAAAACTCTGCATGCAAATGAGATTTAGTGTTATTTTGGTTTTACATAATAGAGGTATATTTTGCCACAAAAGAGTAATTTTGTAACTCTTCAGAAGAGTAAAATCTGCATTTATTTGCAGTTCAGTTATTTTATATTCTATAGTACTCCATTATAAACAATACAATACTTGGAAAAAAATCCTTTATATAGGTTTTTATTGACTAATATTTTTAGATAGATATATTTCTTACAGAAAACCTACTGCTGAACTGAAAGCATTATTACCTGTTTAAATCTGTAGACTGTCTCATATTTGAAAGCAAGATTTTTCTTGAAATAGAGTACTTAATCTGATCTTTAATATACTATAAAATACATGGGGGAGAGATTTTAGGCGTTTCAAAAATGGCTTTTCCCAAGATCAGTTGAATTGTATCAACTGAATAATGACATTTGTAAGGCAGGACTGCCAACATCAGCTGGCTTGGAAAAACTAATTATGCAGTCTCTTGGCTGGGTTGGAGTACAAAGGATCCTGTTTAAACAACTCATGCACACCTGTGAAGGCACAACTAACAGCATGTACAGAGAATTTGTGAGCAATAAAAAGTACCTTCTCAATGCACCTTCGGAGCGTGTTGATATTCCTGACCCACCAGCCAATGCCCATAGCTCTTAATTCAGACCACTGTGGGTCTCCCTTCTGGATAGCAGGAATCATATTGATTAACTCCTCCTCGGCCTCAGAATGAAAAGCCCATGCAAAATGGCAAGTAGACAGGCCTAAACAATAAAACCAACCAATAACATTCAGAAGACTGACTTGTTAATAAGCAAATGGAATATGTCAAGAGATGAAAAATGGGGTCTCCAGCCAAAGAGCTGTGTAGAGCTGAGAGAGACCGTTTCCCTCAACAGGAACTAGAGCTGTTAAAGGAACAGCTGAAATATCTTTTTTGCTTGTTGGGGATGTCCTCTCCTCAGCACTTCTTTTGTAACCTTCCAGCACCTCATTCATAAATGTACTAAACTTATATGCTGAAAGACTGAAGGAAAAGCATTCTGTTATCACAGAAGCAGACCCATTCTGGGCCAGAAACCTTTGTCTCTGCTTTTTAGGTGGTAACTACTTTTCTTCCCTGTATTTTATAACCGCATTTACTCATAATTGAGCAAGGGAAAAAACTGCTCTGATGAAAATGATAAAACAATCTTTAAGGCAAGATAAAGCCAAGCTCATGTAAACGAATGTTAATTCCTCCAGCAGAAACAATGAATTACATATACAATCTGTATTTTGTCTCGTTGGAGAACTTATGCCTCAAACTGAATAGGCCAGAATCTGCTCTAGAGTTATACTTTTTTTGCTATTACAGTGCATGTAGGGAAGCCTGTACTAAGCCTTTGCAAGATAATGGCCTTAATGGAAAATTAATATGCAGATAATACACATATATTATAAATACAACATAACCAGAGCCTGTCAGCTCAAGGGGATCAAATGGAAGCAATACTTTCTCTAAGGATTACCTTGGTGAAGCAGCTGAACTCTGTACAGAGGTGGCAGCGATGTCAGAAGGCAAGTGTGCAAGCGCATCGCCAACAAGTATCGTAAACCACATTCATCTAAGGTATCTCTTCCTGTGAAATACAAAATACTGACTTTTGAACTACATGAGACATATATACACTTCATCTTACATAGTGCGTGAGGAATGTTTCTAAGCTTGCCAAGAACCTGAACCACAAGTTATTTATTACGCATGAAATATAAGTAGAGATTCATATTTTATTTTCTTTCTTTACTGCATCTAATCTGAATAACTGATGCTAGATTTCAGCTTTGTTAGCCCCAAATACCCAAGGACTAAGTTCACCTTCGCTGAGAAGAACGTTAATTCAACAACGTCAGTTACTAACCTGAGTAATTTTTATCTCTGTTCTCATCTAGTTCAGTGCTTGTTGTGGCCACAGTGTCTGCCAAAGCTACGAGGAACATCTGCTCCAGTCGAGTGAGCCCTGGCAGACTTGAGTGCATCAGGTGGCTTGAAAGGACACTCGCGTGTTCTCGGCCAAAGTAAGTTGGACCGTACTGTGACAGATTAATAACTTTGGATTTACTCTCCCTCTTTTCAGGTTCAAAATCTATAAAGTCTTCAGTTGTAACAGGTTGAATCTGGAATAGATCCGAGTACTGATCCTCTGTTTTTCTCTTAGCCTGGTCTTCAGAGCCCTGAGGTATTTTAGAAGTTTCTTCAGACACATAGGTGGCATCCTGATCTGCAGCCAGCAGTGCATACAGTGGCAGTGGGGGAATCGAGTCTATCTCGGTGTAGTCTCGAGTACCATCTTTCCCAGCAGTGATGGTGTCCTTTGCAGTACTGCCACTGACGCTGATGGTGCGAGACAGATGGCGTTTAGGACCAGTCCCTTCTCCAGCTTCTGTGTCTTTAACTATCGCAACTTCTCCCGCGATACATTTAACTAGATGGGATAGAATGGCTTTGGCTCGGCGAACTTTACCCAGATCCATAAGTTCTAATAACTGGGTTGGATGATACTGGGGTAGAGTAGGTGAAAGAACATGAGCAGCTTCAAAGAGGCCTCCATCCTGAATTACTGTCGGAGTGCCAAAAACATCATCCACAACACCTGCCCCATCTATTACACTGGTCTTCTTCATTATCAAGCTTGTTTTAAGTGGATCTTGTGTTGCTGAGTCTTCAGCAGCAAAAACATCACTTTCTCCATCACCAAACTTGACAGCGTGTTTCCACTGGGCATAAACGTGCATTTCACAGTCCATTCCCACTACCAGGATGCCATCTCTCACCCAGGACAAGGAAACAGGCAGTGAAGGAGTGCCATCCACAGATGACACCAAATCAATGGACCTAAGCAACACCCACTTAGACTTTACACCTTGTTTTATGCTCCCACCCAGTGGCAAGGTAATGACAGCTACTCCCTCTTTGCTGCTCGTTTGATCTGTTACAATTCCCGAAAGTCTTCCATACATGAAGATGTTGGCACCAACTCCAACTGTCAGTATATGTGAACCATCTTCTTTTGAAACCCAGTCCAAATGCACCAAATGCTTGATACTGGGCACCAGGTATCTGTCTTTATTCAAAAACGCATCTGATTTACTGTAAACAAATAAATTACTATCTACGCTGATCCTTGAATCAAGCACACTTCCAACCTTAACCAAATCATCCAGATGAATTGTCTGTTCCAAAACCCATTCTGATCCTCCTGTAGACTCACATTCAAGTATACAAACATGCATGGAAAATTCTTTGGAAACAAAGCCATTATGCTGTATGGGCTGTTTGTAGGCTACTGCGAGACGTCCTGTGTAAGAACAGCTCACAGCAACCGGCCTTCCTACTAAGCTCACTGTGCTGCTGTTGTCTTCTCCTTCATCGTTCATCAAAGGCCATTTTCTCCAGTGATATGTTTCCTTTTCTTCACTGTTGCTGTTCAGGTCTGTCTCTACAGTGCATCTCCAGAACCGCACTTTGTTGTCTGAACACGATGTTACTATCAAATAAGGTGCAAGGCAGACTGGGTATATTGACGAAGAACTCAGGTGACCTGAAGTTCAAACAAACACATTTACTTTTAGTAATATATAGTAGGATGCCTGCATGAATAAGGCAGCTATAACAGTGTCTACCTACTGCTACAACCTGATACTACAACCTGATACTCCTTTTTTAATTTCGAATTGGGTAAGGGCAAATAACATTAAGGCTGGTAATAGTCTTGCAGCTTGAACAATGCTTATTGTCTGCATTTTTGGTCACTATTCCAAGATGATAAACTGGAACTGAACAACGAAAGGAATACAAAGCCTTAATCAGGTGAGATTAAGGTTGTTAAGATTAGGCTTATATAGTCTACCAAAATGAAACCTAAGAAGGAACGGGAAAAAAAACACAACAGGAGAGACAGAAAGACAAACAGAAGCTGTAGGTGCAACAAATGAACAAGCAGGTATAAATTGTTCATTAATAAAGTAAGGTTAAAAGTTGCATTTTCAATTATTAGAGCAGTAAGTTTCAAGAATAGCTCTCCTATGGGGTTTTGATACCTTTATGGAAGAGGAACATGACATGGGGACGATGGTTTGAAAGCACCTTTTAGTCCTGCATTTCCTGTATCAGTAACTCAGAATGTGATACGGTGGGTAGATACAATCCTATGAACTAGGAGGTAAATCAGTGCACCAACTGGATAGAAAGAAATGTTGAAGTTACCTGCTGAAGGAGTTGCTCTCACTACTTCTACACCAACAGGAAGATCCAGAGGTTGGCTATACACGAGTCTAGAGCTCAGGATGAGTTTGCTAGCAGTCTGAAGATTAGCAATTGATGAAGATCGTGGAATGGGACTTACGCCAGGTGATACATCAGGAGAAGAATCCACAGTCTTTTGATCAGGTACACTAAGCTTATTATCTGATGAAGATGCTTCAGTTGGTTTTGCTATATAAAAGAAAAGCCAACAGTGTTAAAATATTATCTATGAGGGCAAGGCATGAATATCCTATAATCAAATTTATTTGTTTGCATCAGTGCTCGAGTTACACAGAAAATTATATGATGTGTGCAGGCAGTGTCAGTTTTATTGCATGCTGTGACTATTAATTTTAAGATATCCATAACATTTTGAAATAACACTGATAGTTTGAAATAAAGGTTTCAGTGCTTGAGTACATCACTCACTCCACCAACAAATTTTTTTATTGCCATTGGCATAGAATGCAACCAGTGTTCATAAGGAATCTTATTGTTTCTACTGCCTTGATTAATTGTTTTAAAATAAACCACCAAACTTTAAGTTTTATTTGAAATAATATGAAAGAAATGTCTCTCTCTAAGAATATTACAGTCGCTCACCTAAACAGGCTTGCACAGACTTGAGATGAAGGTGCCACATCTGAAGAACAGAACAGCCATTATTATCTTTTTCAATTACTACAAGGTAGAACTTCTCTGAGAAAGGTGGTGGACGATACCCTGTAATTTAAACATATTACCACTGTCATGAAATTTACATTCAACCTAAATAATTTTTCCAAAACAAAGGATTCTCTAAAAACTATTAACACTAAAAAAAAAATAAATTTTCATCTTTGAAACAGTATCCTTATTAATATGCTTTAATTGACATTTTGTTTGCTTATGGCTACAGAAGAATTACAAAAATAGATACTGACTTACAGACAATCTGAGTATTAGTGACAAATCTAATTTGTTAGATATGACTTCCCAGTCAGTTTGAATTATTTTCCCAGATTGTAAAGACTCTTTTCAACTGCCTGCTTTCTTCCTTTTTCTTTTAAAGTTTTAAGTCTATAGCCAAATTACCCAGTGACTTTCTACTGCATTAACTTGAAAGTCAGATATATTCCCATCATGACCTGGAACTACATATTGATGCAGAAAATGTGCTTCTGTTCTATTTTGTTCACATTTTTGTATAAAACATACAGCACTTAGAAAAATGTACTTTGCCATATAGGTTAAAATGTGGTTCGAATTCTTAGAATTCAAAATTCTTCAATTAGAATGCTTTTGTTTAATATCATGTAAACAGTAAATCATATGAACAACACAAACCAGCGATTTTACTAAATTGTACAAATTTTCATTTAAAAGTAAATTAGCACATGCTAGCTAGATTTCAGTATTTTTTAAGAACATTTTTGGTACCTACTTAATTCATGTTAGTTATAGTTAATGCTATACCTTGTGATGGCTGGAAAAATATCTCAGTTTCCTTCCCTTCCACATCTTCCTTATGTGGCTTGTATCCCAAAATGAAGTCTTCTTGGAAGACATGAAGCAACTGTGTGTTTGAGCCACACTGAAACATTGAGCAATAGTTATGCTTCCAGAACAGACCAGAAACATTTTGTACTCATGCAATTATTTCCTTTGTGCAATCCAGCTACAAATGAGGGACACTTTCTTTTATAATGCTGAAATACATCAGAAAAACTAAACATTTTCTTTTCACATTAAGAATATTCTAAGCATATTCTAGAACCTATTATTTGTAAATTCAAATAATTCCACCAAGATCTACCACGCCAGATGAATTTTGTAATAACACTTTTGTCGGTGTTAATGACAGATGAATTAGTATCTGTTTGGTTTGTATTTCTTTGGTGTTGATGAAATGACAGTGGCAAAAACTCTTAGACTTCTATCCCTCTCCAGTAGGAAGACATGTCTGCAGTGAATTGCTTGGGAAATCTAAAAAAGGGAACAAATTGCAGATTTTCTTTCTGTCAGATATCTTGACATCTGTCCTTTCTGACAGCAACAGATTTCTTTGCAGTAACTCTACCTCCCTACAAAAAGGCTGCTCACAGTGAAATCTTTCCCTGTTGGCAAGGAAAAATATGCCCCCCAAAAACAGTGATGACAAAGTTTTCATGTTGCAAAACACCCTCTCTTTTCCAGAGAAACAAGGGAAGACAATATTCCCTGTACTCATGCATAAAAATTGTGGGAAATATTTTGTAAATATGAACTTAAAATTGAAGATCTTATGTTATTAATACTAAAAAGACATGGAAATTTATTGACAATAGAAAAATATACGTGTCAAAACCCCACAGTTGTATAATTAAGAAACGTTAAAACTCATTGTTTTCACAGCACTGGAAATGCATGATCGAATTAAATGAGCAAGAACAAGGCTTAGTTATACCTGCTCATTGTTTGAAAAGTATAGCTGTATTGGTTAATAGATAGAAATTTGTCTTACAAGACAAACAAAAAAAATGAAGTCATACCTGGCTAACATTATTACATTTTGGAATAGATAGATCTAGTTTTTAGGGTTGGGCTTTTTAATGCTGTTACTTTTTGTTTGTTTGAGTTTGAGGGGAATGTAATTATTTTCCTTTACATTATGAGGGCTTGGAAAACAGTCTTTAGTTAGTTTAGTTTTGTTTTCATCAAGAGTTATGCTTAGAAAATATTGTCATACTCTAAAAATGAGCTTTGAGCTCTTAGCAGCTAACAGAAAGCTGGCTTACCAAAATGGTCAAAGTATATCAATATTCACAAAAGTTCAAGGCAGTCATTACCACCATAAAGAAATGTCATCTCTTTTACCTCTTTCCAACAGCTTAGGTTAATTAACAAAGTTATTAAACACTTTTATGTGATACTCTTAAAGAGTTAACCATTTATTTACTTTGTTAGTTATTGCATCGAGTTCAATAATACATCCTGGACGAGCAGTAGATTGTTGGCTCACAATATTAAACACTTCCCCAATAAGTTTCTGAAATAGAGGAAAATGAGAAAAATTAGTATATTTTTCCTTTGGACAGAAGAAGATTGCAGTCACTTATGATAAACTGATGCTTCAATTTTCCTTGCTGGCAGAAACTGTAACAGACTTCTTCCTGTTGTCACTTTATCACTCATGAATAATATGTTTAGACATTTGCACTGTTGTGAGTCGGCAGCTCCTCATGGGGATGATACACCAGTTTTTATGGAAGCTAAATGTTGTTTACTTAAAGATTTATCCTTTCATAACACAGTATAATATATCTGTACGATGAGAAACAAATATACTGATTCACTTCTTTTTTGAAGCTTCAGGTTTTGTCACCACATAGGAAAAAATAAATGAGTACAGCTTATATATAAGCTGAAGACTGTATTGATTTTTGCTGGAATGTTCAGTCATTGCTCCTAGAATAAATTTCTCAGACTGATCTGAATGCTGAGAGGCTTTGTCTTGAAGGATGGCTTATAAAAGAACAGAGAAATGGGGGAAAAAGGATAAAGATGTGTTTCTTTATACAACAGCAGTGTAAAGTCAGGCTTTACTTTGCCTAAAGTCACAGAAATTAAAGACAAAAAGGATGAAAAATTGCTTATTACAGAAAAAAATTAAAGGCTAATATTACCCTTAGCAATAACCTGCCAATTTCTTTACATCCCACCACCTCTGTCCTTCCTCATATATACATGCAACTTAGGTGGATACACCTTTGTCTTGCTCATCTGTCTTAACCTGCCCTCTTGCTCTAGGCTCCTCTTCTGAGAAGACAGAGAAAGAAATTCTAGTTTTACTTTCCCCACCTGCCACAGGTTGGGAAAACTTGTCTGGGAAATTTTGTTTCAGTCCAGATATTTATAGTAGCAATAGTTGCCTTTCTGTCTGCTAATGCTTACCCACAGTGCAAAACATGCAACTATGCAAGGTAAAATTAAAAAACTTATTTAAAACTTACAGATGATTCAGGGTCAGATAATTCATCCAGCAGTTTTCGTGCATCTACAACAGCTTGATAGAGCCTGAGGTTTTTGCCATCTGATGCAACAAAGCAAGCACTGGCAGAGTTGCAATATGTACCTGACAGAAAACACAACAAACGCATAAAGAAAAAAATGCCAGTCAATGGCATCAGGTAGTTTATTACAATCCACAATATCTGAGTATGATTCAAATGTAATTTTCATAAAGTATTGAAGCAAAAAGCCTAAGCAAATGTGTGTATTAAACCACCATTATTTAACTTGGAAATAACTCAGTCTTTCCTCATTTATGTAAATGAAACTCCTCATAAAAGTTCAGTAATCTAAATTGAATTCATATATGTTACTGTTCACACACGCAATGCCCAGTCTGTAATACACTCCAAGGAATGGGTTGTCAGAGACAATTCAGAGTAGGAGTCTAAAGGTAAACTGCTCAGAAAAGTTACATCAGCCACAGCTTTTTTCCTTCTTTACTGTCTCTAGGTTCTTTGCATAAAATTAACCTCCACGAATATTCCCTTCTGCCCTGCAGTTAGAAGTGCAGATATAAAAGTAGAGAGAGAAATAGATTTGTAGTTCTGAATAACATATGAAAAAGTGTGTCTTTTTTGCTTCCCTACAGTAAATACAATAGGCTAGACACGAGATTGTCTATTCTGACATATGTTTTCCTCTAGACTAGAAGAAAGCAGCTTGTTATTTGTGTTTAGAACACTGTGTGGCATTCAGAGAGCACAGAATGTTACTATGAAAGCAAAGAAAATCAAAGATATTTATTTTATTATTTTAAATCAAAGATATGTTATGCATTTATTTATTTAGGATTTTTGAGGTTGTATATCATCTTTGACACCCATTTAATCATTGCAAAGGCAAGTCTGGCCTGAGCATAACAAAATCATCTGGCATTAGTATATAATGTAATGTTACATCCACAGCACAAATGACATTCAGTACTGTATACAAAAATGACAACTACTATAACAGCATCTTTGTGATAATTAAAGAATAAGAATCTGAGTGGCTGAATAGAGTAATGAGATAATTCTCCTAACTGCAATGGAAAGCCCTAAATTTAAAACCAAAACCTAAAGAATTGTCCTGGGCATTACACATCAGACGTTGTACCGTCTGAACTCTGAAAAAGTATTGTTTGCAGTTCTGTAAAGTTAATATAGGCTATTTATTTAAAAATATTCTCTGTTCTAACTGGGCTTTTATAAACCCTTAATGGTTTGAAGAATTTCAGTGTTGTTTCAGGATTTTCTAAGCAGAGTTTTTAGCCAGCATGTTAAAAGAATTTGATAATGCAGATTTTGGCTGAAAATCTTTCTCGATAATTCTGATGTTCAAATGGTCAAACTACTAGTTCTGTTCAACCCAGTGCCTCCTGCAGCTGCATGTGGCCAGCAACCCAGACACCCAAGCCATCAGAAAGAACATCTGCATTTTTAATAGTGTGTCAATGCAGAGTACACTCAGGGAAACTGCCTAAAGCTCTGAGGAAAGGCATCATCTTGTTCTTTGTGACAGCAATGAGTGCTTAGTCACACAGAGGAGATACTGAATGTCAGCTGATCCACAGTGACTGCAGACACACTCAGACCACAGGAAGTGTTTTGCAGTAGCTTAGCCTCAAATGAAATAAAAATGCTTGATTTGCATAATTCCAGGAAATTTTGGAAGAGTTTATATAAACATACTCCAAATAGAATACTAATTTATTTTAACAAATTAATTCTAACAACTGACAGTGTTAACCCTACATGGAAGCGTGCCACATATACTCACCAAGGCAATAGCTGGGAATGAGTGTTGGAAGCCAGGCTACATTAGAGAAAGCAGAGGTGTGGAGAGAGTTAATTCGAGCCAATTCAGACACTCCTCCAGTGTAGGACAAAGGCCCTATGGGGTCCACACGCCACAGAATCAGCTCACTGTAGATGGCATTTGGGTCATGGAATGTACGGGTTGCTGCATTTTTAAGTTGCTGCTTAGAAGAACCTTTCTTATGCTTAATGGGATCCATCATTCTGGTTATCCTGTCAGAGTCCCAGGAACCGTCTGACTCAGGAGTTAACAGAGCATTGTGGTGAGAAGACGTGAGCAGTAAGGGTAGAACAGAATGGCAAGCGAGATCATTGAGATGGAAGCGGTGTCCACAGTACCTAAATTTATGGGATACAGTGAGCACAGTAGTGAAGGCTGATTTATCAGCAAAAGTGACTGCCCACTGATTTAGAGAGCCATCTATATGTTTGGAAATCATCATTACTATGGGAGAAATGATATTCACATTTGCACTGTCCTGGGCAAAGCTTTTACTTGCTAGACTATTATCCGGAAAGTCCATTGTCTTCTGTTGTGCAGCACTACCGGCATCTTTCACAAAGATAGGGCAAGCATACATCATAATATTTTTGCTAAGGGAACTAGCATCTCCTGAGGGAAATGCAACAGGAATCCTGGAAGAAAATGAAACCTAAAAAAGAAATAAAAAAGAAAAAAATTAGAATATACAAACTTAGGAAGTTAATTAAATTCATACCAATGTTCAGTATAGAAGAAAGGACACAATGTTTCTTGATTAAGATCATAAATAATAAAACCATTTCAAATACACAATACCTGAACTTGTCGGAAGATGCCTGGATTGTATTCATCTAAATATTTCACATGCCACACCAGAAAGGTCCCATCAACAGGATGGATAGTAAAAAGCATGTCTGGATTCCTGTTCCATTCCGTCAGGAGCAAATCAATTTTCCGATCTAACAAAACTGTTGGAAGAGGCATTCGTGGGCCTGCCAGCAGGGATGTTTTGGGGCTTCCCTCTCTTTCTCCATCTTCATGTTCTGAGGAGCCTGTACCAGTCCCTGTCTCTGATTCTCTGTCTATAGACAAGTCTGCAAGAGAAAAAAATTGTGCCATTTTATCCATTGCAAAGATTTTCCCATCACTCAAAACACAGTATTTTTTTAATCTGCGAGTAGGACAATCTGATAAGAACTAACCATGATCTAATTTCATATGTAAACCTCTCTCTTTTTCTTCCACTTCTTCTTCCTCTTCAACTTCAACATCAAAATCTTGTTCTAGTTGTTGTTCAGAAATTTTTCTTAGATGCTGCATAAATACTTCAATGGAGGATGTGAAACTAAATTCTTTATTATTCAACCAGTGGACAACAAAGCCATTTCCTTCATCTATATTAAACGCTGTTCCAGCCAAGACTGATGGAATATCTGTGGACATTTTAAAACAAATAAAAAAGCTATATATTAAACTGTTTATCTTTTATATATATATACACACATTTAACTTATTTTAGGTATAACATCATTTGTGTCTGTAAGATTAGAATAGGTAAGTGACAGATCAAGTTACTACATGCAATTATAATAAAAGAAGTAAAGATATTTTAATGGCAATAAATTTACATGAAAATTTATTCTTATGTGAATGGTAAATGATACTCAACAAGTCTAATTGCTCAGTTTCATATGTTGCAGTGTTGTCAGTCATGTGCAGAGTTTAGGTAAAGCATGTCATTGCCCTTTAATCTTTTCCTTTTTGAAAATATTATGTAATATTCTATAAAACCCTACTATATATTCTGTAGAATACAAGTACTCTATTCATCATATACCATGGTCTCCCAAAACCCAAGAATCAAACACCAAGCAAACTGGAAATTTAGGTTTCTTTTGCCTTCTGACATGCAAAGATGAATTGAATTGTCTTGTAAAAGTGTGAAGGTATTCAGATTAAATTCAGTTTCATTTGTCTTACAAAACTCTATGCCAAGTAACAGACTTGTGAAATAAGAGTCTTCCTACAAATTCTCTGTATTCAGTTAGGCAAAGCAAAGAACGTGCATCTTAACTGCCTTTATTTTTCTCATTTTGTGCAAATATATTAGAGCTTAATAAATGGCTGTATTTCACCTGTGTTAGGGTTGATGCTTGCTGCTATGTGGAAGTGACCAAGAGCATTTGCATGGTGTGAAATGTGACGCTGAACTTCATGAGTCCCCTGCTGATCTGGCAGCACATCTGTGTGGGTAACAAGAACTGAAGATCTCCTTTGTCCTTTTCTCATATTTTTCAACTGGTGAATTGTCTGTTACAGTTATAAAAAATTAATAGAGAAATACTGAAAAAAAAATGTAAGGTAAAAATTCCCACTTCTGTAAAGCTAAAGCTTTTAAATTTCTTCTACCAAAGAAATGAAGAGTGATTTCAAAAGATCATTTTAAATAGATTCCAACAGAGATTAGTAACACTTAATGTACCTTGGTTTAGGCCAAAGACAAAGCTCTTCTAACGTTCTTCAGAAAATTTCTTTATTATCGGCTCCAACAACAACATAAAAATACCCACTATTTTGCATAACATTAAAAAATAAGAACAATCTAAAAGCAGTAACTTTTGCAATATAATTTTCTAATTAATTATTTTTGTATAACTGAGAATTTCTGAGAGCACATGGAGAGCACAACTGTTTCAACAGCCCAAAGTGTACTTGGCTCCAATCTCCCTATTTGTTGTTGACCATGATATGTAAGAAGTAAAACCTTGGTGTGACTGTAATAGTTACAAATCAGGGGTGGCTGTTTTCTTTTCTTTCCTTGTCTTTTTATTCACAGGTTTTCTCCTACTGTAAACTTAATAGCCTTGATACAACTGTCACTGAAATGAAATGTAGAGCCTCATAATACCATTTTTTCAAAATGCAATTATCAAATGAGGTAACTAAAATTTTAAAGAGTTTATTTACTCCTTCCACTGTTTTTATAATTAGACTTTCAGACCCAATCAGAATGAAACTATCACTATTATTCCATATTAATCATTGTCCCTTCCCATCACTGTTAGTTAGCTATAGAAAAAGTAAACTGAGTTTTAAAAACATGGAGCTTGAATGCAGAGTTGTAGTCTCAGACTTTTTAGTAGTAGACTTCAAAAACTGATATGAAATAATTCAGATTATTCTGTTATGCACGTAAAGTCTATATAATATACATTCTTAGAGTTTTACATCCTTAAGCATTTAAAGTTTTAGGAATCCTGAAATTAAAATTTGACAAATCCAGTATTTACTTGTACCTCTAGTGCATGTTGTATTTTGTCCTTTTGCTTTCCAGTCTGAGAGACGGTGCTGCTAATGCTGGAAGTGCTGGTTTCACAGATCTGCTCCCCCAGAAGAGTATCTTCTGGTAACAGTGTCTCTGCCCACAGCCGACAGACGCCATCGAGACACGACGTGAGTAACACATTACACACCAAACCCCTAAGGCAGACACATCCAGATCACTGCCAGTGGAATTAAATTAGCTATATGGACACAGCAGAAATTAGGGGAGTTTACATGTATTTAGTAGTTATTATTTCATCTAAATTTCTGCTTCTCCCCCAAATAAATGTTAACATGACTATCACTATTGTAATAGGTAATACCAAAGTCTATGGGAAGATGCTCATGTTTTGTTTCTTGACAGAATAAGAAGAGAAATGTCATGTTCTTGATGGCAAAACATTAATCAGTCTTAAAAAAAATATTTGATCAAAGATTCCTTGTTTTTTTTACGAAAAGAAAGCTTTCAAACCTGGGCATGTACTTGCTAATGTTCCGCCATGAAAACCCTGTCACTGCTCGAGGATGTGCCAAATAAACAAATGAGAATTGAACATCCTCTGAGCATTTTCTCTTTTCTTCATTCTCTTGGGGCAGAAGAGATGATTTCCAACCAGTCATAGGATACCAAACCTTTAGGAGGCAATCATCCTAGAAAAAGCAATACAGAACCATGGGGTTAGCTAGCTATAAGTCAAAATGTCATAAAAGGAAAATCCCAAATAAGAAGGAAACTGCCATTCTGGTAGTGTTCAGGAAAACTTGGCCCAGAACTAAAATTCATCTCGTTGTTTAACTAATATTAACTGCAAGTATGTATTGCTTGCACTTAACAGAAGTTAAGAATTGACAACTGAACCCAAAATTCACTAAACAAAAAACCTTGTCTAATTTATCCAGACATCTGTATATTATACCAGTTTAAAAGTGTATGTGTTCTGTCATAATGATCTGATATTTACCCTCATTATTTTCAGCAGAATTAGAAAAATATGCTTATGCATATCTAAAAATATGTCTAAGTATACTTTATCAAAAATATATATGTATATACATACACATCTGTATCACTGTATTTAGGAAGCTAAATCCAATGTCTTGTTGCTGCAATTCATGGAATTACACAAAAACACAGCATTACACATGTGAGATCATAATTTACCTTTGCTTAGACTATAATAGAGTGTATGGTCCAGGACTATTCATATTACTTACTTCTGTCAAACAAATGCAAAACATTGCAAAAACTTACTAAATTATCCTTTTTTCCCCTTACCTTCCCAGCTGTTGCAAAGTATTCACCATCAGGAGACCATGACATCAAATGTACTGATGTTGCAGTCCTACAGAATACAAGAGCAAATCAGGTAAGGTCTATTTATTCTAAAACATTATTTCGTAGGTATTCAGTTGATTAGGTGTTACTGTTCACTATTTAAATGAAATATATTAGTATTTTATTGTTGTTGCTTTAAGCATACTTTACAAATAGCAGAAGCATAAAAATATTTGCCATAATGAAACAAAATAGTATTTTCACAGCTTTACAGAAAAACGGCTCATAAAATAAATTGTTTTAAGTACAGCAAGCCTAGGTTAGATCCAATGAAATCCTACAAGTGAAGTTTGTCCCATCTGCTCCTCTACTCCCAGTGAAACCAAGATAAATAGTAGGAAGAAATGAAAGTAAACATCTTTCTCATAAATGTGATGCTATTTGTCTGTGATTAGAGGTTATGGTCAGATGTCTGAAAGAGGAAAGCTCCCTATGCAGTGCTTCAGAAATGCTTCAGAAACTACAGAGAAAACAGGTTTTCAGAAGCAGCTCCTTCCTAAGTCCACATATATTTGGAAAAGGATGATCAGGAAACACTTCTGTAACATGAAGCTCCAATAAAACTAAATAGAAGGTTTCAGAACCCCCTTCCTAAGATCAAGGAAGCAGCTTTTATCTCTAT
>JAYRBT010000018.1:12111378-12130994 GCA_036023395.1 Myiotriccus ornatus | reverse complement strand
TACAGAATCAAAGAAATTATTTAGGTATTGCACTTAAAAACCTGAATGTTAAATATAGTTCTACTCTGGCAGAAACTGTATCTTATTTTATAGTGAAAACACTTAAAACAGGTTGATTTTGTCCAGAATGATTTGTTGTTTATGTATCTTTTGTTAGTAATTAGAAAGCTGCCAACAAGATGAAAGGAAATCCTTTTAATTTATTTGCTTTATTCAGGCTAAAATAGAGAATTGCTTGTGGAAAGTTAATTTACTGGGAGCAAAAAAAAGAACTAGTTTATAGAATCCCACAGATCAATCACACAACATACAAAGCGCAATGAATAGTTCATGTCAGTGCTGGATTTTAGTATCAGTTGATAAAAACTGATAACAAAGATCTGTTGATTTGTACTGAAGGAGCACGTTGGCTTTGTTGTTCTGCTTGACACCAATTAATGAGGTTGTTCTGTTCTCAGAGTACTGCATAGAAAGAGTTGCTTTCATGTACTGTTGTTCTGTGGCAGGATTTTCTCCCTTGCTAAATTGAATCCTGTTCAGTCAGAGTTGAGGCAGAGATGGTATTGATTCTCAGGGAAACACAGACCTCCCGAGATTCTGTACTCCTGTTTAGTCATCTCTTTAAATTTAATGCTGCTCCTAAATATGTGGGTATTTTATGAAAGCTTGGGGATTGCCAAGGCATGTGGCAATATTTTCCCCAGAAAATAAGTTTGAAATGCAATAACTTACTGCCTTTTTTATAGAACGTTAGTGACACCCAGTGGTTATATTCGGTTATGGACTAATAAACATTATAAAGTTTATTCTAAGCCTTTTTCTCTCATGAAAACTGGAGCTCAGAGAACCCATAGAAAAGCTGTTTGAAGTCTGTGGGCCTTTGGTATATATTCAGCCTGTGCTTTAGGCTCAAAAATTTGAGTAAGCTTAAGTTAGGGGAATTTCAAACTTCTGATGAAATGGTTCTCACTTTATCACAGACTTAATGACAATGAGGCAGATGGCTTTTGTGCTGTGAGGAATGCACTCCTTTTCCTTCCTCTTTCTTCCTCTTTTCTACCTGTCCTGTTTATTTCACATTTTAAATGGTACACTGTATTAACTGATATATTCTTCTCTTGTGCTACGGCTTAGGTAAGTCTGTATAGAAAGCTTGGTTTACTGTTTTAGACTTTTAAGTTTTAGACATTGCTCTTTTGGTCCCTGCTTGTTTTACTAGGACTTGATGTGTTGATTTTCAAAGACATTTAGAAATTTGTTAATGTTTGTAAGATGTTTTGAAATTAAGGTTATAAACTATTTGTCTTTTTATTGTTTCAACTGTTGCCTTAGTCACGAGCAAAACCTGCTCCTGAAGGTAGTCCTACTAAATTCCTTAGGATTAGTTATTTTGCCTCAACCTGTAGCAGGAGGTCTGAGCATTGTCCAAAAACTCAGACATGGAAATAACTCTCCTAAATATGGATGGTCACAAGGACAGTTATTTCAGCAGAGGATGTGGAGGGTCAGACAGCAAGGTTTCATACCCCAGTGACACAAAAGTGACACATCTCTTACTAGTGCCCTTCTGAGCTTTAGTAAGCTGAAGAAAAAAAGGAAAAGATGAGTTGGGGTGGGGGAAAGGTAATCTTAATTTAGCCTATGAGCCTCTCTATGTACAGCTAGATGTTGATGTAAACTTTAAGCTTCATGAGGGAAACTTGGTTTCAGTTTCTTAGTTTTAAACATACTTGGGCAAGTTTTATAGTTCTAAATATGTCTGTTCTTCATATATAAAATGGTGATATCAGCGTTTTCCTGGCTTGCAGAATTAATATACTAAAGCCTAGAGACAGTATTTTCTAAGGGAGCCAGGTCAGTGCAGTGTGCAGGGCTTGGTGGAACTGTGCCTTCTCTCTCACTGAGAAAGGAAAATGAATCTTTTACTGGGGGGGGGGGTGTAGAGGGTGGATTTATGGAAGAGAAAGTATGTTTTCATTGATTTTCATTGATTTTCCCTACTATAGTTAGGGAAGACTTGCCTGGCAGTGTGCTAGTCCCTTTTTAGGAGATGCTAAGGGCAATCTCAGAGAGCATGGCTGCATTTTTCAGCATCTGGTTCACAAGAGATGCTGTTGTGAAGGGACTGATTTCATGTTTTGAAATGGGCAGCAAAATGCACTGACCATAAACCATAAAGTCACTCAGATCTCAAAGTTTGTCTCTTGAGCACACAGTATCTATTGCCCTCGCTGTCCATTTCTGTATAATATTGATCATT
Organism: Myiotriccus ornatus; assembly: GCA_036023395.1. NCBI lineage: Eukaryota > Metazoa > Chordata > Aves > Passeriformes > Tyrannidae > Myiotriccus > Myiotriccus ornatus. The sequence goes on along the minus strand of JAYRBT010000018.1, from coordinate 12,128,734 downwards.
TTAGAACAGGTAATATTTCCATTCAGATTGGCCAGTACTCTGCTTTATGATTGCAGAGGAGAATCCATGAAATTGAAATGAGACCAGTGTGGGATTGGTTTTCTTATATCTGTCTTACTTTATCAAGACTTGAGCTGAAATATTCAAATATCATGGTTTTTTTCAGATTTATGCCTTTGACTACAGAATATATTTATCATATCTCCCAGAGGAATGAATAATACGATGAGGAGCTATTTAATCATGAGCTTGGAGATTGCTCTGCAGATTGCAGTGCTCTGACAGGTCCAGTCAACATGGAATAAGAAAAATAATGCTGGGAAACAAGGTATCAGATTCATAGTTACTTACAAAGCAGTAAACGTAGCCTGTACTTTTTAGACAACACAAACAGAATGTAGTGAGAGAAGCAACACCATCTGTTCTTATTAACACCACTTGAAAATGCAAAATTAAGAATTTAACTTATAGTTCTTTGTGATGTCTGATACCTCTCACGTTACCAATATGGGGATCTAGCCTTGTTGAGGAGACTGCAATTAAGAATATTCTGAAGGAGTTGAGTTATCTAATCCTCTTTTACTTTTAAAGTACTGAGCATATATTCAGTTGAGTATATTCAGGCTATGAAACTTGATAGACAGTCATAGTCAGTCAGCTCCAAACCTCTAAAAACTCGGTATTTTAAGCCTATTCTGTGTTTTAGCAGTTTTTGGTATAGTTGCACAATGTGTCTTGTTTTGCTGCCAGATAAAATCAGGCTGGTATGAGCTGAACTTGTGAAGGTGTAGCGTGTCTGTGTGTGTTCCAGTGTGGCAACATTAACATAGTTGTTATGAGGCATATTTCTTTCACACAGACATGGCCTGAGGCTACCAGCCTTTAGCTTGCAAATGTGAGGACTCCTGTGCACAACAGCAGTTTTACTGAAAAAATGGTACTCTGTGGGAGCTGCTTAAAGACAAGGGGCAAGGGAGCAATCCAGTGTGACAGTGTGGCTGCACACCTCAGCAGGACACACTGCTCCCCAGGGACAGCAGCAGGACTTTGGTGCTCGGTGGGACATCTCTCAGGGTTACAAAGACTCTGATCTGGCTGTGTACGAATTCTATCTGCTTGGCAGATCTTTCAAGGGGCATCTTTCTAAATGAAATATCTGCCTGCTGTTGTTCACTTGACATTACCAGAAGAGTTATGGATGTGTGGAGGCCACCAGTTTTGTGGGCTTAAATATTTTTGCCTTGTTCAGTGTCTGAGTACAGGTTTGTACCAAGAGAGTTTGCTGCAAGGCAGAGCTTGGACTGGAGCACAGCTCTCAGTTCAAGCAGCATGGACTTATGTCCATTAATGAAATAACATGGTTTGCTCTGCCTGATTGTGTGTATGCTTTGTAAGCTTAAATCACATTTTAATGACTCTAAATAAGAGTCTTTCTCTTCTCAAATCATGACTGATAAGAAAAATTTCAATAAACTGACAAGGGAATTTTTTCTCCTTTTGCATGAAAAACCTTCAGCTGAGGAGATGTATTTAAAATTCTTGACTTGGTTCAGCTATTTGGAAGAATGCAATGTGTATAAGAGACTTTTGGCAACTGAATCTGCATTCACAGAAGCCAATGTAAGAAATACAGGAACATGAGTGTGAAGAGGAACAACTGCAAGGAGGAGTTAAGCATCTTCAACAGCACTTCTGCAGCAATCACTTTCTCTCTAAAACAGTAACACATCTGAGTGGCATCGTCTGAATAACTTTTTTTGTAAGGAAGTTGTGGGTTATTTCAAGAATTTGTTAGACTTTACCAAAATTTTAAGTCTTAACTAATGACACTCAGAACATAGTTTTGAAGTGTTGTTACTGTTTTTTTAGAGTACAAATCAGACAGAGGCTCCAGCCAGTAAAGATGATGAGGTTGGTACCAAGGATCCAATTTTCAAGCAGTTGCATTTTTCTGTAGAGAAGTGTTTACAGTTTCTTGGCATTAGCAGGTGGATAAAGAAAATGGCTGAGGCAGTGAGATGGGGTTTTTTTGGCCAGACTTCATTTTTGGATATAGAGAATGTCTGAAAAATTTCAGGCCGTGCCTAAAAAAAGTGATGCTTAAAAGAAATGTGGTGTGTGAATCAAATGGATGGAGTAAAACACAGGCTTTTCAAGTTCATTTGAATTCTAAACAGCTGTTTGGTTTGGGCTTGGATAGGACATTTCTATTTGTTATTTCTACCTTTGGATACAGGAGTTTCGAGTCCTTACTGTAAGAAAAAGAAACACATATGTGCACAGAACGTGGTTTGGTTACCTTTTTTGAAACTATTTTTCTTATTATCACTCTGAATTCAGAAGAATAAATCATATTGTCAAGGGGCAAGTTAGCTAAAAATTACACCATTCTGAAAGGGAAAGAATGAAAAGCACACAATTCTTAATCAACCTTTTGGCTCACATGTATTCATGCAAATATTCATTTATTTTTCACAGTTAATAGTTGCTCAAATTAATGATATTCAACATGAACAATTCAGGAAAAGATTGGGTTAAACTTAGCAAAGTGTTTATTACAAATGCTAGTGTCTCTAATTTCAGATGTATAGAAACTGTTTCCAAACATAGCAGTCACTGCCAGAGACTGCTGAGGTACTTATTTACATTTAATATATTTTTTTTTCAAAATGAATCAGCATGATTAGTTATAAAATCACAGGTTTATATATTTTTAAAAGAAATATTAGCACTTATAAAACACAGCAGTAAATTCTAACTAAATATGCTGGTGATGAAATTAAAAATAAAAATCAACCTCAGGATTTAGATGTGAAGTAGTCCTTAAAAAAAAACAACTTCCGAAGCTGTTCATGCATACACAGTCTCCTACTGGAGTTAATAATTATGCAGTAAGCCCTGCTGCTGGTTCTGAGTTTCTTCTGTGTATGTTATGAAAAGAAAATATATGAGATTTAGACAGGTACGTAGTCAGAGAATTACCCAGCATGGGAGTAGGAGCTGTGTGCACAGGTGCTTTTATGGAAAAAATATTTCTAGATTTGAAAATATAACACAGGAAGCAAAATAATGGCACTTGCAATTAAGGTAACATTTATAGATATTCTGCTATTAAATAAGAGATTCAGCAAATAATTTGTCTTATTTATATTGTATTTTAAAATACTTACTGAAACTGTTGAAAAGTACTTATTGGTAGGACAAAATCCATTAATATGATGTATTTTTATGGCCCATTGTAACACATCTTAAAATGATATTAGGAAAAAACTCAGCAGATTTTTTATATTGGACCTTTATCCAAGGACTATTTAAATAACAAAGATTCATTAGTCATTTGATAGGACTGTGTTTTTTATACTTTAATTTCTTCTATCAACCCAGAAATTATTAAAAGCTCTAAAAATATTGTTTCACCAAAGCTGTAACTGAAATACACACTTGAATTGTTACTTATTTGAGTGGAAGAGCTGCCACTATAACAATCCCTTGAGAAGAATCATACTCGTAGTAAATGTAGTGCTTATATAGGTTTGCTAAGTGGATTAAACTGCTAATAACTGATGGCTATTCTATGTCCTCCAACAAAGAACCCTTGGAGAAAGAGCCCAAGTTAAAAGTGACCATCTGTTTTTAATTTGGTGGTCACCTGGCTGTGCTTCAAGATAAAACCCTTTAAAAAAGGTCATCTACAGGAAATGTTCAGATTACTGAGGAAGAGATGTGTGCAAATCTGAAAAAGATTGGTTTGAAGATTAATTGATTTTATTTTTTAAAATGACAAAACCTTGAAGCAATATATGGGAACAAGTTGTCAGAAAAAGCAAATCAGATGTGAGGGAGCATTGAGTAGACTTTTAATTTATTTGATCTTTTTAAAAAAATGCTGCACTTCATTGGTGGGCTCAGTAGAGAAAAGGATCTTAATGTTTTTAAAATCCTGAGACAAGCTCAAGACATAGGACAGGAGAAACATGAAAACTGCTGGGTTTTTACTTCCAATCCAGTATAACCTGCAAGGTCCAGATTATGCAGAATCCCAGCCATCCTTGATGCTCACTTTCCAGTCCCCTCCTCACCACTTACACTCTATTTTCACAAAGTTAGGTTATTTTCTTGCTGAGGAATGACAAAGCAATGAAAATCCTCAGTGCTGTTCATTTGAAGAAATAGCTCATTGGTTTTTGGTTTTCTCTTGTGACAGCTGTTAGGTCAGTGTTGCTGGCAGACACCGTGTGGTGAACACAGGCCATGCTTAGACCAGTCATGTTTTCCAGCTACTGTTTTAAGTACCCTTTTTGCTCTTGGGTTTATTCACATTTTGGTCAAAGATGTACAGCAGCTTAATGCAATTTTTAATGCCAAAGCACTTACATTGTTTAATGAGTTTTGATTCCCAGGCTAATACCTTGCTTGAACAAATCTGGGGGGATTTCATTTGAAAAAGGAGACTGCCCCAAAGAGCAGCTATAGAAACATCTTTTGTGATCACATTTGAAAGTGGCAGAAAATACTGTATTCTCTTATATTCTTTAAATTAAAACTTAAAATACTAATCCCCGAGGTGTCGCATTCCAGAGCTGGGATTTGCTCTGAAACAGCTCTGCAAAAGTATCCCCTGCTCACAGGTTTCTGATTTTAACATTGTGCAGCTGTGTGTGAAATTTGCAGGGTAATTTGGTTCCTGTTCATCTCTGGTTTGATTTCCTTTGCACATTTATGTGGATGTTATGTCAATTTTCAGATCTTCTGCATTAATTTTTAAGTTCCCCTACTTACTTCTTCTGAGTTGAATGAGTCTGTGAATACCTTTTCATTTGTTGTTGTTTCTTGTTTCCTGTCCATCATATTTCTGAAAGTCATCAGTTTGAAACTCGTGCTTAAGAGCCTTGCCTGAATTGAAAAAGTAGTAATTGCAAAGATGCCGAGATTCTTGGATGTCCACAGGAACTTCTGCGGAATTGCCACGTGTTTGTTCTGGGGGGAGCTTTTTTGTCAGTCTTCAGCACTGCTTTCTTCATGTGCCTTGTGGGGACCAGCCACTTGCAAGGGATCACTAGTGATTCAGACAGGCTTAAGATGTATTTTTGTAGTGTTTGATGGTCATTGCTAGACTACAAGTATTTTCCTTTTAAGGCCCCTGGAGCAGAGATGAGGTGTTTTACCTGGTCTCAGTTGAGCAGGATTGCTGTGCTAAGTACAGGTTGCTAAATTCACTTGAAGGGTCATAGTAACTGTCAAGTGTGTCAACATAGGTGACACCCATCCCGTTTGGCTGTTGACACTCCTGCTGCCGTGGCCCAAGCCAGCTGCCCTCACCACTGTTCAGGGAGAGCACAGAGAGGTGCCAGTCCCGACAGGCAGCAGCAGGAACCCATGATGTGTGTGCTGGAGAGCACAGGCCCTTGTATATGCTGGATACCATAGACTGAGCAAGGGTTGGGGCACACAAAAAGATTTGGGTTCCCAAAGTATGACAGTTTTGTCTTATAAGTGCTTTGTTTTCATGTGTATCCCCAGTCCAGAGACTTGGGATTGTCACAAGATGTGTGTTGATCCAGCTTGAATTTATGCCCTGCTTTTTTTTTTTTTTGGTGGAAAGTAGACAATAGTGAGACTGGAGAGAGGTGAAAATAATTGAAAGTGTTTGTCTCTTACGGCCAAAGTCCTCCTGCCCTTTTAACCTCCCAGCAACAGGCATGGTAGATGGTGGGCTCTCTCTCAGCTGGCTGCCTACCAGCGACCCCAGGTGTCAACCAAAGAGTCTAAAGTACTGTAGAGCTGGAAGGTTAATAATTTTTTTAATTATTATTACTTTTTTCCCCTCAAGAGACTCATCACAGGAGGGTGTCTGAATTAGGCCTTGCTGACTGAAAGCAGTTCTCGGGATTTCATGGGGGACTACTCTTCCATTTAATAAGATCTTATTTTTTGAGTTGCAAGTAGGCTACTTCTTTGTAAAGCTCATTACAGATTGTTATTTTCAGAAAATGAGCTCAATCACGATGCAAGTTGGATAACTAAGTTGAAGACTGTCATCCTAAAGTATATGATGTAGCTATTAAACAAAATAAGTGTGCACTTAAGGAATTGCTTTTTGATGTGTTGTTTGTTCCTTCTCTGATTGTTCTTCTGATGACTTGAGTGGAATTTTGGTAATTGGTTTTTGAGAACACTGGAATAGTTTGAATCTGGATACATATCCAACCCAAATTCATCCCTATCTGTCATTTCTATTTTGGCAGTAGACTCTTACAGCAGCATAGATGTGTCTTAAAAAATTAATGTATGCATATGTATTTCCTCTGTACCGAGGTTTGCTTGCTCATACTCACCCCCCCAACACCTCTGTACTTTAATAATTTAGGGAAACCTATGGTTTTTGTTAAATAGTGGCATGAGTTTGCTAGTTGTGAAAAGTTGTGTGCAACTAATTCCACCAATTCTTCATGTTAGTAAACAGTTTTATCCACTTTGAGAAACAATGGATTTATAGAATTTTGCTCAAATACAGCATTCCTTCCCTCCTTTCTGAAAAAAAACTGTCTGAAAGGAAAAAAATATGCACTAACCATGAAAATTCAAGCAGGATAATTTTTAAAGTTGTCATCAGCTAAGTTTAACTGGTAACTTTACTTCATATTGCAAGTCATTAACAAAAAATGAAGTGCTTACCCAAATTAAATTATTGAGGCAGTGCAGCATTCATGATGAGAAAACCTAAGCTGTGTTTAGGTTTAAGTCTTGACCTCTCCCAGCAGGAGGAGTCAGAGAAGTATGTTATAGTAATACTTCATCTCTATAGTTTTGGGATTGTGCAGTAGGATGGATTTTCCAGCAGAGGGAGAAGCATACTGTGTTATTGGGAATGGAGCTATAATTTTGCAACTCTAGCTTATTGAAAACTCCTGTTTGCTTAGATGACACACTTCTTTATTCTGACTGCTGTTCTTTTGAAATGTGTATGTATCTTTCTGCCAAATTTGTTATCAGTAATTTTTATATAGTCAGAATTTTGGCATTTTTAAAACACAACCAAATAGCTAAGTGCCTGTTTTACAGGCAGGTTTTTTTCCCCCATCCATAGTAGTCTGCCCTAATGAGTTGCACTGAATGCAGTGATAGCTGTTCCTCTATTCTTAATTAAACTATGTTAAAATATGCTTTAAGGGATATATGTGTGATAACATTGTCTAGTCATTGTCAGGGTAATCTGTGGATAACAGCTGTAAAAACTAAAACCAGCTAAAATCAGAGCTCTCTGTGTTAGAACAGGGTGTTATTTGAAGAGAAATGTGGGTGAAGAGTGCAGCATATTCCAGATAAAGATGTGCCAAACTCGATGTATGTGTTTTGTCACTACTGTTCTTCCTTCACTGGCCTCACATCTGTTCTCTTCCTTGCTCCTTGCTCAGTAAAGCACTTTAGCCCTGTGCTGATGTTGCTGATGGTCAGTGATTTGTTGGCAATGTGTGGTTTAAAGTCTTTCCTTTAGTCTCTGGAGCTACTGTAAGAAGTCTTTTAGGTGCTATTTTATGAGAAAGAGTAGTGTCGTCCCCAAAGACTTTTCAGCAATAGAACATTTTGTTGCAGAACACGATAAATTTTGATCACTGCTGTCTCAGCAGTTTCAGCTTTGTTTTAGGAGACAGTCAGAGCGAGAGGGGGTGGTGGAGGTTGTTTAAACTTTAGTGAGGCCACTTTTACTCTCTATAACAAAATTAACCAATATGGAAATAATTATTCTGCAATAACTACATCCTCTGTCCTTCTGGTGAGAGTGGCCATGTTCAGCAGTGAAACTAACGGCTCTGGGAATATTACTGGATAACTTGTCCTCGGAGAGCAATTCATGTAACACTGTCAAATTACACAATGTCAGTGCAAGGTATTGAAGAACACATTACAATGACAAATTAGAAGTGCAAGGTCCTTTGAATAATGTAGTTCCTGTGAAGGTGGAAACTCATTTCGGAGTAGCTCTTGGGATTCACAGGCTATCTGGGATTTATGAATATGGCAGATATTTTGCTTTTCAGGTCTGGGGGAGGGGGCATTGTACTCTGTAGTGAGGCTCTTGTTTACATCAGATGAATTTGCTTGTTCCTAAAAAATGGCAGTACATGCCACTGCCTCCCTTCTACTGGGAATTTGCATATAACAACTATTTAGGTAATTCCAGGCCTTTGCAGAGTTATTGCCTTCTTTGGCTGACATGAGTGTAGTGGCACTGAGAGGTATTGGATTTCTGTGAGAGGACACTGAAAAGTTTCCTAACCAAATCGTACTGGGGGCTGGAATTGTGCAAAATAAGATAAAAATCTGGATACATAAAAGGATTTGGGAGCCCAGTCCAAAATTACAGTCCTTAAAAAAAAAAAAAAATCTCTTTTGCTTCCTGAGCTTGGGACAGTCTGCCAGAAGCCCAGAGATACATTTTTCTCAGTAATGTTTCTTAAGCATCCTTGGTCATGTTTTTAGTTCAGGGTTCTTGATAAAGCAAAGCTGTCTGGTGCCTACTGCTAGTGGCTTGGGCCTTTTGAGTCTTATATTCCAAATTATACCTAGCAGATCATACTTCTTAGTGTTTCAGAAATATTTTCCAGGATGATAATTTCCCTAGTGAGTTAGGATTGCTACACACACAGAGTAAGCTAGGAAGAAACTATAGTGCAAGAATTCAACAATAATCTGGATTTTCAGAAGGTGGAAGTTTAGGCTGTTAGTATCTGCAATATGATGAAGCTTTGGATAGTATAAAGACCAAGATGTCTATGCTTAGGCAGCTTTTTAGTTTGGAGAATTTATCTGTTCCTTTCTCAGAGAAGAAGATGCATCATTGAATATTGTGAGTTTAAGATTTTACTAGTGAGTTTAAGGATTTTTCCTGAAATGTTTGAGTGGTTTTTATGAGCACTTTTTTCTTAGAAGTCTTCTGAACTTTGGGACAGAGTGCTTTTCTCAGTGATTTAGGTGTGTGCAAAGTGGTATGTTTTCTTTTTAGAGACCAGGTGCTTAGTGGGTTTTTTATTTGTTTATGGTTTTGTTGGTTTTTGGTTTGGTTTGGTTGATTGGTTTTATGTTGTGTGGTTTGTTTTTTTTTGTTGTTGTTGTTTGTTTGGTTGGGTTTTGTTTTCCCTTTTAAAGTCTGATTCCATGGTAATGAGTATGGATGTGCTTTAGCAACATACATGTACCTCTATTAGCAAAATTGAATGAAATTTGAAACTTCAGCTCTCTACCACGGAAAGCAGGTGAAATGGTAAATGGCTTGTGATGGTACTACAAAGCTCTAATTCTGCTGTGGTTCATTTCACAACTGACCTGGAGCATCAGAAGATTTAACCTACCATGATCTCAGTTCTAGGCTTATTGCAAAACTTAAAAATAGGCCAACTTGCATGATTTCTTGTTTTATTATAAATATTTCATGAAGAGCAGGTTTGGTTCAGTGGTCAGCAAATGGTTTGATAAACAGTGGGTACATTTTTACATTGGTGGGTTCATTGCAGTGACATCTGCAGTGCTATTTGAAAAGGCAAGATTATTTGCTGAAAGCTATCTGTGAATTTTTAAGTGCTTATGTTCTAACAATCTAAGGATACCAAAGTATTCCCCACTTTCATTTTTTGGTAGTCCTGTGAGCAAGGATGCAAGAGCCTCTAGCAGCCACGTCTCTGCTGATTTGTGTAGTTCCCAGGGACCCTAACTCGGCAGCAGTGAGGCTGTCACTTTACTCCTTTGGAGGTCTGGCAGCAATACCACTGAAGCAGCAGCAGGATGCCTTGGCCAAACCACACACCTCAGTGTGAAGAGTTCTCCGGCCTTCTCCTTTCCCCATGGGAAAAGGCACGCTGAACAGCATGGCATGTTGAGCTCTATTTTATAAATGGACTAAGTGAGGGTTAGACTCTGCTGGAGAAGTTTTAAACAGAGACATGTATGCAGAGGCCTGAGATCTGCCCCAGATATTACCCCAGCAAGGGTCAACCAGGACAGTTGCTGTGACTTGTCTCAGTGTAAGGGTCCAGTGACAGCTCAGTGTCAATCTATAACTGTTTTACTTTGCACAATCTGTTTCAACAAGGTGACAGGTATTTGCACACCAGCTCTGTACCTTCTTCCAGGTTTTTTAATATGCAGGTGTCAGCACAGACTGCTGATCAAATTATCATGCTAGTAGCAATGGTACAACGTTCCAGCAATTTCAGGTATTCTCCTGTCACTTGTTAACCCACAAGTCCTCCCGCGGCTCATTATACTTAATTTTAGCTGTGTTGTCCTACTGGCCATGGCTCGTTACTCTCAAGGCCTCTTTGCATTGTCCTGTCATTCATGGATCACTCAGTAACTCCACTCTGTGCAGGCAAAGCTGCTGTGACACCCTTTGTGTGTAGTTCTGAGTAGAGGCTTGTAGTTCTTTGGGCTGCATTTATTTTCACTTGAAGGTACCAGCTTGAAGATTCTGATGGCCAGACCTAGATCTTCAAAAATTAAAGTAACATGTCTATGTAGATGTTATTGAGGTAATTGTAGGAAATAGTGCTTATTAATCTCAGTAATAGAAACTATATTTAGGTAGAAATGATATGTAAATCAGATTTGTAATAAGATGAGGAAAAGGTAGAAAAACCTAAGAACTTATTTTAGTTTAGCTACAGACCAGCAACATCTAAAGGTCAATGGGAGGATGTTTATAATAACAAAATGCCTTTCTCTTTGAATTCTTGATAGTATTTGCCAACTTATTTCAGAAAACAATGGTATTACTTTATGAAACAGCTGAATGAATTCTAAGGACAATATCATCCTCAGTGTGTGGGCAGCTCATAGGATTGATAAAAGAAGCTGAACAGCTTTTTGGGTTCTGTGTTACAACATTGATGTGCAATGTTCATTTGTGGAAAGTAGAGGTTTTTGTCAGTGAACAAATGTAAAACTAAAAGATACAAAATTGCCTTAGTCAACAAAAGTGTTTAATTAAATTTTGGAACTCTTTTTAAAGTACTAGATCAATTTAAATATTTGACATAGTATTTTCATTCTTAGGCCACAGAGAATATTTTTCCTCCTTTGGCCAAAAATATTTGCTCTATTCACAAATAGTTTTGATTGACTTAAAGCTGTCTTTACTAGCTTTCTTCCTTTGTGCAGTGAGTTTTTTTCTGATTTCACTCAGCCTGCTCAGCAAAAGGATAGACTCATGCAGAGTCAAGCTTGGCCTAAATGCTCTTTGGCAAGGCACTTCCCTTTAGGATCAGTCTGCACTATTGAAATTTAAAGGGAAAGTGAAACTAAAGGTGAAAAGAGTGAAATACCAATCATTCCAGGGAAAACAGAAGGAAAGGAAGGAAGGAAGTAAAGGGGGGAGATGCACTTTTTAGCATCCTTAGTGCTGACTTAAATATTTGGTAGGCATTGCCAGGAAGCAGAAGTGGCCTGAATGCCTTGGTAATACTCAAAGAAGACAGATAGCCCTGCCTCTCTGAACTCCTTCTCTTTTCTTCTCTAACCTCCAAGCTTTTATTTAAGCCCAGTAACTCCTGCCAGGGCTTGCCAAGCTCATCATTTGATCTCATATTCTCTCTCCCTCTCTTTCATTACAGCACAGCTTCACTAAACCTGGAATAAAATCCTGCTTCCTCTGATGTGCTGCATATGGTGGCAGGCATGGCAGGAACTGATTGTGTGGAAAGGTGTGAGTGTCGTTTCCTTACCCTGGTGTGCTGTGCAAGTGAGGAACACTGGGGTCATGGTAAGGCTTTGTTATTCTTTGTCAGGCATTACCTGGTTTCCTCTGAATTTTCAGTGTGTTGTCATTACTGGTATTACAACTGTTATCATTCACTTAATTTCTTCAGTGTCACTAGTAAATTACTGTATCCAGATTTACAGTTGTAGCTGGGAATGTTTCTGGGCTTTCATTTTGCAAATCTGCTTTTATATGCTTGCTTTTGCTGCTTTCCTTTCTTGCACAATATAGTACAATCTGCAGCTATTTCTGCCTAGAGTCACACTGACTGCCAACCAATTAAACTCTGGCAGTTTTATTCTAGTTAGCATCTGTATGTGTTGTCATGTTTCATGTACTTCATCTGTACATCTAAATCTGTATTGTAGTCTGACCTAGAATTTTCTTAGGTATTTTGGCTGTTTAATACACGGAGATACAATTTCCAGCTTGATCTGCTCTGAGATACAGTACCTGGCATTTGCATTTTGAAGTCTTGGCTAAAAAGGCGTTATGAACATTTAGCCAAATGTCCACCAGTCACATCAGATACTGCTCCAGAGAGTTTACATCCAGCCTTTGCTTTCTCTCTTATCAGGAGACACAAAGACCTCTGACACTGCCAGACTGTCTGACTGCCAGCTGGCAGTGCAGTCCTATCACCTCAGTTTGAGTGAGCCTTGATGTGCTTTATTAACGCTTTGTGCCTTCCCTTCTCTGTGTCTCTTATGTAACTGATCCCACACACTGCAGAGAGGAAATGTACCCACAGGCACCTCCTTCTGAAAATGCACATTGTGTAGTAATTCTGTAAATAATCCCAGGAACAGTTTTCCCCTTTACTGATCCCCATTCCTGCTCTCTCAGAGGGCACATGAAGGGAACGCTTGCGGAATGGGGAAATGCTGATGTTTCCTGGGCCAGCGTGGCTGGACAGAAGGGGCTGCCCCTCTGGGCTGAGATGGGAGTAAAAGAAGGCATTTTGTGGGCTGTCCCTGGCTAGAAGCAGTACTCACCTGCTCCCTCTGGAGAAGAACAAGGCCTGGATGAAGGCAGTAAGGTCAATCAGGACTGGAGGACTTCATGAGGTCCATGTTATTTTATTTAGACCTAATCTTCTGCTCTTGTGTGCTGAGTGAGTCTTGACAGGACTGCATATGGACTGCAAAGGACTTATGCCAGGTGCTGTTGCTAAACAGTTAAACAGCTTCTGGTCTGATTTGATGCACTTATGGGTACTTGGAATCAAAAGAATCTAAATTGGTATATGTATAGCTGTGGTGACTGCAATTTGTATTAATTTATCTGAATTATCTTGGATTACAGCTGTGTGGCAGCGCAGAGCTCAAGGCAGGCTACAGGCTCCTTAACCACTTTAGTTGCCCATTTTCTTGCACTAATTCTGCACTTGCACTCAGGCCCTTGGCAATTGCAGAGCTCTGGGTATCTACCAAGCTACTACATGTGCTGGCTGGAGAAGCAGCTCTGTGCCAGCCAGGGATTTCCTCTGGGCTGCAGGAATGCTTAGGGTTGACAAGGTTGAGCACATTTCTAGCTGCTTTTTGCCATTTGTGTAGGGTAAAACTCTTGGAACCAAATCGAGTCTCATTCTCATGGGCTCTTATTGTTGCATTGTTGTGAGCAGAGCAGTTTTTCTTAGCTTGAATTCAAACTAGACAAGATTTTACAGTAAGGGAAAGGGAAGTTTTTCAGTAGAATTGCTTGGTCATATTTTTAATGGGATATTTCACTCTTGCATATGGCTGAATAGGTATTAAAAGCTGGGAGGTAATAAAGTATGAATGAAGTAATTCTGACTGCAAGAGCTATGTTAGGGGCAGGCTATCAAGTTGTATTTCCTGAGAATAGGATTAATTTAATGAGAAAAGCTAGAAGTGATCTCATTGGTTAAAAGGTGTTTGCTGGTGCAAAACTTTCTGTATCAGTTATTCTTGCAAGTTTCCTCTCCTTATTGTGCTGGTTTACCTTTGCACACAGCCTCTTTCTGCAGTTTCTTCATCCTATGCTCACAAGCTGTGAGTATATTATACATGGGATATAAAAGGGAGATTTCAGATAAGTTTAAGATATGAGAAAATGTTTTGGGGTTTTTTTTTGGTGCTTCCCTCACTGACCTAACACTTTGGTTAGTGAGCAAATTAGTACTAATCAGTTGTTTAGAGCACTAGTTACTACGTGAATATGACAAGACAAACTAATCTAATGTACAGCTGAAATTGCAGCTATTGGGATTTAAGTTGTATTGTCTCTGGTGTAGTAACTTACTCCCTGGTACTTGTTGCAAAGGAAACTTGTATAGTTTCCTGTTTTTGAGAATGCCCACTCCTTGTTGAGCTGAGGGGAAATATCTCTGAATCAAACTGGATTGCTCCTTCTCATGTTCCTCAGTTAGCATTTAAAGAAGAGAAGAGAAACAAATCATGAGTGGAGGAAAATATGTGTAAGAAAGGTGAGTAAAGAACATGGAAAACAAATTTTACTTATGAGAAATACATGGATTCTGTTCAGTTTGTTTCTCACTGGCATCTCAGACAGAACAAGACTCCTGGGGCCTTGATTTTTCTCTTGTGCTTATATAGACTTGACAAGCTGGATGCTTAGCTAGTGTAAACCAGTATAGTGCTGCTGAAGACAGGAGATGTGGCTGAGGAACTACACTGTGAGGAATTATTCTGATGCAAATATGTAAGTAAGATGGCAATAATGTGTGCCCTTTATTAACTCAGGTCCTTGAACACAGGGATGGACAAATGACAAATAATGTTCTTAGTGGTACCTTCAGCACTGCTTGGCCTGAAGGGCAATCAAAGTGATCAAAAGAGCAGAAACATGGAAGAAGCAGGCAATGAATGGGGTAGAATCACTAAGCAAGAAACACTTTGGTGAAGACAATCAATACCTTAAGGTAAATTACAGCCCATATAAAGGAGCTGGACCTCAGGAAAGAAGTGTTCATAGTCCAGTGGTACTGCCTCTCTGAAGCAGCTGGTCTTTTGCTTATCCCAGAGCTTGTAATGTGATCTGCCTCTGTTGAAAAAATGTTCCCCATACAATTATGTATCACAAACCAATTTTCATATAACAAGATCTACGTTTCAAGTGCATCTGAAGGGCTAACTGGGCTGTTTGAATGTATTTAAATGATCCTTCCTCTATAATTTATGTACATTGCTTGTGTCAGGTATGTATTGATTACCATTCTATTGGATGTCAGCTCTCTCCAGAGATGAGTGGAGCAGAGCAGGGAGCTGGTCCTCCTGTTAGAGCTCTGTTAAGGTGTAATGATTTGCAGTCCTGCGTAGCACAGGAGCTGTGTAAGGTCACGGACTCCGGGACTAGAGCAGGCTGACCTGTGCGGGGTGGAGTTCGGCCTCTCTGTGGAAACACTTGGCTGTTTCTTTTCCCATGTGATGGGCATGCAGATCTGTGGGGGCATTTTGCTCCAGAAATTCAGTTGTGGTACATACCTATGTTACTCAAAATTTTAAATGTGGGCATCTGCTCCTTGGAGTTATAAGAGTGCAGGGTATACTCATATCTGCCAAGGCAGGTTTATGACCTGGATCATCACATCCTTTCCACTCCCCTTCCCTGGTTAGCCACAAGATGTGAGATTATCAGTCTTAGGTTGGGTTTTTTCCGTTCTTTTTAATTCAGAGGCAAGAAAGGTTAAATGTCTTCAAGACATCATGTGTTTAAAAGATTTTTTAAATTTTCTGTATCTTTAGTTCTTACTATTGATCCTTATTGTTACTACTGGTTCTTACTCTGTGCAGTAACCTGCAAGGTTTAAGTGAAAATCAGGGATCCAGTGTGTGAACTTGTGTATAAACACAAAGCAAACCTCATCTGAGTAGGTTTAAAGAACTTACTATCTGGATGGAATGACAAGCTGGCATTGTAGGTGCTCTTCCTGAAATGACACAAACCAGTCTGTTGCCAGCTGGGTATGATCAATGTTTCCACTCTAGAGCTGTGCTGGGTGACTGCAGTTACAGTTTTCTCTGCATTGTTTTGAGGGTACATCACCGAGCTAAGCCTTGTATGGCCCCATGTGCCAAAAGTGAAAGAAGGTATTATGACAGAAATTCTGGATGGATGTTTTACCATATCCCATTATACCAGGGACACAACAACTCCGGATGGCTTTTTTATACTCTTTAGCCAAGCTGGAGAAATATCTCTGAAGTGTGTGAAGCAGGGTCTTTGGCAGTGGGAACTTGTGCAGGGGATGCATCTTGCAGCGCTCAGCAGGACCCGTTACCCTGAGTGCAGAGCTGCCCCGCTGTTCCCTCGCAGGGTGGCCCTGTGCTGTGCTGGGCTGTGAAGAAGTGCTGCTTGGAGCATTTACAACTGGCCAGCTTGTCAAGGAAGAATAGCAGGTCTTGTCAGGTGTTTGTGAGCACTTTGTGCTTTTCCACAGATGAATTTTTATTATCTCTACTGCTGAGTCATGAAATGTGATAGCTCAGTGCAATCCGAGCTAATTTTGTTTTGCCTCCAGTCTTTGACTGCCATTCTGAAAAGGAAGGTTGGATTAAAAGAATTTTTCAAAAACATATCCAGAGGGAACAAATACCACTGATTAACTTAATAGGTGAATGAGCTTCATTGCACTACAGAATTATACCTCTAAATTGGATTCTCAGTGCTAGAAATCCAAGGGAGGGAGCTTGACAATGACAGATATTTTCTCTCTGTGGTTTATTTGTAGACAATGAAGCAGGTGGTTTGTAGTTGGTTTTGGTTTTTTGTTTTGTTTTTTGGATGGCTTTGGTGGGGGCTTTGTTGGCTTTTTTTTAAATTCTCAAATGCCTAAGGAAAGTCTGGGTATTTTCATTCATTTTTATCTGCTTATTTAAGCTTTAGATCTTCAAATGAAGATCTAAAACGAGTCAGTGTAAGGAGCTGGGTGCAGGGAAAGTGGGGAGAATGCCAATTTTTCTTTGGTGCCATTTTTGCTGTTTCTGAGACACATCATTCCCTTCAGCATGGACTGGGTTTGTGTTCAAGTTCCTCTGCTGTCTCTGTCTTTCACACCAGGCAGCACAGCTCATGCTCTGACTCCACTGGGCCTATTTGAGAGCCCACCCAAGGATGCAACATTTAAGCTTGCAAGTATCAGTCTGGGTGATTCTATGATTCTAACGTATTTTTTGTCAGAAGCATGATCTGAGTGTACATCATGAAACCTTCACAGAAAAAGAGCTCTAACTTCTAAAATTTCCTGCCTTGTTGGCTTCCTAAGACAAAGGGATGCTTAATTTCTGTGTTTCAGAGGGCTTTTAGGCAGGAGACAACAACTGCATGTCCACGTGTCCTGATAGTGGCACAGAAAACATTAAGTAAAACAGAAAGACTATTATAGAATTATGTACCAAGTTAAAATCTGACTTCTGAGCTTATGCTCTTTACTGCATCTAGACCTCCATCTCCTGCAAACAGTAAATTATATGCAATTATATTACAATTTTAGGAGCCCCTGGTGGTCTAGTGGTTAAGGACGCGGTGCTGTCACCGCCGAGGGCCGGGTTCGATTCCTGGTCAGGGCCACTCCCCGGGCAGATGGAGCCCGTTAGCCCTGTAAGGCAATCCATCTACGTC
>JAYRBT010000018.1:11999357-12111278 GCA_036023395.1 Myiotriccus ornatus | reverse complement strand
AAAAAATCCAATGCGCAGGCTGGAAGGTGTAAAGACCTTCCCCGGTTCTTCGTTCGCGAAGACTGGCCATTATATTACAATTTCTGAATTTTCAGTATCTTAGAGACTACTAAATTATTTCAGAGAGAGATTGTTTCTACATCAAAGACTTGGGGGCTTTTTTGTGTGTGTGTGTTTTTTTTTTTTCCCTCCAGATATAACTGTAAATATCTGTATAAACTGATGAATGACATAGAGATTTGTGTTTCTGATACCCTGTACTGAAGTATCATTGCTTCTTACTGTGATCAACAAAACCTTTATTTCATGCCTGAAAAACGCCTGGGACAACTCACATGAGAAATGCCAACCGAGTTCTAACTTGTTCGAGATTTGCCCTTGACTTTTTTGTTGTACATCTACAGGCAGTTTTCTCTGCTTCAGGGAACTCAAGCAAGTGGCTTGTAGGAATCAAAGTTAATTTTTTTTTTTCCCTTTCACACTAAGCTTTTGGGATAATATACCTTGTACTTGTGGAATCCAGTGAAGAATTTCCCTTTTTGCCACAGAAGTTTTATCTTCAGCCTACCTGAGCAAAGATGTATGTTGATAATTTCTGGTATTTCTGCACCAGTAAACACCCTAGTTAATGTTGCAAACAGCCTTTTATTAAAGCTCTCTTTTTATCCCATCAACTACATTTTTTTAAAATTCTGCTGTCTCAAAGCTGCCATCATTAGTCTCAGCTCAAATGTTTTCAGGAAGGTTTCAATTAAATGCAGTCAGCTATTATGCAAGTGGGAGGAGAATATAAAATTTCCATTACTTTTGTTTTGCACACAATCACTTGGAAATAGTTACTTCTGTACTTAAACTGTGGTGAAGCATGATTTACACACACAGAGCTGTTCATCCTTGAAAAGCTTAGGGTTGGATTTTCTTTCTTCTTATCATAATAATTAAAAGCTAAACTAACCTAAAATCCTACTGACTTGTTTCCCCCCATTTTAGAAGCACTGTTATGGAATGGGAAATAGCTTGTTCTCTCTGTTGTATGAGTGGATTTCAAAGGCATTCTGGTGTATATCAATTCATTTTCTCACAGTATCCTACTGAGTTGGAATTACTGGGACAGGAGATCATGTAACTTATTATGTCTTCCATGATTTCCTGACATGTCAGTAGTATTGGCACAGGAGAAGAGATAGAGCATCCCAGTGCAGAATCCCAGGTACTTGCTTTTACTGACATTTCCTGACAGAGAATCAGACAAGCTGTTGCATTTTTAAATTTTATTTAATTTTTTTTTTGATAGCCACAGTTTAGCACTCACTGCAACATCCTTTAATTTAAATCAAGATCTCACTTTTGTAATGACAAAATCTGCTGTTTTGAGAATTGAGGGAAAAATAGAAATTGAGCACATCAAGATCTAAAGACAAATCTGTTTTCAAAATCTTTGCGTTATCTCATAATATTCTAAATTTTTGATGTGTTTTTGTTTGTTTGTTTGTTTTTTTCTGAAAAGGCTATGATTCATGTTAAATGTTGTGTTTATTTTGGAATTGCATTTATTTTCCAGAGTTTCTCTAGTTTGGGAAATTTTTCAGTTTTGTCTTCTTTTGGTGGGGTAGCAAAAATGACAAGTTTTGATTCACTCTTTGTGTAGCACTAATGTGGAGAAAACAGGTATTCTGTAGTTTGTTGGAGTTATTTTACCCATAATATAGTTACAGAATTCATAATTCTTTGACTTTCCAAAGGTCACACTGGTATTTAAGCTATTTCAGTGGTGCATTGGGAAGACAAGTGAAAGGTTGATTAACTTTATGATTTTTTAACATGCCTTCCCTTCGTTTTTAATATGACATCAGTGTTGATAATGATAGTGGAGTATTCCATCTATCTGCTTTGAAATTAATGCTATTTACATTATCATAGGTGGTGGGGTTTTCTTTTAAGAAAGTGACTTTGCAGTAAATATTGAACCCATTAATTCATCTTGAACATTTTTTGATGTTTTTAATATGTAATGTATAGCTATATAACAAATACAGCTGGCTTTAATACTGGCAGTGTTTTCTCTAGTGCCCAAAACTTCTGCTGCAAGAAGAGCACGGGAGTCAAATGAGGGAAGGGACCTCTGTGAACCCCTGCAACATATGACATACACCTTGCTCAGTGTGGTAATAAGCTGAGACCCTTCTTCAGATGCCGACTGTAAAGCTGTTTGCAGAGCAGATCTTTTCCCCCTTCATCACCTGTCTGCCTTTTTCTTTGATTAATGTCATGGTCAGTCGGGATCTTCTGCGATTGCAATTTTTTTTACTAATCTGAGCATGGTCTTGCATTCAATTTTCGGTTCCTTAGACTCTCAAAGTCTTTTAATTAATTGCTGTCCTTGGGCTGATAAGTGACAGGAAATATTACCTATGTGTCCTTTCATCAGTGCCAGCAGTGTGTTTCCCCAGGACTTGCAGAAGGAATCTGCCAAGTGGCCAAAGCAGGATGGATAGAAAAATATAGGTAGATAGAGAGATAGATAGATAGATCAGTAGTTGATTACAAGTGTTTCTTCTTTTGCTTCAGAACTATGAGAACCAATGCTGTTGGTAGTTTCATATGTGATATCTGCTCTATTCATCTTTTAGGGTTTCTTGGTGAAATTTGACTCACAAAAATAAATTTGTACTTCATTAATACATTTCAAAATATGATCTATGCCCTTCAAATGAATCTGCATTTCAAGTATACCTAAACAGAAAGTGTTTTCCAGGTGCAGTGCATTTCTGCAGGTCAGACAGTCCCCAACTCCACTGCTGAAATAGCTCCCACATGCTGGGACTGGAGCAGGTGTTTCACTCTTCACTCAAAGCCACTCACTTGACATCTGATTTCCAGATGCTCTAAAATGGTACCTGTAATAGTCTATTTTGTGCAGTCCTGCTTATATTCTTATTTTTTATTCACTATTTTCAGGACATATATCAGTTTCCTCTCACAAAAAAAAAAAAGGAAAAAGAGAAAGTTTGGATTTGAAATGAGCTCATACAACTTTTTAGGTGTTACAGGGTGTTATAAGATGTATATGACCAAATTTACATCAGGCTGCAACTTTTGAAGCTTATTTTTATGGCTACAAATAATTATACTCATGGGGTGGGGATCTCAGCAGTGCTCATCTATGAGCTTTTAATTTCATCTGTCTGATTAGCACTGTTTATTTTTTCTCTTGACACTCTGTTACTTTGGTAGCTTTCACCTGTGTTTGTCTTCTCATATGTCCCTAATTTCTCTTGATTTTCTTGACATCTACAGCAGGTGTCTTTGGCCTGAATGCTCCTCAACACCTGCTACCTTCTTGCTGATTCCCTTTTAATATGTATCTCAGCTTCTACATACTGGGAGGGGAGAAAGGTAATTGTTTATATCTTTTGTGAAAAGTTGTTGTGATTTTTTTTTTTTATATAAGCTAATCTTCTAGTGGAAAGTGAACATATTCCTTTCCTCATCTCATTTTCACTTGGTTTTTTTACTTTCTTTTTTTTGTGTGTGTGTGTATGAGAAAAAAAACCCCAACACTTTCCATTTTTATCCTACGAAGTAAATGGGCAATGACCAATGAGAAATGAGAGAAGATGCTGAGAAAGACTTTTACTTTCTTCTGCAGGAATGAAATGTCAGTATTACTTTGTTTTGCCTTTTCTTGTGTAAGAGATAAAACCTAAAACATACAGGTTTTTGAAATGCCTTTTTCCTTGTATTGCAGTAAGCGAAGAAACAAAACCCTGAGACGTTGGTTTTCTATCGTGTTTCACCAAGAATAGACAATAGTCATGTGACACAGGGAGGGTTACTGTGCTACCCTGAGATTCTGAACATACAGTTACTGCTTGTGCTAGACATGGTAGTGATGTTGTGTCAGTGATGGCCTAGGATTTAAGGATTGCAACATTGATAGGGACAGATACAGTCTTCTGTGAGATCAGCTGGAATATTTTCCTTGTGTGTCTGCCTTGTGACTGATCTAACAAAAGATAGCTTGTTATTACAAGTCTCCAGACTTATGCCTTTTTTCCAGGTTATTTTTTTTCCATCAGCTTCCTTTATCCCTGGATTCAACACATGCCATGAACCCTTTCTCTCAGAGAAGTGTTTTTCAGAGAAAGAGCAATGATGAATCTCATTGATTTCAGTGAAAACTATGTCTGTCCATCACCTCTGCAAAGCAGTTGTGTCCCTTCTGTCCCAGGCTGATCACCTGGGAGCCCAGACCTTGTTCTCCTCAGTTTGAGAAGAATTATGACATTCTTCTCTATGGGAAAGCTTCCATCTCAGAGGAATTTCACGTACCACACCACTGCCCCACGCCCTGGGATACCCTCAAGCTCAAACAGAGAACGTCAGTTCCAAGGTAAACTTGATCTGAAGTTAATTGTAATGATAGATTTATACAAATAATTGCATCTCTTTTCACTTTAGGAGTTTTGACGTTTGGGGCCTTTGGCTTTGGGGATCATGTGTTTGTTTGAAGCTGGGGTATATAAAAATAGCTGGAATCACAAAAAAATTTACTTAAAAAAATTTGCTTTTACATTCTAATCACTTGGGTTTTTTGTTTACTGAAGCCTGCAAAAGTCTTTTGAATACTAAATCTGTAATCTGTGCCCAATCCCTTTTCTTTCAGAGTTAGCAGACATGTGAGATGGTAGTTTCAACAATCAATGATGAGGAAGAATCATTAAAGGTCTGTTCCTAGGGAATCATTTCATGGTACATAGACTTTTTCTTAAAAGGAAAGAGAGAGAGAGAAAGGCAATAGTTTTTGAAAAAGTCAACCTCTCCTCCCCAAACCAAAGCTGGGAAGGGGGAGATAGGCAGCTTTTATTTTTATCTGACACACACATATCTCTGGAAACCTTGTTACAGAGTTTTTTGAGTCCCCTGTTTTCTCACAGCGAATATTTTGATTCACAATAATAGACGTACAACCAGTACAGTAGGAGAGACAAGTAAGTTGGAGAAGTGTGGGAAATATCTGCTTCATAACAGTGTTGTGGTTTGAGCAAGGTGTCTGAGTGGTACCCATGTGCTAAATAAACAATTTGTCTCCTGGATGTTTACAAAGAAGTTAAGATGGCTGATTTATTTTGTGAAGCCATTGTGGTTGCTCTGCCTTGTCCTCAGAGTCCTCATGGACATGCAAAATTAGGTCATGAATGAAGAGTGTTTTCTGATGGGCCTTGAAGTAAAACATAACAAACAAAAAAACCAGCAGTGTGTGATTTGCACTCCTGGAAGGTCTAAACTCTGTGAGATGTCATTTAAAAATATTTCCTGTTTTCTCTTACTCAGTCTCAATACGTTCAGGCTCAGCTAAACGAAGAACTAAATTAAAACTGTCATTTCAGCTCATAAATAACAGATGTCTCGCCCAGTTAATTATTTATAGTCTTGAATCTTTCAAAAATGAAAATGGCTATACACATTTTTAATGTAGTTCTTGGTAATTTGCTGCATGAATGATAAGATTGCAGATAATCCCAGCACACAAACATGAAAAATAAAACTTTGACTGACTCGCTTATCTTATGTGACTGCTTCTTCGATCCCCTGTGACTTTTTTTAAATTAAAATTTAAGTGAAATCTAATCACAACAAAATGATGTTCATACACTTGCATTAATAATTTATCTGCTAGAGATCACAGTGAAGGTAGTATGGACATTAGAGATTCATTTGCTGCCTGAAAATCAATGCTTTCTCTTTTTACTAAGATTTATCTTTTCATCTGTGTGAGCTGGGTTTGGCTGGATCGCAGGTCTGAAATAACAATGGTGGAAGAAATTAGGACTGTGCTGACAGTAAGAAAGCAATACCCCAGAAAAACCACCAAACCCCTCTCTCCTGTATTCCTGAGCTAATGATAAAATTATGCCACTTGACTTAATGACTTACTCTCTTTTTATGAACATAGCTAATCTAGTGAAAGGTAAATTTGGTGGGTTAAAGATTCACTGGCAGAGCACAGTGCGTGTGAACTGAAAGAGGAAACATATGGGTGTGAACTCTAAAATTCATTTTGGAGAAAGCAGTCCCCCTCAAGAAAACACACCTATTCTTCTTACCTCCTAAGCAGCATGATTTGTTTCTTGATGAAAAACAAAGAAAATCATTGAAAATCCTCAAATAAGGGAAAAGTATATGGCTTGTCTGCAATCTGTGCTATGTGGCTTAAGAATCTTTTATTTTAGGAACTGAAGAAGTTGAGTATCATTCCTGGGGTGGAAGAAGAGCACTTTTCAGTGAGAGAGGCAAAAACTCCAAAATGTGATTATGAAGGAACTATATGCATGGTTAGAAAAGCATTTACAGACCAACTATAGGAAAAAAAAAAAAAAGAAAAGAGTTGCTTAACATCTGGGCAGGTTACAGGCTGCCAAAGGGCTTAGAACAATGACTAAAAAAATTGTGGTGTCGCTTGATTCACAGTGTGTTCAGGAACACAAAATCCGCTTACACTCTTCTAGGAAACAGAAGCATATCCAACACCTGATCATGTATTTCTAGTGGAAACAATCTTTGAGGCTCAAATCTTTCAAAAATGCTTGAATGCTTGAAGATCAAGACGATTGTGGTTGTTTGAGCTTAACGCTTCGATCTTCGTCAGGAGGAATCGTGCATTTGCAGTCTCTCTTCCTGATGCAGTAGGGGAGTGTTCTGAGAAGCTCAGCTTCCAAGGAGAAGGTGGAGTTACTGTAATCTGGGTTAGTGGGAAGTGACAGGTGAGAAATCCACGGTGGGGCTTGAGAGGATTTAAGCACTGATGGTCCTGTTGGTAGGGAGATGGGGCTGGACAGCCTGCAGAGAGAGAAGTAGAGGGTGGGGAAAACACAACTACTGTGGCCTGAGAGACGAATGGGTAAGGAAGTGTTTCTGGCAGGTTCAGTAAGGACTTGGGTGTTTAGGACAGGCAAACTCTGTCCTCCTTGGGCAGCAGGAGCTGCCAGCTGTGGGACAGGGATGAAAGGCGAAAGATGCAGGTGATGGAGTGACTAGAAAAAAGTGCACCTGAGTGCTATGAGGAAGGTGGGATTGCCAAGGACAGGAAAAAGATGTCAAGTCAATGAGCTGAAGAGCTGCTGGGCCTGGCTTTTGATGTGAAAGGCAGCTTATGTTTCAAATATAAGTGACTGCAATACCCACATAAAGAGATTAAGACTTCCTTGGTGCTTAGTCAGCTGAACCAATATTGGTGAATAAATATATAAAAACACTTTTATGCATGCCAGGTGACAGAGCCAGAAAAATCAATCTTTTGCAAACACGACCCATCCAAACTTGGCTTCCAGCTCAGTGTGTTTTGTAAATATTATGTCAACACAATACTGCATAACAAAGAAAAAATAATGTACTGGCATCCATTTTCTCAGCTGCAGGGAAATCTAGCTGGCTGTTGTAATTGAAGAATGACAATTCAGGATTACAAACAGATTTCTGTTCTCAGGTTGTGTAAGGATTGACAAAGGTAGGTAATATAATGATTTTAAAAATCTGATTCAAGCTGTGGCAGTGTCCCTTTAATTCTGCACCAGGGTAGAATTACATATTGCAGCTTTTTACTAGATATTGCCCTTTGCAAACTTTCTGGAAAATATTTTCCATCATTTTGACATTTCATTTAAAATGAAATATAGAAGATATTAGAAATTCATGTTCATGACAGGTATTATTTGTTTGACTTTGAAATATACAGAGAACACACATTAATGCACAGTGACTGAAGTGTTGCAGGGGTGTGTGTCTGCATATTCATGGGACTCTTCTTTACTCCACAAGAAAGTGTTGCAGAATCAGAAGAGGACTGACCTTTTATAGTACTAAAAATATGTGCAAGCAACAATGAATAATTTAAAAAGGGGCCAGCTGAAATGGCCTTCCTTATATAGACACATGTGTGTATAACCAAGAAAGCGTGTTATTTTTCCTTGCAAAGGTGCACAGTTCCACAGTGTTTTCTAAGTTGTTTCTGTTTACATATTCAGCACAGAAATTCTTATCCAAACTCTGTCATATAGATATATCTACTCCTTTTGGAGGTCCACTTGGGGAATATGAAGGCATTATATGTCAGGGCTGGAAGAGGGCTGAGGGCTACCAAGGAAGTTTCTGTTGACTTCTGTAGTTTTTGTGTGTTTTGGTTTGGTTTGGTTTTGGTTTGTTTGTTTGATTGTTTGTTGTTGTTTTTTTTAAATTCTTTGAAAAAGTATATTTGGTTGGGAGTCCTTTTAACATGAGGCAAATTACATTCTTTTTTTACTAGAGAGGAAACAGGGATGGAAGTTCTCGCTAAATTGCACATATGTACATGTATGATCAGAGCAGTGAATAAGATGGTTGAAACTGTTCCAAGTGCAGAAGAGTTTTGACTGACAACCCCTGTTTGTTGACCAGAGGAAGATAAAATCCATTTGAGTTCGGATTGACAGTTGCCTTCCTTCATGGTTTAACTGCTGTGTGAAGAGTTTCTCTTCATGGGTTTTGATTAACTGTTTTACAAATCCAGCACACATTGCAGGGTGGTGAGGGAGGCATTATAATCCTTCCTTTTTTTCATATAAAATGTCTTGTAAAGAATATATTGTTACTGAGGAGAGTTATTTTGATTTATGCAGCTTCTTCTGAGGTGGGGTTTGTCAACAATTAGCTTTGAACCTTGAGCTCATCTGACTTCTACATTCGATGCAGTCACAAACTTTAGTATATAATTGTAAAACTTTCATAATTCCAATCCTGAGCTTGCATCTGTGAGTGCTGAACTGTGTGGCAAAGCATCTGTAGTCTTTGTAAAGCTGAGAGTTGAAAGTTTGTTTCTGTAGCTGGAAGAATCAAAGGTTCCTCCTCTGCTGAGGTGTTACTACTTTTTCCTCCAGGAAGCCCTGAGACTCACCTATTGAAGGGGAAATTCTAATTGTAACTGATCAGTACTAAAAAAAAAATAAAAATAATTCTGTTTCTCCTTAACTATTAACACTGGAACTTTGTTAGTTACCAGAAAAGGTACAAGACTTGCTTGTTTGTATTGGGAATTGTCTCAACCTGGTGGCACTTCTTGTTCTTTGGTCCCAAAAATGTCTGTTTGGTCATAGTGATTGCCATATTTTTAATGAGGGCCAGGTTTCATTCTCCTCTGGGTATCCATTTGCCTGTGCACATTGCAAGTGCACATGAATATCAAGAAATTACCTAAGTCAATTGTTAACTACTTATGTGCCATCACTGAATTTACATGTACAATTGTACAGTCAGGCAATACTCAGGTTTTGGTACTGTAGATAACATTTGCTGGTGACGTGCATCATAGGAGCAAGTGTATGAACTAATGCAGAATAACTGATATTACAGGGATGTAAAATCCTTCTCAAACACCATTAGTAAGTAGACATCTTTTTAAATAGGATATACTTTTTAAGATGTTTGATGGAGAATGAACTGGACTGTTAACCAGTCTGATTGTTATCATCTGGAACATCTGGAACTGATATCTGTCTTCAGCTCTTCCATCACATTTGTAGGGTCCCCAGTAAGTGCTGAATAAAACAGAGAGTCAGAGGGGAGAGATGGCCTTGTGTGTATGCATCTGTCTGATACCTTGGGAAAGTTAAAGGAAAAAAAAATCTATTCAGTGAATTTGCCACAAACATCCATAGAGCAAACCACCTGATTAAGTCAATAATCCCTTCTCAGTCTGAGGCATATAAGGCTTGTATGATTGTATTATTTTGTTCAAATAGAATAATTTTCCAGCTTCCCTTTTATATTTTCCCCATAACTTTAGTTTTCAGTTGCAATTGTCACAGACCTTACACTTTTGAAAGCCAGTGCTAGATTGTTTTCTCAGGCAAAATGGTCTGTGATCAAGAGCAACTGATTATGTACTCTCTCCACACGCCTCAGCATGTTGATTATGTGAAATCTCATGAAGAATTACAGTCAATGCCAATCACTGTCTAGCTGAAGGTCAAATTTTACATTCCTCTACTGATGTCATCATTTTTTTTTCCTATAGTAATCTATAAACCATGTAAGTAAACCTTGGATACATGCTCTCAATAAAATGTATTTATGCTTTCAACAGCTGTTTTAGCATGCAAAACCAGAGTTCTGTTCTTGTTCAGCATGCTATTTCTCTAATGTTTATTGATACTGGAGAAAGGAAACACTAAGAAGAGCCCCAGGGTAAGGAGTGTTTAAAGCTGCAGAGTGATGCTGAGCTATTATGCATATTTTGTGCAAGGTTTGCATGCGGGTGCTACAGAGGGATGTATCTTGCTCAGTGCACTTCCCATCTCGTTATTCACATTCCTTGTTGACTCTGCTCCTGCTTTGGAGCATCTGGATGGTGTCACCACTGCAGATAATTCCTTGAGGGGTTAGTGCCCTGTATGTGCCCCCAGCTCAGCTCACTGTCTCAAAAGATAGAGGCTAAGAAAAGTATATTGTTTAAATATCCTTAACTGGAGCTGTATGTTTTCTGATTCATCAGTTAACATATCTGGTTCATTGTTCAAACCACCACATTAATGATTATTCACATTTTATGAATCTAATACAAAGGTACTGAGCTAAAAATGCTATTCTTAAAGTGCTAAAAAGCTGTACTAAAATCTATATAATATGTATTTCAAGGCATCACCACCTAGCAATTGCTTTGTATTAGGTTCCCATGTGAAGCAGTCATATATAGAGCAGATTTAGGCAATTAACAAATAATTTAATAAGTTTGATTCATAGAAGTGCATCTTTGTGGAAATAGCTATACAGTGTAAGGAGAAACTGTGAAAACGTGAAATGTTTGCCCAGTTAAACTTGTAATAAATATAAATTGAAAAGCCCCCCCCACCAAAGAAAAAAGGCAGAATAACTCCCTCCCAAAATGAAAAGATACTGGAGTACTCATTTCATGTCAGTTCCCTGCATTTGAACTGTCAAGGCTAGAGATTTTGAAAAGGCAGTTAAGCTACATCATATATATGATATCTATATGTCCAGAGGTTATCTGCACACTGGTTATCTTACATTAATGTTGTTCAGTATGGGGGCTGTATATGTGGGATAGAAAGATTTCCCTCTTACATGTTAATTCTGCTAATTTGAAATAAAAGGCTGCTCTGTCCCCTAGCCCCATTCCCATCTTAAGAACTTCAGGTTATCCCCTGCTTAAGAACTAAACCTACATTTCCAGATTCAAATATAATAATATCTACCAGTTTTCAGAATACGAAATAAGTAGTAAATCAATTTTGTACTCTTTTTCATAATTCTGTACTAACCCCACTGGGTCTACATGGTAGAAGTGCAACATTTTCCCTGGCAAAATAGATCTGCTTTTATTTTGCTGTCTGTGCTCAGGTGCAGCTGTGGACAATGGGAAGCTCACTGAAAGGGCTGGCTGGAAACATTTTCCTAACAAGATTACATAAAGCTAAACCCTTTGTACTCTAAATCACGTCTCTGCACGTATAGGGACATACACATTGACACAACTGGATGCAAATGGTAACAATCAATTTTTTCAGTGGGCTATGATGAATTCAGCAGCTGGGGATGTAAAGGTGAATAAAGGTTGTTATGCCTGGTACTACTATGGGAGTCACACATCTCAGTCAGAAATGGAATTCTTTTTCAGCCTCTGTCTTCCCCTAGGTGAGATATAAAATCAGGTTGCTACAACCTAACTGTTGTTTTACTAGCAGATTGTTGACATATATTTTCATGTTAGATGCTTTAATGTTGCTAATAAGGAAGAAGCTTGGAGTATTTGAAATAGCTCCTTTGAAATAGTTCTTAATGGAATAACGAGGTTTTATTATTTTGTATTTTTTGGGTCATTTTCAGTATGTGCTGGAAGTAAACTTTACATAAAAGGGGGGAAAAAAAAGGGAAAAGTATAGATGCTCTTTAATTTTGCTTTTAATGAAACCTGAAATCCATTTGAATTTTGACTGACTTCTGCTCTAATACATTGAAATTGTAAGTTGCATTTTTTTCAATATCCCTGGTAGATTTTATTCCTCAGGTTTCAGTGTGAGCTCAGTTGGTCAGAGCATGGTGGTGATAATACCAGTGTCAGGGGTTCAATCCCTGTAAGGGCCCTTCACTTATGAGTTGGACTTGATGATCCTTGGGGGTCCCTTCCACAACCCTAATTTCAAAACGGTTTTCCTGCAGTTCTAAAAATAAACTAGGATTTTGCAAACAGGAAACATTTGTGCATTTATAGAGTTTTCTCCTGATGTGATTTGTGCCAGTGTGATTTTTAGCATTGAACTGATTTTCAGTGCAGAATCCCTTTTCTTGTTAATATTTAATGCTGGTATGAGAGGAAGACAGAAATAGTATTTCTCATTTATTAAGTTGTATGGTCAAATTGATGCCATTCTAAGAGAGATGGCATTTCTCATTTAATTTCTTAATTTTCATAATTTAGATATAAAAAGTCAGTGTGGTAAAGAGTGTGGTACCTTAGTGTGGTCTCTTTTGGGAGTTCTCTGTCCACTGTCAGTCAGTAGGATGATAGATATGTCTGTTCAGTCCATAACTGGGAATTCAGGATTATGGATTTCTTTCAATTTAACCATTCCCAGGATTACATTGTACCTAGCCCCAGTATCACAGCCTCATGATTGAAAAATTACATTTGAATTCTTAATCTTTGTATGGAGCCAACAATAAAACATTGTGTGTAAGCTTCAGGAAAAATCAAACTGTGAATATGCAATGAATATACTTTTTTATAGGATTAAGCAAGTTGCAATAAAAATATCTTTTGAATGCTAGGAAAAAAAAAGATCAAAATATAGAAGTAAGAGCAGTCTATGCATAGTATGCCTATAAGCAATTCAATAAGTTGAATTGTTCAGTAAATTATTTCATCAAAAATTATTTCCTTGTTGGAATTTAAAATTGCTGCTTCTGTACTGTAAATGAGCATGTACCTCGTGGCTTCATAAGTACACTCATCAGTTCGACTTAAAAGAAAATGATTATGGCAGATCAAAGGCTCCCAGAGTTACTCCAGTACTACCCACAGAAGGTGGGTAAGAGAAGAAAAATGCCACTAGGTCAGACTAAAGATCTATCTAGTCCAGCAGCAGATTTTTACAGAAAAACTATTGAAAGACCCTTGTGAGGAAAGGGTCATTTTATATTCTTGCAACTTGTGGCAATCAATAGTTTAAGGACTTCTAAGTCAAAAGTTATATTCTAACTGTCATTTCAAATATCCAGTGCTAGACCCATCCTTCAGGAATTTGTCTAAACCTTTTTCAAGGCTTTTATAGTTCGGCCTTTGCAACACCTGTGGCACAGATGCAATTTTTTCACAGTTTGGTTGTATATTGTGGGAAGAAATATTTCTTTTGGTATGTTCTATGATTCATACCTGATAATACAGCTCCACAGCCCTGTTTGTGCTGTCTGTTCTCGTTTCCTTGCTCTGCTTCAGTGTGAGCCAGCCCAGCACTTGAGGGCTGGTGGTTTTGGCTGCTGAACCAACACTGGTGAACATTTAATCCTGACCTTCCTCGTGGCTGAGGTCTCACTGACCGACTTTTCTCCTTCTTCATAGATACACCTGTTGCTGCTGGGTTGTGATTATTAAGGATGAAGGTCTGAAAAATTCCGAGATTGTGAGAACAGTGTCTGTGATTTGCATATTGTTCAGTATGCTTCATTATACAGCATTAGAAACACTCAGCTCTCCATCTGCACCGTAGACACTCCGTGATGGTTGTCCTGTGGGACACTTCATCCCCACAGCCTATCAGATCATTTGGACTGGACAGCCCTTAAGCATTTATTTTTGCAGATATGCAAGTTTTGCCTCCTGAGGCAATATTTCCCTGGAGGCTGCTTTCCCTCACAGAGGAAATTATTTATGGCTACAGTAGCTTTGATGAGTGTTAATGGCATATTCTGCTTTTATAGAATGATTTCTTTTTCCCACAAAACATTTCAGGATGAATTGTTCATAGCTCCAAAGCTCCCTACCATTATCCCTGTGCCAGGAAGACTCGGAGAAGAGTCAATATTTCTCAATAGCAGCTTTGTGTGAGGATGGAGGAGACAATAATGTGCTTGTTCTAGTTTGGCAATTCTGGGCCACCAGGCAGATTTAAGGAGCTGACAAGATCCTTACTCAAGCCACTTTGGGTTTGACTCAAATCCTTCTAGAGAATGATTTCACAATTTAGATGGCATTTAAAGTCATCCTTGCTCTTATTCCATGGCGTATTTGGGTTGGCCCAGTGTTTCCACTTCCAGATAGTCAGGTTCATTCCAGGAAAATGCTATTTTACAAGAGAAAGCACCCAAAGCAGGCCAAGAGTACTGATATTAAGATGAGTTGCTATCTCAGTATTTAGCCAGAGGAGGATTATCCATTGAATTGGAAGTGCAGATAGTTTTTTACAGGCTCACTGCTGGCTTTAGCATGAATGTGCTCTTCAGAGAGATCTCTGAGGATTTGTATTCCATTCTAGAGTATTAAAACTGAACTGAGAGTCTGTCAAAATAATGCCATACCAGGAATATGTAGTAAATGCCTAAGTGTTCAAAACCGTGTTCATCTTAATAATTTAAAACTTTCAACATATGTTTTTTCCATTTTTTGTTTTAGATGATATGCCCTGCTTCTAATTAAAAAATGTTTCTTTTCTAGTATGTGTGGATAACAGCTGAGGTACAGCCACTGACTTGTGGTACGTACTGTTTAAAACTGCAATTTTAATTTCATCAAATTTATCTTTGTGCTGTTTGGGGATTTTTTTATGTTGGTGGTGTTGATCATTCCATAAGTATCTTCTTTCCATAAATTACTTCATAATCCAGGGAATTTGAGAGACAGTTAAAGTTAACATAAACTTTACATTTTGGAAAATAGCAGATAGGGACTGTGTAACACTATTATGGCAGCATGGAACAAGGGGTGAATTAAAAATCTGAATTTAAAATAAGTAAATTGTTCAGTATCTGTGCTTTGCTAGTGGGTAATTTGAAACATTACTTATTTATTGCCATAATAATTTATTAATACAAATATTATTTATTTATTACATATCCATGCCTGTGCTAGGCAACTCATAAAATAAGACTGATATTTACTAAGAACAGCTTAAATGCTTAAATGGGATAAAATCTCATGGTGATAAATGGCAATATATCACCTGAAAGTCCAAGATTTTGGTGATGGAAGGCTCTTGGAAAATGTAGGGAAAATGTAATTTTTTTCTTAAACAACATAATTGAATTCTATTCATTTACTTTTGGATTTCTGCTTTATCAATCTCTTTTTTTATGTTTTATTTGATCTCTTCTGACATTTTTCCTAATACAATACTTGAATGTCAATTTACAGTGTATGTTGTGGGGGGCATGTGAAAAAGGGACAGTCATTTTTGTATTGGAAGCTAGAAATGCCTTAAAAGTTGCTACATATTTGGATGAAAAATGAGTTCAACAGATATAATATTCAACCTTTCTGAATCTTAGCACTTTGGGCACAAATTTGAGAGCAAATATATTCCTTTCTGTTCAAAACAAAAGAAGTTTAAAAGCTGTCAGGTGGGGCTTTTTGTTTGTGTGTTTTGGGGGGGTTGTGGGTTTTTTGTTAGTTTTTTTATTTGTTTGATTTTGTTTGGTTTGGGTTTTTGATTGGTTTTGTTTGATATTTTGTTTGGTTTTCTTTGGGTTTTTGTTTGGTTTTCTTTGACATGTCCTACAGTTAATTTTGGGCAAAGGATTAGAAAAGTGGAAGTAAATGCATATGATGCTGATTCTTTTGTATTTCAGAAAATACGGTGTTCTTTTTGCTAAGCCAGCTTTGGTCCAGGGAAATGAATGCTGTGAGAATTTACTTGAACTTTACATATCTGCTGTTTTCAACTGATAAGAACGCTGGGACTGCTAAAATCAGACTTCCCTTCCTGTGGCTCAAGAAATACCCTGAAACAGCAGATCTCTACCTTGATCTTTAGATGATTAATTTTTTATGTTTCAAAAACTACAGTAGAAAATGCTGTTTATTTCACACCAAGGTTCCTAGTAAGAATGTAGATTTTTTTCAGAGCTTTCTTAAATCCACAGTGCAACTGTTGGTGAGAAGCAGAGGGAAATGGTAACCACGGGGCAGAGTAGCCAGTAGCTTTCTAGTTAGGATACTAAAATACAGGCTCTGGGATCAAACCTTATTATTTCTGCCTTGTTTAAGAATCTTTAACATAGATCTTCACATTCCAGGTAAATCCTCCAACTCTGGCCAGTTTCTGTGTTTACAGCACTGAAGGAATGAGCCATCTGAGTTACTCTTAAATGTTTACTTTAGGATGAAATGAATTCCTAAACTCCATTGACTATTAACTAGATTTCTATTTATTTTAAAGGGTACTGAGGGTGAAAGAACATATAGCCTGTTTACAGAATATTAAAGGTATTCTTAAGTAGCCTTAATTCTGACCTGTAAGTCACAAACTGTGGAGTTTTTTGTGTAAAAAATATCATGTATTTTAGATCCTATAAATCTTCCATTTCCTTCGGGTTGATAACCATGTACGTACCCAGGAATGTATTTATTGTATGTATTGAAACATTTTAAATGAGGTGTGGGCACCTGAAGATACATTGACTGAATCAAACCTCACTGTTTCATGACAAGGACACACCTGTGTGTTGGTGATGTCATTGGGTACCTGCAGCTCTGCAGGGACACGGGGCTTGCTCCTGTTCTGGCAACATGAGTTACCACATTTGGTCATGTAAGAACGTGGTCAACTGATGTGGTACCTTCAGTCAGTGCAGTTACAGGAAACTTTGGGACTGGACCTGTAGGGAAACAGGAGACTTTATTTTGATTTTTGGAAAAGACTGGAGGATGGAAGTTGCTGAATTAGTATTGGGTTGTCCTTTAATATCTATGCATTCATGATATTGCAGTTGCTCACACTGTTTTTTAATCTGCCATTATGGACAATAGCTTTTAATTTTTTATTTTATCCAAATTAATGATAAAACTAATTTAAATCCACAGAATCTCTCCTTCCTTTTTTCTTTGCTAAAGTTAAATTGATCAAGAACCAAAAATATGCACAGTTAAATGCAATCTTATTTTAAATGCTTTTGCAAATAAGTAGCTGTTTTCATGACCAAAGTGGTTGCCTGAAGCCCAAGATAATCATAATCTGAAATGAAAGAGTAGTTGGTTTCTTTCTTGATGAGGTGAGAATTCATTAACACTATTAACAGACTTTCTGCCTATTAAACTTACTCTAAAATGGTAAACCTTAATGTCTTCCTTAACCCATGAACGCATGACACAGTCTGACTTGAGGCATTCTAGTGAAAGGAAATTCTCCACTGCTCTGTACCTTGTGAACAAGTGACTGTAATAAATTGATGTATTTTATATTGCATGACTTTAAATATCTGTGCCATTATGAAAGAAGTTAGAACCCAAATGAAGGAGAAAACAGATAGAAAGGATAGAAAGAGAATAGAATCACTCATGTCAGAGAGAGAAAGACTGTGCATTTTGTGTAGCTTTCTTAATATTTAACATAGATTTTGATTGTTTTCTGACACCTTTGTAGCTTCCAGCCACCTCATGTTATTTACAATGTGACACTTGATCGGGAATTTATATAATAAATGCAATTCATTTAATCATTGACTATGCTAATACCAAAACAAATCCACCTTACAACTGTGAGTCACAAACCCACTGGGATGTATAAGTCTATCCCTGCCACGAAGCTCACAGGAAAGATGGCCTTTGCAAATGCCTTGAATATTAACGAATGAAGCCCTGAATTTTCCAAAGCCAGCGCAATTGGAACTGAGCATCATCCTTGACTGACATAAGTCTGCTCAGCCTTAAAACTCTGTTCTCACCAAATGAGAGTTTGACTCCCTGAACACAGTTTGTGACCAAACATCTCATCTGCTGCATAAAAAAAGTTCTCCCTCTTGCCTTTCTGGTGCTGGGATCTACCTGTGTATCTTTTCCTGATACAATTCCAGTCTTCAAATGTTTATAGGCTCAAATAATCTCGTTTGGTCTAAAGACTTTGTGGAATCCTCCCCTGGCAATCACCAAAACCGGTACTTGGTCTTAAGAACACTGGGGAAGTTAAACAGAAAGAAGGAGATCCCCTGGTCTGGTGCTGGGCCTGGTGTGATGCTACAGTGTGTGCTGGGGTGAGAGTTGGATGGAAAAGGAGAAGAGAGATAAAACTGCAGCTGCATGGGGCTTTTGAGGTACCAAAGAACAGCAAATAGAAAAAACGTAAGAGACTCCTACCCCATCCTCATAAGATGTCAAACTCATGAAATGGCAGCAGGATTCAGTAATCTATGTTATCAAAGCATGTTTCCCTTTGATGTTGTTTCTGTAAACAGAATTGCTCAGTACTCCAGAAGCACAATGGTCCTTCAGCCGTGGCAGGGCTGTGTGAGGAGCTTGACCAAAGCGTTTCCAGGGTAGAGGGAACTGCATCCCTCCTTACACACTGAATTTCACACTACAGATTGTTTCTGATGGTTTCCATCTTCCTTTCTACAATCAGCACTGGGTCATAAGGTTGTTTTTAGAGGTTGTAGTTTGTGAGGGGGTTTCATCCAAGCCTTAGAAGAATTTTTGTGTATTTAAAAACAGCTGTTTTAATAATAATGTGTACTTTATTGGAGTTCTTGCAGCCATTCTCTTTTTCCTTGGTTGTTCATTTTTGTGTTAGAATGACAGGCCTGTCTGAAATGTAAATTAGATGCAAAGGAAGCAAAGGATAATTTCTGAATTCCTGACTGGAAAGCAGAGTGATAATGCAAAGGGTAAGGAAATTTTGAGGGCCATGACATCGAGAGTCTTCTGGGGCCTCTGTCAGTACTTCACTGTGTTATCTGTCAAGACTGAAAATCTGATTGTCTTAGCTTTTGGTCCTGGTTCTGGACAGAACTGGGTGGTACAGGAGGATAAAATCAACCAGTTTCTCTCTGGTTCAGACATGGTAGGATGAAATAATCTTTGATCTTCCTGCTCTATGTAAGGTTTTATGTTGCGTTCATCCTTTTTCAGCCTGAGTACATAGAGGACGTACTCATATAGAGCATAGACTCTGATCGTGGATGACAGAAGTGTCTGATGAAAACATGTATTACTAAAATTCAAGATGTAATTAAAACAAATCTGCCCTAACTGAAGTCATATAAGCGCAAAATAAAAGCTGATAATGAGAACATTTCGTCTTTTTAAATTGTTCATTCATGTTCACAGGCTAATGGAGCAGAGCCAGGCATAAGGGGCAGGGTACACGAAGACAGGGTGTTAAAAAAGACATTGCAAAGCCTTTTCTTCCCCCCTTCGTTTTTGCACAGTGACACTACAAGGCTGGGTCTTGTTTATAGGCAGGTAGTAAGATAATTTGCCATTGGAACATTGACATGTTCAGTTTCCCAGTTATCATTAAACTGCCAACTTGTTCTTTCTGGTAATTCTTTGCTTGTTTTTATCTGCAGGACACACATTTTGAAATTTCTGTCAGTGGTCACACTGTGGTAACGAGATCCTCCACCACAGGCACTCAGAGTTACCTATGATAAATACCAGCAGAATTACCCAGAAGACACTTAGACCTTCCTCCTTTTTAGGCCCTATACAAGGATAGAAAGATGAACTAAGCACTGCTTGTCTTTGCTTTCTCACACAAATGAATGACATCTCCAATGTGAGCAGCAAAGGCAAAGCTGAAATTATTACAATTAATCAGTCATTCAATCTGTGCTGAAGGAAGGATGGCATTTCAGAAGGAAAGGGAGAAAACAGAATGTGAGGATGTCAAGAAGTGAGGACACGGGTTCACTGAATGATCTTCCCGAAGAATCACATGTACAATGGACGTGCACCCCACTGCACAGGAGGCAGTATCTGAAATTTTCCTGCTCAGCAGTTG
The DNA here is from genome assembly GCA_036023395.1 of Myiotriccus ornatus. Lineage (NCBI taxonomy): Eukaryota > Metazoa > Chordata > Aves > Passeriformes > Tyrannidae > Myiotriccus > Myiotriccus ornatus. The sequence goes on along the minus strand of JAYRBT010000018.1, from coordinate 12,091,299 downwards.
CCACGTAAGGAAGCTGCAACTGTTACTGTTTTTTGTGTAATCCCTTATCTTTTCTGTTCATCATTACTCTTCTGTATTATTAAGAGGCCTGAATCAGGATCCAATTACCCTGGACACTTATACACACACCACCCCCCTCCCTTTTTGTGGGACACCCTTACCATTACAGTGAAATACAAGAGGTCTGGAAGGAATGTCCTATAAGGAGCAGGTAAGGACTTGGGCTTATCTAGTTTGGAGAAAAGCAGACTGAGGGGTGATCTCATCGTTCTGTACAGCTTCCTGAGGAGGGAGGTGGAGAGGGATGTGCTGAGCTCTTCTTGATATTCAGTGATAGGGTATGTGGGAATTGTTCAAATCTGTGGCAGGGGTGGTTTAGACTGGACATTAGAAAGAATTTCTTTACAAGAGGGTAGTCAAACACTGAAACAGGCTTCCTGGAGAGGAGTTCAGTGTCTCAAGCCTGTCAGTGTTTGAGAGGCCCTCAGGCAATGCCCTGAATCACATGGTCAGACAGCAGCACTAGAGCCCAAAGGTGCTTTATTTCAAATTTCATGAGCAGATACAGGTTTCTCCCTGAAGGCACAAGAGCCCTCTGAAGACAGGGCACAAGATGAAGAAGGCAGAGGTACAGTAGTCACTGTGACTGGTTGAGAATGCAGCAGCATCTTCTGTGCACTTTTTTTATTGTGATCGGGAAAGGTGGTATTGCAGTATATGAGATGCTGGGAAAAGACATCCTAAAAAAGAATTTAGGAAGATAAGCAGGAAAAATAGATCATGGTTATATTATGTAGAAATAATCTGTGAGACTGTCAAGTACCAAATAACAGTTGTGTATTTCACTAAAAATTTTCTGGGCTGAATGCATTCCTTTTGAAGTCAATGGAATGTCTTAATCTGGCCATTTTTGGAGGGGGCTCAGAGCAATAAAACATTGTAGCTGCCACCAGCAGTGTATCTAAAAATAATCAGCCAGATCTCCCTGCTATTGTGGCAAAATAATTTATCACTTTTACCTTTCCTCTGGCTGTGTTCTCTGATTTGGTTTCAATGCTACTGCAGCAATACCACTTGCAACATACTGCAATTAAATCTTCTTTTTTTCAAATATTATTCAGAACTTGCCAATTAAGAACATCCGCACACAGGAGCAGATGTTAATGTTTTCCATACCAAGAAAGTTCATCTCAGTTCATTTTTGAACCTTTTTCCAGGTTTTCTAATTACCTATGCTTCATCAGAGGGGGAATTCTTGGATTTCTAATGTGCACTGCCATACTATATTATTTTTACAATACCCAGAAAAATGCACTCCTGGTGGAGCGTGTACAATATTCAGAATATTTGGAAATATTCCAGTTTATGCTAAGGACAAAAAAGTTAGGAGCTCTATATATCTAGACATCCATCCAGTTTTTGAAGGTAGTTTGTGCATTCCCCCTTCTCACTTCCTTCCCTCAGCTCCGTGGAGGTTGGATGACCTGCACCACGAGCTGTTACACCCTGGCAGTCACATTGGTGAGCATTTCCCTGACAGAAAGACTTCTGTGCAATACTTCATACTGCAAAGTCAGCTCAGAGCTGTTCTGAGATTAGTCTCTTTGTTAATCTTTACTTCACAAACTAGATGTTATTTTTATAAACTCAGTGGAGGGCAAGCTTTTGTAATGCTTGCTGTATATTTTGGAGCATTGTTCTCTGGCCTTGTGAGTGGATTTCTTAGATAATTCTATGATTATGTAATCAGGGTTTGGGAATGGCCTGCGAAAAACTGTGTCAACAGAAAGGAAGATTGTTAGTTTATTTAAATTTCACCAGAATCCTACTGCATAACTACAGGCAGAGGATGGGTCTTAGATCTAATCTGAAATTGTTTATGACCTTGTTGGGGGGAAGACAAAGGAAAATGAATGTTTTTGTTAGTTTATCAAGAAGAGCCTGATGTCTACCAGATTAATAATGTAATTTCTGAACATCCATAAAATAAAAAACCAGAAAATTCAACGAGAACTCTGATTTTTCTAGATTTTTTCCCAGTGTCAATGTCACCTTCAGTCACTGATTGCAGGGAAAATGCCAGATGCCCAGCAAGTAAATAATTTAGCTCAGGCTGTGATTGTTAATTACAATCAGTACTAAAGAATTTGGTAGAGATGATGATCTCTTCAACCCATGAGGGGAAAAAAAAAAATCAAAGGAATTAGACAAAGAATGTTCAGTTAAGGAGAATAAAAGAAAAAATTCCAAAACTTTCATCTGTGAAAAATCATTGCAATGAACTTTTTATTATAAAACACCGAGGGACAAGTGTTAAGGAGTAATTTCCTGGAGGACTGTTCCTGAACTCTAAATTCTTTATGCAGAAGATAGTGCTAAAAGGTAATAATTAATCATTTCCATTCAAATCTTCCAGGCATTGCGCGAACAAGATTTAGCTGCATGAGTCCTGTGGCTAAATCCCATGCAGTGTTGAAAATGTAGATGGTAATATCTCCATCAAAAAACCCAGTGCCATGGCAGAAATATTGGAGCCAGTCCCTGTGGGAAAATGGGAATGATCTAAAGGCTGTCAACTGCTCTAAGATATCGTTCTCATTTGTGTGTCTTCGCATTTCTCTCAGGTTTTGGCTACAGCACAATGTGGTTCATGTTTTCTGTTTACTCAGTAGCCACTGATCACACAGAAAAAGGAAAGTAACGAGTAACCATATGATGGACCTTTTCCTGAGCAGACCCTCAGTTAGAGGGTAATCACACTGAGAATGATTATTTCATTATGTGACTCCCCGAAAGATTGATGTCATGTGACCTCAGAGATGCCTACAATTCCATAACATGGAACTGGGGGTTTTGCTACTATGAACTGGAATTTTTGCCTTTTAAAGTGGTTGTGCTCTGTTTTGGGGGTGTTTTTTTTGTATATTCCAAGACAAATATGAGATATAATATTGTGATTAAAATATCTGTAAGTCATGTTCATGGCATGTTATTGGCATGTTACTGTAGAACTACCACAGCAGAATAATGTCATGCTGCTTTTTTTTATGTCTTATTCTCTTAGGAAAAGTAAAACCTATTCTGTCCTGCTACTGGAACTTCACTAGGAAGGTGGTAGTGCCTCCAGATAGAAAGCTTAGTGATGTCTATCCTGCTTCACTCTCTCTCACCTGTTCTCACAAAATTGTTTTTGGATCTGTTGTTTGAATCAACATGGAGAAGGAGTAATTGTAAATTGCCACCATTCACGAAGGTGTTTTTCCTCATGGGAATGCACACTTGGACAGCACCACCAAGACAGTGCCTAATCTGATTCTATTAGAAAGGGTTCTTTGAAAAGTGTTTTAGTAAACCTGAGATGTGAAGTTCCTGTCATCAGATGGGGACAACCTTCTGCAAATGATATATTTAGTCTTTTAAATTGCGGGATTACATCACCAAATTAGGCAGGAAAGATTGTGCTACTTAAAAAATAATGCCCACAGTTAATGGACATACAGGCTGAACTTTGAGTCCGTAGGATCTTAAAATCTCATTGAAATGTCAGCTTAATATTACTGTCTGACTGCTAATTGCTTATTTAGTATTGAAGTATAACCTTGATTATAGCTTTCAGTATTTAAAATGACATAAATGTAAGAGAAATAATAATGAGGTGGGTAATGGTGAATAGACCAGATAAATCACTAAGGGTAGACACCTTATTTTGGTGAGGCAGTTAAAATGAGAACAAGTTTCCTCACTACACTTCCTAAATCCTTCTTTCCTCTTTAAAACAATTATTAGCTTTACTTGCAGTTAGTATCTTTCTAGATATTGTACTGTTCTGTCACTCGTTTTACATAATTTAACTCATTTTTATGAAGGAAATACATAATAGAGGTTATTTTTGCATGGACTCTGAGCATGCTAATCTGTTTGACCTTAGTGATTTCCTCTGCCTACGTAGTAATACACTTAGCAGTGTGTTTGAGCTTGGGAGAGACAGAGGGGGCTGGTTTGAACAGAATTGCAGTGACTTCATTCTGTGTGAATTCTGTTCATTGCTGTCCTTACTGGGCATGGACAGGTGAGAGTGAACTGACTAAGAAATTGCTGCATAAGTAATGTTTACATGGGTCCTTAATTACCTTCAGACGAACCTTCCTGTCCCGTGAAGACTGATGGGGTTCATAGCTGTGTGTCCTTTTCTGCTTGGGACTCTGATAACAGTGTCTCTCACTCTGCTGCTTCAGAGCTGGTGGGCAGAGCCAGAACTGGTCCCTTTGCAATTGTGCTCTTGGAGGTGGCACCAGCCGACAGTCCTTCGTAAATGGTGCTTTGTGTTCAACAGCCACCCAGGCTCTGCTGAGATTCTGGGAGGTTTTGAAATGAAGGTTTGAAGGGAAGCTGTTCTAGAGGCATCTACAAAAGTGATGAATGAGCAGGGCACTGTACTAGTCGGGCTGAGACTCCTGTACAGGAAGGCAAAGCTGGATCTCCAGGAGTCAAAGCACTGAGATAATTGGTGACATCCCTGTCCCTTGTCTGCTCTTGTGCCACAGCGCAGACTGCAGTGTACTGGAGGTTTGACCAAGCTTCAAAGCTTTGACTATCCCCGTGGGAAGCCTTTCCCTCAGCAGTCACCCATTTGCTTCTGAAGTGCAGTATACACACTGCAAAGTTGAGTTTGTTCTTTTTTATAGAGTTTTGGTTTGCAGACGTTCTCTACAGAAGTGCTGAGCAGTATGATGGGAGTATGAGTTCAGACTGAAGTCATAAAGCAAAAGAAAATTTAGTAGAAAACCTTTAATGGTGCTTTTTAATTCATTAGAAGGAAAACACTGTGTCAGCATTTCTAAGATTTTTGAAAGTATGGCAGAAAACAGTGTAGTACTTTTTTCTGCAGGTTCTTTCAGAGTGAATTGTGGACTCCTTTGAGCAGATAAAATAAATATATGTCTGTCTCAGTGTTAAAATATGGGTTGAAATTTTGCAATCAGTTTCTCCTGCAGTGCTTTGAATGGATAAGAAAGCAAACTAAAGTAATGTGTGATTATTATGTCTTCAAACCTTGAGGACCTGAAAGACTGGTTAAAGTATTCCTCGTGGGGTTTTGTGTGAGACACTGCCTGTCCTCTTGGTGCCTCCTTCTGTCTTCTTCTTGAAGAACACCAGCTGAATCTAAGATATTCTGCATTTCTGAATTATTTAAAAACATGTTATTATGTAAGCAAAGAAAATAATTCAGTCTGTTCATGTCGAGAAGGTTCTGTCATGTCTTCTGTTTGATGCTTTTTCATACTCTGTTTCAGACAGTGTGTATCAGAAGGGATCCATCTAAGCTCCTGCTCTGGTGAGATGCTGCTCCAGAAAGGAGAGTTTTGATTTCAGAGACATTATGACTCCACAGGCTCTGCAGGGTTCAGTTTCTGTTGCCTTGTTTGAGGACCGAGTTGTATTTGGAACCAAGAAGATGCTGTAGAGCCGTGAGAGTCACTGTTCAGCCCTGGCACAACTGACAGCCAGCAGTTACTGATCACATCAGCAGTGCCATATCGGTTTCTTCAGCCATGCCACCTTCACCAGCTTTACCAACCTAGATGAAACTAGAAAAATCTCACCTTATTGCTCAACCATTGCAAGCTGAGGCTTTTTGAAAATTCAACTTCATGGTTTTCCATTGCCAGTTCTCATTTATGGCCCTGAAAACCTCCAAAAAAGACCTTAGAGCATTTTTAGTTGGACCATTCCGGTATCTTACTTCTGTCTAAAGCAGAAGATTTGGGTAATGAGGGCTGTAAACTCGAGCAGAGATGCATGATGGTAATTTCAACATACCCACTGGCAGTTTGAGATTGCTTCTCTCTTTATCTGTGTTCTAAGCCTCTTTGTTTCAAAAAAAATAGACCTGAAGATTCTTAATTTGTAGTAACTCAAATAACCAGTTTATGTAAACTAGAAACTAAAAAAAAAGGCAAACAAGACTTTAATTGGTAGTTGCTTAGCTGAAGATTATTAGTTGGCAATTGTTTTGGGGCAAAGTTTGTCATGCATGAAAGATTAATAAAATATAATTTAGACTAGTGAATCACAGGTTCTTTTGAAAAGTTGAGCTAAAACCAGACAATGGATTTGCAATAAAACTTCAGTTATTCAGAGAATCCTGACATTACTAACATCAAGAGTGCAAAAGTACTGAGTATTGATTAAAAGCTAATGTCCAATAGAATGGGACTTGTGAGCAGTAATTTCAGTCTAAACGACTAAGACCATTTCCATTGTGTTCTGTGTATTTTTACTTCTGAATTTCATTGTCCTGCATCAAGAATGCCTGGAATTGCAAAGATAAAGGCATTGAAATAAATGTTATTAAAGCACTTTCAGAGCTTCTGGTAAACTGATTTATATGCAGCAGCTGTGGGGTAAACTGAAACAGTAATTGACCCCATTGCCCTCTTCTGGTTGTTCAAGGTGGAGTAACCTCAGGGGGATCTGTTCATCTCTGCACCACAGAGCGAGATGACTGCAGAGTCATTACAAGGAATTCAGGTTTAGGCTTATAAAGATTTGTCACTAGCCACTGGGTATCATTGGGCTCAATAAAATCAACAAGCTTATAATTAGTCTGAACTATCTAACAGTAACCTAATTTAAAAATGCAAATAATAAAAACATCTACCATAACATTAAAAATGTCTGAAAATATTACAGATTCAAGTCACAGGAAAAAGTGCTGATCTTGAAAAGCTTGATGCCAATTATGTGCTTCACTGAATTAAAATGAACTCATGTTATTAATAAAGACTCAAATGATCTAGTCTGCTAGTCCAACCTTTCATCACCTCGCACTTTCATTAGAAATGAACTTTTCAATTAGGAACTGTCTTCCAAAACTTAGTACTGAGTTCCAAAATTAAGTTTTCCAGACTGTGATTCAGTCACAAGAACTGAAGTAATACAGAACAATCTTGCAGGATTTGACACTGTTACACGTCATTCTCTCTTGCTGCTTCATGGGTCCTTTCACATTAAGTGATCATCATGTTTGGGCCATTGACAGTGAAAACTGGATCCAGCTGAGCTGTGACTTTTAGAAGAATAAGGCTCACAAGTAATCTAGATGTGTTCAAAGAAATAGCACCTATCAAAGGTAATATTGTAATCTGAAAATTGAAATGCAGATGTCAGCTCTTCTGATGAGTGCCAGAAGCAATGGATGGAATGAAAAATATTTGAATAAGTTTATGCTAATTTTTTTTAGAGTTCAAAGAACATTTTCTCATTGGAATCTTTTATTCTATTAATCTTTAAGGAATCCCATTGATTAAGTTGAGAACATTTGACAGGTGAGTCATTTCTGGACTTAGATGGTATGCTTGTGTAGTGATTATCAAGTCTGGGAATTGGTAGACGAGGGTTCTGCAGATAATTTTTTACTGGAATCTTTGTTCAGTGCTGAACAAAATCTCTGGGTATTTATATAGATATTCAGGCTACATGCAACACTTCTCATTATTTTTGATGTCTATTTCTTTTAAGAGTTCTTTAATATCACATGCCAAAGTTTGTGGGATTTGGCTTAAGTGGGTCAGATACTGTTAATCTGGGAGTTTAGTTATAACAGGTTTGTAGAAATTAAAAATTAAAAAAGGTTGTCAATTAGTTATCATATACACTTATATCCATATCTGCTATGATGCTTGAGGAACTGTAAAAACAGAATGGAAACGTTTGAGTGTTTTGCAAAGAACCTCTCAGTATAGAATGGCTCTGCAAAAGCAGTTGCATTTTCTCTCCCAAAGAAATTCAGGCATAGTACTTGGGCTAGATATATGGTGACCTATAAAGGAGAAAACCGAAAAGGTTAATTTGGTGTCTTCCTGGAAGTTCCTTTCAGCTGAATTTTAACAGAGGATGACAAAAAAGAAAAAAAGACAGTAGAAGACCAGGTGAATGACAGTTTCCCTGGGAATCATTCTCCAATAGAGTGATCCATAAAAATTCTTCCCTGAGCTATTTTTATTTTTCTATGCCTGGAAAAGCTACACATATCAAAAGTAACTGCCAGTCCCCACAGCCCAGAAGTAGGACTGAAGAATTTGCTAGAGCTCAGAGCACCTATGTCGGACAAATTTTGGAAATCTCATAGAAACATGAGTAGAATTTGGGGCTATTTGCCTCAGAGGAAAGTAGTAAAATCATACAAATATTGAATGTAGTAGGAAATTAGAGAAAGGAATTAAAAAACCCACCTCAGAACAGACGCTTTAATGTTATACAATGATACTACGTTGCAGGATGTTTTGGGTTGGGTGGGGGGTACAAGGATAGCTTCTGTGAGAAGGTGCTGGAAGCTTCCTCTGTGTTTGACTTCAGTTATCTTCACTTTTGTCTCTTACTCCTCCAGCTTCTCTTCCAAATATGTCCTAATTGGGAATTGTTATTCAACAGCATTTTGTCTCCTCTCTCCTGGATTCTACCCTAGTCTCTCTGCTCAGCAGTCTACTTGCTCTCCATGTGCTCTCCATCTTCTTTCTTCTGGCCCAAATGGTCTGGGCCTCAATCTGACTTTTCCCTACACTTATCCAATCTCTTTTTCATTCCTCAAGCTCCTCTTCCCAGTCTGTTCCCCTGAAGGGTTGGTGCTCTCCCTTGATGTTTGAGTTTGAGAACTGCCTCTTGTGTATTGCTTGGACTTAGTGAGGAGAGTATTGAAGCAGCAGCAAAGACCTTTGGCCTTAGTTCAGATTGTCAAACTCAGACTTGGCACTAATCTGTAATTGCAGAGAAAGACCTTCTCAGGCCCCTGGAGTATGTCCAGTACAGACAGAAAGGTTGGGAAGTACAGCAGTTGAAGCCCAGGAAGTACTGGCTGTGCACAAACCTCAAGTTGGACATTTCTGGGTGGCTTTTCATTGAGAGTGCAAAAGGCACAAGATCTCTGCCAACTTGCAAGTCCTTATTCTAAAGCATGGGATTTCTTAAAGCAAGGTCTTCAGAATCTTTTAACATTCTGAGCAAATGCTATTTCCACCAGCCTTTTTCTCACGAACTGCTGCAGTATTCTGACGGAAATTTTCCAGGAAAGGTCAAGCCAAGGGAGGCACATCACATGAATGATCAGAGCTTTTTCAATGGTGCAAGTGATTGAGAACAGGATCTTTAGTAGGAGCACTATGTCAACCTTAATTGAATAATATTCTGTGAGGGAAAGCTTTTTCTGTCTTTCTCTTCAGGTGTATATTTCTTAATTCTTCTACTTTTAACATCTGTTCCCCAAAGCTTGTTATTCTACTCATCTTTCAGTAAGCAAGCAGTGACACAGGAACACCTGACATTTGCAGTGAAATCTGACTCTCATCATTCTATTTGAAACTCAGCAGAGGAAACTTAGTTATCAGAGTCCCTTTGAGTAAAAATTATTATTATTATGTGGGAAGAACTCACCTTGATTATTAGATTGCCAAGCTTTCTGGAAAATTTGTTTACATTTGCAAAGCAGCAAAATTGATGAGGAACATTGTGATATTTAACCAAGAACTGCCTTTTTCCCTGTCTCTTTCAACATAGAATTTTCCTGTTGTCTATTTTTCATTAAAAGATGAATGACTGCCATTATTTATCAGTTACTTCCGACAATGTAAAAGGTTATATTGGAGAAGATTTTTTAATCTGAGTTTTAGGTTTGTTTATAGCACCTTGGTTCAGAATTTCTATTTTCATTCTGGGAGCACTTGAAATCACTCCTACATACTGTTGCACTGGAAATATATGTGTATACATGTTTAAATTAGCATGTTTTTTCTGCTGTGATAAACACACCGGAGTGTAGCAAGCTGGTGTGGCATGTGCTGTTCCATGTGTGGCTGTGCCAAACATTCAGTGCTCCTGTACCTACGAGAAATACCTGGAACACTTTTACAGAAAGATATTGAATGCAACAAGTTTCTAATTATCAGTTATAAACTTTTGATTTTTTTTTTTCTGTATAACCTTATTTGTCTTTTTTTCCTGGACTTGGGATAACAAGAAAGACTGAGCAAGCACAAAGAATTTGGAGGCACAAGAAGGCCTGAAAAATCCTTCATTTGAAAAGTACAGATTGAAGATTTGGCAATGGGGTTTGGGCATCTGTTCCTAGACAGAGCCTTGTGTTTAGGCAGGGCTGAGAATGGTTGAGATTGATGAGGCTTCTTGTCTCCAGTTTGTGTAGAGCCATCTAATCACCTGGCACTGATTGACACTTAAAGTTTAACTGAGACATCTGGAGATGACAGGATGAGGAGACTGATCTCCCCAAAGGGTCCATATAGTTGAGGTCTTTGATTCGGTTTTATATTGAAGACAATGGCAAACATAGTCTGTTCTATACTCTATAGGTGACAAAATGAAATATTTTGTCCTCCAGACCTCATGATGGCAGTAATTAAAAGTATTTTCACTGTTTGTCCATTTATTAGTATAAGCTTGTTCCTCTGCTTAGTTGTTACATCACGATGAAGATTCCAGAAAAGGGGGTGTGTTTTATCCTGTCTGCATACTGGGTTTTCCTGTTATCAAAACATACCCTAACACCATTTTAAATGGAAGAAAAAACTAAAAATATAGCTTTGTCCATTATATTTTTTTTCCAAATCGATTGTGTAGTTTTGTACAAAGCTGAAGATATTTGGTGGCATTTACTATGTGTGGAAGAAGCTGGAACTGGGAAAGGATGTTAACAAAGGATGGGGAGCATGTATGCATCGTAAACTTTTCATAATTTAAAGTTTATCATTTAGGGGAGTCCATCATATCATTTAATGTCATTATGACACCAACAGTGAAAATGCTTTGGTTTTCATCACTAAAGTGTTTGAGCTTTAATAGCAAGTGGCTGTGATGAGAAGCTCTTGATCTCCTGGGAAACTGTAGGATGATTCAGTAACGTCTGTCACCCAGTGCAGTCTTGCTTACGTTCCAGGGGTTTTTTCTGTAGTAATAACACTTGTCTGGGATGGCTGTGTGAATAACCCCCTTGAGAAAGGCCATAAAATATATTCTATCATTTATTTGCAATTACTTGTAATAAAAACATTTATTGCAGCATTTACTATATCGAAGGCACTAAACAGAATTATCTGGGAAAAAGTTCATTATTCACAAAAACTATTCTTGGAGATGTTTATGGTCAACTAGTCTTTTTTTTTTTTTTCCCTATATAATTTACATTGGAAATGAAGTTTGAATGTAAATACTCAAAGGCATATTAATTTCTGCTTCTCAGTACATGCCTGAAAGATACAATGTCATGTAAATTGATGACTTCCCAGAGCTGGCAGTGTAAAAATGAGCATGTAAAGGTTGTAGCATCCCCTCCCTCCACTGGGAACTGCTTCTGCATACTTAGTTTTTTATTCTGGACTCATAACTCTGAACTGCCTGACTGATTATTGAGACTGGAACTGCAAGTTGATGGGCAGGGGGAAGGAAGTTTCTGTGTCCATATGAATTTTCAGATAAAATCCCGAGATGTCACCTCGTAACATTTTGTTTAAATGCCATGGTATTCTAAAGAGTTGCCTGAAAAGCACATTGAAATGGACCCATTTTCATCTTGCAGACATCTATTAATGGTTATTGCTGATAAATGACAATGAATAAATTAATTGAGGAATTGCAACTTTTTCTTAGTGTAGTTTCAAAGACTTGCAACTTTCTCAGATAAAGGTTTTTCTGTAAGAGTTTGAGCTGAGTGTGGGCTCTCCCTTAGTGCTGGTTCTGTTCTGAAGTGGGTGTTTGTAAGACAGGTGTACATTTTGACACAGAAGTTTGAACTGCAGATTTGTGCAGAACAGGCAGGCCTTTTGTCAAGGTGTGTGACCTCTTGGGCAAGGCACTCTGAGGGAAATTTCAGTTGGTTTGCTGCATGGGAAGCGCTGGGCATGTTCATACCCTGATATACCCAAGAGAAAATACAAGATAAATTTCATTTTTTTTTTATCTGAGAGATAAACAACATGCACAGTTATGGAATATGTGATGCAAATTAGTTTTCTCTTTAGCAAAGTGTGCATGTGTCCATTGTCTCTCTGATAAAATTGCTTCAGAATACAGTACCATCAAGCAATTATGGAACTAATATGGGAAGGAAAAGTTTCTCCTTAATCACCATCAGATGTTATTTATAGAACTCAGGGATAAAAGTTCTGGATTTATTTTTGTGATGCCTTGAAGCACGAGAATGCATGCTTTATATTCAGTTCTCACTAATAAACTTGTATTTCTCCTCATTATCCATAAACATCTAACCTGTCTAGTTGCTGGTGTCAGTACCTGAAAGACGCAAATTAAAAATTCACTTTCTGTGTTCGTTCATGCTAATGAAACTCAATTAAATGAATATTCATTTAAGGAAAGTATAAGAAAGAATTAAATTTGGCAAAGTCCCAATGTATTTAAAATTTTAAAACCTTTTTTTTTTTTTTCTTTTCTCATTGCAGTATTTGCTGTGTCTCTTAGAAATCCAAGGAGAACATAGGGGTTCTCAGGAAATGGGTGAATCAGTACTCTCTAGAGGCAGAATCCAATTGGAGAAAATTCCAAGATGTGGAGAAGAGCTGTCAGTAAGCATAAACAATACTGCAGTGAGAAGAGGAAGTTGGGATTGCTCAAAGCTCACGTGATTACAGTAAGTACAGTCTGAAAGTTAAAGAAGCTCTTCTGGGCAGAAAAATCTTTGAATAGTGTAGTTTTAGACAAAGTAATTTTCATAAGTATTGAATTTGAATCTCAAAGCAAACTTAATCTGTGTAAAATTCAGCCAGAGCATATCCTAGAAAGTTCAAAGTGAGGCTTAAGGGAATTGCACCTTGATGCAGAAACCTCTGGCATTTTTGTGGCTAACAGTATTTTAGGAGCTATATGGCATTTAGATAAAGTCCTTGTAAAGGAAATGAACAGTGTGAATTGTGAAATTCTTTGTTATTTGGCAATTCTGAAAAATGGATATGAAAAACATGTCTGAGACAGGAGTTACCCAGTGTTTTTTGGGGGATCTTTTTATTCACATAATAAATTATCGGAAGAGGTCAGATATATAAAGAAATACAAATTTGAGATGTTTCCTTTGGAACAAATAGTATATCTAAAATTTTCTATTTAGAAATGTTGAAGATTAGTGTTCCACATTGTTTTGAAATTTTCTTCCTTTAATTAAATTAATTAATTAATTAAAAGTTACACTTTTTCACTTAAGCCACTGCCCAGTGAGTGAGAGACCAATTTGTTTTTTCCAAATTGATTAAAGTCTGAAGGAGGGTGAATTTTAAAGCCAGACCCATGAATCCTTATGACATGAGCTCAAGTTTCTAAAACTAAGCACGACTGCAGTTTTTATTGATTGGTATATGAGAGGCAGGTATATTGCTAATAAAAGTTATTAAAAAAAAAGTACTGCTTCTGTAGAGCTCTTACTCATACCCAACAGTACAGATCTATGTGTTCCAGTTTGAAAAGCAGTGACTATGATCTTGCACTCAGTGAGTGATTTAAACCAACTTTGAGGTCTATGGTCTCTTAAACTTCTATTTATTTTAAAACTCCGGTGGGACAAAACATGTTTTCAGCCTCTTGAACGCAGTGAACTCTCTATGTTCTCTTTTACTATTTTTTGTTGTGATATGAAAGCACTGGGAGCTCAATAAGATGTGATAATGTATGATAAAGTTGTAGAGAGTAGAAAGTGCCTGATTATTTGATTTCTTGCAGTATTTTATATCACAACTGTCATTTGAAGGTCTAAGGGAATATTTGTATCCATTAGATGCTCGTGTTCTATTTGTTTCCTATGAGATATCTATTTGGTTTTTATCATCTATTTGCATCTGTTATAAAGTGATTATGTATTTGGGACCTCGTTCATGCCAGGATAAACCAGTAATTATCCTCAAGGTGCCATTGACACTCTGCACTCTTAAACTCGCAAGAGCACCAAAAAAACCTGTTCTGATAAGTACAGTGAATAAATCTGCTGACTTTATTTACTGAGGAACCTCAGGCTTTTGTATTGGCTTTTTAACAGCCTTATATGTTCGGGAAACATTTTTTGCCCTATGGTCAGCTATTATAATTAAAAGATAGAGATAACAATGCAGAACATGTCTCCTGTGTAAGCTGTCCTGTGCAACTGCAGCACTTTCACTGGTTTAGATCCCTCTAGTGTACAAACATGGGAAGCTGCTTTTATAAGGCAGTTTTACCTCAGGATGTCCATTAGCATTTCCCAAAGCACTTTGTGTCCTTTCTTGTGTGACAGAGGTATCGATCAAATGCCTGGTGAGTTAAATGGCTGCAGCTTAATCATGTAAACTTGTGGATTGTGGATTCCACTGCTGGGAGTCAACGCTGTAATATTTCTCTACTGTTGATAGAGAATCAGCATCCTGATTTCTGCCAGTCTTCCAGTTGGTTTTTCTAAGCTCTGTACCATAGAGCAGTAATTATGTAATTCTTAAGAGATTTTGTTGCTCTGTTTTTTCTGGCTGCTGTAACTTCTGTAGCCTGTACAGGCTTGCCCTTCACCTCTTTTATGTTGGCTGTTCTGAGAAGGGAGAAAACCTTCCTTCTGCTGAGCATGTTATCTGCACAGATGATCTATCTGTAGAGTTCTGTGGAAAAGTCAAATGACAACATGTCAGCTTTTCAGTTCTGGGGAAATTATCCCACATTACCTTGGCAGTGGTAATAGTTTACAACCTTCATGGTCTGTAATGGGCTGTTTGCCTTAAAGGGCTTTGACAGTTTTGCTGAACTTAACATGTATTCAGCTAAGGGATGATCTTTCTTCACTACATCACTTACCATTTGAATAGGTCACATTTTGATAAGATGTGTTTGATTTACTAACTGTGAAACTGCTGTATAAAACCTCCTTTATGCTTACACACTTCTCAAAAGATTCAGTGTATTATTCTGAGAGCAAATACCTAATTATTTGCTGCTGAAAGCCATGTAAGAACACCTCCCTCTGTTTCTGAAATCCTTTGGTGACATCTGCCACAGTAAGTTTACATCCAAAATGAATAATGCAATGGAAAGTGATTCCATTTCATGGGTTTGTTGAGCTGTAGTCTGGCTTTGTGATTACAAAAAAAAAAAAAGAAGTCACAGTGCCTGGGGGTGAGCGTATGAGTTTGTGGGGTGTCTTCAGTGGATTGTTTGACTCCATTGTATCCAGGTCTGGAACTGATCATATGTTGATGCCATTGATATCAGGTCAGGATGTACAGGTACTTCTACACCTTTCAAATACAGACCTCATGAGAGAGTGCCTCTGAATTGGTTTCTTTTTACATAGGTATGTCTTCCAAATACATAGAGCAGAAAATAATATTTAGAAGAAAAAACACCCCTGGCATGATGGATGGAGCTTGCTTGTGCTCTTCTGATTTGCATCATCATGATAATGTTTGTAGGGCTGCAAGGAAGAAATGTTCTTGGTAAGTCTTGCACTGCAGAATGATCTGGGCTTTTCTGCAGGATGTGGGTACCTCTTACAGCTCTGTTCAGAGAGTAGGGGTTGGTTATGACAGGGCAAGCCAGCACAGTTAGGTGAGGAATCATCAGCATCATCAAGTCTGTGATTTTAGCACCCATGCACCTGTATAGGATCCTTGTATAGAGTTTAAAGCCTATGAAAGTTTGCGCAAAGAAAAAAAGGAAAATTAGGAAAATATGTTTAAGAACATCCACTGTCAAGTAAAATTTCTCTAATGGTGGATTTAAGGTTAATATGAGGCTGACTTTTCACACACAGAAGCATTTGAAGTCTCCCCTGGAACTGCAGCAAAGTTGTCTGAAGCTGTCATGACAACACTAAGCTCCAGAATGGTTCACTGTGTTTACCATTTTGAAGACTGTGTTAACTGGACACCACCATACTGTGATCACGAATGATCACAAATAATGCTGCATGAACATTCTGCACTAGAAGGTAATAAGTATTTTAGTGCTCAAGGAAAGGTTAATGAACAAGGCAATGAAAAAGCTTTACAGCAGAGAGTAAACTGTTTCCCTGAGTTGGTATCTGAATTCCATGCACAGCTCTTTAGCTGTGTCTTTGGCTCTCCTCCAACTGGCAAAGCTACTTGGGAATCATAGCTCTTTATGTTTAAATGCATAGAAAGTCCATATCCAAACTCCTGCATACATAAGCAGCTCCATTGTCTGAGCATCTGACAATGCCCATAAAGTATCTAACAAAATGATGCTAATTCTAGTCCACCTGTTGTTTGGATCTAAAAGGGGAATTTTCTTAAACTGGGCCTTCAGCCATCCATGCTTATGTTTGAAAAATGGTAACAGACATTTTGTTTATCACTTGTAATAGTTGCCCATATGCCATGTGTTAGGTGTCAGGTGGAAGCATCCTTACTTCTCCGTATCACAGGAAGAAACACTGTGAATTTCAGCCTGGCTGTATCCAGAGCCCACAGAGTACGTTCATTTGGCCAGAGGGCATCCCATTAAGTGACATAAGGAAAGTCTCTTGCAATCACTAAAGACTTTTCTTGCTGTAATCCCTGCTGCTCCTGGGAATCTGAGGTGGGAAGTGAAACCCAATCTTTTTCTGGCTTTGCACAGTTCTGTGACAATGCCTCCAGGGCTGCTAATGTATTAGGGAAAAATTCTGCCAAGTAACATTTCTGTTCATAAATGTACCAGCTGGTTTTAATGACACTTGTGAGATACTGTTGCACGAAGTCAGGGTGGCAGAATCTTACTTTGTTCATGAGTGGCAGCTCATGAACAGCTTTAATTCCAGCTGCTTAGAAAAGAACCAGTCTACAGCTAGAGAAGAATCAGAAAGTTTTTGTAGTTAAATGAAGCACCTGACTTTCCCTTCCACTTTTTTCCATGACACCCCTAATGATCTCATATTTGCTGTACCCACGAGATCATCCCTGTGAGCTGGTGGGTGAATTATTTATCTGTGTATGCATTTACAGTTTTGCACCCATCTTGGCTTTGGACATAACTAGTCTTGATAGTGTCAGGTTATGTATTTCCTGTTGTTGGGCTGTTTTATTCCACATCAGTCTAGCACTTCTGTAATCATGAGCAGTATCCATACCCTTGGTGAGAGACCACTTAGCTGCTCCTTGATAAATAATTAGTAAATAACACATCAGCTGCTGACATCTTGCTTTACGCAGTTGAATTATGTAGGGAAAATTTTAAATGTAGCAAACATTAACTCATGTATGGTTTTGCTGGGTTTATTATCCATTTCAATTTCCACAGCAAGCCTGCATCTGCGTGAATGGAGTATTTCCATTCTGAAAATGACTGGTGACATTCATGTGTTTGCTTTCATGCCTTCTGTGTTTCTGCCACCGCTCACCATTCTTTCAGAACAAAGCTGTCCCCCAGCTTGCTTTTCCCTGTTTCAGATCACACAGAGGTGCTGACATTCAACAGAGAGATAGTACATTTGTTTATTTTTCAGTTTACTGAATGCATCTACCAATGTAAATTTCAGTAGGTGGAAAAGGTAACAGAGAATACTGAGTGTATCAAAACCAGCGTTACAGCAGCAGAGTTCACAAAATCCCTCATACCACAGCTAATGGGATGGCCCTGTAGCTGTGCTGACAAAAGTGCTGTTTTAAGTCCTGCCCTGGTTGTGCTCCCACCAGCCACGCTGACTGCAGGGTGACGGCCTCCAAACTCCACAGGCAAATGCTCAAAGGGCAAGGGCAAGCTGTGGTTACCAACTGCAGGGACTGCAGCTGCAGCCACTGATTTCCTAGTGCACAAATGAGAAATGACATCAGATGAGCTTTGTGCTACAGACTTGATTAAATTGAATGCTGCACCAGACAGAAAGGATTACAATGATGTTGGGTTTCTAAGGAAATGTAGCACAAAGGACCAGGCTGTACCTCTGTCAGTTGAACCTGACAGCTTTGGTGTGTGAGAAAAACTTTTGAAGGTAAAGACTCCAGTCTGATGTACTTTGTTTACATCAAGCTTATGGTTGTTTAAAATCTGGGTTTGGTGCTGCATATGTTTGGATAGAGCAATATGACTGACTTCTAGTTTTTCAGATCTTAACACTGATTTAGCTTCTTATTACATATGCACCAAGTGCATATTCCTTTCTAGGTGCTGGAAATTAGCTACAGTATATGAATCTCAGCATGTAATATGATAGCATTTTATTCATGTTGGAAGTAATGATTCTATTATGTATTTCATGCCCAAAGAGAAATAGCATGACTTCAGGCAACAGAAATTAACAGTATGAAACATTATTGTTTGTGATGTTGTTGATGTTTTAATTGCTGATCATTAATCTGTGTTCTTCAACTCCAGTGTTGGTGAAATTATAATTAGTCCAGTGTGTTTTGCTGAAATGTAGAAAACAATCAGTCTGCCACTAATGATAGGGCACGTGGGACTCTGAAACTGAGTATCAAGTCAGTGCTTCTGTTCCACAGTGCATAATCTTTTTCTTTTCTATTTATATTTCGGGAGAAAAATGTATTTATCAGGAGAACAACTTACACTAAAGAAAACCTAAAGAACTTGGAAAAAACCAAAATTGCACATTTTATTTATTTCCATTTAAATGCTAATGACATACTAATGTAATTTTTGTATCATGGTCCACTGAAAAAATCTTTGGACATACATGTTTCTGGAAATGTAAATAATGTCACTGTTGATCCTAAGTGTGGCCTTCACTCTCTCATATTTGTGTTTGCCTAGTCAACTAGAAGTACATATTTCTTGTGTTACTTTTTTATTCAGGCAAAGATCAGTTTCATCATAAGTTGACTCTCATCACAATGCATGTGTAGGTGTGCATTCATGAAATTAGAAACTGTGTATGTGTTTCAGGATTACTTATGTTGTCACTCCAAGCACCAAGTTTGCTTTAAGTTTAATTTCAGTTCCTTTTTCAGCCTTTAATTTCAAAAAAAAAAAAAAAAGATGATTAATAATGCCGGTCAAAAATACCCAAACCACCACCATATCACATTCACTTATATAAATGCGAAAGGAGTTGAAGAACTGCAAATTAGTTGTATGGTTGTTCAACATGATCAATTGGAGTAAATATCTATTTACTGGAGTAAATATCTGAGCAGCTTTTAGGATTTTGCACTGTCTGCAGTGGCCGGGCTTTGCCTGTGTGGGAAACATGCCCCAGCAAACCAAGGTATGACAGTAAACTACCAAAACTGAGTTCCAGGTGTGGAAGATCCTTATTTAGTTAACTTATTCAGTTAAGCTGAAATCAGCTAGAAATAGTTTTTAATTAAAGAAAAAAGAGCTCTTCAGAAGTGACTGCTGAGTGTCCCTCTGAAGGTTTTGCACACTGTAAATACAGTGGCTTCAACTGCGCTGAGGTCACAGTGCTACATTTCGCTTTAAAGTAACTATAATCTGATCTGGCTCTAGATGAAGTCAGTGAGATACTGGCACCTACTACAACATTGAATCATTCTTTTAATGAGGCAGGGGCCAGTTCTCATATGGCATAAATCAGTGTTTAAATAATTTATCTTGACTAGGAATCCATCCCTTCCTATTTAAAGAATAAACTTATTTCCTATTTAACGCTGATTCTTAACCTACTTTCTCCACTAAAAAAAAAAAAAAAAAAATTGTATTCAGATTTAGCACAGAAGAAAAAAGGGTTTATTAAGGAATTATTTGGTATAATTCTAAAACCAGATGTGTCCACAGTAATCTCCATAATCAGTGATGACATTCCTAGTGCCAGAAGACAGATGAATGTCAAGCTCTTAATGAATGAATTTTCAAAAAGACTCCATTTCAGTCCAGTCTCAGATGTGGTGGTACAGCAAAATTATGAAAGTTTCAGACTGAATGAAGTACATATCTCATTATGGCTGTAAGGGTGCACAAAGTTTTGCACTGAGTGTCACATCACTTTGACCATCAGCCTGACTGTGCTGACAGTAAGGTATGATGAGTAATGTGCATGTGTACGAGATTAAAGAATAGATGGTTTAAATTCTGGAATTTTCTTTTGTAGTGCAGTTTAACTGCCAGGCTTTAAGGTGTGTTAGTTTATGATTAGCACCTGATTCTCAATCAGTTTGTGGCAACATATTCGAAATGGTGGCACCTGCTTGACTAGTGGCATATACTTAACTTTTAAACCTGAACTAAAACAAAGACAGGCTTATACATAATAAGAATAACAGTAATAATAATAGTGAAAAATAATCACAGTGTTTTAGAATACTTCCAGAATATGATAAATTTTAGAAACAACACTTAGCTTGGCTTTTCTCTGTTACCAAGCAATGAAAGGTTTGTAGCTGAACTAAGATGTGATAAATGAATCCAGTGAATACTTTACAAATCCTTTAAAAGAACAAAAGATAAATCCTCCCCCTTCAGAACTGGTTTTGTGATGAATTTGTATAATACTTCCAACCCAGAAGGCATTTTGTTACAGACAAAGAATTTTATGGGGAAATTTTTTCAGACAAATTCTGATATGTTCTGGTTGGAAGTGTCAAGAGAGGGGAACAAATAGCCTTGGCTACCATGTAACATAGGAATTGTTAAAAGCTGCCCACTGTTGGTGTTAATCCATCTCAACTGCAAAGAAGATTGAGACTGGGTAGCTCTTTAAATGAAAATTGATGTTGTAATAAACCTTGACAGATGTACGACTTTTGCTGGTATTGTTAAGACAACACTCATTTCATTGATTCATTCAGTATTATCATGCTGATTATAGATCCTGGAGAACATCTAAACATCCTAATCAGTTCTCTCCTTCATTGACAAGTACATTTTTTCGTGTTTCTGTGAGATTACCCAGCTCTCTGAGTGCTGAGCAGTGGCATTTCTTGGCAGAATGTGCCACTGCTTTTGGTAAGATACCCTTTAGAGCATTGTGCCACACCACACCAAACCTTGCTCTGAACAGTATAAATCCTTTCACTTTAATTTCTTTCATTTTCATTTTTTACACCTTATCTTGGAAGCATTAAAGGCGACCAGCTTTTTGGCTTTCATGCCTGCCTGAAGATGTAAGTGCAACAATGCTGATGCCAAAATGACTAAAGAATCAGAATGAGAAAGTCCCTGAAAGGAGAAAGGGTGGGAGGGAAGCAGGAAAATGAGCAAAGAAGAAGATGAAAGAGGAGCACTGAGGAGAAAAACTATTTCTTAATTGCACTATGAACTTTCTCTTGTGAATCTTGGATCTCACCCTAATTAAAGTAATTGGCATGTAGCAGTGTGATACAGATGGAATTCAGACACATTCTGTACTGGGCAAAGAGGGTTTAAATTTGCATTTGCTAGCTAGCTTTCAAAAGAGCTGGGTTTTTTCTCTTTTCTTTCATTGTGTGCAAAAGGAAGAGTGGGATTACACGGCTGTTAAGAAAGAGAAGGCACGTGAATGCAAATATCTGTGTTCCTCTTTAGGCTCAGTTTGTTCACCTTGCATTCAGAAGGAGTTAGAGCTCCTACAGGGATGCTCCTATGATAAATCCTCGGAATAACTTAGAGACTATTTAGTTGTTTGGGGGAGCTTTTGCCTAGTCTGGAACTGTTGAAATAAAATACCATGAAAAGGTTAAAAATTGACCAAAGTATAGTACAGGACAAATAAAAGAACTTATGAAAAATGAGGTAATAACCAAACCTGCAGGAACCAAGAGCCATGACCCGAGAAGTAAGAACAGGAGGACACTATAAATCAAACTACAAAACCAAAGAACAACTTTGCTTGAATTTTGTGTTTATTAACATAATAAAATACCCACCCTAGATCACCCTTTATTCACATAAGCCCCTTCCTCATAGAGCATGTGTGGTAAAATAAGTGGTGCACTGTATCTTCAAACGGAGCTGAGAGACTGCAAAGACAAGGACTGTAACTTTAGGCTGTTACGTACATGGGAAATACCAAATTTTTCTTTTTCCAAGAGTATAAAAATGAGCTCCTGGCTAAATGAAGGTTTGGATTCACCTCCTGGCTCCCATCTCTGTGCAGAAGTGAAATGAAATCAAATAGCTCTGTGTGTGGATCAGCTTATTGCACACCGGGTGTAAGAAACTTGTTTGGGACAACAGAAGCAGAAAGGAGTTATTGGGGTCTAATAGCAACTGGAGAGAGACTAATCTAAATTCTTTTTAAATTACTGCAGTGACCCAAATGGAAATCTGGCCATTTACTCTACTCAGTGAATTCTCATTAGTTTTGGGGTTTAAAAGATGAAAGCACAGTAAAGGATAATGGGTTTGCAAGAGAGAATTCATCTTCCATTGGTGGAGAAAAAGGAGCATGTGCTAACCAAGTGGATCACAAAGGCAAAGTCCTCGCTTGCTGCTTCCCCACAGCTCTGTAAGGCTGACATTCTTGGTCTGGAGACTTTCTTCACACATCCCTTGATCTTTGAGAAAACCCAAGATGAGTTCAGTTCAGTTAAAAACAGAGCTGGCAAAAAACACTGGCAGTGGTCCTGAAGAAGCCATAAAAGCCTGACTGGTTTGACTGAGGTTGATCCAGCCCCTGTGCAGAACAGCTGTGTAAGCTCTGGAGAATGGGCAGTAAAATGAAGTCACAAACTACCACTAGGACACCAATTCTCACTCTGGTCTTTGAGACAAAATTTCAAGTTTTCCAGTGCAGGTTCCAGCTCAAAGCTTGCACAGATCTCAGAGATTTCAAAAGTTTTACCTGAAAAAAATGCAGTTATCCTGACTGCTTCAGGTGTCACTGCATTCCAATTACAAGTTTTGTAACATGCTTTTCAGTTTTAAGTTTTGCATTTTCTGGGGTACCACTTGAAATGTTCAGAGCCTCAGAGGACAGCTGATGTACATCTTGAGCACTGGTGTTCAGACGTGTCTGTGTTCTGGTAACACTTGTCTGATTTCTGCAAATCTGTATCTCTGTGTCAGCAGGACATTTCAGTCCCAAAGGTTTCTCTCAGTGATTGCTGCAGTTTGCCTAAATATGTCAAAGAAGGACACTATACTGTTAGTTGATGAAAATGGTGTTTGAAGGCCTCAATGTTTTTGATTTATCCTCAATTCCTGTGGGGCAATTAATTTTCCAGGGGCAAGCATGCTTTGGTCCAAATAGTGATCCAACCACTGGAGAGTTTCCTGGTAAAAGAGGATCATTCTCATAGGTGACAGTATCCTTTTTTTTCACCTTTTAACAACAGTTAGAACAACACAGTGAATCCTGTGAAAGGGTAAGGAATTTAAATATGGGTATGCTCCTTCATTTCATCCTGTCACCTAGGCAGGGGTGGAAATGCCAGGAAGTGCACTGTTGTCTCCTGTCCTTGTCAGCTCTTCTGTCTCCGCAAGCAAAGGAAACCTCAGCTTTGTCTCTTCCACGGAGTCACTGTCACTTTTTGCTTTTCCTGAACCTGTTGTGAGATCAAAGAAAGGGGTCATTGGATGGGAGAGCTGCTACAGTGCAAGCTCAGCAATGGAAAAACAGCAGAGTAGCACAACTGCCCTCTGCTCTGTGACCCCTCTGCCAGAGGTGAGATCAAGAAACCGGACCCATCTGTAGATGTGCAAAGCCAAAAGGAGACGCAGCTCTCACCCCTTCTCACAGGGAGCAGTAGCTGTGCTGAAACCTCATGGGGCTAACCAGGTGTTTAATTAAAACTATGCTAATTTAATGAGCTACAATCTCCAATTAATAGGTAAAAAAATATGTAAATAATTATAAAACTTTTTGTCTCAGACACTATTCCTTATTAACTGTTTTCTAAACTTTGTGGTGAAACAGAACC
Organism: Myiotriccus ornatus; assembly: GCA_036023395.1. Lineage (NCBI taxonomy): Eukaryota > Metazoa > Chordata > Aves > Passeriformes > Tyrannidae > Myiotriccus > Myiotriccus ornatus. Next base: position 12,067,519 of record JAYRBT010000018.1, on the reverse strand, counting down.
AGTGGTGATTAGTGGTGGTGGTCACACGTGGTCTGCATAAGTTTAGCATATTTCATAGGTGTAACTATTTAATAGAACAGCAGATAGGTTTAAATTAGGTTTAAGTCAGGGAGACACAGACTCAGGTGTACTTTTACATGGTTTTTTTCTGGGCTGGAACTGTATATACAGCTGAGATTTTTCTTCTGGTCATGCTGGACAGATTTTTGTAATTTTCTTAAAGGCATCCTTGATTGGTAGTAAAAATTGTTTTATTTTAATAGTTGAATAGTTGTTACTAGAATGTTCCATGATACAGGAAGTAGTTACTGACTCATATGTTGTTGCAGAGTGCCTTTGTTGGGCATCTACAGGTGTAAGCAAGCCGTGCTGTTTACAAGGTACCATCTTTTATTAGGTGCACAGTGAGCTGTACCATTTTGTAGGATGGGTCTGTTCGGCTTTGGAGTGTTAGGATTTTTTGTTTTGTTGTTATTTTAAACATACTGTTTTTATGGCACTCAGAGTTCTGAATATAAGCAGGAAGCTGTGAGGTGAATAGATGGTCCTCTTGGTGCTTAGAGCTGCATTTCCTGTTGTCCTTTTGTGTGTTTGACAGGTCTGATATTTTATGGGAGAAGCAGTAATAATTTTTTTGTAAGTTAGGAAAATAAGTCCAATGAATCCTGCTAAAAGGCAGCCTCATACTGTTGTCATTAATGGCTTCCCCTGAGAAACTGGCAAATTGATAAATTAAGCTTTCCCTCTGTGACAGCCTTTCACACACTCAAGATGTAGCCCTGCTTTAGTCTTCAGCAGCATTAAATCAATCTACTATAGAAATACTTTGCCTTCCTACCTAGGTACAAAATATATCTAGAGACTTGGTGTGTCTGTTCACTATGTTTAGCTCTAAGTCATTATGGCAATCACAAGAGGCTTAAATTTTGTATTTATGTTGAAATGCATCCCTAATTGAGATGTCTATATCGCTTCAAGCCTCTCTTCTTGAAAACCAATTAATACATTTCACACTAGAACACGGGCTTTTTATTAAGACTCAATTAAGGAAGATATAATGAGGCCAAACTAGGTGAAGCTTTTAGTGTGTATTATACACAGCAGATCTTGAAAGATAGATACAAAGTCAAATCTCACTTTGAACCTGCTTTCATCTAGTTGCAGTAGTAAAAAGTCCTGTATGGTGCCTGTACCAGCAAGAAATTTATAAATAAAAAAACTAAGCAAATTAAAATTACCATCCATAAGGAAGAGATGAATTTTAGTTATGTCCCCTGTGAACGTGGGAAACCGATCTTTTTGTTTCAAACCTTTTTATAAAGGCTGAGTTCTTATTTCCTTAGCTATTACCAGATGCTACTAAATAAATGCCTTCGTGTAAATACCAAGATGTAGTGTAGTTTCTCAGCATTGCATGGGATATGTGGCTTTCAAAGTGCACGGGGTGATACTTTGAAAAACCCGTGATACTGTTTATTACTGAGTTTTGTGACACCTACAGAACCGACCTGCTCGTGGGAAATCTCTAATGTGAGAGGGTTGCAGTAAGAGCTGGTACTGACTGGTCCTAGTAGTCTTGGCCGGACTGACAGAAAACATGGTAAATTTGCCTAAAAATTTCTCAAAAATCTGGACTTAGGCTACAGTGTTTAAGAAAGTTGAAAATAGTGTCGTTGATTATGACTTCACTAATGTTTTCAGGCAGCATGTGTCTGAATTAAACACAGGTTTATATATTATAAGCTGATTTACTGTATATGTGTTTATCAATCCAGGCTGTGATTAAGTAGAGTAAGAAGTGGGATGAAAAACTTAAAGAAAGAAGATAGAGTAGAAGGAAAATTGCATCGGTCATCCCTACAAATCATAGAACTGTGGACTCACAGCAACTCTGGGTTTACTGGGAGCTGAAGATCTATTAAGTTTTTGCCAGGTCTGAACCTCACAGCATAAACCCAGAGTGTTACTGGAACTGGGATTTTGGAGATCTTGGAAATATTTATTAAAATTTATAATAAAGAATATTTTTCCTGAGGCTTTGGTAGCGAGTTTCATTGTAGTTGGAAATGGCATTTCTAACTGCAAGATGGATGCCTTTCCAGAAGTCTTTAAGTTGTACATACAGAATTCTTACTCTTTTCTATTTAAAATACATGATAATTTCTGTGTAGTCTTGGCAGATGCTCACAATTTCTCCCTATGGATAAATGAGGAGGTGATCCCTGACACCAGCCACGTATCCTAAAGGGATTACATCCTCCCCAAAATGTGGTCTTTTTGAAGACACAAAATTAAACATTAGCCCAAGCACAAAAAAAAGGGTGACATTGTCAGAAGTGTGAAGGACCTGAGTCCTTCAGGACACCAAGGTGCCAGAATAACTCCAATTTTCAAAGGGTTTATGAATATGTATTAGTTTATTGATCTTTGCATAGAGGATGCAGCGATAATTATGTTTGATTATAGCTCTTTGATAAAAAATTCTTTGAAAATAGTAATGTGTGTGTACATTGCTAATGAGTAAAACTTGGATGAGTGTAAATCCATTTTCAACTATATAACTTAACAGAATTTACTTTTAGGATGCAATAAAGGTAATTAAAAAAAAAATAAAATTCTAATGTAAGTTCCAAAAAGTCTCAGTCAGTATAGTTAAATGAGTTCTGTTGATAAATACTTAAAGGGCTATGGAAGGAATAGAAAAAATCATCACAGCTTTGTGAAATATCTGTTAATCTATTTAGCAAGATTTGAAAGAAAGAACTCTGGCCAGATTCCTGAGCTGTAGTTCTTTTTGTTCTGTTTTAGAAAATAAAATTAATTTACTCAAGCCCAAATGTAATATTGATTTATTGTTAGAACTCTTATGACACATCTCCCAGTATCACAGGGTTTGGGGCCATTTTTAGGCAGGTGAACCCCGACTGTCCATCATCTGAAGCGATTATTTCAAATATCATTATGGAAGAAGGACACTTTACAAGACAATGTGTGTGGCTGTAAAGAAAGAGGAAACCAGGATTTTGGAGTTTATCATTAAATAAACTTTCAGTTCTCAAATGTAAGTCCATTTATTTGTTGGATTTAGCTAGACTTTAGTCCAAAAAAAGAGGTCATTGGGCCTCCATCCAGCAAGGCACTTAAACACATTCATAACTTTAAATACGTGAGTGACTGGACTCAAATCATGCCTTTAAATGTTTTGTTTGAGTGGGGATCCATTGATTGCTTTTTGGCACCAACCTCATTCTTTCTTTAAATGAAGTTAGTCAAGAAATTAGAAGCCTTAGTTCCCTTCCTTGTTCAGATAACAATACCACCTATAGGATAGAGCAAGACCTTTTTTCCATTGAAGAAAACAGTATTGTACATGAACTTCTTTTAATTAGGGCTTGGTCTGAAGATCCTTATGGTTGTCTCAGCTTGAACTGGCCCCAAACATCATCCCATCAAGAAGAATACAGTAATTTAAGGTTCTTATTTTCTAATTCAGTAGAGCAGTTACTCCTTATCTTTTGAGACTCCCTATAGGCTGTAGATGGTAAACAGTTCTTTTAAGTGTTTCTGGCTGCAGGTGTCAATAGTTTATTTTATAACTGGGGCCAGGAAGTAATTTTGAGGCAGTTAAGTGGTTCTTTGCAATTGTAAAAATAACAGCAAAAATGGGCTGCTCTGTAAAAAGGTCCATCCTGCCTCAGCTGGGGATGGTCTGGGGGGCTGTGGTGGTGAATTAGCTCAGCTCAGGTACAGCAGAGGTTCACAGAGGCCAGTTGCTCTGTCTCCTGTGTTACGGGGAAGGTTGTGGAGCCTTTTAGTGTTGGAATAGCAGGTTTCTTTCTGCCCCTGAGCTCTACCCATGTTCTACCCTGACCATCATTACCATAATGTCTCCTTTGGCGATGCAGGAGGCCTGATGTATCTGCTATATTTGTGAACTTCTTGGCTTCTTTTTCTGATATTCCCTCTTTACCTTTCTTTAAACAGCTTTAGTTAATTACCTAAATAGCCCATGTGAATCAGATTAGAGAATTTGAGAATCTTTCCATATGGCAGAATGTCTGGGTTTGTTTTCCTGTAAGATTGGACAGTTCTTCTCCGAGTTCTTCATTTTTCTGCAAAAGACATATTTAAAAAATAATCCTGCCCCACCTCAAGATTCTTGCTTTTCAAGAGTCCGACTAAACGCAGGAAATCAAACTGAGTTTTGTTTCATTTTCCTTCCTTTTAAGCAGTGTTAGGGTTCCCCAGCTGCTGTGGTAGGTACCAGTCTGTATCCCTTTGCTGCTCCTCAGCAGCTCAGCGTTGCCTTCTGCACGTGTGCTTAGGTGGGAGCTGCTGATAGTGATGGTTACACCACACAGGGTGCAAGCCCCCTGATACAGAGGCAGAGTCAAACTGAAAGATTCATTTTCCCTTGCAGTATACATTGCTGAAGAAGAAATAAAGAGGTTTTTAAGTTATTTTTCTATTTTCAGGTGGATACAGAAAAAGCAACAGACAAGTAAAGAACATTTTGCACTGGCAGGACATTAGAATGCTTTGTGTGTGACTTAATATGTTTTTGCTAGTTTTACCACTTTTGTTTCTGAAGCTGAGAATCAAAACAAAATTTCAAATTTTTTACAAAAACTGATTTAATGATTGTATCTATTACCTGTGTTTATTCCCATTTTTTCTCATAGAAGTGCATCACTTGACAGAAACTGCTCATGGCTGTCTCAAGGATGACCAGAAAATGGAGTGAAGACACAGTCTTTGATCTCAAACTTTTCCTTGTGGGAAAAGTTTCCTCAGGGATATATTTCACATAAGGGTTCCAGCCCTCGTCAAAAATGTATCCCAGAGGAAAGCTGGAAATGCTGTAATAGCCAATCTCTGTTGCAGATTTCCCAATGAAAATCTTTTCTAATTAGATAGAAGAGATGGCTTCCCTAGATCACTGAAGTGTGATTGTACGGAAAGTTTCCCATGAGAAGGTCACATTTATGTCTTTAAAATTAAACGCATCATTAAAAGGTCTTGGCTGAATCAAGGCTAGGGAAACACAGATCAGTGACTCCACTTTCACACCTGAATACTTATGAGGCAAAATGTGGGAGGCTTGTGAAGCTTTACTCCTAATTCTTCCATTCAGTGCACTGGATGGCAGATAGCTACATTCTCTCAAGATTATTTTTTAAAATGTGGTAGCATCCTAACTGGACAAAACCAGCTATGTTATTAATGCATTTCCCTTTTTTTTTTTTTTATTTTTCATAGATCCAGAAGTGTTTGCCAAAAATATTTTCTCAAACAGACAAATGGGAGGATGCAGGAGCTAAAGAAGCTGTGCCCACTGAATGGATTTGCCAAATGAGTCAGAATAGCACATTTGGAAGCCAGGGATCAGGGCATTATTGGCCTGACCAGGGACTTATGTATACAGTGATTGCAAACTGTAAGAATGGGAGGTGGGGGCCATTGGAACTTTATTACAGAGGTCAGTAAATTGTGTAAAATCATGGCCATAACCCTCTGTACTTTAGGCAGTGGTTCTGTCATTCAGAACTATCTGGACACCTCCCTGCCTCATCAGGCTGCTTCCAGATAGACTACACACACCTAAGATGAAAGTTGAAACTGATTTTGACTGGATAGAAGGAAAAAACTTTTTACTTTGAGGACAGTCAAGCATTGGAACAGGCTGAACTGGAAGATTGTATAGTTCCAGTTGGTGTGGATTCCTGGGGGGTTTTCAAAACCTGACTGAGAAAAAGCCGAAGAAACCTGGTCTGAGCTTACAGTTGACCCTGCTTTCAGCAGGAGGTTGGACTTTGGTCCTTCAGTGAGCTCCTTCCCAGCCTGAGCAAACCTGTAGTCTTTATATTTTGCTTGTGTTCATGGTGAATAAGATTCTTGGGCTTGGGTACTATTTATGAAAAAAATTAAGGTCAAAGAAGGAACTCCAAGATCTTAACAAGTAAGAGAGCATCATCTGGCTCTGAACACAGGGAGATTAACAAGTGCTCTTTCTTGAATTGCTGTGTTCTGCCATTTGATCTGTTGAAATGTGGCCTATAAAATATCTGCTGAAACTACCCCAGCACTAACCCAGAGGACTCAAGTTAGCTTCTGATACTTGCTCAGAGGTGGGAAACATTAAAACTGAAGAGATTACTGGAGGTGAGATAACCATCTTTGGTTAGTGAGATCTTAAATACTCACGGAGGACTCTGTTAGGTAAGTTAAATTTCCCTGCAGTTGCTTGTTACCATTTGAACATAGCCAGAATCCCTGCTCTGTGTGGGAAACTGGCTTGGGGGGAAAGAAAAAGAAATCAAAAAGAAAAAAAAAAAAATCTAAAGAAGTTTCTTTGGATAAGTTTGATAGTTCTGAAAAATTTACTTTCATTTATTTTCTGATTGGTTATGGGGGTGGAAAGTAATTGCAGACATTTCAACAATAAGTTGCCATTTAGATTCTGGACACTTGACCAGCTGTTCAGTCCCACTTCTGCATGTCAGAATTGCATTAGAGGGGGGCAGTCAATGTTATAAGTCACTCTGGGCTCTTATGTAGAAAAATCGACAAAAGAAAATATTTTTCCTTTTACCCCCTACTTCTCTTCCCTTCATGCTGCCTGCTGGGGCGTTTTTAAAAGCCTATCTCCATCATAGGCACATGGTTGGGTTTTACCTTTATCAGGCACAGAGGAGGCAGAGCAGCCTTTTGAAATTTCTCAGCAGTCAGCAAGAATAAAGTGGGCATCCTAGTGGTAGGAGTAATTTTCAGCTTCCTGACAACAATTGGCAGAATGCTGGGGAAAGCTATTAAAAATGAGGTTCGATCACCAAAGTCTATTTTGGCCTATATTTAATGAGATGTGTCAGCTAGAATTTACAGTAAGTGGCTAATTGTTAATAATGTGCCTGTCTAAGACATCTGTGACTTCAGCAGATCTGCACAATACAACCCTATGTGTGCTTGCTAGGTTTTGCTTTATTGGGTATCTCAGGTCTTAGCACTGCAGTGAAGGAACAGGATGTGACAGGGAAAAAGGCATTGTTAACTTTCTGAACGTTTATTTGTTATATATATTATTGAACATACTATATGAGTATGTAAATTACAACAAATAAGTTAAAAATTAAAAATGAATATGTGACCCCAGTATAGCAGTGGCATTTCATCTCCCTTCTTAATTGGGCTCAGGAGAAAGGCAAAGGGGCTGTGGAGAAGGATGTTTGTGTTTAAGGCACTGTGGGGCTGCCAAGGTTCCTTGTTGCTTTGAGCAAGTTACTTCATCTCTTTTTGCTTCACTTTTTATCGGTATGAAACTTCTTTCCTTAACAAAAGATGTGTGGGGGTGTGTGTGCACATGAAGTGACTGAGGGACAGTCATAAGATCCTGTAAAAAAGGATTTATGACAAAATGACTTAATATGAACAAATCTAAACTTCACTTTCTCAGTCTTTTGAACACCAAGGTTTTGAAGACAGCTATGCCTAGTAAATTAACCGTCCCCAAACTCCAGGAAAAAACCATTTAAGAACATGTTTGTAGCTCTGGGTGTACCAGGCCAGGGCTCACTGCTGTGCCATCCCACTGCAAAGTGTGTGTGTAGAGCCAGTCAGGACCATTTACTAAGGCCATCTCCTGACTGTGCCATGTTCTCAGGGAATTCACTGTCTGAGATATTTAGTACTTCAAATTTTCTTCTAGAAGGAATCCAGAGCTTTGCTTTCTTTTCCTTCTGCCCTTGTCTAGTTCAGTACAGATTTCAGAAATGTATGATACCTTTCACTAAACTAACTGATGTAGTTGAAGAAAGCAGGGAAAGTTTAGAAGATAAAAGTCTTTACTTTTGGATTTGAAATGAAACAGGCCTTGCTTAAATCCTTTCACCATCATATCAAAAATTGGCTGTTGTTTCTGGCTGTGCTTCTTGACAAACATTTTCCTCTCGTGAAAACAGAAACTGCACATAAAGATTATTTACTTCCCAATTTTCTTTATCAGGCTTTTGCAGTTTCTGATAATGAACAAAACTTGGGAGACTGCTTCCCTCATGTTTCCAGAATGCCTTCGGAAGGTCAGGCGTAGCTTCTATAATCCTGTACATTGTAAGGAATGTCAGGAAACAGAATGTAAATGATCAAACACAACTAATAGGTGACAAGAATGATGCACTTTACTTTTCATCTTCAAAAAAAAATCAGAACTGTATATTTTAGTGGTTGGAAAACTGATAGAAACTGTAGACAGTTTGGTAATGGTACTTAATGGAAACATTAGTAGGCACTAGTCTAGCACTGCATGTTGAATAGGTACCCTGACATTAAGGATGCTGGAAAATCACCAACTGTGTGAATTGGTTTATGGTGGCTGTGCCAGCCAAAAAAAGTGCTTGAATTAAAAAGTGAGCTTGGGAGATAGAAGGCACATCCCTATAAAGACCTGCACATTGGAATGGATCTCATTCATTGAGCATGCAGTCCCGTATTTCAGTCATTTTGTTTGCATATAATTTTGCTTGATAGATTAGGTAATTCATGAGCAATAAGCTTTTACTCCTCTGTCCATCTTCTCCAGCTACCAGTTTCCTCTTAAAAATGAAGAGTTTATAAACCTATGAATTGCAGAAGAAAGAAGAAGCATAAGATGCAGAAACTGAGACTGAAGGGAAGGAGGCCATCCTTGGAGTCAGACTCCCTGAGTGTCACTTGTGGTAGGGCACAGGTGCCTTCCTGTGGTCTGTAGAATAAAGTGAGAGACACAACAGCAATGCTGCTTCTGTATGTGTTACTCTCCTTGCAGGTGATACATTCTGAGCACTCTTTAATAGTTTATTTACTTCTTTAATTTTACTTTATTTTCTTATCAGACCCCTCCAGGGTTACAATGATAAAATTAAATTTGATTCCTTGGGCTTTCATCTTGGGCTTGTGTATTGAGCACTCTTTATTGTAGAAACAAATGTTGAGTTGTTTACTCATTCATCACCTGTCTTTACAAAGTATTTTGTTAGTTTATGAATGTCATTAGAGGAAATACCCAGGAATACCTTACCATCCTTCTGAAAGCATCATTCTCAGCTTCACAATTGATATCTTTTTGTAAAGCACTCTAGATATCATCCGAGAGATCTTATTTCTTTTGAGCCTAAAAAGTCTCCATGTGTTTGCTGGGTGAGGAAGGTCCACATGAAGGTTCTGTATCACTTAATGCCTTCTTACCATAAATATCTTCTTGGGAATCTGATAAAGCTTTCAACTCCAAAAGTAGCGAGAAGAAACAGTTCTAGCAAAGATGATGGTAAAGCGTTTTAGTTTTGTAACCTAAGAGCTTTTAATGAAGGTTGTACAGATAGGCAGATGTTCCACAGGGATCTCAATAGTTTTAGACCCTAATAACTAGATTAAATGTTCAGAAGATCTTATGTTGCAGTAGACAAGGTTGTTTGCTGGTTTAGAAGTCAGCACAGCGTCACATCACATGGTGGTGAATTAAACAAATGCATTTGAAATGCGGATAAATGATATTGCCAGAACAAAGGTCATATTGGCAGTATTTTCGTAAATTGAAATTTCTGTGATGAAAATTTTTTAAAGTCTATTTTCTGACAGCTAGTGTTGTAGCATGCTCCTGTGCTAAACTCGTATTGTTGGCTTTTTTTAATTAATTGGGAAAATGTTCTAGTGACGCATATGGAGGCAATATCCATGGAGTCATTACATCACAGGGGTGAGTCATGAACCATTAGCACAAGCTGACAATAGTCCTCTGAGTTTTCCTTGTCAATTTGCATCTTGAAGAAAGCAATAACATGTACTACTAATACAGAAAAATAATTAAATAGAGAGCATAGATGAGCTTTCTTTTTAGTTAGGACCATTTTAGTGTGAAGGATAATGTAAATGTCATCTGCTTAAAGGAAAAGACAGTGATTCTCCTTGATAGCGATTTCAAAGTGTGTAATCCTTGTACTGCAATCCAGTCATGTGAAACTGGGGCACACTTTTATTCCAAACTACTGTGAATTTGTGGTGGATATCTAGCTAATTTCCAAGTCAAGGAAGATTACAATTCTTGCCTTCAATAATTTTCACAGAACTAATTTAGTCTTCAAAGGCATGAGAGGTTAAAGCTGGGTCAACTGACATCCTTCTTGCACAACAGCATGTCTTCAGTTAATTATGTTGCATCTAAATGTGTGTTCTGTGTTGTCATACTGACTAAACTAACTAAAAATAGTATAAAAGAAAAAATGTAATTGATGAAGATGAATGCACAGGCTGCCAGCATGGCTTATTTAATAGCTTCTTCAAATGTACTAGGGAGGAGTTTCAGCTCAGAGCCCATTGTCCAATGCTGCAGCAGATCTGTCCATGCAAAATCTTACCAAGTGTTAATAAAGATAATGTTTTCTCAGGCTAAGCTCAACTGACACATGCATGAAATCATTAGAATGTATCAATTCAGATGAGTTAGACTTCTAACAGTAAGAATTGTCTGCAGAATTACATATTCATTATTTTACCCCATCAAATAGATTAGAGTAGGAATCATAGAGCTTTTTGGTAGTAATTAACCCAGTACATAGACAGTTCTAAGCTACAACAATGCCACATCATTTAAATGACACTGTTGAACCCTCTAACAGTAGAAGGTAATGTAATAAATGATGTCTTGCTGAGGTAAGAAAGGATGTAGGAAAGCAACAATATATCTAATACAATAGTAAATATAAAGACTTGCACTGTAGACAAAGCTGTGACACTTGGTTTCTTGTTTGTGTGAATCCTGTTCATGCTCATAGTAGTCTGAATGTGTGTAAACACAGCAGTGTCTGCTCAAGAGCATCAGATTAACTGATCTCTCTACTCCAGTTTGTGCTTCAGGTAATGTGCTCACAGCAATCATGAGGTTCTTGTTCAGGTTTGTACAGGGTATCCTTTCACACCAATAAACTCAGCGGGGCCTGTAAGCCCTGCACATTTTCTCTTTATGTAGTTATATCACTCATCAGCTGCTTTTCTACCTGATCAGTTTGCAACCTCATTGCAGCATAGCTGCACCTTGTGGGACATAACTCTTAGAACTCCTGCACAGCTAATTCTATAATCCCACCTCTATATGTTTGCCATCCTGTAGCTGTATCCTACACACATCATTGCCAGCAGTGTCATCACTCCAGTGTCAGCCAGATGAGCACGGTCCTGGAGCAAGGACTGCAAGGCATATGTTTCAGCAGCTGCAGTTTTCTCACCTGCAGAAACACTGGGCTGTATTGCATTGTTAAAATGAGATGAATATGATCCAGAGGTCTGGAAATTTTCTAGCTATATTTAGTTGCTGAGAAGAGCCAGACATTTCTCATCAGGGCTTCAGGTATTCCTTTTTAGAGCCCCAAACAGAGCTGCCTGCCTGCCATGATTCTGTTTACAAAGAAGGTGAATTTTAAATGGAAAAAATTACCACAGTTGAGAAGTCTAAGAATACAAAATAAATAAAACAACTAATAAAAACTGGGGTGTCAGACAACTCTGCATAGGATGCTGTTTCTCTGGGTATTCCAGGACTGAAATTCAAAAGACTTCTACGTAGCAGTGGGTCCAGGGCTGCCCTCACAGCAGACTTTGAGTAGCTGAAACATCAGTTCAGTAAGTATTGCTTAATATTTCTATAGTTTTGTGGGACATTTCTGCATTAAGAACTCCTCTGGTGAATGACTAATGCAATGAGAAATTCGGGCTTTTCAGGTAAGAATTAGCTCTGATTAAGGGCAGAAGCCACATGAGGGGTTTGTTCAGGGGCTGTTTCCAGCTGTGCCCCTGCCATGAGCTTGTCAGGATGGATACCAGCTGTGGGGGCTTGGGGCACAGCAGTGTATTTGGGAGAACTCTATTTCTACTTCTGATTATATTGCATGGCCTAAAGGATTCATCTAAAGCATTGAGTAGTGACTCAGTGTATTAGCCATAAGTTTCTTACATTAATTTAATTATTTACATGTAAGTAGATGTTGTTTGAAATTCCATAGATATAATTCATTACCAGCCACAAACAGATTACCATTGTGCATTAGCAATAATAATGAGCTATTATTTAACAAAAATGCAGAACCATAAAATAGCTTATTAAAATATTTGTGCACATTGTGTAACTATTGGAAATGTCTAATGCTTTTCTTTAAAATGTCATAGACTGACAAAAGCAAAAGAGCTCCTTCCTCATCCAGAGGTGCTTCTGGCACTCAGTAGCACTAATATGAATGTTATGTAGACACTGAGAGCTGAATGAACCCATCTCCCTGGCATGAGCAGACTGTACCAGTGCCTCTGTGGCTTCTCCCCAGAAATGTACCCTGTGGTTGTATTTTGAGATTGCACCAACAGAAAGAGGTGCAGCTTGAAACCAAGTTAATGTTCAGCATAACTACTTTAATATCACAGAAGATGTGTCAAGTCATTCAGTCTCTTTTTCTGTTATAAGATTCCTTCTCTGTATTACAGAAATACCCATATAAGTATTTTTGTCTGATCTTTTTACTAAAAATTCAGATTAATTTGTTTGGTGTTTTTGTCCAAAAATAGGCCTGCAAAAAAAATCCTGATAACAGAAGTTTTTTGACACTTTCTAAACAAGGCTCTTTTTTTTATTATTATTAAGGGTTTTTTTTTCTAAAAATGTATTTTAATATTTATTACTGATTAATTTTAAAATTTAAATTTATTAAATAACTGTTATAAACATTTATCATTTGCATTGAAATGAAATAGTAATTTTAACATGTGTAACATGTTGAAACATGTGTCAATTTTAAAATGTGTAACAGTTTGCTGCACTGAAAAACATCTGTTTGGATAAACACACACTTTTGTATTAAACAAAACCCCTAAAATTTAGGAAGTCGTAAGCAGTATAAGAAGAGTAAATCATTGTACCAATCTGGTTTATGTCCTTCAAAATGTTCCTGACACATTGTAGATCAGCTGCTTTAACAGGTGACACTGTGGACTTCTGTCTGCCTGATCATTGGCTTGGGCCAATGATTCAATGAGTGAGAATGATAAAATCCTGGGTAATTTAGAACAAGAACCTGCTTCTCTGTTGTAGGATGAGCTGTGTTAACAAGCTACAGATGCTGAGTTAACAAGGGTGTTTTTAATTAGCAGATGGGTGGGGAGAGTGGTTCTGCCTCTGTATATAAAATAAAGAGAGGCCTGGTGAACTTAGTGAGTAGGATTGTGGCTGGTTGTGTGGCTTGGGATGGAGTCATTCATCAGCAGGTAAGCTTTTAGTTAGCATTTTATTAAGAAATCTTGTCCTTGCTTGGGTTTCATGTTGTAATGAGTGTGCTTTGGGGAGGTATTTAGGAAACTATGATAAAGTAATTTGAAAACCCTGAAATGATTCTCAGTGGTGAGACCAGGGATTGAATTGAGCCTAGAGACTGAGTGATCCTTACAACTGAAACAGTGCATCTAATCTTAATTGAACTTTGTTATCCAGGGAGCTCTGGTAGAACAGATTTCAGGAGGAAATCTTGCTGAAGAGAGTAGGGGTGGTGAATTTTCATTTGCTGCTGCAAGTGAGGGTGGTGACAAGGATCTTAGTGCTGTCCCTTGTAAAAGCTCTCCAGAAGGTCATTTGCTGGTGATGAGTGTGAGGATGTGACTGGCTGCCTGAAAGCAAAACACAGGATGTGCTTTCTTACCGGTCTCATCTCTCTTCCTGTGACCAGTGCCCTCTATCATAGACTGGTGTGTAGGACCATTTTGGGTATCTGCCCCTATCACTGAGAAATGAGTCTGGGTTGGAAATCTAAGCAGTATTTGTTTCACGTTGGACAGTAAAAGCTCTTTAGTTTTCTATCTTTCTGTCAGGTCTTGGAAATATGATAGATCTTTATATTCAAAGAGAAGAAAATCTTTGTTAAATGGCTTTTTAGATTTGTACTATTACTATAAATTGCTTTTCTTTGATAGTCTTGAAAATTTTCTTCCCCCCCTTCCCCCAGGAAAACAGGTCACTCTGATAGTTTGTAGGAGCTGCTAAGAAAAATGCTTGGAAAAAAAATCTGAATTTTAATAATTATTTGTTTTGCTACATAAAGGTGGTTTTGAGGGGTTTTTTTTGTTTTTTTGGGGAGGGTAGTTATGTAAGGAAAGAACAATGCAGAGGTAGAATAAATGGTAGAAGGAAGACACAACCACATCTTTCAGTAGTGGCATTACTTTGTAGTTAGGAGAAAGTGCAATATCTGTAATTAGGGTAATTATTTAAACTGAGAAGGAAGAAATAAATTTTACCTTAGGAGACAGGGAATTTCTACCCAAACACTCATATTTTGCAAGCTCTTTGGATTTATGTCACTTTGTAATTTCTTTGGCTACAGCAAGTGATGAGTGAAACATTGAATACTTAGTCTGTATTTTCTGATAAAAGTCTTTCCAGGCAGGGAAAGGGCTTTAATCCATCCAAAAGAAGGGATGTGATTTTTAAAAGCAAACAAAAACGTAACTATCAGAACTCCAAGCATTTGCTTTGATTTGTGCATTGTAGTTCCAAATAAAAGACAGGCTTTCTTTTTAACACTGCTGCCTTGTCTCTTTATAAAGCAAATGGATTTGTCGAAGAACAATATTTGTACCAACAGCACATGTTAAATAACCTTAGAATAGGACTGTATTTCGTGCTTTGAATAAGGAAACACAGGTTGGGTTCCTTGCCTGTGCTTTTAACTCCAGTATTGACAAGGCCAAATGTGCAGTCAGGCACCTCTTTGCTAGTTTCTTCTTAATCTGTAATTGGACAATAACGTTGTTACATTTATGCTGTTGCACCAAATATTTTTGGATGTTACTTGTTAGATTCACCTGACTAAATCAAAGCCAGTATAACAGTATATAGCTCTGACAGACTGAAACTGTCTGAAGCTACCCTAGAGAGTGATCTACCCTGAGAATATGCCTTTTAAAGTAAAGCAATTTTCTTTTACTTTGAGAATTATAGATTATATAGAAGCAGTTCTGCAACATTCATTCATATTCTGCTTTGAAGGGACAAGTCATGTGAATGGATGCTTAGAAAGAAGCACAGAGATTAAAAGATTCAGGATGCCATTTTTGTAAACTATAATTTAGAGAGCTGCAAGCTGTGTTCTGTAATCAGTGAAATTATAGGCACACAATTACTGTTTTCATTATTAAATCTTATATTTCAATATACTGTCGCAAATCCATCTTGTTCTCCAAATAACATCAACAATTTCTCCAACCCTTTAGAACTCATCAGGATAGTATTCAAATTCAGTTCTGTCAAGGTCCTATGGCAGGTTGGTCTAGAAAATCATGAGTATCCACAGAAAAAGTGGGACAGTGCAAAAAGTGCATTACCATGTCCACTGGTTATAAATTCAACCTGTCCTGGCGTGAAGTGCAGATACAGTTATTCCTCAGTTAGGCTGCAGTCTTGCATCTTTGTCTGAAGTGGCTGAATGTATTTGTTTTCACAGCACAGGCTGGGAAAGCACCTGAATTTGCTGCAATCTGTGACAGCTTCTTTAGCTCAAACCATCTTCAGTGGTGCACTCAAACAAGTGGGGGGGAAGAAAGTTGTGGCACTTGGCTGATCATCACCACTCTCTGCTGCCTCTTTAAAATCCGCAAAATGCCTGCCAGTCTTTGTGTGGTTGGGCTCCATAATGTGTTTCCACCAAAATGAGCTCAGCAGGCACAGGGACTTTGACCTGTTTGATACACTGGTTGACCTAACCTGCAGTAAATTAGAAAGCTGTTCTGCTTGCAAATTGGAAGCAGATTTAAAATAACGGTTCTGTTCACAGCCTGAGTAATTGTATTCCTAGTAAAACTTCTTGGCGGACAAAATCTGTCTAGATAGAGACTTAATATCCAGAACAAAGTTTTCCTCAGAGTTCCCACAGAAGAATGTCCCTCTAGGTGACACTGGATAGTCCCTTTGAGAGAGGTTTTGTTATCAGGGTCACAAGCAATCCTTTACTGTTGGTTGAGAGATAAGGTCTGAGGCATTTCTAGAAACTAGTCACAAGACGACCTGAGCTGAGCAACCAACAAACCAGACTCTTTAGTTTAATGAATGCTCCTAAGTTCTTGGTGGTTTGTATCCACCGGAAAGGCTGCGAGACCTGCCAAGGGCTGAGGCTGCTCCAGCATGCCTGGCATACACAGCAGGCAGAGTATTTCCTAAGAATTGTGCCCACCAGCAACTTGGACTAATGCTGCTTTTACCAAATGCCTATGTAGTTCGATTTTGTTAGCTGAAGTCTCTTTAAAATGCTTTTGAAATCCTCATCTCCAGGAGTCAGTGCTTTCAATTTCTTCCGAATGCATTAGTCACTAGATTGTTACTGCAAATTTCCAAAGGACGACTTGTATTCATATGCAAACTAAGTTGGGGTTGAGGCATGAGAACATACCACTTCTTTTTGCATTGAACTTGCGGGCCTAAGAAATCCTAATGTGCACAAGAATATCTCGGAAGTGCCCTGCACCCACTGGGAGAGTGGTTAATGGGAGATTCATCAGCAATAAGCTCTTCTGCCATCACCATTTGCTTTAGAGGACTCATTTAAACAGAATGGTGGCAGAGTTCCAAGTGTAGTTAAAATCTACAATAAAACCATATACATAATATATGAAATGCTAAACCTTTAAGGAAACCTAAAAAAGATTCTGATAATTTTATCAGTTTTATTATCATTCTGCCCTTCAACCCCCAATAACCAATTTCTTTTGAGAAAAACGTGCTGCTGTTGTGATGCAAATGAACGTAGGTGTTTGCAGGGTTAGATAGTGTTTGTCAGTTGGTGTACAGTGGGGAGCTTCTGCCTTTTGAATGGCAGCAGTAACAATACTTGGTGTTGCATCAAACTATTCACTGAAGGACTGGTATGATATAAATGCAGACTTTGAAAGAAAGGGATGAAGGAAATGCAGATGAGAGTTTAAAAAGTGGATAGGTTTGCTGCCCTGCTAAGTTTTGCATTGCTGAGTAGGAATGACGTGTTTATTTTCACTTGAAAATATGCGTTTAGGCATGTTTTGAAATTTTGGATGTGTTGGTCTGTTAACTTGTTCTCAGCTTTGTGAGCATGTATTTCTTTCTTCAGAAAGTATGTTTATGTTTAAATGTTGTCATGTTCTATCTGACACCAGCTGTTTATACTTAATTTTACTTGCAGTTTGTGGGTTGGTGCTGATGATTCTAAACAGGTGGGAGGGATGATCTAAACAAGGCTCCCCTAATCAATTAACTGACTTTAGCTGTGGCAACAACCTGATCCCAACTGTCCTGTATCGTAGAATTTAGGTTTATTTTTTCTGGAATATCATGTAGCTTCTTAAAGCTTTGCTTTCTATGTGAGTGAAACCTGGTAGATATTTAATTTCATAACAATGCATTTCTCAAGTTATGATTTTCTGCTTTGAAGTAAATTTCCATAGTTTATCATCTTTTCATGAAAACTTTCAGATATTTATAAATGTACAATCTGGATCTGTTAAATTATATTTTTGGTTGGTGTCAGAGGCATTTTAAAAGATTAGCATGTCACTCATGGTAGTTGCTTTGTGGTCAAGGCAAACATCTGTGCTTTGGTAGCGTGAATGCAAAATCTTGTTTGTTCTTCAGTCCTGAGGACATTCACAAGAGCAACCAGAAGTGTTGAATGCTAATGAGATTGTGGCCTTAATTTGATGTCCTTCTCAAGCCCTGTCCTTAAAAATGGTTCTCAGGCTTTTTTTTTTTTGTTCCTTGTTTTGGTTGATTTTGTCTCTAAAGCATTTCCTTTGCTGCCCCGTGTGTAATGTGATCTTTGCCTGCTTTTGTCAGAATGGGAATAATTCAAGCTCTTTCTGTTGTGACCATTTTTAGGTAGAGAGGCAAATAGAATGACTTTTTCTACAAACAGGATTAGGAAGTGTGCTCAGTTTTTACTGGTACTCAAAGGTTATATAGTAACATGGGGTTTTTTTTCCCCTTCAGTTAAAACCATTTGAGCAATGGAGAAATGATCTACCATTACAGATTTAATCCTGAGAACATCTTAGTTACACTATATAATTTCTTCATGAGTAAAAATTGGTTTTTAATCCAGCAGGAAATGGTGAAACAATGAGTGATTGAGAACTGAAACTAGACAGGTTCAGGCTGGGTGTTAAATATGAAATATATATGGGAGAGGGGGTTAACTACTGGAACATACCATTGAAGCTCTAGGGTTTGGTGGATTCTCTGAAGTTGATTGAAAATAATGTTTTAATTATGTAGAAGTTATTTGGCCCAGTGCAGGAATAACTGGTGGGAATATAATGGCCTGT
Organism: Myiotriccus ornatus; assembly: GCA_036023395.1. Classification (NCBI taxonomy): domain Eukaryota; kingdom Metazoa; phylum Chordata; class Aves; order Passeriformes; family Tyrannidae; genus Myiotriccus; species Myiotriccus ornatus. The sequence goes on along the minus strand of JAYRBT010000018.1, from coordinate 12,049,174 downwards.
GAAACACATGGGGTCAGCCTGTATGATCTCATGGTTTCTTCTGGCTTTAAATTCTGGCAATGAGAATTGTAAAAATGTAATACTTGGAGTTCCTGTATATCAAAATAAGGTAGATTTTTATTCTGTGTTAGGTTCAAATTTGAAATGGCTTTGCTTTTTTTTTGCCCCTGCCTTGTGGGGCCAGCACTGCTCTCAGACTCATATATCTTTAGGATGTGTATTGAACTCAGAAGTAGCCCCAGGCCAGTAGCTGTTGAAATTTCTTCTGGGCCCTGGTGGTCCATACAGGAGACAACTGAGACCTTGGCAGACTTAACAGGCTTGACCCAAGCATGAAATGTAACTTTTGGCACCAAAGGCTTTATTAACAAGTGGATCATATAGTTATAGACCTATACAAGCTACCATAAAATACCTGCTGGGATTTCTTTCTGTGATTAATATCAGGTACTGGTTTGAACTAATAATCTGGAGAGAAAATTCTACCTCTGTCCTTACCAAATTTTTCAGCAATGAAGTGACTCCTAATAAAATACTTTTAGGCTTTGTGTTTTTTTTTATTGCTACTAACTTTCTCACTTTGAATGGAATAGACACTGACAAAATAATTGGTAGTAATTGTTGTACTGCTATCAGTTTTAATAAACCATTCAAGTCAAAAATATTTTACAGATGCAGCCTTTCCTATGTGTCACCAGATAAAACTTTCACATCCTTCAGTACCTGGATCTTAAAGCCAGTACTTGTATTTTTCTTTCATGCTATATTTTTTTCTTGTTAATAATAGAGCTGTCATTTCTAATAAAATATGAAACAACCATCCAGGGAAATAACACTGGTGATAGATAGAGCAGGCTGAAACACTAGACTGAGTGCACACAAATGCTCAATAGCTTGGAATACAATTCTGTCATTAAACAGGACCTGTAGAGGGACTAGGACTGAATGCACTGGGGTGAAAATGCTTTGCACTTGGGAGGGTGATTCAGCTTCTGTTGGGAATGTTTTGGTCATTGGAATCAAAATAGGCTTCTGAGATTTGAAGGACATCTTACAGTGAAGGAAGAAATGCTGACAAAAGTCAGGCATTGTTAGACTGACCCGAGGGAGAGCCCATAGAAACGTGCACCAAAAATTGGCTTCTTTTGCCAGCCCCTCTACCAGAAGATTTACTTGTCACCCACCTTTTGAAGAAGAGGATGTCAAGTCCAATCAGAAAACTTGCACACAAAGGGATCACAGGGTGCTTTTGAGATGTTATTTTTCCTAGAATGCGAGGCAGAAGGAACAGGGCAGTAGCAAGACCCCCATGTCCCTATTCTGCTTGAAATGGATGTGACCTGTGTAGGGAAAATTTATTTTCTCTGTGTATGTGGGAAGTCTATTTTCTCTCTATTTCAGCTCTCCTTTGCAAGGTTTGCCCAGTATATCAAGATATACACTGTCAACCACATGGCAAATTGCTTCCCCTCTGTTTCCTCCTTTCCAAAAATGGAAATGAATATATTTCTTTTCTATCTTTGTGAAACACTGTGACAGTTCTGGACGGACAGTGCATTAGGAGACTTCAGTATCACTGTTATTGTAAACAATGTTGTTTCTTTGTCCCCAAATATTGAAGACAAGTGTTTTTGGGGGGGATTCTGAGTCAATATGAAAAGTAAAACTGCCTATTTAAATGATAATTATGCTCTTCTCATCCTCCAAATAACAGCTAAAATGTCTGTGTTTTTCTCATTGAGCAGTCTGGTTGGCTAATGGACGATGTCTATTTGCAGTTAAACCTATTGCAATGTTGACAATTAAGCATATACGTGGAACAGGATAATCAGGAGGAATGCAGTTTTATCACCAATGTTAATTATCTAATATTTTCCAGCTTACAATTATGTGAAAATTCCTTAGGCATAAATGAAAATGAACCCATCAGTTACAATTTTTCTCAAGATAATGGCTGATGGAACATTTGCTGCCCCACAAAAAATGGAAGCAAGAGCAAAATTAACAACTCGGTTGTTCAGGCTCTATAATATATAAATGTAGTCATATGTTACATGATGTGCATTCTTATTTCCTCATGGGGGAAAATTTCCAGGTTGGTGACTGGAATTATTCATAGAAATCTTTCTTTTCAAGAGGTTCCTGTGTGCAGACATTTCTAAAATTTCTAAAGAGAATGCCTTTAAAAGCAGCAGATCTTGAATGCAGGTTATGAATGAGAGCAGAATTGATCTATAAGCTATTGTTTACTATAATAATTATCAGAGATTCACTACATCAGTGCCTAGGAGAGCATGTACTGCTTTATGCAGAAACAAGGCAAATACTCTCTGGCATGTCTCCTTCATATTCCTGAACAACTTGCCCTTTTCATTTTATTTCTCATCAGCTGAGGACTAATCTCAGTTACAATCATTCCAATCAGACATTCTCAAATGACCTTTAAATGCTTGGGAGAGCCACTGAGGATTATTTGTTAACCTCCATCCTTCAAACTTGAATAAGCATCCTAAGTTACCGAGGAGCGAGAGAAACCATGAATAAGCCACATTTTTCAGGAAAACATATCTTGGCAGTTTTACAAGCCCTGCAATCAATTTTCGTTTGGAATTTTATCTTCAAATGAAAACTGGGAGAAACTAAATTACTCTTTTAAAAAAAACCCAACCCACAAGTTGGGTTTAGCAATGACTTTTTAAAAGCATTTGAGAACTGAGGGACAAAAAGCTGAGGTCCAAAGGGAGGTGTAGGACTATATGCACTGAATTTTATGATATGAATGTTTGGATTTTAATGTGTCCATATTTAAGCTTCCCTAAATATTTAAGTTTCTTGAGCAAACTGCTGGAAATGGGCTTACTTTCAACAGAAGTCCTCGTCTCTGGAAGATAATGTGTTATCCTCACTAGAAGAATGCCAACATGTGCTAGAGCTCCTCCGAGAAATCCCAATTCCTTGCCATGGAAATGAATTCTGCTGCTTAACAGACTTTGGAGATCCTAATTTTAATGGAGATACTGTCAGTGTGTCACAGAACAGCCTTGGCAGAGCTCTGGTGTTAAATTTGCTGACGCATGGAAATGAGATTTGATGAAATCATTCCTTGCAGTGTCTCTCAGCATAAAACTTGATTGTTTTAATTCCTTTAATCAAAGTTTTAATCAAGTGATCATGTGGCCACACTGTGGCTATAATTGCATGTATGCATTTATATGCAACACATTAATAACCTTGCAAAAACCAACAAAACCAACAATTTAAGATCTTTCATTTCATAGAGGAATAGTTTTCTGGCTTTTTGCTATTACACAATGGGATGTAATTGCTTGTCAGTAGGTAACTGCTTAGGAAACGTTTCTCCCTGATTCTAGGGAAAGAAAAAGGAAAAAATTACAGCTTGCATTAAGCATAGAAAATGAGCAAGCCAGGGAGAACTCTGACTTAAAAATGTTCCAAGCTTCCAAGTAAGTATGCTGATGCTTAGAGGGTGTACGTTGAAGATTTAATTACATCATGTGATAAAAGTATATGGTGTTTATATTTTTGTTTATCCTGACAACAAACAGCAATTTTTCACATAAATTCTGGATCTTAATAGGCATTTCTGTAATGTATCATCATTATGCCTGTTTCACAAGATTGTGTTCCATCTTCTCTCCTGTTGAATAAAGTTGTACTTTCATATACGTGATAATGAGTTTTGTTAGATGCTTTTCAGTGTCTGCCAAAACTAAATAATTACCCTCCAAGAATGGGATGTTTTTGCCCAGAAGACTTTTCCCTTCCTCATTCTGCATAATAGAAAAGAAATTCCATGTAGTCTTTCTAACACTTTTTCCAGTTTTATGTTTAAAAACCAAAACAAAACTCCCAATCTTGTTTCTGCTGTAAAACAGTATGAACAGTTCAGCAGAAATAGAAAACACTCTAAGACTGAGTAAACTTCTCACTTTTAACTTCCATGTAAATTGACTCATCTTCTGGACATGAAACAGCCTTAGATAATCTGGTTGATGTTCCTGTAAATACAGGCTCAACTCCACAGAACAGTTCCTTGTGTTTTGTTCATACTACCTTTAAATATCTCAAACAGTGGATGTACTTCCCTCTGACTAATTTACAGGCCTTATTCTGAGTATTATTTGCACGGTGATAGTTAGTAGGACTTGTTGTGCAATGTGAAAAAATATAACAGAGATAGGCCTTTGTTTCCCTGAGCCAAGTGACCTCTGTAAGCCATCAGGGCTCTTTCAGTGGTGTGAGTGCTGCTCAGAGACCGCAGTGGAGAGGCCACGGCTGACCTGGCACACCTCTGCCTCCTCTGCTGTACCAGGTGCTTTCTGCAGGTATTGCTCTGCTGCCACACCACCTTTGCACATGATGACAAAATGATGGTTGGGTAGCTCTGTGCAGTGGTGTATATATACATTAAAATAATGTGCAATGAGGATATGTTTCAGGTTTTGGCCAGTCTTTTGAATTGTTATCTCCCCAGTATATAGAGTAGTCTTTTTCCAGTCTCTCTCATTTCTTTTCTGAAACATGGCTGGGTAAGATGCCCTTGACTACTGAATCAAAAATCTTCAAGCTTTTAAATAAATAAAAAGTGTACTTTCAGCTAATTTCTTGCCTCTTTTGCCTTGGAACCTACATGACTAATATCACACTTAGTAGTGACCAGAAAGATTCAAGTAATCTTTAAAAATAATGAGTCATAACTGTCTCTATATTTGAGTAGTGCCAGGTAAATCACAGCACCATTTGTAGTGCCATATTATATAAATTTATTTTTCTTAATGCTTAACAAGCTTATTAAGCTTGGAGAGGCTCTGATTTCCATCAGTGTTACTTATAGGAAGTGGTGGCAAAATGAAGGTAAATAAATTATATTTATTGATAGGTTAATATGATTTTATGAAGAAAAATAAGAACCCATTAGTGCTATAAAATGAGCTGCAGTTTTCAACAGAAAAAGGTTCAAAGGAGTTTAATATGTGCTGATTTGTTTGTAGACAGGTTGATGTTTCTTCCATAAAGAGATCTGTCCCTTGAAGTGCAGAATTTTTCAATACATCAGAGTAAAAAGGCTCTGAACAAAAGCAGTTTGACTGTATCCTTTGAAAAACAGTTCCTTAATCCCTTTTTGAGTTTTCAGCTCATGTTTTAGTCAGCAAAACAAACACACTGCTCAATGTTGTAGGCAATGATAACACTGGGGTAAACACAGGAAATGCTTTTATTAATATGATCTAAGCATTTAATTGCCTTCCTTGTAGTTTAATCTTATCTTTACACATTGAAGCAGTGCATATTGTGCGTTTCTGATCCTCAAAGGACAGCTTTTCATATGGTATTGTAGAATAAGACATTATCACCAGAAACCTGACAGGCCTGTAACATTGCTTGTCAGCTGAGGGGCTAGAAAGTTTGTTATAATTATGAAGGAGATGTGCAAAAGATCACGGTTTGCAAAAGACAAAGCTGAATACCATTTTATAATTAGAGAGGGGGTAAAGTCAAGGTGTGCCATGAGAGCTTGGTTCCAGTGAGAAATGAAGTGTCAGAATTCAGTAAGCGCCAAACCAGGGAGTTCAGTGTCCAGATGATACACTTACAATCAGGTTAAAGTTAAAGAAATAAAGCTTTAAATTCTGAGTGACAAAAGTACTACAATTAAACTTAATCCCACGTTTTAGGAGCCATGTTTATGATAAGCCAGTTATCAAAAGCAATGGTTCTCATGTTGCTCAGTTTAAACTTTTTCAGATTACAGCCATCTCTCTGTATTTGTGTATGTAAAGGAAGGGAAACCAAACTAAGGGAAGTTTTGGTTTGTTTGTTTTTGCCAACTATTTTAGTTTCCTCTCGAGGCAAATGATAAAACACCAGAAACCCCTTCTCTCTTCTAGTTCTAGATTGCTTTTCCTGCTTAACAGTGGGTAGCTAGAATAGCAGGCAGTCTAGGTTTCAGATCTTGTTTCATTCATGGTTAATGTGTTAATCTCAGTCTTCTCTCTATAGTGGGAATATATCCTTTAATATATTCTAGAACTGTGCTTGTATTTCTTTTTTTGTGGTAGCACTGTACTAATGCCTGAACTTCAAGTGTCTTTATGAAAGCCTGGAGTGAGTCTGCCATAATTACAGAATCCATTCCCTTAACACAGAATCTGTTAGGACTTCATGTCACTCATATGGTCTATTTCCATAAATATGATCAGCGTTTTATCCCGGTTTTCCTTTATTTATTTTTATTACTCCTATTACTTCTTTAAAATGTGCTATAAAGTACAGAAAACAGAGAAAGACACAAAAATGAGTAGGTTTAAATTATCTCTCTGCCATTAGGCTGAACAGCTTCCCTTGGCGTGTGCTGCTATTTATGTATTTATTCAGGCTGCTGAAGCCAAGGAGCCAGGCTGCATTGTTGCACCCCTGTAGAAACTCTCTCCAAAAATGTTCTGTTTCAATACACGTTGCATATGGTACTATAGAAGCTAATGTGAATGCAGTTACATGCACATCCTGAATTAATATGGCAATATATAGAAAAATAATTAAATTTTTCTCTCTCTCCTTCAAAGTTTGAAACAAAAATGTAAGGATTAATTTCAAATATTGTGGGCATATTTGTTTCAAAACACAATGTCCTTTCCAATCTAAGGATTCCTCTGCAGTCTGTCTTAGCTGCCTAATACAGTATTCCTACAAAACTCCTGTAAGAGACTTTGAATTATGTATGTCCTGGCCTGTTCATCCATAATTTTCATGCAAAGGCAAAATTGTGTAGCACTTTTTTTTTTTTTCAACTAAAATCTGCTACAGGCCAATATCCTAAATTTAGCCCACTGACATAGTAAGTTTTGACTGTATGTAACTAATTCATTTGACATAACAATAAACTTATATTGTCTCAGCACAGGAGCATGTCAGAGAAATTTCTACAAGGCTTCTGATGTGTGACACGAAAGTACAGAGGGAATCCTGTTTCATGCTTTTACTATTTTTAACCAATAGTTGATATTTGGGGTCTCCTTTTCCTTCTTGAATTTTCCAGGGTTTATTGTCTCTAAAAATAAGTATAATCAAGTGCATGGATGTCCTTAATTATTACTCTATTTCCTTGCAGCTGTTGAAACTGGCAGTCAGTTTGCTTGTGTCATTTGTAACATTAACAATTTCTTGGTGTGTTTTGGACTATGGTCTAAATGGTGTTCTGCAAGACTTTTTTTCCCAGTTGATCTGCAGTTGGACTCATTAACTTTTATAAAAGCAAATGATATAAAAGAATGTGATTTTAGTACCATATAGGCATATTCCCCTTGAACTTTCTCAAGGCCAGGAGCCTTCCCCAATTTTATGTTCAGCATGGCACTCATTGCTTTTGGTGGAATCACTTCTGATTTATAGGTTGAAACCAGGCTTTAGGGTAGAATAATTGACTTGGTGACAATGTAAAACAATAAGCATCTGCTCCAATCCCTTCTGTGTAGATTTATATATGATAAGAGTGAGCACTTGGGAAAGGTGAAGACAGTATTAATATTATTGTGTGTGTTTTTCTGTGTGCCTTCTGCTTAGTTTTTGAACTTGAGGAGTCTATTGGGAAATTTAAGAACTCTTATCATTTACTCTAATAATAAATTCATCAAGACACAGCTCTTGCAATGCTTCGTTCTTGGTTTTGATTCAATTATTTTGACATTACTGAAATGAACCTGGAAATGTCTCTCCACTGGGGAATAGAAAGGCAAAAAGAACAACATAATAAAGAAGTCATGAAGAAAGCTTTGTGAAGAGCCGAGTGAGTCAAGAAACAGACAGGTAGAATGTTTCTCATTTCCTGCTGTCCCATCTCAGTATACTTCAACAAGTGAACCGTGTTCCACCATCAGCATCTTCCATCCAGCTACAGCAGTTTTGCTCTGATCAGTGATCTTTTGCCTTTTACTGAGCTGAGAATAAAAGATTTTGAAAACAGGGTGGGGTTAAGAAAAGCTATGGATTTCTTCAGGGGAAAATCATCTTTAGAACCCTGTAGCTTAGAGAATTACTGAAAAGGTCTATTTGCTTTTATCTGCTTTTCAGGCCATTTGATGGAATGTAAAGAAATTATTTTTGGAAAAATAAAGAAAACTAAGGGGAGATGAGGGTGTTTGGTCACTTCTGAATGTGGGAGTGAAAAGCTTTCTATACACTTTTATCTGATTAATATAATTAAGTTGTATTGCTGCTATCATTAAGTGTAATTCCCTGTGTCCTGTCTTCTGCTTTACATCACGGACAGTTCAAATCCTAAATACCTTAATTTAACGGACAGATGACACCCAGGGGAATTAGTTTGCATAACAAAAATAATTCAATACTTGTTCCATCTCAGTGGAGAACTCTGAAGCTTTTGCTGATGATCTGAACAACTGACTCCATGGATATTTAGATCTCGTTCTGGTTTCATTGTGCATGATCCACTGCAACTTGACCTCTTGGAGGAAGGAAAGGCTCTGCTTGAACTCATCTGCATTTCCCATCTTTAGATTGTTGCATGACAACAACACTGTGGTACTCATTATATGGTGCTGTAATTACATCGTGGGCTCTTCTTATGTTAGTGGCAGAATTGTTTGCAGCACTTCTGTTTTGCATCATTTGCCCTGTGTTTTCATTTGTCATATGCTGACTTTATTGGTTAGTTCTGGCAAACAGGCCTGGACTGCTTTGGGTGAGATTACTGTCCTGCTGCTTTTCTTGGAGATGGCATCTTTCTCGACAAATTCTTCTGGCACAGGATTTTCAGTTTGACAATATTTGACCAGGATTTCTGAGAATCTTGCAGTGAGGTCCATGCTGTTTCTCTGTGGCTGTAGTTCAAGGGAAGTCTGGAAATCTTGGAGTTTTCTAAGTGTGAAATGCTTTCTACTGTTCATGGAGAGTAGCTGGTCTCCTCTGGGCAGCCCTCCAGACCCACCCCACTGTGGTGTGAGCACACAGAGCACAGCTATTCCTGCTGGGCTGAGCTCATCCCAGAGTTTACCTGTGCTCTGTCACAGCCTGGATCCACAGGTTTCACTAGAGATACTCCATAGTGCTAGAGTGTGAATTTGTCTGGGGCATCTTGAGTTTTTATAAACCATAATTTTAGGTTCTATTGTGCATTGAAGTGCTCAGTCTCACTTCCTGGATCCTGTGAGTTGTTAATCTGTATGGAAGAAAAGAGAACTCTTCTCAGGTTTGCTGTTATACTTAAATTACTGTCTCTAATATAGTTATTTTATGCCTGTAGATAAATGATTTTTTTAAAATCAGCATACTTTTAATTTTAGATTTTCAAACGAATTAAGAATATATTGACAAAAAAATTGAGATTGCCTGCGAGCCTGATTGTACCTCTACAGGTTAATTGGCCAGGGAAGGAATATGTTTGAAAAAACAACTGCAGTTGAAAAGACAGTAGTCAGGGGTCTGTAGCATAGTGAAAATAAGGAAATTAAGGGAAAAATCTATGTACATTGAGAAAAATGCTTTAAATCACAAACCTATTATATATAACTCAGTATGGCTTGGCACTGCTGTCAGGCTCTTTTGTGGTGGTTGGTTGTTGGTTTTTTTTGTTTGTTTGTTTTTGTTTGGTTTTTTGTTTGTTTGTTTTTTTAATAGAGTTCAAGCACTGAGCTCTCAAAGAGGTAAAACTCTTTCTCTCTTCTATTCATGCCATCTTTGTATCAGGTTAAGGTCACCTCAAAGACAGCCCTGGGGACCTTGTGTTGTGGCTCTGTTGTTAATGGAGCTGACCTACTGGTAAACAGGGGAGTTTGGTGCTTAGATGTGCCAGTCTGTGGTTGTACAAATATTTACTCAGAAGAGGAAACCAAAATGATACATGAAAACTGAGCTTTGGTTTCTTATGGGATTTGCTTCTTGCCTTATTTTGGAAAGCACCATTAAAAGCTCTTCTTCCACAGGGTATACTGATGATGCAGTGGATAACTCAGTGTGATTCTGACAACTGGAAAAAGTTATTCTGGATGACAGCTGAGAATTGTTGGAGTGATAGTGAGATATGGTGGTGTCATAGCAAACCTGCAGATCATCTGCAGCAAATGTAAAGGAACAAGTGTAGGGAGCTGTTATTGCTTCGTGTGTGTGTCGTGAGAGGTGCCCTTCACTATTCACCCCTGCACAGTGTGTGAAGAGAACAGAAATCGCTGCCTTTGGATATGAGCAATCTGCTTTTCAGATGGGTGAAGATCCTTTGCATTTCTTACTCAACAAAAAGTAGGTCTCCAATGGCCCTGCAGCTGGGACCATTAACACTTCTGGGCACATTCTGCGGTGTAACATCAATGACTTCGAGTGAATGTAGTTAAGTATTTTAGACTTGGCCAGTTTCTGGTAAAGCAGTTTAATTCCATATAACTTTCTATTTGTCACTATTACTAATTTAAAAATGAATTTTACTGTTTTTCAAATTACATACAAGTAAAGATTTTTCACTTGTTGAAGCTGTTGGTTTGTTAGGTTTTTTTTTTTAAATTCCCTCGAGCCTCATGCTTTCTCTAAACCAAGCCCCGAGGTAGTAGTTTGCTAATAAGAACTAATGGCTCCAGACGTATCCCTGCAACTGTTCTTCATTTTCATCAAGGTAAGTAAATCTCATTTCTTCAAGTAGGGCACACTGGAAACAAATGACATGTCTATGTCATGCCTTGTGTGAAATCTATCAGATCAGTCTAATTTCACAGGTAGTGTCTGACCCACAGATGTGCAAGACCTATATAATAAAACTGGAGACTTTTATGCTCCTTGGATTTGCACTTACAATCAATTTTTTCTTCAGTTATACTTGAAAAAATTAGGTTGTTATGAAATCAGAAAGATAAAGTGTATTCTCTGACAGATACGCAATTATTTCGTGTAGGGTAGTTGCGTGTGTGTGTGTACATGTGGTGCAACTTTTTTCTCACTATCTTGCTTCTCACAATAATTTTGACAAAGAAAATAACTGCAGATAACACTGAGTCTATAAATTATCCCAAAGCCAAATTCTGTTGTAAATGAGCTCATAAGAAGTCAGAAGCTTTGTAGACTATTTCTGTCTTTAGATGTTTGACATAATGACTTGTTTGCAATGAACCACTACTTGTGCCTCTGGAGTTCCCATGGAGGAAATTAAGCATTAAATTTTAAGTGCTAATTTTTGTTTTATTTTCCACCTGCCATCCTAACTGCAGTTTTCAGAGTTTGCTTCCAGTGACAATGGAAACATAGATTAAAATTAAAAAATAGTTAAAATTTAATAAAACTAAGGGTCATAACACTAAGCAGGAGTGGTTGGAACTGGAAGAGTTAGAACTGAAGCCCAGTGCCCTGTGGCAGGGCTGGGCTGTAGTTTGTGGCTAAGCCTGTTGCTTGAATGTTCATTATGCTTTCATTGGTACATGTCAATTAGGATTTGGCTTACCTTTCTTACTGCACTGGTTATTCTTAAGAACACACAACTCTGTACAAATTATTTTAGTTTTTCTTTGTTTCTTTTTGCTTTTGAGCCTTTACTGCTAGATCACGAAGATGTTTTACTTCTTGAAGATCTGTGTGCTATTGCAGGTCTGTAACTGTTAATGGTTGAGTTTGTCAGTTCTCGTGATCTGTTACAAAGGCAATCCCTACTTTGTCCTTTGTAATGAGGGATAAACCCATTCTTGCCTCACAGTGGTGTGATGTCATGCTGAAATGATATGCTGGATATTTCAAGCAAGACACTGAGATTTCTTAGGGCGCTTTGTATTGCTCGGGTTTAGAGGATGGTCAAGATGAAGCAGAGATGAGCAGATCTAATTCCACCGTCTACTGTTGGATTCTGTCCTGCAAGAATGTATTTTGGCAGTAAGCACACCCTAATCTGTAATTCCACATGCACTGAACAGAATACTGGCAGTTTTCCTATTTATCTCCCTTCAGGTTCCTGGAGCTCTCTGTAGATGGTGGGTGATCCTCATAACAGCTCTGTAAGTTAGGAAGTCAAAGGTACCATTAGTCAAATGTTGGAGGGGAAAAGTAGGGCCCTGGGGCAACTGATGCTGCAACTGTTGAGTTCCATCTAAAGCAACCTGGCTGAAGATGCACTTGTGGAGTTTTGCTTTCTATGAAGTTAGGTGATTTTTCCTCTTTAAGGAAGTAGTGGTTTTCTGTTAATTTTGGTTGGTTTCTTGAGAATTGGAGACAATGGACGAAAGAAAAAAACGAAAAGCTCATTAAAATAAAGGAAAACAAATAATCCAAGTTTTCTTCTGCGGCTTCTGAGGATGAAATACGTTTGAGGCAGCTCAGGGGTGTAGGGAAAATAAGTATCTTAAAATCCAATTTCTGAGCAATCACTTCCCCCTCCCCCCCCCCTTCCAGTAAATCAACATCATTCCAGCAATCTCTGTGCTCCAAGCTGTAGGATATAATCTGCCTTTCCAGACACATCTAGCAGTTCCCATCCAAGCCTGCACTGGCGAGACTGCAAGCCCTGGCAATGGGCTTTGCTGGAGACCAGACCAAGGAAACGGAAAAGTCCAGTGAAAGGAACAGAGGTTCATCCCGTGCCCAGTGCACTGTGAGACCAGCAGAGACACTTGGAAACCTTAATACTGGTCCAGGGCTCTCATCTGATTATTTCTCTGTTTCTTCCTGTATTAGGTACAGGAGAGGTAATTGAACAACAATAAATATGTCTGAACACATTATGGAATTGGTTGGCCTGTTTACAAAAAGATTTTGTCTAATCTGTCCTGTTGTCCAAATTTCTGGGAGATTTGGGAAATCTGCAGTTGAATTGAACTATATTCACGCTCTAGGTGTTATTTTTAATATGCATGTCATGTTTGAAAATGTCAGCAGAAAAGACTGAATAATACTTGTTGCATATAAATCTGAAGTGCATAATTGCTCCAGCTGACATGTATGAATGCACTTTCATTATCGTGTCAAGAGGACACTTTGTGCTTGCAAATGAACAATGTTTGGGGTTGGCAATAAAACGGGAAGCACTTGCTTAAATAAAGTTTATTACAGCTTTTAAGAAAAATGTAATTATGAAGTGTTCACACTAAATTAGAAAACTGGTTTTGAAGTGTTAACTTCAACACGAAATGGAGTTATGGTTTAAAGGGGAAGTGTGCGTGGTGCTGAGGGTTTACTAAAGGCAGCACAATACAAATGTGAAATGTTATTTGATTTGCTTCTCCAGATAATATTCAGTGGGTATGTATACTGATTCTACAAAATAACCAACAACTGGCAACCCCCTGCACCTTCTTAAATCAGTTCACTTAATTTAGTGACCACAGATGGAAAATACATGTGTCAATGTAGAGATTCAGTCTGAGAATCCAAGGTAAAGTGTCTAATGCTTGGTAAAATTTAATCAGTAATACTAACCTTTACCTGCAGAAAAGACTCTCTGTTTAAAAATGAAAAAAACCCACAAACCATCAACAACCAAAGAACCAGCAAAAAAACCCCCAAACTCACAAACAAGTTTGTTAAATAAGGATAAAAATCAGTAACACTAAAAGTTTTGTTCATTATCCAAACACTAGCTTATCTTACAGGGAAACCGAGCAAGCACTGTTGTATTGGGATGTTCATTAGAAGTTATTTGGAAACTTCTAATACTCCCTGGTACTAATGGACCTGTGTGGCTCTCTGTAGATATGACACATATATGGAGAAGTAAATATGGGTTTCTGTGTCTAGCATAATCAAAAATATAAGATTATTTGAGTTCTAAGCATAGCTTTTTCAGCTTGCATGAGCAAAATGCATCAGAGGTGGAAATCTGATGGGCTTTATGGACTACCAGCCATGCTCCTGGTCTGTTTATTATGCAGAACACATGAGTCAGCTATGGTTCTGACTTATTGCTCTTGGTTTAAATCAGGGACTACTGAAATACAGGTTGCAATCGCTGGAGAAGCGCTGGATGAGTTGGGCAGTGTAGGGAAATGCAGGATACGGAGCAAGTAGGAGAGGTTCTGCAGGGTGCAGTCTCACGTGGTGGTGAACACAGCAGTCAGGAGGAGCTGACCTGGGGATACACCCACCCCAGGGCTGGAAGCAGAGTTGAGCGTGGGAAGCTGGAAAATTTCTTGATTCCATTACCTCCACAAGACAGTCTGCCAGCAAGGCTGTGATAGAGCCTCTGTCATCGAGTGAAAGCTGAAGCCCTGAGGGAGTGGGGATGGCAGTATTATTTTGCAATGTGATGAATTCCTTCTTGTCTGTGCTTTTGTGCACCCCATGCTACAGGAGTGGGTCTGATCCACGTGGCATTCAGGAGTTTGCAGAAACTTGTTAATGGCTTTCTTTTGTGATTATTCAGTATTCCTATTGCTCTGCAAACATAAGCTATTACTCTTAAGAGAGTGCTCTCCATGTAAGAGTTTCCCAATTTCGTGTTTTCCTTTGTTCTTCAAGAGATTTTTCAGAAATTCCATCTGTGCTGCTGTGTTTAAAAGAACAGTGATTGTCCCAGCAGTGAGGGAGATTTTGCAGAAAGGAAGTAATAATTGCAGTCGTGTTACAGTCGTGTAATAATTGCAGTCCATTGACAGAGAGAGTTTAGACGTATTTCCCTGTACTCATGTATTTTTGTTTGCATTTAAAAATACAGTGCAACTTTAGCATGTCTCCTACATGCCTACAGATCTGTTTTTGCTGTTTGCTTTCTCTTCTTACCCCCCCCCCCGTAGGAAATAGAAGTAAAATAAAGCCAGTTTAAAAGTCTTTCCTCCTTTGAGACAGTGGAGTCTTGTCTGCTCCCCAAATTCCCTCTAATGTGCTTTCTCCAAAGGTTTTGATAACCCCTTGGAGGGTTACAGATGCTCATGCAAGTCTGTTCTGGCAATCCTTGGTGGATGAAAAGTGGCACTCATACTATGAGTGCTGCCATTCAGTGAAGATTCTCATAAGAGAAGATTACTTGTGATGTCCCTGGAATTGCCTGTCTTCCAATAGCTTCTAACCTGTGGAGGGCATTGAGAAGTTGTAGAAAGGTGAGACACTGCCCAGAGTTGTAGAAAGGTGAGACGCTCCCCAGAGGGCTCAAGCTCTCATTTTCAAGCTCTTCAACTAACAATGAAGAATTCTGATTCCTGTCTGCTCTTTCTTTTTGAAATGCCAAAACATCACTCTCTAGTCAGAGCTGATAGTTGCACATCAGGAAAAATTGTTTAAAATTACTTAAAATTATACTTTTTTCCCCCCTTCATACTTAATTACTTGTGCAGCCGAACAGAGGTACTCCTCTCATAGAGCTAATTTTATTTCCCTTGCTGAATCAAGCAGTAGATGCGGAGATAGAAAATACAATAATCCCCTTAATGAAAGTTGGGTTTTATTGCTAAACATATAATATTTTCCAAGATTGCGTATTAAATATGTAACTTGAACTGATTGAAGGACAGTTATGTAGCACTGCAGCTCTCTCTCTGCATCCTTAATTTGTATTGTATATATCCAGTGCACTGTCCCTGACATCTGAGTTACTATTTATACTGTGGATTTTGAGCATATTTATGAGAAGTAAAGGTAGAGCCACACTTAGTTCTCAGTATTATCGGTATTTTTAGATTAGATAGCACTTCTGTAAACTGTTAGGGTTTGTGTGCATTGCCAACTATTCCATGTTAATTTAAATAAAAATAAGAGGCAGTAGAACGGGCCTCTATCGCTGTAGCAATACCAGGTGGGCTGTTGTGAAGACCAAGGAACTGAGGGAAAAAAAAAAAACTATTGACCTTGTAATGTTGCTATAGTCTGAAAGAAAAGCTTCCCCCCACAAGATATTGAACTGCTGTTTACAGGAAAGATTCGAGACTACTCTGTTGGAAATATAATTGTTACGGAGAAAGAATGGCTGCAGCATGAGGTATTAGCTTAATGGTTGTTTGTGTGTTTAATTATTTCATTATTAGCCCCTGCTGTGCACTTGAGAGTGAGAGATTCATGGATACAAGCTTTTGCTTCCCACTAATGAAGAAAGATTATTCATTCTCAAAACTTAGGTTTATGCACATAGACTTGTATGGAAAATGGAAGTTATCACACACAGTTCTCCACTGGCAGAATAGGGAGAAGGGAATGAGTATTTAGCTTTGGGACAGAAGAAACTGGAAGAACACAATCTCTGTAGACATATAAACAACCTGTTTAT
Organism: Myiotriccus ornatus; assembly: GCA_036023395.1. Classification (NCBI taxonomy): domain Eukaryota; kingdom Metazoa; phylum Chordata; class Aves; order Passeriformes; family Tyrannidae; genus Myiotriccus; species Myiotriccus ornatus. The sequence goes on along the minus strand of JAYRBT010000018.1, from coordinate 12,032,979 downwards.
TTCAGCTGCAAGAATACAGTAGGAAAACATAACTAAAGTATAGCTGGTATGCTGTGTGTATTTAATTCCAAATTGATCAGGGGGCTTGCAAAGGAGCTGTTAAATTCTTTATTCTTTTAAATGTTTATTTTAGATTTTTTTTTTAGTAAGTTTTGTGCTGACAAAAGTAGTCATGGAAGTGTCAGCTTTTTGCAGTCATTTGTGTGTAGAGGTGTTTAAATGTCAGTTAGCACATTCCTATGGTTAATCTCACCCTTAGGTAATGTTTTATAAAAACCTAGGGCAAGGATGTTAAAAAAAAGATTAAAATAAAAGTAGAACAAGTCATATCCAAACAAGACTGTTTTGAGAAGGGAGCCAGGTAGTTACTGCAGTTTCTTCCGAATTCCAGGGAGAAGGAGACCACCATCACTTCATAGTTGTCGTGTCAACCCTGGTCATTTTATCCCCCAGAAGCCTGTGTCCAGTACCAATGTACAGTTCTGCAAAAGGGGATATCTTACTTTCTAAAATGGACTGAAGACGTGGAATAAATATTTTCCTGTGTATCTTGTTGGGGGTGGGGGATTGGAGGGAGGAGTTAATTCATGGGGGTTGTGGTTTTTCTTGTTCAGGCATTTCTTTATTCAGGCATTTTGATTAGTTTTATTTGGCTGCAAATTGAAGAAGTGAAACATTCCAGATTTCTATTCCATCAATAGTATGAAACCATGCTGTTATCAGCTCAGCTTTTCACCACCACCACCCTCCCCACGAGAAGCTCCTGATTTTAAAAGTGTAGACTCTTAAAATGATGATGATAAATTCTGAACTGACTAAGCAAACTGAAGAAATACTTTAATTCCATATATTGGTTCTGATGTTCTTCTGGTCAGATTTTTCATAGTTTATCCATAACCCCAGTTAACCTTGCACATCAGTTCTGATACTGCACCACTGGATGATGTCAGCAGGCATGAAAGATGGCAATAGTGGTCAGTGAAATGGATCTTTTGAATGTGGACAGAGCGAAGGAACAGTATGGGATGTGCAGTTGTTACTGAGATGATCAGAGATGAAGAATTTAGGGAAGAGACATTAGACTGTGCTTCAGTAATTGGGCTAAAAAAAAAAGAAAAAAAGGAAAGAAAAGGTTTCCAGATGTCAGCACTGCAGGAAAAAGGAATTCAAGAGAAAGCAGGTCTACATGTTTTGGAGAAGGGAGGTAGACAGGGAGTTTTCAGGATCAGTTTTGGTGCTTATGAGAAGGTTGCCAGCCACTAGGCTGATGTGGCAATCTTGAGATGTACAAGATTGAATAGGACAGGTGTGATGTAAAAGGGGATATTATTAACTTGAAACAGTCGCTGTACTTGTGGCTGCTGGGCAGATTTCCTTTGTTCTGTGCTATCTCTCTAATGCAATGATGTATCTTGTTTTGAAAGTACACTTTCCTCATTTGACTGTTATCACCATGCTGGCATAATGTGTGCTGTAACATGGCATTAGTGGCAGCACTGACAAATCAGGGAGAATCTGCTTTTCACGTGCCTTAAAGCATCATCTGCCTACAGGTTTAGCTTTCCTATATGGTGAACTCATGGCTCTCTGTAGATTTTCTGACTTCCTGATCATAATTATCAGTGACCATACAATAATTATTGATGCTAAAGATTTGTACAGGAAACTAAAATTACATGGTGAAGTTTAGAAGTCAAAGGAAATGAAGATGTATTTTTTTTTTTATATTTACCCACCATTGTACTGCCAGTTTCTGTCACTGTTTATGCATGGTGCTTGTCACCTGTGACACTGAGGAGAACACAAAGGAACTTAAGACATGTCTAAAATTGTGAGTGCCCTCTATTCATGAAGATGATTATGATATCTAATGCAATTTGTTCTCACTATGCCTTAGCTTTTGGAAGATGTGTTGGTAGTACAAATCTGTGTTGAAGATTTCAAATGAGTAATTTATAGATTATTTCTGGGTAATTACTAATAGCCAGCAGAAGGTTGCTTTTCTGGCAAACTAATTAAGAGAAACATCAAAGAGCTAAGAAGATAAAGAAAGCATAAGGAGAAAACAGAGATGGATCTGAATGTTCCTTTGTGAGCACGAGTGTTTTGTTATAGTGAGTTTTGTGGAAAACTACATATTATCAAGGTGAAGCTTTAGATTGCGTGGTAGTTGTAGAAAATTTGGGAAGAGTTTATGGTAAGGCAGTTTTCTGTTTTAAAATAGATGTTTGATATTTAAAGGGAGTATGACAAATGCTCCGTCCCTTTCTGATTTGGGATTTTGGGATAAAACATGCTTTTCCTATCAAGTACTGATTGATCAAAGTAAAACAATCTTTGGAAATCTGTGGGAGGTGTCGAACTTCTGTCTCAGTGGAGATTGCTTTCTGTCAGAATTCTGAATGGTTTTCTCAAGGTTTTCTGTAGGGCCAAATAGGCTGGGAATGTTCTTTACCAGTAGGATGGAAACCACAAGCAGGACAAAAATAAAAATTCAAATACCTCTAGTCTTTATGCAATGAGAAAAATTACAGTTTTTGAAAAATGTCAGGAGATTTCATTGCGTGTTCAGCCAGCACAACATCAAATTCCAAGTGTTGAATAATATTAGAAAAGCATGGGTCAGGTTTTTGATCTTCTGTTTATTTATATGAAGAAAAGATACCCTCTGACTTCTAAACACCTTATTGCTTTCTTAACATTGTTTTATGTGGTATTTGGGCTGTAGACCTTTTATATGCTGACCTTGTTAAAGTGGTGATTTAAATGTGGCATATGGTGTTTGTTATTTATAATTAGCTGGGATGTAATCACTCCTTGAACAAATCTCATCAAATGGCTCGAGACTGAGTTGCATTTAGCTTGAACAAGCAGAGAATAAATCTGTGTCTGATTTCATGCATTCAGTTTGATCATTCCATTCACCTGAATTCAGTAGTAGTTTCTCATATTGAAGTGTTCTTTCATTTTTGAGTGAAAGGCTACTCAGCTCATGTGTGATGGGGGGGGAAAGGGCACTGAAGTCTGAAGGAGACACCAGTAGGAATTCTAAACTTGTTCACCCCTGAAGTCCCTGGGGTGAGAAAAACACTTGAACTTAGTTGAAGTAATTTCCCCCCCTGCCATGTATGTAGAGATCCAAAACTTACTTCAGTCTCCCCTCAAGTTACCACTAGGAATGAGGCCTCTGTCACTTTATATGAGTTTCAGCCTGATGTGTCATAGCACATAGGGAGCTTTATTCAATCCTGTAAAGAAAAGACTTGATTTTTCCAATGTCCAGTGCCCAGTCAGTGGATATCCTTGTTGGGTAGTCATAGCCAGGCACTTGTTTGTAATCATACTAATGACTCTAAATAAGCGCCAAAACCCAACTGAATGTTATGTAAACTTGATTTACTCAGTTAAATTTGGTTTGCACAGTTCCATATACTAATGGTATTGCACAATGGATAAACCTTGCTTTCTTAGCTCTGTGAAAGTACTGCCCTGTCACGTGTGCTTGCCTCAAAAGCATTTTGAAGTTGTAACTGTGCAATGATGTGTAGCTGTACTAAGGCTTTTGTGTATGAGACTAATTTGTCCTCACCAAATGAATGAACAATTATGCTCTATAAAGAGGTTTTAAAGAGAGATACAGTATTAGATGAGATAATAATTTATTGGCAGTGAAGGATATTGAGTTACGCAAGTTGACTCCCAGAGTGTGTTCCTCCTTAATGATGTTGGCCATTATAATGAAATAGGATAGTAAGGGAATAAAAGACTGTCAATAAGGTGTTTAGGCTTCCAGTGCTGAATGTAGAATACCTATATTTTACCATTTAATAGTGAAATAGCTTGACTTTATCAAACTTCAATACGTTAAGAGAAAAACTGTCCCTTCAGTGTTGTATATCAGCCCTAGGGTGAAGGTAGGGTTAAATTTCCCTGCCAAGTGCATATTTGTTCTCATTGTAAAGCTAATCTTGTAATTTCTCACAAGACTGGCAATCTTGGGAGAAATGAGCTAGTACTGAGGTAAAATTACCTCTTAGCCTAAAGGAGGCAAAGGATATTCTTGGATGAATGGCTCAGCATGATACACATTACAGATAACTAAGCTGTTGCATTTACAAGTCTTGGCTTTTGGCTATGGAAAGAGCTTTAGTCCTGCTTCTAGTAGGATAGCTGTCTGGAAGGTAATTCAAGGCTTTTTGGAATAATTCAGTTTTACTGGAAGTCTTTAAAATTGGACTGTCCCATTTTCTATTGTCTGTTGACTGCTGACTGATCTTGGAATTTTCAGTATTGGCTGGAGCCATTAATGCTGTCACTTTCTAGCTAAAGAATGTACAGTGCTGACTTTTTAAGGGAAATGTGCAGTATACTGGAATTCTAAGTGCTGGGTATATTTAATTTATATGTAATAAGGGATAAACCATCTTTTTTTTCAAGTGACCAATTGATCTAAAATTTTTAAAGCCTTTATGTTGATGCTTACAGATTTGAAGACAAGAAACTGTGTAATGCTTGCAGTGATTACTTAATATTAAATCATTGAAATGAATGAATCTAAGAAAAGATAGATAAAACCAACAGGTTTTCTTTAAAACAGATTTTGCAGTCTGTTTCTTGATTATTGCTTCTTGACAGCACTGATTCTTCTTTTCTGAAACAGACTAAATTATAATGAAGTATAGAGCCATAGAAGGGGTTGAAAAATAATCCTGCAATAACTTATTTGATGTCAATTGCACAATTACTCTTATCTCATGGATTATTTTTCATAATTTTCACCCAGTCCACATAAAGAGTAACGAGAAATGGCAAGCTCGGTAGAAAGTAGGGATATTATAATATATGAGTGGTTATTTAAAGACTCAAGAAAGGGAGGTAGTTAAAGGAAAAGTCTGGATTGAAAGAAATTAAATGCCTATTAAAATTATTAATATTGTGTAACTGTGGCTCATAGTTCAATAAGTCAAGTGTTTCTTGAGTGTGCAATATCCCTTCTGTTGCCAGTAGTGCAGAAATGGGGGGGGAGATTCATTTGCTCAGTGCACTTTGATATATCTGTGGAAAAAATTGGATGAATTCAGCAGATTTTTTTGGTTAGAGATGGAAGACATGGCGCTCAAAATGGCAGAGGATTTAATAGAGAGGCAGGATGAATGGGATAGATAACCAGGGAAATTAGAACTTTATAACATGGGCTGTAGATAAGAAGGTCTTACACTGTTGCCAATCACAGATATCAACAACTTCTGTAGAAAAGTATAGAAGCTTTCATTAAAAATAATGGTTTGTGGGATCAGGTAAATAAAGAATATGTTCATAGAATCATAGAATATCCTGCGCTGAAAGAGCCTCACAAGGTCGAAGTCCAACCCCTACTGAGGTTGATTTTAATCTCTTGCTTAGTTCTGAATCTCTTTTTCGTAAAATCCTTAACTCCAGATATATATTTGACACTATGACCTGTGGTTTTATGTTGATGTGAGACTGATACTCCTTTAGAAATCATAGAAAAAAACAAATCCACTGCAGAATGTAGTATTGAGATGAATTTTGGGACCACTAAGGGCCCACATAAACTTAAGAGTAATAAGGAACTGAATTTTAAGAACAAAATAATTATAATTGTACTGAAATGGCAGCAAATTCAGTGAAGAAGATAAAGATACTTATTTGTGAGAGAGAACCTCATGGTTACTCAGTAAAGAAGACAGAATAACTTATTTTAGACAAAAAAGCTATTCAAAGCTATTAATAGACAGGCTGAAGGATGAATTTTTGATAATATACGGACAAAGATAAACAGTTTTAGTAGGATGGTCTTAAAAGGTAATAATAGCAATGATTATAAGTAAGAAAAGTTCAAGAAATTACATTCAAGAAGAATAGGTTTTATAGAGGTGTTGGCATTATTCTGACAGTTACTTGGATCTTGATGTACTATAAATATAAGGAACTGAAAGCTCCTTCAGTAGGGTCTCCATCTGTACAATGTCTGTTACCTGAACAATCCACCCAAATTCTACATTATCAAACTAGTAAACAAATTCATACTACTCCCTAAGGATCCGTACATGCAGTTTGCTGGCCTTGTCATGACATCTAAACACTTTTTCTCCTCCAGTTTTTGATAACTTATGGGATGTTTCTGATTTCTGCCACCTGTGGAAGTGGCAGTAACAGCACAGGGAAATGACAGGGACCCCCATCAACGTGTTCATGTCTTCAGACAGGAGAAGGACCATTAAAGTTAACTCCTCCCCACCTGCTTTAGTTCTGTCACCTCTTGAACTGCCTGATATGGTGGTTGTGTGGGCAATTCAAATACCTGCCTTGCCCTGCAACCCCATTTCCAGAGGAGCCGTGTTTTCAGAACACTTCCACTTACTCTGTGCAAATGTCTCCCATGCTCTCTAATTTAAAAAGATATTCTTTGTGTCTGCCACCTCCCTGCTAAATGTAGATTGTGTGTCAGGGGGCTGACACAAAAGGACTCAATCTCTTAAGAAGCTGCCACCAGAACACCTAATAGACTGTCAGTTTGGATGTTTAAATGAGCCACAGCAAGGGAAGGAATAATGCTTTTAACAAAAGAATGGTGGGTAGACTAGAAAAAAGCTCAACCCCACTGACAAGGTGACTGGAAATGTAGTACTTGCAGTAGAAGGGGAAGGTATTGATGAAGGCATCAGTAACAGGTGAAAAATGGTGCTCAGATTTTGGTCTACTAACAAGAAAGAGAGAAAGCTCTTATGGCTGTAGAGAGAAGCAGGTAAAAAGTCAGATTAGGACTAGCGTTACATGAAGAAGATTGTCTGCTTTGTAGGATGCAGTGTTGTCTTGGCTCCCCTTGTGATGATTGTTTTTTGAGTGGTATTTTTAAGCTACATCTGTGTATGTAACACGGAACTGTGCCTGACTGAGCCCTGAAAATTAGTGCTTGTACATCCTGAAGATGTTTTATGCCGCTACATCTTTGTAACTATACGTGGCATTATTTTGGGTTAGGGATTCACAACTTAATTCCTGTGTGTCAGCAGCATCTCAAATTACCTTGCTCACAAACAGAAGAGGGAAACTGCAGGACAAATTTGGTTCTGTGTTGTCCAGTTGATACATTTGAACACTGCCACTATAAAAGCACATTTAATTTGCAAATGTTTGTTTTTAAGGCCTGTGGAGTTACAGTTTGATCCTCGTTTTTTACTTGCCACATTTGGACTTATTTGTGTTCAAAAATTATAAGCAAATGCCCTTTGGTTTTATTGTCATGATGTTGAGAGTGTGCCACAACTAAATCATATATTGCCTGCTCTTTGTACTTATCTTACCTATCTGATGTGGCATTAACATTAGGAAGGTATTTAACTGAGATCTTTGCATCTTCTCGCACCATAATTGTGTATCCAGGACATCCACAGTGTGTGGCAGTTAAAAAGTAGTTCCAAATTTCTTTTTATAGGGATGCTTGATAATTGTGTATGAGTTACACTATTTATTTGTATAGAAAATGAAACATTTAATCTGCATTTAAAAAAGAATATACTCATACAGAGTGGCAGTTCCAGAGGTGCAGCTTATGACAGTCTTCTGGTGTTTGTGACATATTTCAAAGCCTGGTGGGTTTGAAAAATATCTGTGTGGGCTCCTTTCTTAAAAACTGCTTTGTGTAGCATTAGTGAAAACTTAACTGAAGATTATTTTCAATTTGTGCTGCTCTTTTCATGTGCATTTGTGAAGGGGAGAGAACTCTAGAATAACTGATTGATTCATCAGGGTAAGGACTGGTGAACAGTTCATGTGTAGAAAATTCAATTTGATGGTACCCAGTAGTGCCAAGCTGGAAATTTGTGTGAATAAGCTTTGTTATTTTTATGATTTTTTTGGTGGTATTTTTCTTATTTCTTTATATTACGAATTATAGTCATGAGTGCCTCTTTAAAAAGCAGACATGTATGCACTTAATATTGCAATCCAAGATGTTTTATAGTGTGTATGAAATAACAATAAGGGACATACTGGAAGTTTTTTAGGTCTGCAAGAGAAGGGGCATATAAAACAAATATTAATGTTGTTGCCTAATTTTTAAATTTTTTTTTCTTATTTCTGTGTCTGATTTTGGTCTCATTTCTGGGAAGTTTTTAAGATAACAGGAATTTCAACACCATAATTCTGTAGGATAGCAACTGAAACTTATTTCTACACACACTACTCCATTATAGCAGCTTTTTCAGGGTCCATATTGAACCTGTTCACTCATGGATAGTACTGCTACCTTTACTGGTGCAGGTTCAGTGTGCTTGGTACTATCACAGTCACTGTAATGGGCAGTGATCCTGGAAGCAGGAGTTTATATATGACTCTCAGACTTAAAACAGGATTAAGGAAGCATGGCAGCCATTAGTCAGGATTACAGTTAATATGCAAATGTAAGATGATCTATGGAAATGAGAAAATCCTCCAGCATTTTTGTCTACTCTGAACTTTTAAGCGTTTTCTAGTATGATGTTATTATTCAAAATAAATTTATCCAGACTGATCATTTATTCAAGTATCTACTTCCAATTCTGTGTTCAGAAGTCTAATAAATTACAGCATTTATGTTTCAGTGTAATAGAGGACAAATAATGTGTAATTAAAAAATGTGTATTATATTTTTATATATGACTCTGCAAGGAAAATGCAAGTCATTTTCTCTATCTGTGCTGCTTACACAATGCCAGAATAGTGAGTCACCGAGTGTACTTTGCAGTATCCCATCATTCCATCACCTGACATAAAACAGGAGGTAAGGTGCCATGGCAGAAAAATAGCTGCATTTGGTCAGTTTGTGCAGTACTTGACACCAGAGAGGTCTGCATTGACTCTAGAGAAAGTTTTAGCCTTCAAGATTAGGTGTAGCATAGGTAAGAGAAGGTATTTCCTCAGATGGAGTAGTCCAGATTTGTCCCAGCTGCTACAGGAGTGTAGAAAGGTGCTTTAGTTGAGGTGAGTGATTTGCTGTTGGGTCATAAGACAGACAATACAATAATGTTGCCTCATTTATTTCTGTTTGCTGCTTAAATGATTTGTTATTAGAGCTTAAAGATGGAAGTGACATAATGAGAATGTAGACAGAGACTGTTGGTTGGTGTGTTCTCTAATGACTTAAACCCTACTTACAAGTGTCACCTAAGTTCTGTTAGGATTCCTTTCCTCTGACTTGGTTTCAGACAGAATTTCTGTACAGTTGCAATGTCTCTTAGATCTTAACCAAAGTATTTATCAAGCAGAAAATCCAGCTCATGCCCTGTTCTGTGCTGCATCCCTTCTTCTGGCTATTTAGCTCTGTATAAACATTTTTTCCTGGAACACTTTGGGCTGTGAGCACAGAAGATGAATCACGCACTTGAAAGGATTGTTTTCAGATGTGTTTACTACAAGAAGGCCCTTTTAGAAAATGCTTGGCCTCAGTGGAAAAATATCTAGGAAGTCAGTCAGCATTCAAATGCCACCTCGTGAAGTTGGTCCGTTTTCAAGTTGGTCTCTGCTGCTGTAGAATGACGTGTGCTGGAGAGGCAGAGCCACCCCTGCTGGCAACAAACAGCATCCCTGTCCAGAGCTTGCAGCAAGTCCTGGCTTTAGACTTCGGTCATGCATGTATTTCTGAAGCTCTAACCAAAGACTCTCCTGCTTTCTTCAAGAAAGATGGAAAGGAGGGGTCTGTTTGTCACTGGGACAGTAAAATACCTTTCCAGTGTTTGGATTTATTCCGTGGTGATTTTCCACAGAAGTTTGGCTGTCTTTTCCAAAATGAGTGGTTGAAAAAAGAAGCCATTACAACAAATCACTGTCTCTTTCTTCCCCCCTAGCACTGAATGCTGGATCCACTCATGCCCTTGGCTACCTGTTTTGCTGATAATTTGCCAGTTCACAGGTGGCAGGTTCTGTGTTGCTGGATGTTATTAAATAAATGGTTTTCCAGATGGCTATAATATTACATTTTTAAATAAAAGTACACAAGCTTAGTGTCAGCATCTTATTTATGGAATGCTTTTGGCTCCTGAACTGCTTGTTGAAATTGTTGTAAGCCATTTGGTCACTGAGAAGTAATTGTGTATTACTGTAGACAACAAGCTGTTTGCATTAATTAGCAATCAAAGCATATTGCCAAATGGGAAATAACATGTCTTTGACATCTCTGCAGATCCTGGTAGCTGAAGCAGTGCAAACCCATGGATTCTCCTTTTTCTGCATGTTTATAGCATGAACTTCCAGTCCATCTGCCCAAATAGCCATCTGCAAAATCACCAGGGCAACAGCTGATAGAAATAAAATCCAAGGCTGGAGAAACAGCATGGGAGTGCAAGGGAGCTTGTAAAAAGACGTTGTTTTTGTGCAGTAAAAGCAGTTCTTGTGAGCGTTTCATGCAGCTTCTGAAAAGGGAAAATGGTGAATGTTGTCTTGTTCACAGGCCTGTTCTTTTCACCAGCTAAGGAAGAGTGATCAGAGGTAACTTGAACCAGCTTTAGGGAAACTCAGAGAGCAGGATAGAAGGGCAAACCTTCAGAAGACAGTACAGTAATCTACCTTAGCTGAGGTAATGTACAGACAATGGATGGTACAGATCACATGGAATTAACCAAATCTTGGCATTCTCCATCTCTCCCCCTGTGTCTTTGAAGGCTCTGGAGTTCAGACTGTTTGTCTCTGTACGGCAGTGATGCTACAGAAGCACATTTGGATTTAGTAAGTGCTCTTGGCTTGAACAGTTAATGTGATATCTTTTTGTATTTTTTTTCCTTTTTTTGGTAAAAGCAGTTGAAAGAGCATGAGAAGACTGGAAAAACTGCAAGAGATCAGGAAGTTTGTTCCATGTGGAAAAAGGAGTGAAGATAAAAAAGATCTCTATAGAATTGACACTAGAGAGAACGCTCTGGGAGTTATGCCCTTTAGCCAGTCAACTTTCTCCTTCTCTTGTAAAATATGAATATTATGCAACATCAACTGCATCCTAAACAGCAATTGTCTGTGATATGCACACAGAAACCCCTGAGATTTTTAGTACTTCCTGTGTAGTGCTGTTTTTCTGCTTCACAAAGCTCTTTGAAAATGTTCTCCTTAGCTGGAAACTTTCATGTGAAAAATTAGGAGTAAAGAACCCAGAGTTCTCTGGACCCAGTGGCAAAAAAAATTCACATGGAGAGTGGGAACTGTGGATTTAAACGTGTAGAACTATGGCTCTTCACATTCTTCCGTACTTGGTAGTCCCAGCTGATATTTGGTCAGGTGTTGCTGTTTGTCTGATGACCAGAAAAAAAATCTTTTTTGGGAAAGCTGGTCTGGACTTGCCTATTTTGAAGGAAAATTAACTACGTGCTGTGTCCATTTGTATTTTTAAAAATCAAATTAATCATGTAAGCTTAAGGTAATTTTAAGAATTGCCTTCCTGGACCTAAATGAGTAACTGCATGTGTCTCTGGAAACTGTTGTGCTCTGGTGGATTGGAATAATTTTCTCTGTTTTGTAGTGATGTGATAAGACAAGTTCTGACTCCATTTGTATTCATCTGGGGAACATGGATGTTTGAAATCCAGTGTGGTTTCTGCCTCTGTTTTTTGGGTTGTGAAGAGAAAATGGGAGAGAGGGAAAAATACATTCCAAGTGCAGGTCAGCGCTTTGCATTTTGAGTTTTTTGAAGGAATGCATGTTACCAGGGAATGCATTTATTCATTTATGCTATGCTTAGGAATTACAGATATTTGCTACTTAAATGCCAGGTTCTCTGAGTTATTAAGCACACTATAATGAACCCTTTGCAGAAAATAACTAGAATGTGATCTATGTCTGCAGAGGAAGCAAAGGAGCAAAACACATTAAAAAATAAATTAATGTAATGCAAAATAACCTTAGTTCCACTGCACAGAAATTTATAATTGCACCAGTCTTGTTAAGCTGCTCTTCCAGAGAATGCTGCACAATCTATGCAGAAGTATGATGAGTGTCACTCAAAATTAGGATCTTTCATATTCAGGGTGTTTCACACACATGCTTAGCATGTGCAGGTAGAGACATAGAGACATGTCAACGAAGCAAGATATCATCTAGACAGGAACTCTTCAAAACCAACTCCCACCAGGGCTTTGGGGTGTAGTTTTGTAGTGCTTCTGAGTTTTGGCTTTATTTCCTCTTTTCTTCTCTAAGATGTATAGCTTTTAGTTTACTTTCAAAGGGCAGTGCACTGACATAATCTTTCAGGATCTTATTCATGCCTTCAGGGTTACACTGAGGTCAGGGCTGCTTTCTCGACTCCTGGTGGCTTTATATGAATAAATTGACTTCGGAAAACTAAACAAATTTCTGTGATGGGATAAGCAAAGATAAAGCATCTTCACCAAAAGGTTCAAAGTCAGCATAATTGGCCAATAAATAAGTAAGAAAAATCTCTTTTCCCTCTTTCAGAACAGCACCTCTTACAAAATGCTTCTCACAGCTGCAGAGAATTCCCTGGCCTCAGCTACATGTGACTTTGGTTACCCAGTTGAGACTGTTATTCTTTCTTAAACAGGTTTTGGGGCAACTGATGTCCTGTGTGCTCCCTAAGGAAAATGTAATTGTACACGTAACAGTGTATGGTGATGGAGGGCTTTTAATAGGGCATCATCTGAGAGGACTTGCCACCCTTTCAAAGATCATGGATTCAGGCAGCTTTCTTGCCTGTGTGGGGAGATGTATAAATCCATGTATAAGCCTGGAAGTTTAACCAGGAGGTGGGCTGTGTGTGTGAGGGGTCACTGAGTGACCACATCACTGCAAAATGATAGCACGAGCTGCAGAGTGGAAGGCACAAAGGGACTAAGCTGGAGTGGGGAGGGTGGGCAACCTAGATCCCAGCACTGGCTGGGGCTGATATATTTGGAGGAGCTGGAATATTGGATGTCCTTGGATGTGGAGCAGCACTAAGACATTTGTGTACATGCATAGGATTAGACTGTGTGTGCAGTCCTACCATGATACTACAGACATCTATTTCTAGAGACAATGTCATGGTGCCTGGGGAAGAGAACCTCCATCTGGGGCTTGACAATAAGAGGGATTTATGTAAAAAATGTTATACTGGAAAATGGTTTGGACATTTTCAGAATTACTTTTTGTTCTACTCTTTGGTTGGTTGGTTTTTGTTAGTTTGCATTATGACCCAAATTAAAGCAGGGGATAAAAGTCAAATGTTTTTTAAAATGCTCCCAAAGTAAGCAAACGGAGGTTTTAATTCTGGTCAAAGCAAGTTTTAGGCTGTGTTTCACTAACTTTGACTGTGATCTTTTTTCCCAAGCCATGTGTTTATTCACCGGAAGGCTGAGCTGCCAAGGGGGAAGGTGTGCCTGAGAATGAAAGTGAGCAAGATGCTCTCAGCTTGCCTGGCTTTGATTACTTGTCAGGAGCAAGTGTTGCTCTGTTACTGAACCTGTTAGTCTTACACAGTTCTGTTTTTCTTCTAAAAACTCTGAGATATATTTAGATGCGCTCTTGGATGAGAAGCCCCAGAACTGGGCAGGAGTGCCCCTGATACCTCTTGCACTGTGGAGCACTTGCAGTTTTGCTTCTGAACTTGGAATTATATTTTAGTCTTGTATCAGTGTAGTGTTTTGATCTTCTACAACTCTTCTTGGCATGGCTCCTCAGACAGGAAGATTTAGCCTTAAACAATTCATTCAGTAGTTGATGTATTTCATAAAAACAAGGCCTACATACTTTTGTTCCCCTTTTGTGTTTTTCCTTGTCACACTTCATTGAGGTGAAAACAATTTATCTGCTTCTCTTGCTGGATATGTTGATCTGACAGTGAAAACAAGATGTCATTTTCAGTGTCTCATCTGATCATCAATGCAGACAGCTATCAACAAAATATTTACATTTTTCAGTGATGATTATGGGTGAGAATGCATAAATCAAGGATGCTAGATAATTTATAATCTAAATTGACAAATAAGAATTTATTCTGAAGTTTTGTTAGGACTAGAAAGTGCCAAAAGGACCCAGTAAACTCTAAGCATGGCAATAACCATTGGAAACAGTCAAAATCAAGGCTTTTCCTCCTTATATTGATTGATTTCACTACTTTTCAGTTTATTCTTTCCAGTACCTCCCACTGATGTTCAGTGTAAGAGAAGGTTCTTGGACTTGGTTCTAACTTTTTTCATTATAATCTAAATTTCTGGATTGGACATATTACCAATTTTTTAAAAGTGTAGCCAATTTATGTATTAGCTACAGTTTGACGTATTTCTGTAACTTCCAGTACATTAGGTCATGGTCTCAATTCTTTTACCTGATATCTTTTTGCCTTCCAATTACTTTGAACACTTTGATCTAAGACCAAATGTCTCTTTAAATGTACACTCTACCAGATACTGAGTTACTAGACATTTGTGAGGACTTCTGGTGATTGCAATGATATCAAATGCCTTTAAACTTTTATATATGCTTTTGTAATTATTTTGTATGTTCTCACAGGTGTTGTAACAGCATCCTTAAAACCTCTGGCTCCTGTTTTAACAAGCTATAAAGACATGATTGTAGAATAGTCAAAAAAGAACAAAAGATAGCTAAATACCATATATATTAGTCTTAAAAGTTCTTTAAGGATTGTTCAGCCACTGTCTGCCATTCAGCAATCCTTTCTGCATGGAAACAAACCACTGCCTCTCCTAAGACAGCTCTATTTTTCACTTGAGGGATGGAAGTTTTTTCCTACAATAAAGAAGCAAAGTCTTCAAGCACAGATGTTTGTAGTTGCAATATGGGGTGGTAAACACAGTCAGTATGGAGTGGCCATCCAATGTTTGACACGTTAATTTGTTGGTCTTGCAGGAGAGAGAAAAACCAAGGTGGGTAAAAGTAACTAATTATTTTACATATTAAAAATGAAGTTTTAAGTTTTACTTCTGTTGTTGGCTTTTTAACCTATATTTCTCTATTGTGATGCCTGAGTTGAAAGTGTGATGCAAAGAGACAGCCAAAACAAAACAGCAGCTCTTTGTTTCTGCTGATGGGAAAGCCCACTTAATGTGGCTACAGTAGTGCTTAACCCATGAGCAAGTGTGACACTGATGCAAGAGAGGTGTCACTCCAGTGTGCCTTTGGTAATTCTGCTCAGGTGCTTTCAACTCTAGTTTATATACGCATGCAGCGGGCTGAGACTTGCATGGATTTGGAGCAGCTTCATGGATGCAGATGTCTGTCTGCATAATTGGGTCCCAGCTCTGCTTCCTTACCTGGTTTTAGTGTTTCTCAGGAAAGATCATGGCCTGTATGCTCCCAGGTGCTCTAAAACCGCTGCTTTAAGTGAGTATTGTTTTAAGACATCTTCTGGGCAGAGAACCCTTCCTACACTGGAAACTTAGAAAGTACATGGGATCTGAATCTGGAATTCCTGGTATTCAAATAAATGGTAACACAGCGAGCAGAAAAGTACAGATTTCTGAGGGCAGCAGGCTTGTACCCTGCATGAGATGAAGTATTAAACTTTTCTTCAAGCTGGTGACCTTTTGTATTTGGGAGGGAGGATGTAAAACCTGACATTTTTTCTCTGATCACCTTTCACAAGAATGAAAAACCTTCTATTTAATCAGCTAGTGATAAATGCTCTTTTTTGGGGATTGAAATGTTCTACAATTGATTGCACACACTAAGTTAGAAAAATTGCTACAGACTCAGAATGACAGGATTTATCTGAAATTATGGAGAATTGCTTTCAGTATTTTTTTTTTTAAATAAAAGATTGTACAAAGGTTTCATTGTCTTTAGGTAGGAGTGAGTTGCTTCTCAGTGCTGGTAATTGTATCTGGTAGTCATTGTTAAGGAAGTAAAAAATGCCTCTGGTGTATTTTGGTCCCAGCTATCTCTTCCAATATGCCCCCTTGACACTTCCTTTGTTCAGTCAGAGCTGTGTTTAACGTGGAAACCCTGCACACAGCACAGGGATGCCCAACATGCATCAGTTTTATAAAGTGTGTAATTCACGAGCTGCACTGAAACCCAAATTGTTGAAGGGCATAAACACAGAGAGCTAATATTCTTTAGGCAAAACAGAAGTTATTTTGATATAAGACAACTTCTGGCAGGCCACCTTCTGTCCTTCCTGCAGGAAAATAATGGCTCTTGTCACTTGTTTTTAATTTCAAACTGATGTGCTGGAAGTATCTATTTCAAAGATGAAGGAAAAGTAAGACAAAAAGGGATTGTTACTTTCCCCAAATCAGTTTGATTTCTGTCATTACAAAACAATACCTTTGCAGCAGATGTCTTTTAGAGCCAGCCAGCACTATGACAGATAACTTATAGCTGCTCTGATTATTCATGCAGATATCAGCAGGTTATTCCAAAAGGGCTTTATTTCATATTGTTAAAGCTATTCTCTAAAAGAAACAGTAATCTTTGTGATGAGCATGGGGAACAATTTCTTCAATACCAATCCAATTTATTTGGACCCTCTGATTGGTGCTTTCAGCTAGATCTCTAAGCACAATATTAATTATTCATTAAGGTACTTGAAGGGAGAATATTTGCATAGCCATACTGTCAAAATTGATGAGGCTTTGCCTATGCACCATAGGAATAGCTTTCAACTTAGTGCTGAAACTAGAGATGATATAATAAAATTGTTAAAAAAAATTATCTAAAAAGCCAACAATAATTTGAACTTTCTCATAACCACAGCACATTTACTTTTATAGCACCCTCATGTCCTATTGAGAGATCATGAAAATATTCTTCCTGCAATTGGTCATGTGGGTATAGAATAAAAAAAAAAATCCTCAGGAACATTTGTATAATGAAAGGTCATAATGGGTAGTAAAAGGGAGAAGGAAGTATTGTGTGAGTGGGAGGAAAGAGTAAGCCTGGCACTTAATGTTACTTATCTCCACTTGGAAACACACAGACTGGTTTTATGGGAAATTGTTCTGTCCCTATATGTATAGGTGGGTAGAGGGTCATCGGGCTACTCAACGATTGGGAAACTTCTCTTTGGGTGTGCATGTTAAAGTGCAGTTACTTCTAAGACGGTAGATTAAACAAAAATGAAAACATTAAAATTCAAACATTTTGAAAAATAGCAAAAATATCTAAAAATATCTTGGAGATCAGAAAAGCTGCAAAATGGCTACACAGTGACTTGGCAGCAGTTCCCACAGCTCTTTTTCAGATGAGGGAACCAGGCTGGAACATGTTTGAGCTTTTAATTGTACCTTATTCCTTTCTCCCAGACCTTGAACTGTTCAGGGGAAAGCTCTTGCTCCACACCACACAGAAAATAGGAAGAAATGACTTCAGGAGCTGTCTCAGTATTTTCATCCACTTTCTCAGTATCCAATCCCAGTAATGTTCACTTTGAGGAACATGGACTGCTTCAGACCTTCTAATCTGGGATCCTTATTAGCAGAGAAGGAATCTCTGAATCAGAGTTCTTGAACTTAATGGAATGGTTTCGTAAATTTTGGTAAACATTGAACTGGAATTGGTTAGTTTGTCAAAAAGAAGGCTTAGCAGCCCCTGAATTAGATCGCTAAAACTCTGATATGAGAGATGAACTTTTACTCACAAGGATGTAATAATGTTTGTGGGATTATCTTTCAGAAGGTACTGAGGGACGTACAGGATAAAAATGACCCCCTGTTAATTACTGCTCAAGTTATTCCTTTAGCTAAAGCCATGAGAGATGTGAGTTTTGTTGCTGAAGTCCTGCCTTTGCTGTTACTCTGAAGGGGTTGTGCTTTGTGCGCCTTCCTGGGATCCAACAGGAAATGGTTTTGTACTCTGGGATCTCAGAAAGACCCTGTTGTCAAAGGGAGCATTGGAATGATGATTGTCCCTTGCCTGGCTCACTGCTGCACCTTTCAGAGGGTCTCCTTGCACAGTGATATGAGCAGAAGTGGAGCCCCAAAGGTTAGACAGCTTTCCTTGCTCAGAATTAGAACACTGGAAATGCCAGCAGTGGATCGAGAACAGTGCAGACCCCTTGTCGTGTGTTGCGTATCCACAGCCACTGATTTCTGCAGTTTTATTGAGAGTCTCAAGATATACTGTGCTTTTATCTAAAACCAAGGGTCTGATGCAGAGTCACATGAATGTATAACATTCTTGCTCATTTTTAAACAAGCTGAACTTCAGGCCTTTGTGATAAACTTCAGCCATAATTACAAACAGTGGAAGGTTTTAAAGCTCATGATTATTAAGTCAAAGCAGATAGATGCAGGTAGCTGTACTGCATTGCATTCTCAGAAAAAGATTATTTTACCTTTTTCTGTATGAATTTATGCACCTCTATGAAGTGTGAACTTTTACTGAAAACATGAAAATATACCAGAAGTCTTTTTACTAAATAAAAGGGATGAAAAGGTAATATTTGCACAATAACTTCAATGTTTCTGCAGTACAAATTTGTTTCTAATTCTATTTTTATCTTACTTCAACACCTTCTCAGAAACAGCAAACATGCAATATTAAAACCATTTGAAAACTAGAATATAGTGCCACAGCAATCTCAGCTTAGTTTCAGTACAATTCTGTTGAATCTTAAAATATCTGATTACACCAGAAAATTAATTGTAGTGCAGATATATTGAGAAAACATTACAGCATAAACTGAAATATTGCCAAATCAATTATCTTTTTATAATGAAGATGTAGTAAATTAAACAGAAAATACGTTTAAGTGATGTACTTCAGAAGCAAACCCAGAAATTCAAGTAATTTCCTAGTTGAGCGTCACAGGGTTCTTTAAGTCCAGTTTCTCATGTCTCAGGAGCTGCAGAGCAAAATATACGTGATGATGCACTGATGATGCAAAGTTTGGAAGTGTGTTTTTATGCCAAGATACAAAAGGTACTGCAGCAGGTCAACTTCAATTTCCAGTTTTTGTCTTTTGTACATGAGTAAAAAGTTTTCAGTTCCATGGAAGGAATTTGGATGTTCAATTTGCATTGTAACTAAGAGCAATGCAGCATCCCAGTCCCTGGACAGTCTTTGAAAATATGATAATCTTATCTAAAATCTCATTTGCTTTGTTTTTACCTTTAACGGTTCTATACACAACCTGAGTATTATTAAAATGCCCTTTAAAATGAGCCTGCTAATATTGGGATTCCATTTCGAAACAAGGGCTGAATATAACTGAAGGCATTAGGAGAGAGAAAGACTGTAAATGAATGGCAGAAAAGGCAGATGTGCAAGTCCTGTGCTGGAATGGGAAGGCATCTAACAATGGAATTGGAAAAATGCAGTCCTACTTTATAAGAGAATATGAATTTCATCAGTATTCATAACATATGTTGATATTCTGTCAGTGAAAGGCTGCTGTAAGCATCGGCCTATTTGCATGCAGAGCAAGGCTCTCCTAAATAGGAAAATAAATGAGGAGTTAGTCCTGATACGGGAAATGTTTCAGACTATTTCCTTTCATTCAAAATTCAGCAGCCTTGGTATGATTGCTGATTTTCCAAATTTTTAAAGAAGTAACCATGAGTCATGAGAAGTGACTGATTTCACCACTGAAATCAAAATAAATATTTAACTCTGTTTTGAGAAGCACTTGGGACTTCATCTAAATGCAGTATTAGACCTCAAAGTTGTTGCACTTGATGCCCTCCTTTTCTTTCTTGCTCTCCTTTCTCTCAATTCAAACATGTTTTCTTCAGAAAACATGCCCCACAAGATATTGCCAGCAGTCCAAAATATCCAAAATGTTTTGATTGCTTCTGTTGGGTTGGACAACTTAAGTTGAATTTACCCCACTGTTTAACATGTACAAACCAGCTGTATTTCTGCTGCCTGTACGGATATTGCTGCCTACACATCTCAGCTTCTCTGAGAGAAATTTTCTTACACAATTTTTCATACTTAATTTGTTTTTATGTGTATTTTTTTTTGTGGCTAAAACATACAGATTTCTTGGACTGTGTGCAGACATATTAGGGTCGAGTCATTCTTAGCTTTTACTCTGTCAACACTTCAATACTAAATCCCAACAGCTGAATGCTGTGCGGATTAGGCTGTGCTTGCTAACACCTTCTAACAGCGTGCTTGAAAATTCAAGCTGAGCTTAGGCTGCATGGTTGGTTTCACCTACTGAAAGAGCTGCAGCTGCTGCAATTGAAATTGAGTCTGACATCAAAAGTCACCCAGATGTCCATGAGGTAACAGCGAAGTGTGAACTGAGTTTACCGGTGTGCAAAAGGCACATGCTCAGACCTGTGCTTTAGGTTTAATGAAAAGGTGTCTTAGGACAAAATTCACTGCAAGTATAAAGACACGTGTCTGTAATAGTAGGGAGCAGCAATTTCAATGTTCCCTTTTGGACTGTGTGATAGAAACATTCATAAAACTGCTATAATTTAACAGAGAAAAGGAATCAGTACACTACTGCACGTTGTTCATTCCACTTAATAGAGTGCACCTAATGGGTAGCAGATGAACTAAGGATATGGATATTATCCTTTGTCAAGTTATTTTGTTGAAAATAATTCAGGTTCTGTTAAAATAGTGTCTATTTGCTTTAGTATGCTTTTTCCTTGGGAAGATTAACTAGATAACTTTTTTTTGAACTGATGAATGTAATGGTTGTGTGTATGGAATGAAAGATTTTCAAATTCTGTTCTCAGTCTAGGCAAGGCAGGGATGATTTGCCATGAGATTATTTGACTATTTCTGTACATTTCTATACTGCGTCTCCAAAGCCTGCACTCAAAACCTCACAAGAGGAAATCTCCACATATATGGAAATAATGTGAATTTTGGAACATCCCCACTTTTTGTAGTTGTGGTTTGGTGCAATGTCAGTGTCCAGAAGGATAAACATCCTGGGAATCATTAAGGTTGGAAAAGGCTTCCAAGATCATCAAGTCCAGCCTTCAACCGAATATCACCCTGCCCACTAACCTGTAGTGGTGTGTGGGCATGGTGAACCCAGGAGTGGGCATGAAGACACCACAAGACCCTTGTCCTACCTGCTTGTGCAGGATTGTCCTCCCACCTTCCTTCTGAAATATTTTCTTCCAAGACAAATCACATGCCACGCTCCTCCAGTGCCTCCCATGTTGGGATTCATACATCCCAACTTCAGAAATGCTGAAGTTGCTACTGCTTTAATTTGTAACTAATTTTCAATATGAACCGTATCCCCAGATATGCTTTGAATCTAAATTCTCATTTAAATCTACTTTTCAATGGACCTGTACTGTCACCTTGACTGATCTGACATAACTACTAAGTGTGGCTCAAATGTTTAAAAGTACTTTGAGGGAAAAGCATGTGAAACTTCAGGAGGAAATACCTACATTGAGCAGATTTCCTTTTTAAAACAATAAGATTTTAATTTAAATATATCTGGAAAAAAAAATCTCTGGGTAGACTGTACTTGGCAATTTGCACTAAAGATACAGTGGTCATTATAATTAACAAATACTTAGCACTTCAGATGGAGGAGTTAACCTCTGGAAATAGTGTCGCCTATTTTCAGACATGTGCTTGGGACCTGCTGGAAAAAAATGAAAGGTTAAAATAGTCCAGTCTGCAGCCTCAAGAGTCAGCATTTCCTTCCAGATGACCTACACTTTTAAAACTACCCTGTTTTTCCTTTCTCTTGGCAGAAGCTGAAGAAAAGCACACATTACTTAACTGAATGTTCAAGAGAGCTTGGTTGTGAGCTTTTAAATGAGTTTTTTCATCAAAGGAATCTGAGTTAAATCCTGAAAGCGTGTTCCCCTAATAACTGCATAATGGTGCTGGTGTGATGGTTTCTGTTGATGCCTGAATTTATCCTGATGTTGTTTCCAAAGCCAGCACTGCTTTGGAACTTTCAGATAACATTTCCATGGCCAATTGACTTTATGCCATGATGCGGTATCAAGTTAAATAGGTTAATTATTTTCTTCTTTTATTGTTATTGCTTTACCATAAGTACTTATCAGTATTTGAACAGAAGGATGTTAAAAGTCATAATTGCAGCTAGGAGTCAAAACATAGGTGGGAAAATAATGATCTTCAGGAAGGGTTCTTTTGTTTTTAGTACTGACTAGTACTCCCAAACAGAGTTTATCTGAAAGTCATCTTTAATGCTGTTGACTTGAGGACAGTCTATTCAGTCTGGTAGAAATGCAGCATGATGGTGTTTCGAGGGACTATTTTACTGATTCTCTGCAATAGTTAAGACAGTGCCAGCACTTCTATTACGTATTCTTCACTCCATGCTCCCTTTACAAGTAAGGTAATAGTGGAGCCTTTTTCTACCAAGATCATTGTAACCTCCACAAGATTAGGGTTGTGTACTTTGGTAGGTTACAGGACAGGTCATGCAAGCTACTAATGCTGATGTAGATTAATGTTTCAGGTGCCATGAGAGATAATTCTCTGTTCCTTAAATCTATTTTATTCAAGCAAAATGACCATGATTATAATATTACCCACCTGATGGAAATTAGAAGGCATTGTGAAAAAATAAATAGAATTAGGAACAGTGTATGAATTTGACAATATCAGTTCGCTGTTAAAATAGTAAAACCCCAAATGGGAACCATGTATGTGTGCATTATCGTCTCTTAAAATTATATGTGAGTTGAAATTAATGAATATTTAAAAAAAGAGTTTGGGGTTTTTTATATATACAGGTAACAATTTATCACTAAAAGTCTCCCTATAAAACTTGCTGAGGTTTATCTTATCCAGTCTTTTCTGTTGAAGCTGTTTAATGTTCTATGAATAATAATGTCTGGTGTCAGGTCTCTACTCGCAGTACAGTTGAACTCCCAGAAAATCTCCACTTTTCCTCTGTGGTCCAATAAATATCTTATTAATCTCATCCTCCCAGAGATGGAAGATCTGCATTTGGTTTCCGTGTTTCAAAAGAAAGGGACCTTTATTATGGGGAGTTTGGAAATAGGGAGAACACAGAAAGAATAGAGAACTACAGAAAGTGCAAAAAGCCTGGCTGCCTAGTGGATTTGGCCCTACAGGGGGAAGCTGGCTGGTGGACAACCTAAGCTATGAATACTGTTGTCATCCTTGGCATGGCAGAAGCAATAACCAGCTCAGTTTTGAGCAGCCTCAGGCTCTCTGTGCTTGTTCAGTGGCTGAAATTTAAAGGACATTATTGGCAGACACCAAAGTGAGGTAACTGTGCCTCCAGGTTCTAACTGGGGTGCCAAGGGACTGAGTTCTGCTCTTGCACCAAAGCACTGCAGGTGATGGTACAAAATGTCTCCCCTGTGAAGTTTTGTGATTAGCTGGTAGGGGGAGATCTGTCCAGGTTTGCAGTGCTTTGTCGGGATTTGGTGGGCATGATACTGACTGGGGTTATTTTCTGCAACTTGTCCTCCTGTTGAATGTGGTGTCTGAAAATACTGTTGTGGTGCCAGGAGACATTTTATTTCCAGATTGTGTGAACTTTTCTGGAAATATATTCTGCCAAATGCGGTAATTAACATACACAGGCAATCTACTGCACACATCAGCGAGCTGAAACAGTTTGCTGTATTCATTTCCCTGATTTAATGGGTCTGCCCCAAGCCCCTGGAGGGTGATTAAAAGAGCTGCCTTTAGAGCCTGGCTCTCAGCATTACTCCTTAGCCGAATGACTTTGTGTTCAGTACTGCCTCCTCCTGGACAGACTTAATTTGAGATGGAAAAGCACATTAAACAAACCCTGGGAGAAGCCAAGGCGTGGCTGTATGTGTTAAGCTGTCGGCTGATTTGCAATGAATCACCTCCTTTTTCAGACAAGAAGCTGTGCTGGGGGTAAGCCCACTTCCTCTTTTTTTTTTTTTTTTTTTCTTTTTTTGGTATCATGAGAGCCAGTTCGCAGGTCTGAAGTAGTAGATGGGTTTTACATCCATTCTCAACTTAATCTGGAGCTTCTTGCTCATATGTCCACACCAGCAAGTGCATATTCATTACTGATGGCTTAAAAATTACTCAAGCAAAAGAAGCTATATTGCATTTTTAAATACAATCATTTATACGAAGTGTTTTCTTTCTCCTTATATGGAATGCGTCCTGCATGGGGAATTCTGAGAAAAGGTTATGGGATCTGAACTGGACAGAGGAAACTTGGACACAAACCTAACCGAGAAGTAAAATAGTTAAAGAATAACAATGCTTGTAGCCTGCTTCCATTCCAAAGAAAAATGTTTTGTCTTCATTTTTGGGTACTTGACATTTGGGTAATTGACTTTGTAGCTTTACTAACATTGTTTTTATTTATTTATTTATTTAGTAGTTTATTATATTTCCTTGCCTAGAAAAATGTTATGACAGAATCTCTGATTGTTCATGAAATACACTGAAAAATACAGGGGCACAATGACATATTTTTACACAAGTCACTTGTTTTAAAGCTCCCCTCTCTGATCTTGAATTAGTCAATTTAAGACTGTGGACTGTTGGGAAATCCTGTCCTGTCCTCTCCCCCAGCTATCTCTGGCTGCAGATTCCTGTCTCCTTCCCTTGTGCTAGCTCAGTATGTCAAACTGGCACTCTGTGGTCAGTCCAAACTTCAAATAAGGAAAACCAATCTGTCAGTCAGCTCTGATGCTACATCCTGAATGACCTGTATTTAAGGAAGAGTTTGGTCTTCGACCCATCTACAGGAAATCTGCAGCTGCTCACACAGTTTATTCTTAATCTGTCTCAGCACATTCTTAATCTAAAAGACAGAGAAACTTCCAGGCACTGGATACCAGCCTTAGTCAGCAACCTTTCTCTTTGCCTTGAAATCCTTTAAATGCAAAGCAACATCAGCATCGTAACCTCGGGTGTGATTTGAGCTGAGAGAAACTTGGTGTGATTGTGCTGAAACAGCATTCTGAACACAGTAAATATGTTTGGCAGGAGATGAGCCCTGAAATGCAACTGACAATGGAATTTCTATCTTAAATACATATTGCTGAAATTTTTAATGGCACTTGTTGCTGTCTTGTGAGCCTGTGATGCAACAAGTGAGGTCATGGCTGGATCTGTCTGTAAGCTGGCCATGATGAGTGTGACAAATGCCTGTTGGTTGGAATTAACTTGTAGTAAGGAGATATGGTATCTGCATGAAATCAGCATTACAGTAAATTTAAGATGGGCACCTCTGAATGTTTCTTTCTGTGCATCAGAAAGATATGTATATTAGGGAGCCTTTTGGTTGTGTGATCAAAATTTGCTGAACTGTGGTTTATAGCAGACAATTAACAGCTGTTAGATGGGATTATTGCAGGCTGTTATCTTCACGTAGCATCGATTCAAATGCTAATTTCACTCCATTTACTTCTCATAAGACCACCCTACTGCCAGGTACACTGTACTCATGAGGGATGACGAAATATATCTGAGAATAATATAACTCATTTAAAACATGTATCAGTAAGCCCAGCATACTGGTTTGCAGCTCCTTGATGCAGTTCAGAATTCACGAGTGGAATGTGATGCCTATGAAGAAAAGGTGCAATCAGGCCTAGCCTAAAAGAATTGTTAGAAAACAACATTTCCTAGGGCTTTTTGTGATGATGAATATAATTTTGGTAATGAAAATGAATAATGCTTTTCACCTTTTGATTGTTTCACCTCTTGAAGAATGCTGGGGGATATGGTAGAAAAAGAGTCATCTTTGGGTGATGTGCTGTGTCTAAATGAGGCACATCTGAAGAATTGTGGTTTAAAATTCAAAATACACCTTTTTCATGCAAAGTTAACTATTATTTCCTCCTATCAACCTTTTCTTCCTCTCGTCTTTCAGATATGGCTTCACAGTAAATGCCTCACTCTTTCCAGGTTTGCTTCAGGACGCAATAATTTTCTAAGCTTTGCTGTTGGAATGGTGTTGTCATGGGAAGACAATATTCCCCTTCCTGCCCTTTACCATCCGTTTCCACTGTGGGCCTTTGGCTGGCAGTAACAATGACACATGTTGATCCAATCAGACAGGAAAATAATACCTCAGAAGGACATTTCTGGTGAACTGGGTGCCTGCCTTGGCTCTCTGTGTAGCCACAACTGAGTCAACAAGAACGTGTGGTTGGACACTGGGATTGCTGTTCTGGAGCTGCACAGGCTTGGACTGGCCCCTCAGAGCTGGCTGGAGAGCTGTACCCTTAAGCTCTGATTTCTCATTAAATTTTGTTTCATCTTCACAGACAGTAAATGTGATCCCTTGGTACCCACACTGAGATCTTGGCAGTTGCTCTTTGAATTCTTCTGCACAACAGAGTACTGGGTATTTTAAAGGAGAACTTGCTAAGTCTGTGCAGATGTGTTATACATAAACAATTCCTTTTCTTACCTCTAATGCTTATGAAAACAGCAAGATACTTTTAAACATTATTTCTGTTTGGTTCGAATTCAGTGTTCTTGTCCCTATTGTTTGGCAAGTTTTTACATTTACAGGTCAGTTAATACTTTCAAATGTTGTATGAGGAGAATTTTAATTAGTCTCTGATTAGGAATGAAAGGAAGAAAAAGATTGCCTTGTGCTTTCAGTTTTACTGTTGTCTCACAATGACTTTCATATTTAAACAAAAAAATGTATAAAGTAATAAGTTTACTGCTACTGCCTTGAAAGAACAAGTAATAAAATAGCATATATGTTCTATTCATTCTAATTATTCTTCTGAACAGCAACTTGTAAGGTATATATTGCATATTCTATAGTTAAACTTTAGACTTGGCTTTCCAACTAGATCCTTGACAATTGTGTTACAGTAAATGAAAATATTAAACCTAATTTTACTTTTAATAGTCCAGTATAGCCCAGAGACCCACAAAAATACAGCAATATTCTTCCATGTAATGCTTCTCAGATTCTTCTTAAGTCTTATTTAAGTGGGTTACAACAGGGGAAATTAAGAGCCTACCTTGACACATAAAATAATAATAAAAATTGAATGAAGTATGACTGGGAAGTGTCAGCCATCTCCAGTTTAAATAAACATAATCAATCACGTCAGCATGACATTTTCTTCACCGAAGAGGCAGCAATGTGTTGTTCTTAATTACATCCAGACTTGTAACATAGGAAAATTAATGACTAAGGGATTAGAATTGCTATTAGTGCTCGGAAGGTCTTATTAGGATAACGGGTTTAAAATCTTCTTGTTTCCATATGGGTCGATATTTATTGTGGTCTTGTGCCAGCGTGTCTTACACTTGCATTACAAATGTTACAGTGTTCATCCATTTTCAGGACAATGATGAAGTAGAACATACATTGTTTTGTGGGCTTTCAACAGTTAAGAACTGAAACAGGATGATAAATGAATGGCTGCCTGACTATTAACTACTATAAAAGGAATATATTAAATGAAGAATTTTGCAGAAACAAATCTTATTTCTCCCTTGCTCTGCAAAGTAACAATTATGTTAAGTAAAAATTATATTTAAGTAATCTTTGGTTTAGGGTACAGAAATAATCATATGTTTTAGGACTGTGCCACTTGTTAGCCATAAGAGGTAGGTAAATTGTTATCAAACCATCAATTTTCTGATAAATTAAGCTTGTTTTCTATTCATAAAATATCCAAGCAGTCTTCGAGTATTTGTAATGATTGGAAAAACACTTTCTTCCCTCTGCATTGATTGTAACTATTTGCTTTATTTAGAAACTACATTTTACTTATAACAAACGACCAGTTATGATAAAGCTCACTTTTATGTTCCTCTACTTGTGGAAGACAGAAACCTTTGACATTGAAGAGGAGCAAAATTATTACTAATGACAGATAACCTTATTCTTCTTGAAGCCCCCCTTTCATGTCTGAACTATGAAAGGAAGAATAGCTACTCTCCAATATGTTTTGAACAAAACCTCACACCTGCACTCCTGGAGAAACAAACACATCAAAGTTCAGGTACAGCTGAATTTAAAATGAAGTGGCGAGAAGACTTGCAGATAATTATTACCTATATTTATCTCAGTCTTGCTGTTAGCTCCACAGTGCTTATTAATGTTCCTCTTGAAGTAATCTGAACTTTCATTTCAGAGGAATCTTTAAAAAAATGGCCTCATGGAAGTGGCTCAAAGCCTCACCAAGTGTCTCTTGGAGGTGACTGAAGTGCTGCAAAGACCTTTGGCAAAGGCTGTGTTTAGAGCAGTAGTGTGTGACTTCTCCCATCCTGACACATGCAGAAATAGCTGTCCTGGAATACAGTTTATGATCTTGTGCCTTTTTGAGTGAAATCTTGCCCACAGCTAGTTTTGGATCTCAGTAGAAAATTCTGATGAAAATGAGGACCTAAGGCTTGCCTTCAAATATTTGCACATGGATCCCCTTGACTTAGAAGTCTTTGATATTCTCTCCTTTTTTAATATGAAAATCAGACTGTTACTGAGGTGAGCAGATAAACTCTAGCAGCAAAGACTTGTAGAGAAAATACTGTATGCTTTAGCATCATAAAAAGCTCTAAAACCTTTTTTAACCAATGGAGAAAGTACTGAATATAGCTCTAAAAACCTTTAGCTGCCTCTTCAATCTGCAAGGAGACACCTTTCTCTCAGGCGAGTCATACAGATGCAGTGCAAATAGGCTTATACTCAGTACTTGATTCCATGGTGGCTGAGAGCTAGAGCTGTTCCACAGGCAAAGCAGGTGGGTGCAAGAAGTCATCTTTGGATCTGCACTAATCAGAACAGCAGCAATAGGATTCTGTCAGGATTAATTATATGTGTAATTAGAAACATTACATTATACGAGTTTGCATTAGGTGGCGTATGGCACGGTACAGTGAGAAAATACCAGCTGAAAATGCCGTGAGAGACAGAACGGAGGAACAATGCTGGCAGTGAGGAATGAGAAAAGCTACTCTCAGGCCTATTCTTTGACTGTGTAATTAAAAAAAAAAATAAAATCCAGTTTTTAAATATGTAATTAATGGGAATGTTTAGTGTTTTCAGAACACTGAGTATTTACACTACATCTTCATACAGATCTAGAAAAAGTCGTGGTCGTGCTACTGTAATTTCAAAAATTAGAAGACATTTTTTGTTAGGAACTAAATAGACTGCTTGAAAGAATGTATATTGCCTGTTATAATGATTGCTGGCAGAGTAGAGATTAAGGATGAAGTTGCAACTCAGTTGACTTTATTGTCAAAGCTCCCAGTGATTTCAAGCTGGCCAAGATTTCAGTCTGCATATTTCAAAGTGTCCTGAAGAACACCTCCGACTTACCACAAAATTGATAGCGGTGTTCCTATGCCCTTTTTCTGTGCATGGGAGGGAGTGCAGGATTCAAAACAGAAGTGAAATTAAATAAAAAAACCCCATAATATGACTGCAGTCATAGAAAAAGCACGCTGTAATTTATAAACAAAGCATCTCTGTGCCCAGTTCTGGGCCATTTGTACTGATATTCGTGAGTAAAGTGGAGTTGACGTGGCACTATAACAGTCATGTAATATATACGTTCGGGCTCGTGCTTATTTTGAAAACAGCCAATAAAAAATAATGGAGTGGTAAAAAAGTAGTTTTTCGTAGTTAAAGAATTTTATAATGAGAATATTTGCATGTGGGTTTGTCTGATTCTACAGTGTCTGGGGGTGTTGGATAAGGTGGAGATGTTGTATTTAGGACTGCAATCACTTGAGTGATTTTTGCCTGTAAGCAAAGGAAGATATTACCATAGAACACAAAGCTCCAAACTTCTCTTTCCCCAGTTGTTTTTCAGAAGATACTTAATGTAAATCAACAAGAATTTCAATCACTCTAACTTTTAAAAATTGCTCACAGAGGTGCCTGACCTCTGAGCAACCCTTTGACTGGTTTTGGAAAGACAGTGCAGGAGCCAGGTTTGAATCTGAACTGCAAACTCATCTCATCAGAATTTAGTATTGCTGTGATGGCACAGAGAAAGGAAACAATAGAAAACCAGGAACTGGAAACAACAAAAATGCACTGAAAAAAGGGAAGCATAATTTGTAAGTAATAGTGTGGATTTTTCTCTTCCTCCTGGATCTATTCACATGCCATAAAGCCCATGCCATATGGAAGGATCAGCAGTGACTCACATGGCATTGTACGGAGCTGGTTTGCCAGTGCCAGATGATGTATTTGCTATTTATGTAGTCAACAGACAGTTCTAGGAAGCTTCTAAAGTGGTTCAGAGACAATGAATGATTTGTCTCTGACAATCAGTGTCTTATGTAGCAGCTTCAGAGCTTGGGCAAATGGACTAATCTCATTCATTCTTTCCAGAGTCTTAATATTAGTTTGTCTGGAAAGCATAAACTATTCTCATGCAGTAAGACCCTAGAAAAATAAACCAAGTGTTAAAATAAATTGCTTAGTATTAGTAACAGGCAAAAAATTAAATTCTAGAGAGGCTGACAGTGCAGCAGTCAGCACAATGATCCTAGCTTCAAATAATTTCAAGATTTACAAAAATTTGTATCCAAATATTATCATTTGAACCAATCTTTAGTCACCTGCATAACTGCTCAAATAACCAAGACCAGTCTAGAACTGAATGTGTTAAAAAACCCCAACAAATCCACAGAAACAAATCAACAAGAAAACAAACCAAGCAAACTCAAAAGATTTCTTTATACTGTTCCAGTGAAGTAGAGGTATTTGGTTATGATGTCTGTAGATTTTTTGAATTTAAACTTTCAATGGTTTTCAGTGTATACAACTATACTACAGTTGGTAGTTCTTTCCTATTTTGTCTTATTTGCATCTTTAGTATTTGAAAGCTAATTCATTACTTTTAGAGAAAGATTGACAGGCAGAGAAATTATGGGCTGACTTTTCCAAGATGATGATGTTTGGTAAAATTGTGCAGTAAGAAAAAAGGAGAAAAAAAGTTAAGTTGTAACTTTTGGTATGTTCAAAGAAACCTTTTGGACAGATCTAGTCAGATTGTTAATCTTTGTTAGTTGCTTCTTTTAAGCACTAGAAATAAAGAAGCTTGTCCTTGTGTCTTGGGAGAATAATTGCCCTCAATTTTTTTGTGTTTCTCTCTTGTTCTGGTAGGTGAAACAGCTTTTTTTTGCTTTTATGTGCTTGTATTTCAGTCTTCTCAGAGAGGTTTAGAAGAAGCAAAATGTATGACAAGTAGTTGGCTGGTAAAAGAAAGAAAAAGTCTAAACCTTGTTTTAAATCTTAAAAACTTAGAAATTTTTCTGTCTCAAAATAGTCCATGCCAAAGCACTAATGCTTTACTTTGCAAGTAATATTGAGCTACAGAGCTCCTCTGAAATTAAAAAAGTTACCTCAGGAAGATCAGTGTACTTCTTACTGAAAGAAAAGTTGGTAATTGAAACCTAAAGATTCAGGCTCAAATTGATAGTTTATTAAAAATTAATTAGTAGAGGATGGAATATCCTCTTTTCTAAGTGTAATGTTTTATTTTGGAAAACATGAAAGCATTACAACTTTTTTGAAATACTTTACAAATCTTTTAGTAGTGGAACTGACTTAAATTTCTCCAAAAGTGACAACTGTGGTAGGGGGGGAAAAAGAGAACAGGGGCTTTTATTGTCTTACGTCTCCTCAGAAGTTCTTCTCAAGAACAAAAAACCTCAACTGAGTGGTTGACCTGAAATTGTTTTTCTTCTAAAAGCCTGCAGGTATTTTAGGGGGATCTGGTTTTTCTATTTGTATGTATGAAAGATGTGGATTCACCCTGAAACTGAAACCTCATAATTGTAAAGTTCTCCCCTTTCTCTGCCCTTGTCCTTCGTTAGGCCCTTGTTTGTCTGTCTGGATGTCACAGGTGAGTTCCTCAAGAGCACGTGAAAACTTCCAGGGATGGTTTTTTTTCCTTTGAGAAATCAATTATCCTCAAAGCATCTTGGAATGCTGCCCTGTTCTGTCCACCTGGGAAAACACAAAACATAATCTGACAACTAATTTCCACAGCAAATTTTTTTTTTTTTTTTTTTTTTTTTTTTTTTTTTTTTTTTTTTTTGCTGATCTGCATTACATATTGGAAGGAGACTGCCTGAGATTCTGCCCTGTAGGTGGATTGAACTTGTCTTTCATTTGTTGGGTTTTCTTCTTTTGCTGCAGGGTAATGATAGACCTTGCCTAACATGATGAAATGCTGGTTCCTGGCCAAAAATTTAAAGCGACATGTGTATTTTCCGCTAGGAAAGTTGATATTAGCTCATTAGCATCTTTCACAGCTGAAATAACACAGTGAGCCAATGTGAGTCAAATGTTCCCAGGGGGCTAATTTCCTCCCACTGATTGGAGAGTGATGAAAACAAAGAATAAGAGGTCAGACTGCATCTAATTTTGAAAAGTGCCCTATCGATGGGGAAAACATCTGAGATCAAAAAAGCATCATCCAAGTGTAATCCATACTGACCTGGTCTGTGATAAACAGTGAAATCAAGCATTATAATAATATTGCCATTTATTATTATAATGCATCTAATAATTTTTTCCCCTCATGACCTTTTCTTGCACTGTACACAAAATCCATACTTGTATTGTTATATTTCTATTGATAGTTGAGATGATGAACACCCTCTGTTTTGCAGCCTAACTGACAATATACAGTCACCGGAGTCACCACCACTGGGATATCTGATAAACACACTGAATGTCCTCATATTTCAGGTTCACAAATAAAGTTCTTTCTCCCAAAGCCCAGACCCTCTCTGCCATACAGCATTTTTGGTACAGTTCCTCAGCTGCTCAAATGCCTCTGATATCAGAGGAAAAAAATAATTAAAGACTAAAATTCAGCACAACAGATGCACAAATGAATGTTGGGATGAATATAGCACGGGCTCAGAAGTTGTCTGTCATCACTCCCCATTGCATTTTGTCTGTTCCATGTGCTGTGCACCTGTGGCTTACAGACAATGGCTTTGATTGCACTATAGAAAACTGGCAGCCAAGTTAAAGCTGCTGCTGATGCCGTTTGCAGTGTCTTTGTTCTCTCCTGTGAGCTGCTGGTATGCTTTTCTCCTGTTCTTTTATTTTTTTTATTATTATTTACACGTTACCTCTGTGTGGTCTTTTAATTATTGTATCCATATCCTTGGCTGCCCTTTTTGAGATTCTCTAAATGTAGCAAAGAAGAAAACCATGGTTAAGTGACGACACTCTGGATTGCAGACAAAAGAAAATAAATATTCAATAATCTGTGAAGTACACAGAAATAGGGCCAGTGGCTTGAGTCTACCAGGCAGCAGAAATAAATTAACAGCAGACCATCCCCTCCCCCACATCCTATGATCAAAATTAAGTGAACACCTGAACTAAATAAAATTGAGCTGAACCAGCATGAATATCAGATTCTGGGCTTGATTTACTGCTACATTACTCCAGTTTTATGCTGGCAAAAAATTCCTTTTAAAATAATAGAGTTACACTGTTAAGAATTGAAAGTAACATCGTTGTGAATTAAGTTGTTCACATTCTTTCCTGTGATAACAGATCTTGTTTTGCTTTGGAGTATCAATACAGGTGCTACTTTACATCCTTTCTGATAGAACATAGTTTTAGAGATGTACAGATGACTGTCAGACCGCATAATTTGTGAGAAATGTTTTTGTGAAATTTTCTATCACTTTGTTTCACAGGATTTTACAATTCATGGCTAGGCTTCGCGAACGAAGATTCTAGGAGGGCTCTACCCACGCTTGGGCTCTACCCACGCTTGCTACA
>JAYRBT010000018.1:11881659-11999257 GCA_036023395.1 Myiotriccus ornatus | reverse complement strand
CTCTCCTAGGATGACTGCCAGAAGGCTAGTGAGCTCATCCTGCCCATGGATACATTTGACCCTTCAGTTTTGATTTTTTTTTTTACAATTACAGACTTATAAAATGGTTTGGGTTAAAAGGGACTTTAAAAATCATCTCATTCCAACCTCCCCCCACCTTGGGCAGGGGCACAGTGCTTTGTTTCACAAGATGTTTCGGTTTTGTAGTGGCTTGTTAGGTCTGGGAGAAGCACAGTTTCTCCAACAGCTTTTTGCC
The DNA here is from genome assembly GCA_036023395.1 of Myiotriccus ornatus. Lineage (NCBI taxonomy): Eukaryota > Metazoa > Chordata > Aves > Passeriformes > Tyrannidae > Myiotriccus > Myiotriccus ornatus. Next base: position 11,999,001 of record JAYRBT010000018.1, on the reverse strand, counting down.
AATGGACTTGCTTGATCCACTTTGCATCAGAAAACCCTGGATATAAGACATTCCCTGTGGGAGGGCTGGCTTGGTGCTTGTTGGGAACTGTGTCCTCATGCAATCTTCTGTTACAGTTCTTCTGTGGACCATATAACACCAGATGACAAAAGAATTTGCATAGAATTCAGTGCCAGATTAAAGGCCCAGAGCATGGGGAGTTCATGCAGAACTACCCCCGCAGCCCCCGGGCTGTTCTTGCACTGTCCTCGCAGACACAGGTGTGCTCAGTGTCAAGTCCGTGTGCAAAATGGACAGCCCAATCCGTGCTAAATCCTGACCAGTGGAAGCAGCAAAGTGGAAACAGGCGCCAGACAGCTCTACTTTGTGATAGTAGAGCCAAAATAATTGCCTCGTGCTTGACAAAGGCTCCTCCTCAGCTTGTCTGGGTGTGGTGTGCAGGAGAGCCCAGGATGCTCAGTGGACTCACCTACTCTGAGACTCTAGAGGAGTTTGGGCTAATTATTTTATAAGAACTGTTTTGTCCGTCCTGAAGATGAATTGTGTAATTTTCCAAGTTGTCATATCCAACCTAGCCACTTGATCTATAGGTACACCACCTATTTTCCTGTATTTTCCTCTCTGTAACAGAGCTGGGTGTTTTTTAAGGAGACAAGTGTTTAAAAAATAGGGCAGTGTGAAAGATGCAAGCAGATATGGAAAGAGGCATGCAGCTGCAAGAAAAAATGCTGTAAGATAAATGAGCTGAGAGCCTAAACTCAGTTCTTTGTCTTTTGGGGCTTAGTCTAAGACCTTTTGAAGACTTCCATGGACTTCAGCAGGTGTCAGGTTAAACCCTTAATCCTTTATTGTAAACTGACATTGAGCCAGATGGTTATTTAGTTTTTTCAGGAAATCTCTGTGGTTTTTTTTTTTTTTACTTTTTCCTTCTAGGTGTTGAGTAAATAATTTCCCCTTTTCAGAATGATCAAGACCACCTTATCCTCTTATTGAGTCGTATATTGGTGATTTCTCTGTTTATTATAGTTTCTTTCTGTCCTGGGCAATTCTAGCAAGATAATACTTTCTAAGTTCTGGGAAAGTATTTGCAATACATAGTCATCTGGAAAGAACCTCCCCCTTTTCCTCTTGTAGTTTACTATTCTGCTGCAGTTTGCATTCCAATATTTTTATTTTGAGCTACCTGCTCTCTTAATAATTTAAAAGTTCTCCAGCAAATTCTTGCTATACTAGTCTAGGGAAAATTTTACTAAACCATCCTGTCAGTAGCAATGAGCTGCAATAATCATTCTGCCATGTCTCTGTAATCTTCTATTCAGTGTTCCTCTTTTCCACACGTATTCTGTGTTCAGGTTTCTGTCAGTGCCTCTTGTTGTATCAGACACCATAAATGTGTAGGGTAAAAGATACCTTTCCCACAGGTGTTATCCTTGTCCCTACACACCCAAATCTGTGTCCCATATTTAAAAGGCTTTCGAGTTCTTCCTTTGAAATACAGAAAGTGTCTTAGTAAGATACAAGTATAAGGGACTGCAGCTTTTAATATGGAAAATGTTGTAAAAGATTGCCAAAAGCCAATTAAAAATTCAAACTCAAGCTGGAAATAGCATCAGCTGAATAGAAAATGTGAGAAAGTAAAAAAAAAAAAAAAATTTAATTTGATGACATTTTGGTTTTAATATTTTGAAACAAATTAAGATTTTGCTTGAAACAGGTTTTGTTTCAAAACTGGGCTTCAAAAAATATAAGTGTGAGAAAATAAAGTGTTACTTTCACATTTATTTTATTGTGTACACACATACAAATTTAAAGTATTCCAAAACTTTTAGCAGTTCTTCAGACTTGCTTTTGAGCTTTTCAGACATATTTTCTAACAGGAGTATTCAGTAGCTGGCCCAGGTAGATCACCCTTAGCTATTCTTGCTATTGATTATTTAAGCTGTATAAAAAAAAGGATTAAGGAGTACAAGTATTGCATCCAAATCTGTGCAAAGCAGTGATCAGAGGCATGGCAGAGACACTGACCATGGTGTTAAACCAGAAGATTATTTTCTAAATACCAACGTGTTACCAAAGTGATAAATGTGAGCAGCAAACGATTTGAAGACAATCTGTCCTCTAATGAACTAGTTTAATGGGGTAAATAAGTAACTGCAAAACAATCTGAGCAGTGATCTGTAGTCCCTGTCCACAAGCTCTTACTATTCAGCCAGATATCTTGGGAGCTGAAGAGACTGCACACCTTCAAAGAGGGCTTTTGTTTGTTCTGGGTGTCCACCAGTTGTTCCAGTTGCTGTGTGTATTTTTAATTTGGGGTTGGTAGCTCTTACATTTACTTCTGCACTTGCTTTTCATCCTCTGGATGTTACAGTCCTTGCTTTAGTCGTCTTTAAGGAGTCTCAATTTAGGCAGTGGCAGCTGCTCATCCATTGCTGGGGTTGTTTTGGGATCAGGGAGAGATGACTTACGTTGACTGTTGTCTATAAGGCCGTGGGTTTCCTGTCAGGAAGTTTGGCCTCCATCTTCCAGCCTCTTTGACTCCTGTGGCTGTACTAGGGAGGAACAGAGGCAAGAGGGTCATCCAGAACCAATCCAGGAACTGGAGCAGGAAAGTGTGTGCATGTGTGCCCGGAAGACTCATTAAATGTCAACAGCCATGCCAGTATAAGATGAGGCTGAGATTGTGTCCAGATACCGTGTTTTTCTTTGGGACTGGGTTTTGCAAGTGATATTGGACTGTGTGGTTTTATAAATTTAATAGCTAAGCATGGGATACGGAGCATAAACTTCATAATCAGACTTCTGGGCTTGCCAAAATCAGTGTTTGTCTGAGTGCAGAATAGTAGGAAGTAGTTATGGAGTTCCTTTATACATTAACAGAAGTATAATTGGGGTCATTTGTGTATCAGTGGTATTCTTTCATCTAGTGAATAATTATGTAAAAGTGAATTTGAAATGACCTGATTGTTTAACAGCTCCTTCTCACAGAGGCAGTTACGTGTGCTGGCTCTGCTCCTCCTCAGGTAGCTGCTGAGAGGGACTGCAGCATCTGACACAGACATGGGCATTTGTGCTTGAAATGTTACCCAAAGTCAAGGAATGATCAGAGAGCAGTGGCTGAAACCTGGAAAGGTGCCAACACATGGGATTTTAATTGAGAAGCTGTAGTGGAGCAGCTTTTATTGCTACTCTTCATATGCTGTCTTGTCCATAAATAAAGGACCTTACTCCTCGGAGCTGTCAATCCTGAGCACTTGCTAAACACCAGTTTACAGATAAAAAAATTTCTTTTTCTCCTAAAGAAAGAGAAGTAGTGAACATAATGGAAATGTTGTTGTATAACAAGTATTAAGAATTTTAATTTTAACAGTGCTGATTTAATGAAAATTGGCTCATGCTGCTGGGAACTTGTTAAGAGGCCCTCCTTCTTGACTGCAGGTGGGTTTTAACTTGCTGGTTTCAAAGCAGACACTAATACAGCCTGTCAATTTCTACTTAAAAGGAAATTGTTATCAGCCCCCTTGATACTTTCTGCCTGACAGCTAAACTTCTTCCTCAAAGAGGTTAGATATACATAACTAAGCAGTAAATACCCCAATGACACATCACAGTGCTTTACAAAAAATAGCAAAGAGAGAGAAAGGCATAAGCTACAATAGACTGAAAATTAGTTCTTTGAGCTGCATATTTCTGTTCCAGATAGAACGTCCACTCAAATGAACTGGAGAAATGTCACATAAATTGAAGCAGTAGGTTGCAGAAGGCAGTGACTTGGTTTGCCATATAGCTGGAAAAAATGCTGCTCTCAGCTTTGGAAATGTTGGTTTTACCTGACTAACTCATCAGCAAGAACTGCAAGATGGGCTTCTGCTGAGGTTTAACCCCAACTGAGCCCCACACAGCTCCTCACTCACTCCTGCCTCCCATGCAGTGGGGGAGAGAATCAGAAGGGTAAGAATGAGAAAACTCATGGGTTGAGATAAAAACAATTTCGTAGGTAAAGCCACTCATCCAAGCAAAGGAAAACTCTATCCCAGCCAGAATTAGCACAGCCTCCATTAACAAAACTGTTTTCTTTGTTATTAAAAAAAATGTAAACAGGTGTATGTAAAGCATATGAGACTATTAGAAGGTATAGGAAAAGAAAACTAGATTCATTTATAGGGAGCTACAGCTTCATTTCCTTCCACTTTGAAAATCTAGGTGGATGACTCAAGGCAGTGTGCTAATCCAGTCACACTGGAGATGAGAGAAATATCCTGTGCTGTTTTAGACCTCTAAGTAATCTGATTCAGACTCCCTCTATTGTCAGTGGAGAGACAGGCTTCTGACATAGGTTTTTTTCTTCTATAGGTAGGATAGTATTGATGGGTTTTTTTTCTCCAGTCCTTTGCTCGTTATAATGTTAAGCATTATTTTAAATGTTGCCTCCTTGGCCTATGGAACCTTAATGCTTGCTATGAGTTTTAGATGATACCATAATACCAGAAATGAAACTGGTCATTGGCTGGCAGAATGCTGGAGTTTTTATGGTATTTTAATAGTTGTGTAGATGTCAGATCAGGAATGTCTCTCCAGGTTTACTTCTTTGCACATCTTCAGCTGGGGGTGTTGGTCGTCCTCAGTTCTGTACTTAGCTCTGCTACACATACCATGATCTGCAGAGAGCACAGCTTTTCTTGTTTAGGGTACCAGCATGGCCTGAATCTTCCTATTCATGTTAACCTTTCTTTTTTTACCCCCTTACTAAGTTTCAATTTATAGTAAATTTATGTAATTCAAGATAATTTGGAGCCTTTGAAGAATGACTTTTAACCTGCCTACTAAGTTAGAATCTAATTTTGTCTAAAATGGCATGTCACAATGTCATAGTATTCCTAAGGGAGTCACGTTTCACTGTAGTGTTTTATATTAATACACATGTTTTTCATAATTGCGGCACACTATTATATGGACTTCTGATGAAAGATCAAAATTACATGGAAAAATTCTCAGTGAACATAATTTTGTATCAAAGAAATGTGAAAATACTCATTGTCATCTGTGTAGAATGGTTACCTTGTGAGTTGTACATGCCCCCTTCATTTTGCAGTTTTCAAACAATACAGCTAAGATCCACTCATTGCTCACATACTGTCTAATCTTTTCCTAACTGGCAAGAAAAAGAACCATTATTTATTCCTTTTGAACCTTTTCTAATTCTACAGGCTTTAACTTAATTTCAAATTGTGTAGGTGGCTTTAAAATATTGCAGACTCATGTTCACCTAATCCCAGGACAAACAAGTTTAAAAAATTCATCTGCCTGCACTAATAGAATATAATCCCAAGAATATAATGTTGCTCCGCTTAGGAAATAGAATGGGCATGTAACATCTCGAAACTAGGCTGGCTTTTCAGTAAAAAGCAACCTGTGCAATCTTGTAAGCTGTGTGAAAATGAGAAATGCTGAACCAAGAAGCAATCTGTGTTCACACATCATGTTGTTCTTAATCACATTAGTCTCAAATATGCATTGATGATTTTTGTACTTAAAGCTGCTGCTGTTGTTTATTTTTCAATTTCTTCATTAATGCCAGATTCATAGAGCATTAGGCAATAATTTGCTGAGGTTCTGGCATATATTTTATTGCAAAAATGCAATCATGTTTGTCAATTATAAAACTGATTGCATTATATGTCCAAGTTACTTTTGCTTCATATCATTTAAAAGAAAAAGAGGGTCTCTAAATCTTCCTGCAGAAGAATTGCTTAAAAAAATATTTAAATTATTCATTAGTCGCACTAAGCTTAATAGCATCCAGTGATTGACAAAATGCTGTCCTGTAATAATGTGCAATTGTTAGTTTCTGAAAAGGACACAATTCTGAGCCACCCGTCATTTGGTTAACAAAACTTTATTTGTGTGTCTTAAATCCACATTGCCAAGTTTCTGCTCTGTTCCTTGAAACCCTCAAAATGTGATAAAAATATTTCACTGTGTATTCTGGGAGTGATACAGTCACTCCAAAGTGAGGATCATTGTCCAGGTCATTCCATGTGACTGATGTGTCTGGTACATCATTGTGAATTGTGCTGTGTTAGACAGAAAGTCTAGTTTATGAAATGTTTTAGGATATTTTCATTAAATGTATTTGAGAAGATGATTTACCCATTGTCTTTGTTCTTTGAGTCTTACTGTACAAGGCTCACCAAGGTGAACATTGAAACTTCGAGCTTTGTAATGTGAATTCTCTGGACCAGCATAAGCATTCCCAATCAAAAAACTGGGAGTCTTTACTTTGTGAGACTGAATCTCCCAGAAGGCCCTCTCAAGGTTAGCTACAAGACATCAGAGTTCTGAGCTTAGGTTTGAATGTTGTTTGTAGCAGGCCTCAGACAATGACTTTTTGGTTAGGTAGTGAAGGAAATGGGGAAAGCAGCAGATTCTGCTAATGAGAACAGCAGATGGGAAGGGGAAAAGAGAATACTCCTGGGAGAAACAGCCGCAGGAATAGTCCCTAGTTAAATTTGCTGTACTCATGCAGTAGATTAGGGGGCAGAGTGCAGAGAACAACACAGAGGAAAGACTCACAATGCAGAACACGCAGGTAACATATGTCAGAAACGTCCTTAATGTTGTGTGGCTCTAGAGTTGTCCTGTGAAAAATTGCAACTTAATTTACAAGGAAGACCCTTTGTTATGAGCGATCTCGTTCCTTGCTGATGTGTTACAGACCTAGGAGAGCAGCAAGAAGTGAAGCACGTGTCACCTTGGTGGGGCTCAGCTGTAGGTAACAGAACTTACAAACTGTATTTTAAATTGCAGTTCTGTCTCTCAGAGGAGAGGCAGAGAACAGTGGAGGAATAACTTAGACTTACTGAAGAGAATATTTGAAGAAATGGTTGTTAATATGTTGATCGCAAAACCCGTGTCATTAATTCCTCTGCAGTTTTTAAAATGTTATACAATGCTGAAGGAAGTGAAAAGAGGCACTGTGGTAGGGATTTTTGAACTGGTACAGGGATAGATGCTGCTGGTTTGAGAAAGTATAATTGTTTATGGCTGTGGGGTCTGTACTGTAACAAGATGTTCCTTCCCAACACCACATGAGGTTATTTAGAAATGATGGGCTATGTATTTACCAGCGGGAACACACCTGAGATGGCTTGTACTGAATGTGTTCCTTTTGTCAGGAGATCGATCCACAAGATAAAGAATAAAAAGGAAAACAAAAAACTTGCAGCTGCACATTTTTGATGTGAAGGTTTTATGGAGAAGCAGGTGGAGAGACTTCTGCTCTGTGACGTGGGTCAGCTCCAGGCAAGTAGTTTGGCTGCCTCTTCCTGAAGACTGGAAGAGGAAGAGCCCGTTATGAGCAAGGGGTTATTATACACGTTTACACAGTGTGTGGAAATTATATGCTACTTGCATATATCTTTCCTACTGATGGCTTGCTGTTGGCAAAGCAGATGTTTCTCACAACGTATTGCTTGTCTGTTTGCAAACAGCTTCTCCCAGAGACATTCCCAAGAACCCGTGCTTTGCTTTGTGCACTGGTGTTTTTCTCCAGTAGTCCTTGTCACCTTTTTTGACCCCAGCTCTTGCAAGCCTTTTTTGAAAGTTTCATTTCTTCTGAATGCCTGTCTGGTTTAATTATGATAATTAGCTCTGCAACATGAGTTTCTCTATTTAAAACTATTTTAAATTATTTCTTGGCATATCTATAGTAGTAATATTTAGCAAGTGGCAGAATCAGTTTCACTACAATACCAACAGAAAAATACTCAGTCTGTATTAGGAGGTAGCTGCTTTTGTGTACTTAAAGCAATAGAAAAATGGAGATATGTCATATCATTATACCAAGACAGTACTATTAAAAGGGAGAAGTTAAAATTTAAATAGTTTCATGAAATGTATTAAAATCCTTAGGCATTTAGGAAGAAGAGTAGGACAGGATTTATTATTATTATTTAAATTAATAAAAATGTGAAGTTTCTCTGTGTACTGGGAGTTGTAGGTTTTAGCTGGCTTTTTAACTAGGAGATCTGGATTCTTTTCAAGTTTCATCAATTTTACAGCATCCTGTTTAATGTCCTGCTTTCCCTCTGTCTAAGATCAGGATAATATCTCACTGTCTTGCTAGCACAGTGAGACATTTACTAGGATGGCGAGATATTTTACTAGGATAGTGGGCAATTAAGTGTGACAAATTAAGCTCTGCAAGTACATTGAGCTTCTCATGTGAAAGCCTCAACTGAAATACGGCCATTGTTTTTCTGAGCAGGTGGGATAGAGGACTGGTTGAATTTTGAAAATCTTTAGCGAGGAGTACAGTTCTTAGCAGCACTTTTAATATCATCTACTTGTTAGAAAACTTGGAACAATAGCCATATTATGGATTTTCTGTAGGACCCCTGACTTTAAGGGTGTACCGTGAGATTTCAGCCTTCTGTTCTTGCTGTGTTCAGTCTCAGAAATAATGGCCTCTGTATTGTTTCCCTAAAGTCTATATTAGAACAAAGTGTAATAACACTGGTGCTCGATTCAGGTGGTGGTAAAGCATCAGTGCCTGCAGCATTATTCACAGAATGAGCACTATATCTAGTGCTGACTAGCTCCTACTATATCACCCAGTGACAGCAAACTTGCTTGACTACAGTTGATCTAAAACAGCTCTCTTGAGCAGAGTCCTACAGGAAAGAACAGAAAATTGTGGTTTGTGATTAATGTTAATCCCGTTTGGGTTGATGATGCATAGCTAGATACTGTATCCATTACTTTTAGGAGACCAAATATTTGTTGTTAGAATTATCTCACGTTAAAATTATCTCACCTTTTATGCATCTTCGAGCGTTTTGAAGAAGTATCAGGAGATGTGGTTACAGAATCTTTTCAAGACATCTTAGCTCCCAAAATACTTACTCATGAGTCAGCTTCCCAACTGCTCCTTTTGCAGACATGACTGGCATAATGCAAAGGGGGTCATGCAATCGAGAATGCACTGAGATCTCGGCCAAATAGGAAGATGGGGCCTACTAGAGTTGACATAAATAGGTATTATGACAAGCTCATTCCCTGATCTTTCACAGTTTATCCTTTTAAAGTATCATAAGGCTTCCCCAATTAGCTCCCAATAAGTCAGTAGAGTCTGGTATTGATTTCCATGGGATCAGAGCAGGCACATGTTACAGTGAGTGTTTCATTCTTGTTCTGAAAACAGTTCTTCTAAAGCAGTTCTTTTGTTATGTGTGTGTCCCTGCAGCCTCAAAGCCTCTAAAATTCTTAGATTTGTGTGTGGAGGAGGAATTGGAGAGCAGGTTTAGCAGAACTACCTCAGGAAAGTTACTGGTGACCTTTGTAAGTTTTTGGCTTTTTTCCAGGATGATACATTCTCACCATTCCTGTGAGAACTGTCTGTCCCTCTAGAGCATTGCAGTCTACTTAAAATTGGGTCTGATTCCTCAACGTTGCTCCAGCATCCATCAAAACTACTTTGGACTCCATATATTTACATTGATTTTGGCCTATGAACAAGTCTGTACAATTTCCTGAAATATATTTTAGGGTTTAGTTTCCAAGGTGGCAGAGAGATAATCCTGATTCCTAGTCTAGACTGTCATTTGAAGGGTGCCTTCAGCTAAGCTGATCCTAAACAAGCATCACTCAATCACCCAATCCCTTCCTGCCTTGCTTGTTCATTGGGAATAAGGTAGAATCAAATCTAATTGATAAAGGCCAAACCAATTCACAACTGAAGTCCATCAAAATTACTCTGAATCTTGGACCCACAGCACAAGACTTGGGATAGGCTTTGGCATGGCTGGGGAATGTAGAAGCTGTTAAGGAGAACTACAACAAACAGCTGGAGGAGCTATAGGAGTGCTTTCTCGCTTACACAAGTTAATTGAACGAGGTTGTAGAAACCTTCTCCTTCTGTAGAAAAAAATCTCCTCAAATACACTAAAAGATGACATTTCTAATTTTCTTCAGTAAGAAACAATTGCTTCTGTGTGTGTGTGCATCCCAGGAGTCCCAAAGTCTCTATAGAGAGCCAGAAGATTTATATTTGAGTGAAAGCCACTGCATCACACACAGGAGCTCGCAAAAGTACAGTAAACATCCTTCAAACAAATTCTCATGTGCCCTGACTACAAAGTAAATGAAAAGCAATACACAGGGTTGGAAAGAAACCACATTTCTAGGTTGGTTTCAATAGACTCTTAGTTTTCCCAGTGTATTAGTACTCACTCCGAGTCTGCTGCATCCTGCTTTCTCCCCCACGACACAGCTGAGCTGCACTTTGTCTACCACTGTGACATTTTATGGAAAACCAGCATATCAAGGTTTATCTTTAAAACAGTAAAAATAATAACTGTTGGTACTTGTGTGAGGTCTGGATAATTTAATCTCTTAAAACGTAGCCAATAGAGACATAAAAATAACAGTTTCCTTGCCATGAGAAGGAAACAGGAAAGAAAGTAGATTAAAGCAAAGTCCAGGGTTAGTTTAAATACGCTGAGCCATATCGTGCCATTGATTTTTTGAACAGAAATCCCCATTGAGCTCAGTGGGGATTTCTGCTTAAAAATCAATGGGGCAAAACGACACCCTCAGATTAAGATACAAAGATGGAGGATGAGGCTTAATTGCTGCCTCCTTGTCGGGATGGGTTTCCCCTATAGAGGGAGCGCTGCTCTTTCTGTTAAACAATTAATAGAAAAACCTGGAGGAACTTTCATGCAAGAGGATTGTGTTTCTATCCTTATTCCTGTTGCAAATCTGAACATATATTAGATTTCTCTACTTTCATTGAAACAAACACAGAGACATATTAAAAATTAATTTTATTTAGATTTTAGGTAATGTTAAGAATCTCTACTGGGAACTAGACTGTCCTGCCTAGGCAGAGGGAGGCATAGAAGTGTAGCCCATGCAGTAGTACTGTACACACCTAATACGCTGAGGAAAAAAGCTGAGACTTTTTCTGTGGTGTTTTCTGTAATAAGAGTAATTTCACTGTCTTTAGTCAATATATATCAGAATCTGACTTCTGAGGAGAAGCAACCATTTGGCCTGTTGTCACAAATAGGAAAATAAAGCACAGCATCACTGCATGACTTGTCAGTGTTGTTTCAGGAAAGGGATGGCAGTGGTGGTGAAAACTGTGTCCCCTTCTCCAGAGACAGAGTTACGAAGTCTCTGTCTTCTCCTTGGAGGAATGCATGGTTCCCTCTTAAGAGGGCACGTTTCATGTGAGGAAGAAAGATTGCCACAGAGTACATTTTAGGAAAAGCTAATTGCAACTATTATTGTTAAAAGTGGATTAGATGATGAAAGGTCTTTCTGAAAATTCTACAATCCAAGAGGGGAAAAGAGGACATGTTTGAAGAGAAAAGTTCCTGCAAATGGTTGGCAAGGAATGAAATAAAAGCTGACAGTAGAATTCCAGACAGAATTCTTATGACTTTTGCCTATTCTTATCTGCTTGTGATGAAGGAAGCAATGGTGCTTTGAATTACAGATGTAATTCATTGTATTGGTCCACAGAGCAAACAAAAAGTTTGGTGACTTATTGCCGTTACAGAAAGCAGTACTGGGTGTTAATCAGAAATCTATCGTGGTAATGTAAATAAAACAGAATTTATTGATGCTGAGACAAAATTTGACTTTACGCTTGTCCTGCTGAAACAGACAGTGTAACCTAAATAGGCTTGACTTTAAAAAAATGCCAGAAAACTACTATTTTCCTGAAAAGAAATTATGGCAAATTTGCTGAGAGTTGTGCAGTTGCTATAATCCAGCAATGGACACTTTGAGACCTAACTTCCCTGATTCTTTCATAGCCTTGTCAGATCTATTTAGGATTTATTTCTATTAGACATGTCAATCTCTTTTTTCTTTAAAGAAAGTGTCTCACATAAAAAGGTGGTTTTCTGCCTCTGGATTCTGCAATTTGAATGTAGAAACTTAAAATTTTTGTTTCCTGAAAAGGGGAAAGAAAACAATCTTTATGTAAAAATTAGCAAAAAGCAGGTATGGGTAAAGATAAAGAGAGGGTTTTTTTCTTTCAATTTTATCCACACTATAATGCTTCAAATTGCGTATATTGTTTAATGTATTAATTCCAATAAATATATGTCTTAGATACTTTTTGCTCTGAGGACATACTGGTGTTTCACATTAACAGCTTTGTCTGAGATGTGACTGAACTGCAGCGAGAAGTTTTTCTAGTCTTTGGCTGTATGGTTTTGTTTACATTGTGTCCTATGTTTTGTATGAATTGTTTTTAAGTGGTAATTAAAGAGGAAGTCAGTCAACAGGGAAAAAAAATTACTTCTTAACTATGCTTTTGACATTGGCTCTGGTGCATCCCAGCTCAGCCTAAGTGAGGAGACTATTACTTGGCAGGTCTGCTACAGCTCAGCAGTGCCTGGTGCAGCTGTGCCCATTTGGCACACAGGTTTTTAATTTTGTAGTTGGTAGCTGGCCAATAACAACCAGTTCTGTATGTTTTCTTGCAAACTGGTGGGGAAGGAGTGACCCATGGCTGCTGTATACACAAAGAACAAGCAACAGCAGTGAGGCTGTAGCTGTATCCTCCCACTGATGGCCTTCAGGATTATAGTGGGGGAAAAGATATGTAGTCAAGGAATAGGCAGGTGTAAGGATTGGGATACTGTGCCTGAGTTCTAGTATTTCCTCATGTAAAGGGTTCAGTGTTGCTTTGGCTTTTAGCAGCTGACTGAAGAAACTGCAGGTGCACATGTGGGGTTTTAAGTGTAATAGATTTTTCCAAGGTCTTTTGTCAAACCAGATGTTTCCCAGACAGTTTTCTTATGTAATTGCACAAAATTTCAAAAACAGCGGATTTGTGCATTTTTAGAGATGCAGTAGAAGAATCTGAAGAGTGCCAAGATTATAGTGTGATGTTATCTAAACAATGTGTTCTAGATATGGTGTTTAGGACTTTTTCAGTCTGTTGTGGAGCTGTTTCTGCCCAGAACAGGTCTCTAACCTGTGTTATAGAGAATATTTTTTATGTTTCTGTAGGCAGCATATTCTCTGCATCATTTTCATCCTCTGAATACAGCCATCTTTTCATCTTGCTGAATATCTCAGCAGAGCATCATTACTCACAGAAGCATTGGACATCAGGAGGAATTTCTTCACAGAAGGGGTTGTTAAACACTGGAATGGACTCCCCAGTGAGTTGGTGGAGTCACCATCCTTGGAGATGTTCAAGAAACAACTGGATGTGGCACTCAGGGCCATCGTCTGGTTGACAAGGTGGTGATCATTCAAAGGTTGCACTTGATGATCTCAGAGGTCTTTTTCAACCTAAAGGATTCTGTGAGAATGGTAAAGTGAAAGAAATTACTTATGTAAGGGGTACTGTTAGTTACTTCCTCTCATATGGGATGAGATAACTTGAAGCACTCCCAGTGTGAGGGTAGGCAGTCAGTGTGTGCCAGAAGGGGCACAACTATGTTGTGGCACAAAATCTTCATCAAGAGACTTGATGAGTTGTCAATAAGAGGCAGAGAGCCAAAAACTAGAGATTTGGATAGCCCATCTGTCTGCTGCAGTTTGTGTGTTAGAGGAAGATCTTGATTAAGCTGTGATTGTTATTTATTGCTGTTGTCAGGTGTGGATTAATGTTTGAAGGTGCAGCATCTTTTCTGAACCTTTGTTTTACTGGAAAGAAGAGTTCCTCCAGTGACTTTCCACTGTTCATGTTCCTTTTCTTAGACTTGCTGATGCTCATAAAAAGACCTGAAGCTGTGAAAATGCTCTTTTAAAAGTTAATTCCATTCTGAGCTATCATATCTTTTCAAGGCTCCTCGGTGCTTGAGCCCCAGGTCACAGTGCAGAGATAAAAACAATGTATGTTCATAATTAGCTTATAAATAATGCAGTGTTCTCATTCAGACTCCATCCTTTCAACATGCCCATGGATTATTGTTCTCTCTGCAGTTAAATTTCTGAGCGCTCCGTGGCCCAATTTTTCTACACTTTGGTAGGTTAATTCTTTATTACAACATGTTTAAAACCTAGCGAATGCAGTGGTGGGGAGTCTGGGTAGGTACTGTGTTTGGTTTTCATTTGTTTTTCTCTGTCAGGAACGTAACAGATAAATCATATGGTGCTTGTCTTCAGGTGTGAGTTTGTATAGCTGGAGCCTGAACTGTTGATGCAGTTAGACTCACGCTTCACTTCTCTAATCTCAAAGTTTCTGTATTATAGATAGAGCTAGATTGAGGTTGTTTGAGGCTGAGATGCTCTAATAGGTAGTTTAATAGAATAAAGAGTGTGAAAGGGGTACAGAGTTCACATGAAATATTTGGACATAAAAATGAAAGCACCCTTCAGTTTCTTGGTAAACAACCTCCAGTGCCTCTTGAAAAACTTTAAAGGTTAGCCCATTTGAGAGGAAAATAAATAAAAAAAAACCCTAAGCCAAACAACATTTGTTAAACAGATACCTTTTCTTTGACAGATGCTTGCTAGTCATATTTAATAAACAAGAATTTTGAATGGCTGCTGGTAACTTGCACAGAGAAAAAGAGGGTGCACAGTGAAATTCGCCCTAATTACCACTCTGCTTATATTTTTTGTTGAGTAAGTGCTGCTCCTGCTCTCTGAACATGGATCATGCTGTCATTTTCAGTGGAGATTTCTGTGGCAAAAGAGCAGAGGGTCAAAAAAACTCCATGATGAAAAACCTGGAGTTTTTTGTTATGCAACCTCCCAAAGGGAAAGTGATCAGAGGGAGAGAGTCAAAAAGAAGAAACGTCCTACCAAAAGCAACAACTTGCAATCTCTCTCTCTGCCTCCACTCCTCAATACCTCCCATGTAACTCTGCAGGGGTCTGTTCCCCCTGGAACTCTGTATCTCATGTACCCAGAAACCATCCTATAAATACAGGAGCCTTCCTTGTGCTCTGGTGTGTTTACAGAACTGGTGAATACCATTGATTAGGAGACTGAAAAATAGCAACACTTAAATGCCTTTTCTTTTCCTTTTGTATAGATGGAAAGGTGTGAGATCTAGTCTAGAATAGGAATGCTGCTGCAGACTCAGAATATTACTTAACTTTGAAGAGTTACAGAAGTGTGGTATGAGAAGACTAGAAAAGAAGAAATGTAAAATCTTTCATAAAAATAAAATAGGCAGACAGAGAAAGGAGCCCATAAACAATATTCTAGTCGTCTCATTATAAGTATCTGAAACAGAAAAAATGTTGAAAAACTGTTTAGATAAGATAAACACAGCACAGTTAATAAGGAATAGTTCATGGACAAAAGTAAGGAGATATTGGTTGAAATCCTATCTCATGCTGCTTTGATTTGGTTTTATGCAGTAAACATCATGAATAATGATGTAGTGAAAGACCTGAGTGATGGAACAAGGAGTAAGTTTATAAGATTTGCTGGAAGGAAACAGTGGTGTGGAAGGAACAGCCAACATCTTGCAGGACAGAATTAAAATTCAAAATTGTCTTAGTAAAAGAAAGGCTGGTCTGAAAAGATAGAATAAAATTTAAGAGGGATAAACGGTGCTGTGTTATCCCATTTACACAGAAGTAATCAGCACCACAAATATAAGAGGAGAAGCCACTGATTTTGAAGGATTTGTTTGTTTGGGCTGGGTTTTTCTTATTTCGCTTAGAAAAAAGCAGTGGGATTATGGCCATTTATAAACTGCTCAAGAATCAGAGGTCTCACACCTTCACAAAAAGATAAACACAATTCTGGGATAAAAAGAGCATATCTAAACTACACATTTCACCAGAAATAAACAAAAGGGCTATAGCTATACTATATGTAAATATATGTATAAATCTATATGTATATATATAAAAATAAATCTGAAGCTGCTCTCCAGTTTGGGGACAAGAAATTTCAAAAAAGATTTGAACCATCATTTATAGAGATCCTAAAGAGAAGCAAAATTAGTCTAAAACCATGAAATGTATAGAAATATTTTAAAAAATCTCAGGATTTTTAGGTCATGGAGTAGTCCAAGAGGGACATGATAATATTCATATACATAAAGATTTTTGGAGAATGGAAATGTTAAGTAGGAGTTTTTGGTGACCATAATAAGTGATAGACTTACTGCAAGAAAAATTCTTTAGGGAATGCTTTCTGAAGTAAAGATAATGATGCATTCTTTGGGGGAATTTTGAAGTTTCAGTTGGTGGAGTTCTCTAAGAAAGGGATGGGAAAGTGACTTAGAAATGATAGAAGTATAATCAATCCTGCTTTGGGCTGCACAGTGATCAGTGCTGTGCAGAGACTCCTCAAAACCCCCTGAAGTTCTCTGTTTTTATGGTTTTATGCAGTGCTATGGTGAGAAGTGGTGTTTGGTCAGAGCAACTCATCCATTTCTCCAAGACAATCTCATTGTTCAGGAGGGATGGGAGGGTCCCATATTCCTACTATGGGAAGCACTGGCAAAGGGTTTGCTGCACTGCTCAGCACAACCAACATTGTTTTTGATAAAACATTTCACCTCAGACTTCCTTTGAATTTATTTTTATATGATGAAAGACTAGTCTGTGGCTTCATTCACACATTAGACAACACTCTGTAATGGAGCTCCTTCCACGTGTGAGTGATACTGATGTGTTTGCTGTGTTGGTGTAAATATTCATAGGGAGATTTTTTGCATTATCCAGTCTGTGCACAGAGTATATTGTGGTCTTGCAAAGATTTCATAGGGATAAACAGAGACTGAATGCTCATGCAGTAGGAAGCGACAGTGAATAAGAAATGGAAAACGTTCCACTTCCTTTGGTTTGATAGGAAATACTTTTTGTGCATTGTTTTAGATGATTTGATGGCCTTGGTTGAAGTTTATTTAGTCTCTAATTAAGTGACCAACTGCAAACATAAGACAAAATCTTTCTGTTGTTTCACAGAGAATTCATTAATTGATAAAATTGTCAAAATAGATTAAATTAAAGGCAACTATTAAGTTTTTTAGTTGTACAGGGAGGCATTCAAGGCAGAGTGAGATGGAACTCCTAAGGTATGGTCATTACCTGCTATAGAAGTAGTATAGGCTTTAGGTTGCATTGTGGACAGTCTAGACCTTTCAGTCATTTGCTGTTCCTGTGCAGGAGGTCATTGTGCCTGCCTGTGAACTGAGGTTAAGGATGTGTGCAGTCCAAATTTTGATTCAAGAAAATCCTAAGCAGTGAAAAAAACAACTTTCCCTCTCCATAGACCCTGATTTAAATATCTCATGTTTAGGGGCATCAGAGAATTTTGGGTGATATAATGTAATTAGTTTGGGTTTCGCTTGTTGTTTTGTTGTTGGGTTGTTGGTTTTTTTTTTTACTTGCTAATTGCGTGTCTTGCTGCTTATATGAGAAAAAAAACACTATTGTGCATCTTATGTGCTCCATAGACCAAATGTCTAACGTTGAACTCCCCCTGGTTGCATGACTCCTTCCCCTGGCTGAGATGGACTGATCATTTCGCAGGTTGCTTAGTTTAGATAGACTAAGAACAGTGATATTAGGGGTAAAACCCCAATAACAAAGCAATGCTGGTTAGCCTTTATGAACAGCAAATATTCAATAATATTCTGATTCTATAAGGTGATGTGCTGCTGAGTTCTTTGATCTGGTTTGTTTTCTTAATTGCGCTTTTTTATTTCTGAAAGGGCTTTCACTGGCAGAAACCCCCATAGGTAGTTTATTTTCTTTAGCCATCCTCAAAGGCTCTTTTGTCAATTTATTCTCACAATAGCAAGATATGCACATGCAGTAAATCAATGCAGTTAAACTTTGTAAGGGGAAAGGCTTTCTACGTTTTTGGCATCAGTCTGTGTCTTTTTCTCACTGGGCTAAGCATTTGTCTGGTAGGTATGTGTATCAGCCACAACTTAATATTCAAAGGTCAAACTGCAAAGATCTGGACAGTGTGATGGCATCTTTGCTCTTTAATAATCAGATGGGATGTCTGTGATGTCTTGAAGCACTTCTTCTAGGTGGCAGTGTACCACTGCAGCAGTTAATTGCCTGTTAGCTTCTTGGATCAATGTAAAAGAGAGATGTGAAGATTTTTCCAAAGTCTATTTTCTTTTTTTCCTCCCAACACAGCTCTATTTGAGCACTTTCCTCTGATTTATCCAAGAATAACCTGCATATGTGAGAGGAAACTTCAATACTCAATTTAAGTAGCTGCCTAGGAGGGTTTTTTTCCGAGAGGTTGGTGAAGGAAGAGGGGGAATTTTGCCTTCTCTACACCAGAGGTTGATGATTATTCACTGCACTGGGTCACTGAGAAGAGGTTCTCTCTGTTCTCAGTTGCCCAGATGTGCTGTGGTGCTGTGCTCCAGTGGGGTCAGTCCTTCTATATTATTCTTAAGCTTTTTCCCATGGGGAGCTGAATTAGTTACTGATGTATTCTGCAAATGTTTCAGATCTAATAGAACCTATATAAGCTTCCTTTCCTGTCCACTCATCACTACTTTTTTCTTGATTCCTGTCTGCTTTCTCTCGTATATCCAATGGCTGCATGTGCAGCTACATTTGTTTCCAGCTGAGATGAGCAAGCTTACTTGCTGGACTTTTAGGACAGGCTTTACAAAACCACCACTGACTTAATGGCCATTAAGGAGGTTCTGTTTTAACGCTCAGCCACATGCTATAGGAATAATTTGTAAGGATGCAAATTTCTGCCACTGTGGGGACAGGATGCAGCTACGTCCACTGCTTGTGTCTGGGGATGTGTTACATCCATTTGGGGTAGATATTGTAGAATCATAGAATATCTTGGGATGGAAAGGGCCATCAAAGGTCAACTTGTCCAACCCTCTGCCATAGGCAGGGATATCTTCAGCTAGATCAGGTTGCTCAGAGCACCATCCAACCTGACCTTGAACGTTTCCAGGGATGGGGTCAAATCAAATCCTCATCAGACCCAGATAAACAACAACTGTAGCCCTTGCCTTGTCCACTGATGTAGTCATTCCATCATAGAAGTCACTGGGTTGGTCAGGCAGGACTTGCCTTTGGTGAAGCTGTGCTGGCTCCCCCCAGTCTCCTCCCTGTTCTCCTCGTGCCTTGGCACAGTTTCTAGCAGGATCTGTTCCATGATCTTCCCAGGCACAGAGGTGAGGCTGACAGGTCAGTGGTTCCCAGTGGTTTTTATCTACCCTATTTAAAAGTATGTGCAATTCATTTTTTTCCAGTCACCAGGGACGTCACCTGTCTGTGACTTTTCCAGTACGGAAAGTGGCTTGGCAACTACACCAGCCAATTTCCTCAGCAGTCTGGGATCCATCTCATCAGGTCCCATAGACCTGTTCAGGTTCCCCAGGTGTCAGAAATCTATACTAGTGTATATAGTGAAGCTGAGTTGTACCTCCCTGAGAATCTAAGAACTGTGGGATCCCAACATTTAACAACTGTCATCTCTTTGAATTCTTTTCTTCATGTGAACCTGAATCTTGAAATAAAAAAAATAATGAAAGCAGTAAAAAAACGTATCCTGGCCTTCCTCTCTTTAAAGATTTTCTTCTGTCAAAGTCAGCAATCAGGAGGCTGAGAACAGCAATACTTCACACATCAACTTTCACCCTGTTGGGGTTTTTTGGGCACAGTCATGTCATAAGATCCAGTGTAAATGTTGACATTAGTTTGGGAGAGTCCTGGTAGCTCCCAGCTGTTTTACCTCCTTGCAGAAGGAGCTCTGAAGCACGAGAAATGAAACACTGGGATTTGCTAATTGGGGGATTTATTTCACCACTTCAACATTATGGGGGGAAAAGTAATCATTGCCTCACAATGCATTTTTCATTTTCCCCTCTTAACTGGCTGCCAGGGTGCTATGACACACCAAATACTGGTCAATATTGCAATAATCATTCTTACCAGAATGCCTTTGAATGCCTTTCCATCCTGGAGACCATATATTTCTGAATGCCTATAACTTAGGGGAGCAGGAAGAATTTAAAATGAATCCAGTGTATTTGCAAGGATGTGCTGTGCTTATAAAAATAAAGTAACTTTTGGTTATCTTATCACTGTGAAAGTGATCAAGTACTTTCAGCAAAAGACTCCAGACACATCAATGTACCCATGTGAAAGCCTTTGAAAAATTAAGGCTGATGTGTTGACAGCTGTAATACCACTAGCTTTTAATCCTTGGTTTCTTTTTTCATTATTAGGGATTCCAGGACATGGGTAGGAGAAGATTAGGTTTATCCACTAACAATATAAAATCCTGTAATCCCTTGAAAGTTTAAAATCTTCCTTGGGCTGGAGAAGGAACACTTTATCAATATGTACAGCTATGGCCTCTTTAAAGGATAAAAAGCACATCTCCTAGCTTAGGGGAAGAAGAATCATTTTATATCGGCCTAAGGAATTTCAGTTTTGAACCTGTGCTTCAATTCATGAGAAAAGCTTGAGCAAAGTTACTATTTTTTGTTAATTTTTTCCCCCTTACCATTAGTTGTTATTTTTGATTCAGAGAAATAAATGTTTGGGGTTTTTTTTCTCATATATTGCTTCCATCTGTAACTTTCTAGGAACTTCACAAGGGTCAATAAATAGCATGTAACTCTTCTGCCAGATGTTGACTGGCTGTAGTGAAAGCCTCTGGAGGACCTTACTAAATAAAAACCCACAAAGATACAAGCACTATCGAGAAAACTGGGAAGCTGAATTTAGCTCAGTGTTACCTAAGTGATTCTTTCTCATTCACAAGAGTTAGTCAAATCAACTTCTTTTGGATTGCTGGAAACATGAGAACATGTCATGAAGGGTTGTCACAAGACAAACACCCACTCCCAGAAGCTGGTAAGCTGGTTGTCAGCTGGCTCTTTCTGCTGCAGTTATGGCACACTCACAGGTTGTCTCTGAGGGGGCTGTTGAGTTTCTGTGACCTTTAAAAGGCTGGTGAGGGAGGTGGGACCAGACCTTGAATCAGCTGGAGCATGGAGGCAGAGCTAACCCATGTTCTTGTTCAGAGTGGAGCTCAAATCAGCAGGACTGTCAGGTCTCTGAAATGGTGTTTCATGAGAGATATGCTGTAATGAACCTCAGACTGGCTGAGCCAGAGGGAAATAAAAGCTTCTTAAACAGCTTTCCTCCTACCTTATCTCAGTGAGAGTCTTGTCCTCTGACATTTTGGGGTGATGTCCCACTTTCTATCCTAAGCAGGAGGCCTTTTGATGTCTGCCTGCAGTGCAGTAAACTCTCCAAGGACCCTTATGAGTCTCTAGGGGAAGTATCTTTCTTTTGATCCCCTCAGCTTTGGCCATTTCTGCTCTTTCAGGTACATTCTTTTTCTGGGTTAATTTACTGTATTCCCCTCCCCTTCTCCACCTGACCTTCTCTGTGCTCTAGGAGACCTCACAGCTGTTCTACATGCTGGATTTCAATCTGGGAAGACACGCTACATCCTTTCTCTCCCACTCCTTTCCAAGGGGACAGCAGTCAGTTGAAGGTGACCAAGCATCTCTCAGTAAACAGTCTCATCTGTTATTAATAGAGCGTGCAATCCTGAAACTCTAAGAGGCAAATACCCAAGTAAAAGGCATAGCACACATCCCAGGAGGCCTCTCCAGACTTTCCAATCCTGGTATTTGTCATTAACCACTGTCCCTTGTTGCCTCTCACCATCTTTCCCATCAGTCCACACCAGATGAGTTTGTTTCTGACTGCCCTGGTTCCTGCTGGCTGTTCACCCTCACAGCTGCTCCCACCCACTGCAGTCGGTGCTGGATTCCCCACACTGTTTTCTCTGTCAGCTGCTTCAGTCCTGTTCTCTGCACAGCTCTGTCCTTCACCATGAAGGCAGGAGGCACGAGGGCTCCTGCCTTCCCCCAGCTCTCACCTGGGGGTGATCCACAGCTTGGGCAGCCCCTGAAGGTAGTTAAGTCCTTGCACAAAGGTGCAGTGTTCAGCAGGAAATGTCCAGATTTCTTGTCCCAAAGCAGAGGCTTTTTGGATGGAGCCTTTCTGATAAATCCTGGGATCTTTGCCACGGTTTATTTCTCACAAAGTTGCAAGTTGCAGCAGTAAATCCGACTCCTTCCCCTAAAGCACCTCTGGCACCATTGAGGCTTTATGCTTTGCACAATGTGATTACAAATGAAATAATTCCTTCAGATTCTCAGTTTAGATGTTTCTAACATGAAAGGCTCAAAATATGGTATATAAATACATAAGTAAAATGCTCCTGTTGGTACTGTTCTGTTTTGTTTCTGTTTAAGGCCCCAAAAGTTGTCCTATCCATATTTTCCACCCTTTGGACTTGCTTTTCCTGCTAACATATTTACTCTGCTTTAAAAGAGACAAAGTCATTTGTCCAGTGACCATAGTCAGTTAACACAAGAGATACCAAATCTTATGACTTTTCAGCCTGTCTTTTTAGCTGAAATACTTGGAGGGAGATCTCAAAAGCATTCATCAGTTTAATCTATATCATAGAAAAATGTAACCAGCAGCCAGTGCTGCTGGGACCCGACAGCAAGGCTGTATAAAATAGGAATGGCCAGCCATTTAAGAGCAAAATCCATCCTTCCTGTAGCACAGCCCCATAACCGTGTGCCCAAAGCTGGCTGAGCTCCCTCGTCTGCCTGTTCCTCTTGATCCAACCCTTATTCTTTATGGAAACATTTTTGTCAGGTGACTGTAGTGAAAATGCTCTGATAACCTCATTTAGATATATTTTGCTATCTGTTTACTTTAATAAAGTTGTCCCTCATGCTCTATAACCAAGAGCTGACCCTATTTATGCAACAGAGAATGCTAAGTGAATTAACTGAATGCTAATGGGGAATCCAGATTTGATACATATTTCCATTTTTTTTTATTCCAAGTATATAAAGTTTGATTAGTGAAGAAATGAACGTAAGAATTATTTGACTTTTAAAATGTGGTTTCATTTTTTGAAATATAATTTTATTTATCAGTGTCTGAAATGGGTTTCCATATTAAAATGATCAAGCCCAAAACAGGGTTGTATATTTTCTTAGCTTAGCCAATTACTTATTAGTAAGACAGTCACTGGGGCAGGAGAGCCAAGGATATGTAATTCCCTCCATGGAACAATTCCTCTCTTGATTACTTACAAAGTTGAAACTTAGATTTTTCAGGAAAGCAAGCCAGTCTTAATGCCCAGAGAAGGCTTCTAGAATAGAAGGATTAAAGTATTTACTTCAAACCTACACTCACTGCAGCAACAAATTTATGTGCGCATCAAAACTTAATTCTCCTTATTCTCTTGGATAAGCATATGGTTACTTAGCTAAAACAATGCCCTAGGCCCTGAACTTGCCACTGCATTGTGTGAGGTTTTTTTATTGTAACTTTCTGAGAAATTAAGGCTTTGGAGAGAAAAAAACCTCTGAAATCCTTTATACCTGGATACCTACAAATATAAGTGACATGTATATACTTCTCTGCCTAAGGAAATTCTAAAAGCCTTACAGATTCTGCTGTATTTTTGTGTGTATGTATTTATCACCAAAGGGGCAATAGCTAAAGACTGAGGGCTCAGAGAAAATTCAATGTCAGCTTAAAAAGAAGTGATAGAATTTCTTTTGGAATCTGGGCGTTTTGACTTGCATCATTATTCATTATATTCATAAACAAAAGTCTGTATGCTTTGTTTTCATGCCAGAGAAAACAATTATTTTATGGATTATAACTTAAATAGAAAAGTTTTCTGGTGCCCTAAAATAAATTGTTGAATCTGTCCTTAGAAATTAGTAATTTCTAATTTTTGAGACATTTGGAAATATTAGCCCAACAAATACCTGTTGGAGTCAGTGGGAGTCTTTCCAATAACTGCAGTGGGCACTGAAACAATTTCATTTGATTGTCTTTACTTTTCAGGCCATTGCTTTTTTTTTTGAATACAGTGAATGAATGCTTCTCAGCTTCTTGGTAATAATGAGCCAAGCCTGCAAATGCTTGTTTGCATCTGTACCTTCAGCCAGGTGAGCAGTGGTGCTGAGCTCTGGAAGTTATCTGTGTGGTTGACATCAGTGCGCACTCCTTCATTTGTGAGGGACTGGGACCATAAATACGTAAGTGAATCAGGAGAAAGTCATTTAGCAACTCCATTGCCTAGTTTTCTCCTCTGAGATACTGTGCTAGTGGCCAGTTCAGAAGAAAATTTCTCAGATAGTAACTAGAGAGAAAGGGAAATCACACTGCACATTTAAATAAAGTTCCCCAGTAGAACCATCCCAAGAATCTCCTTAATGTATTTGGATCAAACCTCAAGTTTCAATATGAACCTCCTGAATCATTTTCCCTGTAAGGCTCTGCTACTCTTATTTCTAAAGCTCTGTAAATTTTCTATGGTTCTACCCCATGTATTTGGAAAGAATAAACCACTAGGTACACCATAATTGCCTTGAAATAACACTCTGCGAATTAAAAAATAGAAAGGTATCTATAGCTATCCCTTCAGGTTTTTTGAATCCTCAGACATGAGGAATCTTGGTGAGACTGACACATACTTCAGCTTTGCTTTTCTGGGTATGGATACAATACAATTCATTCTTATGTACTGCCCTTCGCAGAGAAAATCATCCCCAGAAGAATGGCTTGGGGCTTAGCAGGACTGTGCTGCTGAAGATATCTCTAAATATATTGTCCTCTCAAAATCAGCCTTTTCTGCAGTTCTGCCTCTCCTAGTCTGGAAATTAACTGGGGTTGTGCCACTGATTCTGGCTCTAGAACAAAAACCTGAGTAAAAAAATGTTGCCATTTCTGTGGAGTAATGATGTCTTTCTCCATCTTTGTCATTGGAAGTGATACTATAAACTATAGTGCCAAAAATGGTAGGGCTTGTGTACTGCTTAAAGTTCTGGCAAACAGGTATTTCTTTGTTTTCAGCTGCAGAGGAAACCCTCACTTATTTCCATTTCTTAATTTCTTGTTTCTGGTCTTCTATGCATGATATTACTTTGATATAGATAACGTGTGATATATGTGTGCATGTATATTGACACACACACGTGCAGATGCTTACATGTGAATAACCTTTCTATATCCAGTTTCCTCTGAAAGCTTCATGTCTCCTCTCAAATTTCCTGTGGTATAAAACTCAATCATTTTTCTTCTGCTTCTTTTGTGCAGGGAAATACACTTGGTATTTCTTTGCACAGTGCTATAGTGGTGTGCTGGGAGGGCAGTAACAACAGCAGCCACCAGGGCTGTAGTGCACAGGCTTCTCTGCCAGCTGCCACTTCACCACGTTCAGCAATCATGATTCCAGTCCCAGAAAAAAATTGGAACGGTTTAAATATCATTGCGCTTCAGATTTGTGGATCTCTCGCCTTGTCTGTGTCTTAATTGATGCATTTGTGAATCTCTTGCATTCCCTGTTTCTTGTGGTGTTCAGTGTCATGTTTTTGTAGCTTCTTGCAACCAAGAGACTTGGCAACATCCTTTCCCCAGCCACTATTAATGATGGTTGAGGTTATGTTGTACTGATTCCCCGCGGTGGAACTATGATGCAAGAGCTGCCTACCCTGAACTGAGAGCACTGCCTGCCTCCCCTCCTGGGACCTGCCTTGTGATGTCCTGTAATTGCCTGCCCCTGTGCAGCCAAGAACACAAGAATATGCTTCATTTTGTTGTAGCTCTGTTTAAGTGTTCTCTCATTCAAGCAATTGCTGCTACCGTTGAAAGACTTGAGTGTAGTTTGGTAGCACATACGTTTTCTGGGCATTTTCCAAATATAGGTGAAAAGGCTCTATATGGCCTGCAAGTCATAAGGCCAAAATTCAGTTTTCATGGAATATCAAAGAATATTCTTCCCTTAGCTCAGTAGGAAGAAGGCAGTGAGATATTTTTTAATTATCTTGCCTTTTTGTAGTTTATCCTAAGCAAATGTTTGAGCATCTGAGACATTTCTATTTTTGGTGAGCAATAATGTCAGTCTTTTTTGCTTCATTTGCTTTTCATGTGAGATTCTTGCTAGGCAAGAGTAAAATATTCAGGTCTCATTTACATTGAAAATTACTCTCACAGTTTAGGGGAAAAGATAGAGTTGCTTTTTTCTGACAGGTGTTCTTTTATTGATGATAGTACATGCAGCCACAATGTGATGTTCTATAAGGCTTTAATGCTTTTCATAAGTGCATCACTGGTCTTTAAAGACGGTAAATGTTAAAGACCTCTTCCCCAGAAGAAAAAAAATGAGGCTCTGTCTTTGGGGAAGAAAATGACCTGTGATAGCAGAGTACTTTGATTGTTCAAGTTCAAATCCTTGACAGATTCACTCACATGGGAAATGTGAGAAGCAACTATAGGTGAATTTTATAATCTTTTCAGGATGAGCATCGAAAAATTCAGATGATTATCTGCTCCCTCTTGGCCTCTAAGTTTCATGAGAGAAAACTTTAACTGGTATCACCTCAGCTAGTAATGCAAGAGAAGTAGGGTTTCATGTACTTTCTGAAGAGATTTCAGTGACTGTGACCAAAATAACTGAACATTTTCTAATAATATTTTAAATCTTGAGCTGTTTCAGATCTGAGGGATGTTTGGTTTGAGCAGCTTAAATTTTGAGTTTGCCACATTTATATGTTCTTTCAGAATGAGATGATAGATGTTTACATAAATTTATTCTTAAAATGCCATCCTTCCATGGCAGGATTTTTTCTTCAACAAGAAGAAAAGAGTTTTTTTCTTCAAGAGAATTTCCAAAAGTGAAAACTCTACGGAACAAACATAGGAAAACTTTTAGTGGTTAGAATGCCTTGCAGTATTTTTAGGTGATTTTCCAATCATTACAGAATGTTTCACAGGTTCTGAAGTCCTCAAGCATGTAGTTTCCAGGTTGTCAGATCCAGATAGCAAGAACCAGCAAGCAGGAGAGAAGTGCTAAGATAAGTTGAAGAAGAATTGCAATGCAGAGAGCTCTTTAGGAAGTTCATAAACTCTGGAGAACCTTGATTGGCATGTAGATTGATTTTATGAGTGAGAAAGGTTTGATACTGAGTAACAGAGAAAATGCCAGGGAGATCTTTGACAAATGCAAATCCTTTGGGAGTCGAAAACAGGAAAGAAGATAGATCATGAAACACTGTCTTTATTTGTACTTTAAGACTGTGAACTTTTGTCCCTACCTATTGATTGCAGTGCTTTAAGTTCCCCTGTTGTGCTTCCATCAGCTGCTCACATCTTCCTGTATTATCCTGCTTGTCACATAAATTGTTTGATATCTTCTTGTATTTTTGTCATAAAAGCTGCTTTGAGCTGGACTGGACACGTGTAGTGATCTTGCCAAGCTGTGTGCAGATGACAAGGCTGACTCATGACAAGCTCACTTGATTTGGTCCCTGTGCAATGCTACAGGAGTTTGGTCTGGAGAAATTTATTGGATCTTAAAATGCTTGAACTGAGGTGATAAGCAGACAGTTGGATCTGGATCCATAAGCTATAAACTAACAAGCTTTATTAGCTTCATAAAACTATCACCTCTGTCTGTTGAAAAGCGAAGCTGATAGGTGGTACTGAAATTAAGAATGGCTAATGATGGTGATGAAAAAAACTACAGACTCACCCAATGCCTAAAGCTTTGCTATGGTGTGAACTGCTTTGTCCTTGCACATAAAGGAAAGTCTTACACCCCAAATTACAACCTTCTTTACGATCTTATCTACAACATAGTGTTTCTGAAAGAGGAATCGTGTTGAAATGGGTCTTATCAGCTACCACCAGGCTCTACTAACTTCCTTCATGTCTGTTCAAAAAACAAAACAGCAAAAGCTGAATTAACTTAGAAGGAAAGGAGGTTTCTCTCCTCTAAATCAACCAAAGGGTGGGATGAGTGGCACTTCCAGTGACTTGTAACACTACTACCTGTTCAGCTGTAAATGTCCTGTCCTTGTACTGTCAGTGCTCTTCAGAAGCAAAGGATGTGTGGGGTATGAAATCAGATTGCTCACATGTGCTACGGAACAAGGACATTTGTCTTATTTAACCTAGTCCTTACAGTTTCACTCTGTGGTCTGTAATGCCTCTTAACTTACTGACTAGTATACTAGTATGTATACTTGCATGCATACTTGTATGTTCAGTTTTTCTCTGTGTGTTGTTTGAAACATTTCCATATTCTATTGCTACCTAATGTATACTAAGAAGTTATTAATGATCAGCTAGTTGTGGAAAATTGCTGGGGTTTTATGCATTATGTTCCACCCTATCAGTGTATTTTATGATGTTTGTGTTCTATTACTTCCTCTCTCCAGCTACTTTCCCCTCCTACTACTGAAGAAAGTGATGCTGCCACTTCACTGAGCACTGCAAAGGACTTAAGCAGCTGCAAGATGGAGTGGCACCAACAATGCTCAGGCAGTTTTTCTGTAAATGGGTGACAGGCACTTCATAGATAAAGGGTCTTTAGATAAAATCCTAGAAGGAACCCTGATAGCTAACACACAGTGGTACTAAGGCAATAAAAAGGACCTGGGTGAATCTCACTGTTGGTTTCCAGTACTTTTATAACAGACCACAAAATGAAGGTTGCCTGTGAGAAGGTTTTACCTGTGTAAATGCCTTTTTCCACAATTTGTTCCTATTTTAGTGCCCTATTTAGAAGGATGAAGTGGCATCTCTTTAGGGTCTGATTTCAGGATGAACTGGGCTCGAACACTAATACTTACTCTTTTCCTGCCTTGCTTGCCTATTATTCTGAGACCTAACTGCTGGCCCTTGAGACACTGATATATTTAATTGGATTGTGAAATGTGACAGAAGATCATTTTTCAGGCTTTAATCTTGGGGAGTTTCCAATGTGTACGCAGACACAGTTGTAACTCTCACTAGTTCCAGAGGCCTAACAGATTCTAAGATCATTAACATTATGTTCTTTATGGCACAGGGTTTGACCATAAATTATGTTGGTGTGAGCTTGAATAGAACTTTATGAGCTGAATTCTGCTGAGGCTCTCAATCCTTGTGCTGTTTCAGTTGTAAGCAAGGATGCAGGAACTAATTAAAAGGAGAAATTCCAACCCTAGTGCAATTTGTCAATAGGATCTGGTAGTTCAGTAAAATTAAAACTCCCTCAAATTACTTTTTGCTCTAATCTGTTCTATGCCAGTTTAACTTTTTGTATATTGTGTTTTTATTTCTGCTTAATTTTGTTTGCTTGTTTATGAAATGTTTTAAGTCACATGGTTTTCTAGTGATACTATGCATGAGTAGAAAAATTTAGGCTTCAAATTGCTCTTTGAAAATTAGATCATTCCTAGTCATGTTTAGTATTATTATTATTTCTCTCTTCAGGATGGAGTCTGGTTCAGACTGTTTTTCATAGAGGGTAAGAATTAGTGCTTCCTTATCAATGTTGCCCATATCCTTGCTCTGTATACTGTAGTGTAACTGCTAGAAGGTGCTTCTTGAAGACTGAGTTCTGAAGCTATAAAATCAAGCTTCCAAAAGCTGAGGAAAGTTGAAATGCCACTCCCTATCTGGAGTTTTAGGAGTTAGACGCTGCATTTACCTAATCCCAGACCACCCATTCTGATGCCTAGTTGAGAAAGTTTCAAAATCAATTTAAAATCTTTTCTGTATGGATTTCCTATCCTTCCAATCTCTTTTTCATTATTATTATTATTACTGAATTGCCATGACCAGAGGAGCATTTGTGAAAGACATTGATTTGTTAGCTGCAGTGATGGCTGTTCTTCCTTCCTCTGCTGTACCAGCACCAAATGGGATGCAGAACTCCACATTTTGCCAGGTGCATTAGGCTGTTGTCTGTCGGATAATTCCTCAGATCCATAGAACTAGCAGCACTCTGTAAGGCCAAATTAGATTTATGTGAAATGGTAGCTGAGCCAGCAGCACTGTGTACCTCTAAGTGACTATGTTAATTGGGAACCAAAACATAAAGAGAAGCATCTCTGCAAGGAGAATACTGGCATGCTAACTCCATCTGTGGCAAATCAAATTAAGAGAAATCCCATTATCTTGCTTGGGATTCTGCTTTCTACTGACAACATCTTTCGGTGCTACTGCAGAGATATTTCATTACTCTAATATGTTCTCTTAGAACAATGCATAGACATAAAAACTAAACCAAATGCCTGTGAATGATGCTAAGAACCTTATTTAAAGTTAAACTAGAGAAATGGTTTACCTTTTTTTCCCTCTATTGCTCAGCTGACACAGACATCAAAGCACATGGTATGTTCATAATTTTGATGCTGTATCTAAACACATTTGTTGACATGCTGTTGTCAAGCTAATACCAGTGAGCTCTTTTTAGTATTTATAACTTTTCTTGCTCTGGGGCTTGTTTTTAGCAGTTTATAAACATGCTCATATGACCCAAGTATATTCAGCCATCTATGCATCTCTTCTTTCATAGTCTTTCATGATATTCTGCAAAGAGTAAAGAAACCATTAAATTTTCAGTTCTGTAAGTGAGATAAAAGCCTGAGAGTGAAGGACATGCACACAAATAGAAGTGAATGTAAAAATTTCTTATGTACAATTTATCCTGGTGTTAGGGGAAAATAAAAGCAAACAGAAACATGTAGTTATGTGTTTGCACCTCTGCTAAACTGAAAAATTGTTTTCAGTTTGGTGGGCAAGATCTGGCAATGTAGTTGCATATTTTGCTAGTGTTTGGCACTGAAATTTTTCACTAGGGAATAAGAAAATGATTAGATTTTCAGTATGTAGTACTGATGTTTTAAACATTAAATATAGTGTACTTCTTTAACATTAAATGCATTAGAAGCAAAATATCCTCAAAGGGACATAAGCTCAGATATCAAGTAGTTTGTCTCACCAAACTTTAATTAGGAAAACCTGAAAATAATCCAGGTACTTTTTAAAATCTCCTTTCCCTTTTTGGTTAGAGCTTTATGAATGAAAATTAGTCTGATATAACACTTGCATTTTTATATAAAAATAATTGAGGAGTCTAGTAAACCAATCATACTATTTCAGATATTCTAAATTTGCAAATTGCTGGGGATACTTTCTTCCTTGGAACTTCAACTGAGCTAATGACATAAACTTTAGCAGTTCCCCTCTGCTCTGATCCAGATCTTAAATTCTATTCACATAGTTATCCTGGGCTTTTACTTCTTTTACTTTCGATTTAAAGGGGAAAAATTATAATAATTTTAGAAGAGGAATATATTTATACATAAGAAAGCAGACCTTTTTCACCTTCCTGGTATGGGCTGTGTACTGAACCAGTGAACAGGGTATTCTGTTTTGGTTCTGGCACTTCAGCGCCAGTGTGGAGTCACAATTTGGAAAAATCCGTCATCAAGATTCTCCATCCATCGTAAGTGTTATTATATTTATTTACCTTTACTTACAAGGAGTATTTCATTTTCACAAAAATACCAGATTGAGAGCACTAAAACCCACAACACCTGAACAAAACCCCAAATTTCTGGTGCCACTTTAAAGTCTGATTCTGAAGGATTAACTATTAAGAACAAGGAGATGTAATAGCCAGGAGTGTTTGCCAGCTGCTGCTATGCAGCCATCTCTTAGATACATTGCTCTGCTGAGTTCTGCACAGTGCAATACATGACACCAGTGGAGCTCTTTTCTTATGTTGACTGGGGCTGGTTTTTAGTTCCTATGTCCATTTGGTATTTGACTTTTGCTTAGACTGCTAATGATAAATAAAAATTGCTGTTACCATTTGTTCTGATTATAGTAATTCACCATCACCATTCCAAAAATTAAAAAGTGATCAGTACGTGCTGCACCTCCCAAACACAGCCTTTGCCAGGGCAGTAGAAGGATGTTCTGCCCCACTGCATTCATTCTGCAGTGGTGTGTGAAGGTCCCACTCTCAGGGCAGATGTGAAATGCAGCCAAGGGCAATACTACTATCATACAATCAGGGAATGCCAGCTTGGAAGGGGACTTCAAGGATCATCTGTTTCAACCTTTTCTGGTAAAAACACCAGTCTAGACAAGATCACTCAGCACCCTGTTCAGCTGGATCTTAAAATCTACCTCTTCCCTGGGGAAATTATTCCAGTGGCTGATTGTCGTAATTGTGAAAAACGTTCCTCTCATGTCCAACCATAATCTCCTCAGAAGTAACTTGTGCCCAATACCCTGCTTGCTTTGACAAGAAATACCCAAGCAATGTGCTTTTGTGTCACAGTGTGGAACTCACACTTTGCAGGAACATGAGCACAGGTTTTGGTTGTGGGCAGTAACCTTATGCTGCAGAGAGTGGTTCTGTTAGTTGTTTTCTGGCTTTTAGGTGAGTATCCTCCGGTCCTGGAAATCTGTTGTCATTCAGGTTTGAACTGGTTTTTTGTTGTTGTTTTGTTTTTGTTTGGTTGGTTTTGGTTGCTTGGGGGTTTTTTTCTCCTCCTTTAAAACCTTTATTGTCTCAAACTCACCTTATACTGGTGTGGGAATATTCCTATGTTGTCATCAATGAATACGGGTGCAAAAAGTAAGCTTTCCTTGGGAATATCAGGATGCCCTTTTTCTGCCTTGATTATCTGTTGATCACAGCAACTCTCTGGCAGCCTTCTTCCTTCCACTGTATTAAAAAAAAAGGTTTTGCTGCTAACTATTGAGTCTGCAATAAATTATTCCCCAAAATATCTCACCTGCTTTAACTTCCAAGAATTTAGGTGGTTTTTTGTATGCATTTACATATGATTTTTACCTATTTGGATGAATGTTCTGTTACCGCTAATAATGCCTCTTACTCAGCTATTAAAATCTCTGAGACTGCTACCTTTAAACAATGTCTTTGCTGTTTACAAGAATTTTACTTTCAGATATTCTCATTAATTAGCCTTATCTCCATTATATAACTTTTAAAGAGCTGATGTATCACTGATACAGATTTTTTTTTTTTCTTTCTTCTTTTGGCTTTTCCGTCTGCAAGGATGCTGAATATGATGGCATTTAGTTGTCGTTACAGACTTAATTTTCATAGTTAGCTTGTGAATAATATTTTTTTCCCTGATCATGACTAAATCAAAAGCTATTCCGTCAAGACTTTCCCCTAATGGATCAGGTTTTTCCTTTGATCACAACCCCAGGCCCTCTAGAGAGATTATGTCCTCAGTGAACCTTGTTTGCTCTTTATGGAATGTTTGGGGAAAAAAGGCGAAGTCTTTTGGATGGGATGTTTCAAAAGAACATTCTCAATCTGTGTGTACTAAGGTTGTCTAAGATCTTTCCTCATCTTAAAGCCCTGCTAAAAATACATCTAAGGACAGCATGCTTGTATATTAATAGGGATCTTGCAGTAACCAAGATGCAAACAACCAGCACCCTCCCCATCACAGAGCCACGGCTGGGCCTCAGCCACTCACACTGCAGCAAGGTCCTGCACTGAAGCTGGGGAGTGCAGCTCCCTGCAGAGCCTGGGGAAGGCTCTCCTGGGGGATGTATTCCCTGCTTTTCCATAGCCAGGGTTCGGACTTTGCCATAAGCTCTTGGTGCATGAGTGTTCACTGACCACACACTCTTGTGAACTGGAGCACAGGAGTGTCCTCCTCAAAGTACTAAGGGACAAAGGAGATGGGAACCAGAAAGGGGAATACATTTAAAACAGATCTGTAATGCTTGCTTTCATCAGCAGTGTGCAGTCCCAGGAATCATTACTGTAAGTACTAGAAATTCTGCTGAACGTGATGTATGTGTATATATATGCAGATTCAGAACAACCACCCAGGTACCTACAGGAAACCCAGTTTCCCAAGACCAGACATGAGTAGTTTGTAAGTGGCAGGTGTCATAACCTTTGCACATCTGAACTATGTAAAGGTTAATTATATTCCACCCCAGTGCAACTATGGTTACATTCAGGGGACTTTGTGCTTAATGCTGCTCTTTAACTGATGTATCACTGTAGAGAAAAATTATATGAATGCAGATCATTCACATCAATTGCAATAAGTTATTATACTTAGAAAGTAGAGATAGGAAACATATTTGTTTTAAATTATTATGACTATAGTAGTTTCTGGTTTGCAAATATTTCAGTAAATTATCTTTATTTTCTGATAGTGCATTTGTTATTTTTTAATGTTTCCTTGCTTTTCTGGACAGATAATTCTTAGCCTATGAGTTGTGATCAGTAAACTTTGACTGTTTCTTATTTGCTATTTATCTTTTGAAATGTTATTTTTACAGACTAGTTAGAAGAATGGAAATTTCCAATAATTATTGAACGAAGCATTTGAAACGAGATTTTTTTGTGGCCATATGTGAATTATGATGTGACCTTGAGTTATTTAAATGACTTTAAAATTAACTTTCAAACAGGTTTGAAAGTCCTTCTCCAGCTCTTTTTTTAGTCCCATTAGGAAATGGGAGGTGGTCTAAGGTCTCCTTGGAGCCTTCTCTTTTCAAGGCTGAACAACCGTAACTTCCTCAGCCTGTGTCCATAGGAGAGGTGCTCCAGCCCTGTGAGCATCTTCATGTCCTCCCCTGGACTTGCTCTAACAGGTCCATGTCGTTTTTATGCTGAGGGGTCCCAGAGCTGGATGCAACACTGCAGATGGGGTCTCACCAGAGCAGAGTAGAGTGGGAGAATCCTCTCCCTCAACCTGCTGCCCACGCTGCTTTGGATGCAGCCCAGGATAGGACTGGCTTTCTGGGCTGCAGGTCGTGTTGAGCCCCAAGTCCTTCTCCTCAGGGGTGTTCTTAATCCATTCCCTGCCCAGCGTGTATTTGTGCTTTTTGTTTATACTTTTGTTGTTAGCAACTGTCTTAAAAACCTCCCTGTCTGAGAATATATTTTAGTGGTACAGTATGGAAAATCATGAAGGCAAAAGAGCAGCCACCTGTGGAGATAAAAACCATGATCAAAAGGAACTGTACTTATGGCTAAGGCAGGTGCTATTGTAAAGTGTACATGTGTCTCTGCCTTCCAGAATCTCTGTATGTGCTTTTCCCTCAGGAAAGGTTGTCTTTTGGTCTTAGTCACTGCGTTGATAATTAGCAGACCTTCAGTGGTGTGATGTGAGATATCAGAGCTCTCTCCTGAGATCATGCTGCTACTACACATTCACTTGGACGCTGAAATTATCACAGACTGGGTCATGCCTGCTGTAAGTTTTTGTATATTAGGGAGAGATACACATGGACACTGAACAAGCAGCACTGGTTAGCAGAGCTGCAGGGCCCTGGAGCATCTTTATAGGGAGCAACTGTGAGTGACTTTGTTCGTTTACAACAGTGTCTTCTACGAAAATTCCTCTCTCTGTTTCTCTAGCTGATTGGAAAGAGTTATTGTTGCTTAGGTCATTACAGAATCATTGTGAATGAGTATGGGAGCGAGGCCCAAGCCATGTAATTGTGTGTTAGTGCTAAAGAGATTAACCCCGAGGCATTGTGAATCTGCACTTAGTTACCAAACAGCCGCTGGTATTCCTGGTAACTTGATACCAAACCCTACACAAGCCGTGGAGCTTGAGGGAGCAGGAGCTTTCAGGACTCAGAGGTGCACCCTGGTACTTCTGTTACAGTTTTTCTGTTACTGAAACTTCTGTGGCATCTAAACTGGAACCAAAACCAGACAAGAAACCTCTAACAGGCAGAGGCTGCAGTTGCTTTCAGGGTACAAGATTTAGGCTACACGGGAGAACTGGTAAGGTAGGATAATGTCAGTGTACTCTTGACCGTACTGCAGTGGTTAAATAGTGCTATTTATTTTGTGTGCTGCTTCATGAGGTGGTTGTTCATTAGTCAGTAAACCTAAAGCTCCCCTGTGTTCCCTGGAATACTCAAGTTTGCTAAGGAGCAGCAGGTGGGTTTGCTCTTTAAGCATCCTCAACAAAATCTAATGGCAGAAGTTACTCGAGGTGGAGCCCCGAAAGCTTGTTTTGCTGGACACGAAGTGTGCCACATCCAGCTATTTCTGTGTACATCACTTAGGGTGCTTCTGAATCACAGAACCTTGTGAGTGCTGCAGTTAAAGGGTATTTTGTTATTATGCATGAAAGTAGTATTATACTGTTTTACACAGAGAGATTCTCGTATTGCTTTAGTTTAAAACATCTTTTTTGTGATTGCTATTATACAAGAAATACTTCAAGTTTCTCCAGAGTAGATATTTTTTTATTATTATTTAGATGTACAAAGCTGCTAAAAATTTAATCAGTTTAACTGTTAGAAAGAATCTTTTCCCAAATGTTAAAGAAACTGGCTCTTCTTTGATGAAAAGGTAGTTTTTGCATGTCTGTGCCTTGAAGATCGTTCAGAAACTGCTGCAGGAAATCAGATTTTTTTTCCTGCCTGTGTAGACTTATTGAACAGTGACTGTTATGGACCAGCTTAAACTCAGAACTTTCCCTGATTCCATCCAATGTTTGTTACATTTCTTGGGAGGATAGTGGTGACTGCTCTGCTGCATGCCATGCCTCCAAACTTTTGGAGTTTGCCTCTCAAATTGCTTTGCAGGGCAGGGTACTCCTCATGAACAGAGAGTTTGTTAGAAAGAACAGTGTTCCCCTGTCAGAAAGCTACAATGTCAAAAAATATCGAATCTTTCAAGTGCTGCTTTTCAAAGACACGGCAGAGATAATGAAGAGTGTGTAACAAAACTGAGCAAGTTGTCAAGTGACATGAATCTTGAGAACTAAAGTTCTTGCCTTAATATGGAACGTAAAATCTGCAAAGTGTACTCTGTCCTGGTTTTCTTTTTTTTGGCCTACACAGTCTCATTCTGAAGGAATCTTAACCCAGTGGTAACACCACAGCATGAGGAGACTCAGAATCATCATTCATGGATGGTGCAATAGGATGCAATAGTCAAACAACTTCGACTTCCACTTAGTCCAGCACCCTAGTAGCAGGAACATGTTTTGGCAGGATACCTTATGGCATTAGAGTTTGGAGCTTCTTCCTGCCATTGTGCTGGAAACACAAATGTTCTGGTGATCTTTTAGAATGATTGTAAATTATGCAGTCACTATAATGCCGTGTCATCATGTGACATGTCCTGTGTGAGATGCAGCTTGGATGCTATGAATCATTGCAGGTTTGTGTACAGAGTAAGCAGGTCTACAGACAGCCATGACGTGTTTAATTAGGTGATCTAAATTCACAGTTCTCCCATCTAAGTTTTCATAAATGAATTCACATCTTTTCTATAGTAGATTAAAATTCATTCGCTTTGTTTTGATTGCACACCTCTTGGTGAATCAGATTTTTGCAGAGATGAGGAAAGGCTGAATGCAATGAGTTGCTTCTGATTTCACAACGTTATACTGGCATATCCTCAAAGGATCCAATTCTGATCTTAGCTGCAGTGGATTTCAATTCATACAGCACCACTGGTTTGCCTGGATTTACTCCTACCTTTCCCTGATGTGAATGAGAACAGGTAGAGCCTTTCTGTATCAGATGTGACTGTTGTGGTGGTTTGTGCAGTTTAAAATGGCTGATGGCTCACCATTCATTTTCTGCATCAGGCAATCCAGGATTGTGTGGCATTCCAGTCACGATATGTAACAGAACCCCAAAGACAGATTATGCAGTCACAACGATGAAAATTGATTACTAAGCACTCAATGAGTCATCTGCCTCAGGAAGTAACTACTTCAATCTATTATTGTCGATGTCCTGATGGGTCAACCAGGACGTGAAAAGGAATTTGCATTAAATTGATTTGAGTGTTTTTTCTAGAAATAACATCACTCAATCAAAGGAAACATTCAGACAGAGCTAGGGAGAACTGACTGAATTTGATTTGGGGAGGCAAAGCAGCAAGGGATGAGCAGGCTGATTCAGATAAAAATATAAATGGGATTTAGAGCACCATAAATCTCGCAGTACAGAAAGTTGGAAAAATCCTTAACGATTTCTGCAATGCAGATTGGGCTACACATTCTGGAAATCCTTTATTTGCTTATTGATCTGTGTGTGTACATATCTATATAAACACATCCCCCAGTTATGTGAATAGTGTATTTATGCAAAGAGTGTGCTTATATATGCACTCACCATAACAAGTGCCAGCAGGTAACGTAACATATGGCCAGTTTCCAGTTATCTCAGATGACTTTGCTGTATTGAGCTCATATAAGAACTGGGGAGTGGAATGTTTCTCTTCAAATATTTTTTTTTTTCTCAGAGCTGAAGACTTTTAGAATGAGCAGCCTGCCACTCAGTAGAATTCAATAAGTGATGAATCATACCCAAATGTCATTTCCTTCTCATCAGTCTTAGTCTTAAAGCAATTCATCCTCTCTCTCGTGTTTGTACTATGGTATGGGTGTGCTGGCATCTTAAACTGTAGTGAGTTTCTGCTATCATGTTATTCCCAATAGCTTTATATCTTCCTCCAAGATCATTACTTACATCATCTGAGAGTCCAATTAAAATCGCACACTTTAAAGAACTTGCTTCTTGCTGGATACATGATTTGTGAATTCTTCTCTTATTGATTTTTATATGGTCAGTCTTTATGTGCATTCCAATAAGTTTTACCTGAGTAATGATTTTGTGATTTGGCTTAAGAAATTACAGTAAGATCTTTTAAAAAAAAAAAAATTACTAGTGACTTGATTTGTTTCAGTTTTTAGCTTTTCACTATGAGGCATTTATAAAGCTGTGAGAGCTGAGGGTATATACAATTATAACTGTTTCAGAGAGTCAGGACTCTCAGAAATGTCTGAACCTGGAACCCCCGAAATTGTGGCATTTACTATCACAATCACACTGGCTCTCATAAATGAGGCTTAACTCTGAAGCAAGGGGGGGGAATGACAGAGAAGAATGTTTGGAAATGCATCTGCTGATCCACTGGTGAAACTGTACAAGCACCAGCTCAGTGTGCTGGCCACAGGATGAGCAAAATCCCTCAGAGAATGGAGGAAGGACCACAAACAGTTTCCTCTGGTTAATCTATAAATGTCATCTCCTTCTTTAGCGGACTTAGCTTTATCCTGACTGATTCAGACAGGCACAAAGAAAGCAGAGGAACTGCCCTGTAAGGGAGGGGATTAGGGGAGCTGCCCACTATTTTAGTGGGCAACTATTTCAGGCCAACGACTCGAAAGGCCAAATTATATCACATTTCTCATTAAAAACCTGAGGATGTTTTGTAAAGGGTTACACAAACCATCTGTATATGTGACATAACTAATCACCATGGTTTTGCTCTCCAAGTCATGAGGTACTGTACTGAATACACAGCAATGTGCACTTTATTAACAAAACCTATATTATTTTAGCAGTCATCAGCCTAGGAGGTAGCAAAAAGTGGTTGTGCTACTGTCAGATAAACCCTCCAGACATCATGTTCACTATATTTATGAGAAACCAAAACATACCATTGGAAAAATTGATGGCATATATTTCTATTCATTAAGGAAGAAAAAGGAGAGTGTGAACTTAAATGTCTTTTCTTCTGTTCTTGCTTTATTTCACTCATCATTTGTTCTGGTAATAGAATAAATATGCTCTTCTCTCCCCCTTTCCAAATGCAGTGCTTATGTTTCTCCTTCAGGCAGTTAATTGGTTGATATTGATAAAGATGCAACATTAATATAATCTTTATATTTCTTTCTGATTTACACATCTGTGAGATTAAGATTCAGTCCCAGGCATGTGCAAATGATGGGTAGTTGGAGTTATGTGGTTCTGACAACACTGTGACCATATCCAATAGTAATTAAGTATTTGGGGATAAGTGGAAATCAGTGTCAAGCTGCTTAAAATTTACGGTGAGCCAGTGATTACTGGGTAGTTCTACAAAGACTGACATTGCTACTATTAACTGCCAGAGCTGCATGACTTCATCTCCCATAAACTACGACATGTTACACGAGCTGAAGTTCCTTTCTCTAATGGTGTATCCAAATAGCCAATTCTGCAATGTCTATTAGATATAAATAGTAGCCATTGAAGGAAGATCCCAGAGAAGGCCTTGTAATTTCATTTTGTGCTAAGTGTTTTACCAATTTGTAACTGGAGACAGTGTCTCTGGCATTGCCTTATGTTAAAAACAGCCTGGGAGCTTATGAGCCTGATCACTGTATGACATTAACAGTATAATAATCACTTCTGAAATCTTCACCTGCATGGAATAAATTTGGAAAAACATAGGAAAAGGAAATAGTAATGGTTCTTTCCTACACTGGGAAGCCCAAAAGTGCACCTAAATTAGTGTTACAGCTTGGCTCAGAAGAGGAATCTCCTGAGGGTCCTCATTTAGAGTGCTTAGGTTTGCATTGGAGGATGGCCTTGGAGTAAACTCTGATTTCACTCCAATGAAATTGGACTGAAAAAATGTCCTAGAAATGTACCTAATTCACTCCAAATGCTGATGAGCATTAAATCCACGGGACCAGCCTAATTTAGTTCAAAGTAAATCTGAAACCCGTGGTGCAATGTTGAATCCTGGGAACAGCTGTTCCACTCCACAGAGGCACTTCTGCTGGCCTGCAGTACCTGCTCACTGAGGTGTATCACGAGCTTGAACAGAAACTTATGTCCCAGTTCAGCAAAACAATTAAGTACCTGTCTAATGGAAAGATTTTTGATGCACACTGGTTGCTGGTTTAGGTTCCTCGCAAGAATCAGGATGTACAAAAGGCAAAATGAAAAATGCTTGAATTTTACCAGAGAATGATAAGGTGTCAAGGCAGACAGTAATCTAAGACTGAGCACAAGCTGCAAGGTGGAACACAGGCATTGATCTGTTCCTATAAATAACATGGGTGAGAGTCCTGAAGTATCTTGAACATAATAGTAAAACTTTTAAATTATATCCCTGATCTCAAAAAAGAAAAAAAAAAAAAAGAAGAAGAAAAGGGTCGATGAAACTTCTTAATCCAAGAGGTAACATGATCAAAATGAATTTTAGGACAGCTAAGTCAGGCCACAATGTTACAAGTAGCTTGAGTCTGACAGACTTGAAATGCAAGTAGGTCAAGCTGAAGGATTGAGATGCAGGGAAGGGAAAGCTCTCACAGAGGTTTGGACCTGGAATTTTGATTTTCCTGCAAGTATTTCCTGAGTTTAAAAAAGCTGTTAATCAATATGTAGTTTGGTTTGTGGGAGAATTTGCAGCTATTGAAATACCTCTGTAAAAGCTTTGTCTTAACACCTTTCCCCAAGAGTTCTGATATACAACAGGATCCTGTAAGAACTATGTGATTAAGGGCACAGAGAGGGGCAGGCAGATCTCTGCCCTCCTCAGCCAGTGATGGAAAACAGGATAACTTCACAAAGTCAAGGAGGTGCACCTCTACCAGCAATTCCAGAGTGCCTAAGTGCATGTGGTTAAAATCAGTTACCATCTGGCAAGTCTGCTCTTGAGTAAAGCCGAAGTCCAGGGACAACACAAAGGCATCCAGCAACCTTTCTTTCCCCAAAGCCACTGTACTGCACAGATCCAACAGAATGGAGGCCTTGTGCTATTTTGTTTTAAATCAGACTCATTTACTCGGGAATTCCTTTAAAATTCTGTCCAGCTTGTTTTTGTGGCTCTGTAACTTAAGTCAGCACCCCTGCTTGCACACTCTTATTGTGCCTGGCATGTCCATTAGTGCAATAGACTTTCTTAATGAAGAGAGCATGAAATGTGCACAGTCACAAATCTGTCAGGCAAGAATTGGTACTTCAAAATTATGTTCACTTGTATTTACAAGAATAGATTTGCCCATGTATAAGTGAAGGTTGCTAGCTGAAAATTGGACCGATAAATCATAAGAATTAATCTTTTTATTACCATTATTTTTAAAATAAGTAATTGGTTGGGAAAGTGGTTGGCTTCAAAGGAGGCAATTCTTCATTAAAAATGAGCTCTAAGGGTTTTCATGGCATATTCCTTGTGGAAAATGTTATTTCCCCCTTATATAAACACAACTGAAACCAACCAGAATAGTGTCACGTACCAACTCTGCAGTGATCCTGTCTCACTGAAGGATCATGATTTTATTAGCAGATCTATTAGCTTCAGAGTTAAAGAAATTGAAAAAAGAGAAAATTTGTCACTACCAAAAGTGTTAGCACTGAACATATACAAATTGTGGCACTCAGTATTGATATGAAGAGTTTGGTACAGTTTGAACAGTAAATTATTCAAAATAAATGAATTTATTGTTCCCTGACATAAGGAATGTAATTAGAAGAGCATAACCATAACTTTGTAATGGCTGAAGTGTGAGCTGGGACAGAAATGCTGATGAATTTTAAATTATGCAATTTGAAGCCAGCAAACAGGGGTATGACTTTACACGATTCTTGAAATAAAGCATTATTTAGGTTCTGTCATTATTTGTGCACGGGTGCTGTCCGGTGAGGTTAACAAAATCATCAGCTACCTGATACCAACAAATGCATTGCATACGTAAGCAGCAAAAAATGAAAAAAAAAAGTAGACTGGAGATATAAAATAGAATGATACAAACTATCCCAAATTTGCTTGTCCTCTTGCTTCTATAGAAGTATGGTCAACATTTATGCAGCTCCATATACAGCCTCTAATTTACTAGACCCCTGTGGAAGCTGCCCTGAGGGACAAATGGGTAGAGCAGAGCTGGCAGATCTTTGGCACGTTCCGTAGGGCTCTGGATCCCCAGGGGTAGGAGATCAGGCAGTGAAGGCAAGCAACCTGCATGGATGAGTTGAGACCTGCTGGTCAAACCGAAGGGCAAGAAGGAGGTGACAGGCAGTGGAAGCAAGGAAATGTGACCTGGGAAGAGCATAGGGATGTGGTCTCGTAGTACAGGGGTGGAGATGAACTTGACAGGGGAAATAAAGTGTGACAAGAAGGGCTTTTACAAGTGTGTTGGGCAGAAGATGAAGGCCAAAGAAAGCAAATGCCCCCACCCTGCTGCTCCAGTGAGTAAGGCTGACAAACTGGTTACAACAAATGAGGAGAAGGCCGAGGTACTCAACAGCTTCCTTTGCCTCAGTCTTCACTGACAGTCTCTCTTCCTGCACTTCTCAAGTGGATGGACTGCAGGGCAGGGACAGAGGGAGCAATGTCCCCTCCCACTGCAAGTGAAGATCAGGTTCACAACCACCTGAGGAACCTGAACGTGCGTAAGGCTGTGGGACCCAATGAGATGCATCCCAGAGTCCCAAGGGAACTGGCTGCATGTAGTTGCCAAGCCACTCTTCATGATATTTGAAAAGTCATGGTGGTCAGGTGAAGTCTGTGGTGATTGGAAAAAGGGAAACATTGCACCTCTTTTTAGAAAGAGTGAAAAGGAGGACCCTAAGCACTACTGACCTCTGTGCTTGGGAGAAGATCAAGGTACAGATCCTCCCAGAAGCTGTGCTAAGGCATAGATCCTTTTTCTGTGCAGAAGGATTTGGAAGCCTAAGAACAAAACTGATGCCTAAGACCAAATGCTCATTTGTATTTATTTTTCATTAGGACACTATCAGCTCGAAAAGCCCTAATGCTGAATTATCAGGTTCAATATTGTCTTATATGTTCAATTTTCTGTTTCAGTAGGTCACAAATCTATTTTTTTTTCAGTCCTCTTTCTGCAGGAGAGGAAATTCTAAAGTTCTAGGCAAGCTGGTTTTGCATTTATATTCCCTAAAGTATGGGGAAGTTTATCCAATACCTCATCATTATCTTAGGGAATTATAGTTTTTTTAATGACTGACCTGGGGCTGATAACAGGTAACAATTGCCAAGTTACATGTAAAGGAGATAGTTTAATCTACTGGGAAGACCATTTCAAATTCATCAGGTCACAGTAATTTGCTGTTTATTGTGTCACAGAAAAACTATGAAAAATACCTTGGAAGTAAAAAATAGGTCTTCAAGGTCACTTTGTACTTGAAAAAGGAGGATAAAAAAGGATAAGTTATATGTTTATAAGAGGTAATACAGTACTGCTTGGTACTGGCTCAATTTTAGCAGATGTTTTTCCTATCAAAATTTAGAATATATGGCTCCAGTAAACATATGGAAGTATTTAATTTGCTCTTTTCATACAGAATGAAGTCTGTGAGTAAGTCTCTAATGCATTCATTGCATCCCTTTAGAAGGAACTTTTTGGAAATACAGCTATTTTAGTAAACAAACAAATAACATAGGAATAGTAGTCTCAATAGTACCATGATAAGGGAAGGGAATATTCATTTAACCTTTCAGAAGAATTTTCTTAAATTATATTTAGACCTCTCTTACACTGAGTTTTCCCTAACAAAAGAGTCTTTTTTGTGTTCAGTGTCCTCTGAAATGTCTGCTCTTTTCAGGCCCCTTCAGCAATATTCTGTTCTGGTGATCATAGTTTGAAAATAATGCTTTGCTAACACACTAACTGAGGCAAAGAGCAGAAAGTACACTGAAGGGCTTGACCAAGCCAAACTGCCCAGATGGTAAATATACTCAATCATTTTTTTAAGTAAAAGATTAGAATCTTCCATTGATAATGTATAAAAGAAAAAGTGACAAAGTTTCTCAAACGAAACATTTCTGTGAAATATTCATTCCACTTCAGTTATAAATAGATTGTCCTGTGAGCTTCAGGGCATGCAGAGGTCACTGTCTATGTAGAAGAGAGATGTAAGAGGTCTCTAACACAGGAAGAAATGAGATGTTAATAACACTGTTGAGACTCATGGATACACAGAAGAAGACACACATTAACTTAAAAACAAAGGAGATTAAAACATAATATTTTTTAACAATATAGGCATCTGCTTGAAATATTAAATTTTCCTTAATGTTAGAATAATGTGCATTTTTCTGTGGTCTTATAAATTAAGGCTTTCATGTATAGTGCCTGTCTGCCTTGCAATTTCTTCATGAGCAAAGTCCAAAGGAAGGAAGGCAGAATACAGTATTGCCAAGGGAAGGGCTCAAGGAGTGTTAGTATTCAGTCATCACCCTCAGAATATTGGAGGAGGTGAAAATGG
Source organism: Myiotriccus ornatus (assembly GCA_036023395.1). NCBI lineage: Eukaryota > Metazoa > Chordata > Aves > Passeriformes > Tyrannidae > Myiotriccus > Myiotriccus ornatus. Next base: position 11,954,173 of record JAYRBT010000018.1, on the reverse strand, counting down.
GGCAAAAGTCACTGTCCCGTGCTACTACCTTAACCACATCAGTAAAAATGGCTTTCCTGCTGTTTATGAGCTTGCAGGGCTACTTCTTGCAATGATTAATGGTGAGCAGCTGATTCCCTTTCCCTTCCAACCACTCATTTAAGCATCTGAGGCAGATGAGAGTAAGTTTCTGCAAAGGCATGGCTCTGTTAATAACCTCACAGCTTTTAGCCCTTCAGGCTTAGAAATATTGTCTACAAGGTTACCTCATAATCTTGAAATTCAAGTAGTGGTATATGAGGTTTTGTTCTTGTAAGGCTTCTCTCTGTAGAGCCAGCTTACTCTCTCTGATTGTGCAGGTTCAGAATTTTCAAAGTTATATTCTGACTGTGTGGTCTTACTCGTGTTTTACTTTTGAACAGGAATTCTTGTGGCATTCTCTACATGGTTAATGAAAAGTCATTATTACATGTGAATACCAAGAGTGCAGAAACTTTCTGTCAACATCTGTGTGGAGGTAACTGATACTGAGAATAAAACATGGATATTATTTTCTTCTGTGATGTTCTTAGCATGTCTTATTTGGCTGTGATTAGTGAACAGACCTGGATTTGCACAAATTTTGAATGGACTGGTTTGTGCGGGTAAAACGTCAGGGTGGAGTTAGTCTAGATGTATAAAATAAATGAAAATCATTTTGAGGCTGTAGTTCTGCTTAATGGTCTTAGTATTAATAAAGTGCTATAGCAGGTAATGCAATTCAGTTAATTAGACTGGGAAGCAGGCTAGTCTTTCCTGGCTGATTTCTTAAACATGCTTTCATCTCCTTGATGCTTCAGCTCAGGTAGTTTAAATCTATATAGAATTCAGAGGGATGATTTCCATTTTGGTGAAAAAGGTGCTCTGTTGCAGTCACAAGAGGCAGTGGGAAATGGAAATGGACCAGTGTAGTTAATCTGTCTCAGCAGATTTGTTCATGTAACGTATGAGGTTGTCAAATCCCCTGTCATCCTTTGGGCTAAAACACTTAATAGTGGAGTCTAGACCTATTAAGGTGATGGGGGAGCTCTGGATTTCAGTGTGGTTGTATGAATCCTGAGGGGAGGGAGGGCTGATATTTCCAGAGATGCCCGGAGGATATGTGAAACAAAGAGGATGGATAAAGATATCGATATGTTGTTATCAAGTCAAAGCCCCTTAGTTTTTGTGCTCTTTGAAACTTCACAGAAAAATCTCTTTTACAGAAGCTCATGTTAACATCATCTAACTTGATAAAGGCAGGACATCTCCATAATCTGCAGGCTAATGAGCCTATGATAGATAAGTAGGATAACAACACTTTTCTCCCCTCTTGTTGGTTGCTGTGTAGTCGATGGATATTTACACAGGTCTGTGAGACTGCATTGATCACCTCTAGCAACAAGGTAATTTTGCTGAGACAAAACTCAGAGGCAAACACTGCAAGTCAGTTGGTTTTACTATTCGTGGCATGGCTCTGATGAAACAAAAATAATTTAAACTTCATCTGCACCCTTGTATTTTAATACAGCATTTCATTGTAGATGTTACTGACTGAATTTTCAGGAGCCAGTTAAAAGTGACAGAAAATATTTTTAGCTGTAGTGTGAGTCAAGAGTAAAAAATAGATGAGGACAAAAACTTGAAAGTGGGTGAGTTATCACATGTTCCTGAGATTTTCTCTGCTCTGTTAACAGTAACAAATATTTTATCAAGTGATACAATACCTCTTCAGCAATCCCTGTCCAAAAGTTCTCACTTCAATTTCTTTGTTGGAATGTAGCCAGACTAAAGATTATATGCAGTGGCAATATTAATACTACTCATATGACACGGATAAAAATAGACTTCAGGTTACATTGGTGTATTTATGCCAAATGGATTGGGAAAATAGTTTGTCTTCTTGTCCATTTATTTATTGAATATTTATTGTAAACACAGAAAAGATATATACTTTGACTGAAAAGCAATGACTAAATTGCTGAATATTCTTGACAAACCTTTAAGAAAACTATGGCTTCTAGGTTGTTGTTGCATTACTTTAAAAAGAAACTTTTTTTAATAGAAAAGAGATGATCTTATTAAGGTTTTTGTGTCTAGGAGGGCTTTGAAACACATTGCAAAATTAAATAAGTACTGTGTGATTCAAGCCCTCTGCTGTAGTATTCCTTCTGCCAGAAAAGTATGAGATAAACAAATAAAATGTTGGAAAAGCATTGTTGAAAAAGGTATGCTAGAACTATCTCTGTGATCTGGAATTCAAAGAATGTAATGTATTTCTCATTACTAATTTGAAAATCTTCTCTGTGACAGAGGATAATGGCACCTTTCATATCTCTGTATTTTTGTCTTTGCTTTTAATCTACCTTTGTTCTTCCAGAACCTTTTAATGCCGTTATTTTCATGTGGGTTCTGAGATAACCCTGGACTGTGGTGATATTGAGGGTGGGATTCATGTGGCCAAAAGCAGCTGTCCAGATTCCCTTTATAGTCAACAGGGCTGTTAGGGGTATGGTTTCCCTCTTTCAGGAGTGGAAATGTACAATATATTAGATTAATTGTGCCTTTAAAAAGTGCAGATATTTTAAGTTGAGCTGTAGAGAGATCCTGTTCTAATTAACTGAACTGCAGCTGCTGCAGAGGAGATGTGCAATGCTAAGTGAAACAAACCTTCCCCCCCAGTGGTAACTCTGTTCTCTTACTCCATGAAATGCTCTTAAAATGAAGTTCAGCCTAATGTGGATGGTCAGAACAAGCTTTCCAGGGTGCACTGAAGAGCAGGGATTTACTTCTGGCCTTTTACTAGAATATGAATTTCACTCCCTCTATCTTTTACCTGGTGGTTGCTACACTTGGAAAAGGTTAATCCTTGTAGTTTAGGATTATATTAACTTTAAGAGTTTATTTTCAAACTTTGCAAAGAAATGAGAAATGTGGTGCTATATTTATTTAGTAATGCATTCTTGTTATCCAAAATTGATGAGGTGCTCTTCCATTTCATTTTGTATTCTTTCCTGCACGGATCCACAGTTCTGATCTTCTCCATGAAAAATAAGATCTCTTATGAAAAGTAATTATTTAATTTGTGCTTTTGCCCCATTGTGCTGCCATCTCCTTTAAAATGCTAAAGATTTTTAATGTCATAAATTACTTAACTGGTGTGGTATAAAAAGAATAGTAAAAATATCAAGTTGCAGTGGGATTTGGAGTTTTTCTTTTTCAGGAGCTGATTATAGATAATCCAGAAGTATGGTTGAACAGTCTTCATTAGAATCGCTCAGCAATCTGAACTTAGGCAACAGACTGTGATTCTTAAATTGTTTTCATCAGTTTAGGACTGTTGTTTTCAGCTCTTTTCTTTTGGCATCCATCTGTCAGTAATATTCTCCTTCTGGCCAGCCACAGCAAAGCACCATTATCATTTCATTATATGCTGGGATAGAGGGGAAAATTGAGTCCTTGGTACTTATTTTTAAGATATCCTTCAAATCCTTGCTGCTTTTGACAGCCCTTATGTCAGATGTCAAAGGCATTTGTACACTGAGTACTTTAATGCAAGGATTATGAAAGTGTGAAATTGCAAGTTTTTATATGTATCATAATAGTAATATAAATAGACATTAATTGTTCAGGAGGAAAGATGAAGTTCTACCTATCACAGAGGAGTTATTAAAAAATGAGGCAAGGAGATGAACTATTGAGGAGAAATGGACATGATGGTTAATTATTTACGGATATTTAGAACACACTGCTCTGATGAGTGGAACACAAACAAGAAATGGATGCAGAGACTTCCATCAGTGTCTTCGTATCTTACAGTTCTAATAATCACAGGAATAGCAGCCAAAGGTGCTGGCAATGCTGTTGTGCAGCTATCTGCTGGAAAAGAATCCAGATGGCCCGATATCTGGTTAAAACATTTTGCAGTCATTTTCAGGATTTTAGAAGTGAAAAAAGAGTTGAAGGGAAGCTCATGGACTGTATTGTGGTGATTAAAGGTGAACGTGTGAAAATGCAAGTGAAAGTGGGGCTTCATGGCAAAGTCTCTGAAATATTCACATTTCTGATACAGAAGAAGATGGAGAGAGATAAAATCAAATTAAAAATACTAGACTTAATAAAGGAATACTTTGGTGCAAGAAGACTTCAAGAACTGGCAGTTCCCAATAGACTTTCCAGTAAGGCCACAGACACTGGCTGTCCTTATGTGAAGGTCAGCTAAATCATGAACTCTTCAAGGACTTAAGCCACAAGTAGGAATTGTATAGAAAGTGGAAAGTAGGTCAAATTGCTAAGAATGACTGTCAAAGAGTGGAAAACCTAAGTGGGAAAAATATGAGAAAGGTTAAGAAGAACCAATGACCCGGGAGCATAAAATACTGGAAGAAAACCCTCTGCATGCCAATGACCAAGGAATCAGTTATTTCTCTGCTTAGCAGGGAAGGAGAGAGAGCAGCAGACACTGCCCAGGAGGCTGAAATCTGTTTTCTGTCTTAGTTTTCAGCAAAACATGTTTTAAACATATGATCAAAACTAATATGAAAGAAGCCATGATAGCTCCTAACCTCACCTGTAGAGCTTCTGTCTAGTGGATATTTAAAAAATACTTAAGTCTGCAGACATTCTCTGTAGGACATTTAGAGCACCAGTTAGAAAATCTTGGAGCCATTTGTAGTTGTGTATTGAAACTTGGAGAGAATGCATGAGGTTACAGAAGCCACGTGTAAAGTTCTGGAGAAACTATAATTGAAGAGAAGTTACTGATGGCTTTGTTGAAAAGGGATCAGTGGGCCCTCTACGCACTCTGCACGGGGCTTGGGGCAACTAGTAGCTTTATTAAATAGTTTTTTTAAGTTGTCAGATGACACCAAGTGAGGATGAGCTTTAAAACTGTCGCAGAATTGGGTGGCTCTTTAGAATGATGTTTATTCCACCTGCAGAAATTATTTTTGGTTTTATTCCACTTCCCCCCACTCCATCCTTTCTGTACTGGGCAAGATAATACATAGCGATGATCTTTGGAGAAACTTCTTGCAGTGCTCCCTGTCTTTAAAGTCTTTAAATCTGTAATTGCAGATTAGCATCAGTCAGAAAGGAGCATGTTTAGGATGTGTTTGGAATGCCTGGTGTTGGTAATCAACTGTCTCGAAGTTGTTTTTCCTAACACCTCCTGTCACAGCCTTTAGGCAACAAAAATAATTTCATTTTGAAATTGAATTGTGCTTTTGAGGAGAGAATGTAGAGGCAAGAAGAATAAATGTGCAGGGAAAATCAGGAATTTTAGCGTAATCTTGGAAACAGAGAACTGGAGCTATTCAGATCTTTCAGCACCTTGAGACTCGCCGATCTCTGGCTGTTATTTGTTGGATTTGTTACAAGGAGGCTTTTAGCAGGTGAGTGCTACCAATTGACACCAGCAGGCAGGGCATCCTTTTGTTTTTGTGAATACAAAAATTGTTGTGTGTCTATGGGTGTTGATGTGTAAAAGCTTCTATTAGTTTCAAAACAAAACCCAGACTCAGCCCCAAAACTGTCATTTTCCATGTTTGTTTGGTTCTTTAGTATATTTTTATTACAAAATTCTCCCAAAGTATTCTGTTATCAAAATGAAATTGCATTTGATTATCATCAGGTTAAGTCCTGAGGGAGAAACACCAATTGAAAAGTACCCTGTTAAAGCCTGAAATGGGTCTATAACATAGATCCTGCTGATTTTACCTACAATAAGTAAAATTACTTTTTTCTTATTCTGTTTAGCAAATGTCGTACGTAAAAGATGTTGGCTTTATATTGATTTTTTTTTAATTTAATTTGCTTTTATCTCTTAACCCTTAAGAGTTCTTGCCCTAGGAAGCATATCTTGCTCACAATTACTTGACTGGCAGAGTGGTAAATGCAAGTGCTTTTCCATTGGAGCCAGACCAACTTGTATATATCTATTGTCCATCTTTCCACAGTGGTGTAGCTGAAATACAGACAAATACTGAGTAAAAGATTTTTTTCTGTGAGAATGGTAGTGAAGACTTCAGAATTAAAATAGCATTCTTGGCAACTGTCTTTTCCAGAAAACTATTTTGAGAATGAGTTACTGAGTGATAATTAGATATTGAAATGCACCCAGTTTCACATTTCAGTGCTCCTTTCCAATTAGAATGGCATTAGAGTGAAAGTGTAGCTATATAATTGTATGAAGAATAGATCCAATTTTCTCAATGTCACTGCAATATCACCTTTCAGTAGTAATGGTACTGAATGATTACGCATATCATTTAGTAATAGTATTTTATCCATTTCACAGAGGGATTTTTTTTTTTTTTTTTTAAGTGGACATGCCAGCAGATTGTAAATGAGCATATAGAGAAGAGGCCATGCTACCTACAAATGTGTCAGTGTAAATGGTGCTGCATTCTGAGCTGCTGGGAGTAACCTGACCCTGTGTTTGCAAACATGCGGTTTCTGCAAGCACAGTACATCTTAACTGGCTTTTTAATGGTCAAAAAAAAGCAATTACAAAAACCTCTTAAGCCACAAGTTAAGGAAAAGATTTTTACAATTTCTGTTTGGCCTGCTGTTGTACGTAACTACAAAATGAGCTCTGATATGGGTTTAGGAATAAATAGTACCATTAGCCTTGCTGGTTTGCAGGAGTTTTGTATGCATCCTTTCCTCTTGGTCTCTATCATTCCATCTTCCTGCAGAGCGAAGCAGGCTGCAAAATGGATAATCCCTGTGAGAAGGCAGTGCTATAGAACTCAAATCAATCATGCCAAATGCTACTAAAAATATTTCTTATAGGTCATGATTGGAAATTTATCCAGTCATTTCCATTTAAATGGCAGCTGCTACAAGTAGAATGTATAGAAATAAGTATATCGTGTTTAGGCTTTAAGGTACATCCCTTAGGCCTCTGGGAAAACAAAGGCCCTTTAGTTTAACACCATAAATCTTAGCACAGCAGTGCCTTGCAGTTTGAACTACGTTATCAAATGAATCGCAGGCACCTGAGTGGGTTATATTTGATGCCGTGTGTTTGTCTGGGGGTAGTTCCAAGATCTGGGCAGCCAGGGATGTTCCGCTTTAACAACTGATGCAGAGGCATATTGAGATTTAACCTTGTGCCTAAAGCTTTTAGGTAAGAGTTTTTTCACAGTTCTGTGGTATTTATTTCTCTCTCTGGTCTCGTCTACTTCTTACGCCTTCCTTTTAAATGCATAGGTTGACTGGAGGCAGAAACAGCCTCTAATTACATGTGCTGGTTCCTGGAACTGCCATGACCCTTCTGAATACGTTCTATCTCAGTGTTAATTCTTATTCTTCTCCTGGATCTCGAATGCCACTGAAATAAGCCAGGTGTGAAGGTTGCCCTGGCTGTACCCCAGATTTCTAAAATAATCCTTTGGCTAGTCCTGCATATGCTTTATCCATTTGAAAGTTCCCTACAGTCATATCCTATGTTATCAGTGCAAAACAAATGGACCATTTCTGGTGGTATTTTGATATTCCTAAACCAAATTTTAAATTAAAAAAGGCCATGTTACAGTTTTAAGCAAAGGCTTCATAAAGTGGCTATTGCCTGTGTCTAGTGGATTGTTTGAAAGGCCTAACCATGCCTTGTGGGTCCTCTGCTGGTTCTCTTCTAAAGATATCTGTAAATTATATGTCATTATTTACTCTATGAATGTCATAAACTAAGAGGATTCTGAAGGGTATTTTTAGAAAATAATGGTCCTTTTTGAGAAGATGAAATAAGTAAAGGAAGATAATTCTTAGCTCTGGGGTGTAATGATATATCACCAACAATAAAATGGGGGAGGGGGGAGAAGAATGCTGAATATCTGTTTATAAATTACATTTAAAAAATCCAAGGAATTAAAATAACAATTTACACTCCATTTTAACTGCAGCTGCTGTTGATTCTTTACACAACAGACAAGAGCAAAACGTATATTGTCTAACCTGCACGAATTTTCCACCTTTTGTGTTATTGACCAGTGATTTGCTTTTTCTACCCATATATCTATTTTGCTTTTTTTATTTTGTTTTAATTCTGGTCATTACAAAGAAAAATGTAATGTATTAAGTTGGAAATAACAGCAGGGTTCTGACATCATTAATGTTTTGTTTGCTTATCATATTGAGAAACAAAACGTTTTCAAAGCACAGTGTACTTGAAGACTTATAAATTACAAAAGAAAATATTTTGATGGATGGAAATCTTCCACCTTGGTGTCAGACAGAAACCTGGCATATGATTGTTCCTGATTCATATTAAATACCACAGAGTACATACTTCAATTTTTATTCTTGTAGTCACTGAAAAATACTAGTGGTGCCATCTTAAAGATTCCTTTTATTTGTGGAAATAAATTTGAGCTTGTTTCAGTCAGGGCAAGCCTGGTACTTCCAGCAGCATTTGCCTCTTTGGAAATGCTGCGTCAGAAGCAAGGACTTCAAAGTGTGTCACTGTGTTGCTGCCAGAAGTAATTCTTGTACTTATCATTCTAGACATCCTTGAACTTAGCAACAAAAAGGACCGATGGCCAGTGAAGGAGACTGAGTGACTTGAACAAATTGAAACCTCTCAAGACTATCTGTGTTGATTTGGTTTTTATTTTTATGGTCGTATTTTCTGTCATTTGTGATGGAAATGAGGAATGCAAACCAACCAGAATTTAGTGATGTATCATGGGCCACCAGAGGAATGGAGTTTACAGTACATAAATTGTCCTTCGTGTAGCAAGGGATTTTCTCAGATAAAGAATAGGTGGGGGTGTGTTATCAGGCTTTGCACGCTGCTTTTGTTGTTTGCCAGAGTTAATATGGGCTTGGAAATTCTATTCATCAGTATTTCCCCCCAGCGGAGCCTGTCCAGTGTGCTTTACCTTAATGTATTCCAAACATCTGCATTCAAATAATTTATTCATAGGCTGAAATCTCTAATCCCAGTTTGAAGTGCAGAAATGTTTACTTGGTCACTTTTACTCCGTTAATCTGGGACAGCGACAGGCAGGTCACACAACGTCCTCTTTCGCACACAACTTTCCGAACAATGGGTTGTTAGTCGTTTTACCAAGGAGCAGATAGAGGTAGCAGTCTGTGTGGATGTATTGAGAGTCAGCTAATGGACACAAAGTACCTGCTCTGACACATTAATTCCCTTCCCTGTCAGGCTGCATCATTGTGGAGTGTGCATGATGGGAAGCAAGGTCCCACCGCACTATGGCACCTGCTGCTTTTCCATCTGCCGAGCGCAATAGCTTCTTTGATTGCCCATTTTTCAGCCTAATGACTTTATTCCTTTTCTTTTTGTGAAGTTTTTATATTTTTATTGTTATTTCGGTAGTCGTGGTTTGTAGGGCTTTTTTTTTTTCCTTAAATTTCCTCTTCTCCAGTGGGCACTTGGAGTGTTGTTAAAGGAATAGCTAACAAAACAATATTCCAAACCTGTGTCCACATTCTGCGTGCCCCAAGTGTTGTGTTTCATAATTTATTCTGATAAAGTTGTCATGGTGATAATGCCTCTTGAGAATGAAAGTGCCATGTGCCTGGCTGATTACAGGAAACAGCTCAGATGGTACATAAACTGGTAAATATTGAACCCATGGGCAATAACATTAGCTGTATTTTGTCCATTTATTTATTTATTCAATGTATCTCTGGTCAGCTTGATTATGGAAAGAGTGTGACAATTCATATTTTACTTTCTGTACACTTGGATTTATGAGGATGGGAGACAGGCTTCTACTGTGTTTTTTTTTCTTTTTTAAATCCAGTGACATAAATGTTGGCAAAGTTCCCTGAAATAGCCTTTGAATTCCATCTAAAGCTGTTGATTTGGCTGGATTAGTCAAAGCACCAGATCATTAATACATATCGAACATCTGTCAAAAATAGAACTAGCAATTAGCAGATGTATCATCTGTAAATTGTGACTTCAGATTTTGTGTGAGAAGTGTCTTTAGGATTCCTGATAAATGCTGATTTTGTTAATTTCAGATATGGAGATAAAAGATTTTAATCTCAACACTTTTTAACTATAATTCTTCTCCTTCAAGGAGAAACCAGAAACAATTATTTTTCATTATTTTCATTATTTTCAGGAAAAATCTTTCAGTGGGGAAATTTGAAACTGCACAGTCCAACAGGGAATATGTGGATTCTGATATGCTTTTGTGTGTGTTTGTTACATAGTATTGTCTTCAATTTACATTTGAGAAATGCCAGGTAATAGCATGCAATTATTATACAAATGTGCACTATTAGTTACTAAAAATATTTCAGTTCTTTATGTCTTTTTGTGTGACACTTTGATTTATTTCTGCTAAGTGGTTTAGGAGGGCATCAACTACATTTAAATGTACTGGGTTTGGGGATGGGGGTCTGCTGCACCTGACTTCCACTGGAGTTTTTAAAAATACTTCTCACTTTTAATTCTACATACAGAATTTTTCAAATAGTCCTAAAGCACTTAGTGAATAAGCTTTTCATAGTGCCCTTTAAACACCTTGAGAAGAACCTTTCCTTACACATAGAAATTTAAGGCCTGACAGGTATTTGAATGATGTGTATAAAATGTTACTGATCAGCACAGTTTTAAACAAGATCCATAACTGAGATTGGCTTACACAGGAACATGGAACTGGCTGGAGATTCCCCTGAGCAGATGGGAAGTGGTATTAGTGCAGTGTTTTAACCAGTGTAGCGTGCAGAAGCTGAAAAAAAAAACCTGCTGGCCAAATGCAGAGGGGCTGGTGACTTTGCAGGTGGTGAGAAGCAGCTTCTGAGCAGTCTGTTCAGTCATGATACACCCTCAGCATTGGCAGCAGTGTCAGGTCACCAGTGTGGGGGAGATGGGTCATTCAAGGACACATCTGATGCAAGGGCAAACCTAGGCCTACACTTGCTTTTCATAGGTGTTCAGTAAAACAGAGCAGACCAACAGTTTTCTCAGGTATTTCTTGTCTAGCAGGGCAGCAGCAGCAGAGATGCTAAAGAAGAGGCACTAAAGTCTTTCAAAGTCACGTCAGTGTGAACACAAACTTCAATATCATGTGATGGACATTCCTGAGAGGCAGGAGCTCCCAGTTTCTAGTGCACACTGAATTTCTGGGAAGGGTCTAGGTGCTGCCCCAGTCAGCACCTGGTTTAGCCCAAGGTGCTTGCTGACAAAAGAGAGGGGTCTGGAATGCACAAAGGCAGCTGATCACCATGTTATTTGGGGGCCTGTGCATCTCTGTGCACAGTTTTGGTTACATCAGCTGGATGTCCTGGGCTCTATCCACCTGCCATGCTGCTTCTCTGTGGCTGAGGGACTCGGATGTCAGAGCAATCACTGTGCTCGGGCGTTCAGCAGTGCCTGCAGCATCACAAAGCTGATGCAGAGCAGGAGGTGTCTGCCCCTGAACAGAAACACCCCTGCTGTGCTCAGGGCTTGGAGCAGCACAGACCTTTAGGAGATGCATTTGCTCCGACACGACAGGTGGTCCCGAGCGTGCACATGTTCGTCATCCAGCTCTATCCTCGGGTGCTCTCTCACTCAGCTGTTGCTTCACTACAAATTCAGAGATGAGCCAGTTTCTTGCTACTGTTACCATGTGCAGTTCTGAAACCCTGTTCTAAGGATGGCTGTTTTTACACAGCACAGATGTATCACTCAACTAGCAGAGAGTGCCTTATGTATGACTACATAGTTCAAATGCAAATTCTTTGGAAAACTGTGGCAAGATTGTATTGCAGAATTATGTGGGAAGATAATGAAGCAGAGAGGAGGAGCAAGGAACTGAACTTAGGAAATAGAAGGCTTCTGTAGTAAATGTGAGATGTGACTTCATGAAAGGAATGTGAGGCTTTACCTTAAAAACTTCAAAGAATTGCTTTTTTTTCTCTCTACGACCCATCTTTTCCTTTGTTTTGAACATGAGGCTGAATAAGTTCACTCTGTGACCACTGGAACAGATACTTGGAACAGGAAATTTTTATCCACCCTTCACAGTGAAGAGCCAGATTTTACAGACCTCTCGTATCCTTTAGGGCTGTCTCTTTCCCATGCTGAAAAGGCACAGCCTGCTTTCAGTCACTCGTTGCTGAGTCAGGAGACTCATCTGACTGCACGTTTCAATCGCCAGTTTTCAATTCCTAAACCGAAGAAGAGAAACATCATCATGGAAGGACCTGGGTATCATGGTTGCAAGCTACACCTCTGCCGTGGAATGCAGAGCTTCCCAGCTCTGCTGCAGGGAACCTGAAGGGCTGAGAGACACTCAGGCCTCTTGCTATTTCCCAGGCTTCCTACTATAGACATGGGAGGCTGGGAGGCTCAGTTAATGAGTCTCTTAATTCCTCTTGCAAAAATTCACCGTGATTCTGCCAGGACTGAGGGTGAAAGACATGCAGTTGTTCATCCTGCTTGCAACTTTGTTTATGTTTTGTTTAAATTAATAACTTTTCCTTTTTTAAAACCGATAGCGGATATTTCACTTCTCACTCTGACAGGACTATTAATCTCTCCCCAGAAGTTTGGCTTTCCTATCTTGAAGATACCCACTTTTCAACAGTCCTTTCCTAACATTTGTCAAGGCAGTAATCCTTCCATGAATGGTAAGGTTTTTCATACATTTGGAATATAAACAAATCCCCTCATATTTTAACATTCAAGGGAGGTCACAGCTTCTGCCCTCCCAAGATGTCAGTCACAAACTCCCATTGGAGTAGGATTTTTCAGTCAGGCCAGGATTTCACCTATGTCTGTGCTAGAACAAATTGATTCACAACCCTGAGCTACTGCACCAGAGGGGAAAATTAACTGCTTCTGCAACTCATCAAATTGTTATAAAAAAAAACAAACCCGGAAACTTATTAAAAAGTCAGTGTGAAAAGATTCAGTCCCTGACACTTCTCTGTTTCTTGTGAGATCTTGCAGTATATTTAGCTCTTTGACAAGGTTATATATTACACCTAAAAAGAAAGGGGAAGAAAACACTCCACACTGCAGACAAAGCCTGGAATTATCTTTAATAGGTGAAAGACAGCTGTGACCTGAGCTCAGTGCTGTGATGGAGAGCTGCTGGAGTGACAGCTCCTTTCTGCGCTCTTGGATACAATGAGACAGATGGAAGCAGAGTGTTATTCTCCTACTTCCCATTCTGCAGGAATCAGAGGGAGAGTCAAACTTGGTAAAAGCAGAATGAGATGCTTTCAATGTCCTTTCAAGTAACTTATAGCATGTGAAAGACTTGAGTTTCTGTGTTATCTGAGCATCATTGACAGGAAAATGAGAAAAAGGGGAAAAGCTGTTACAAATTTCTCTCTACAAATGGTTCCAAATGCTGGAGTTCATGTATTTTTATTTTTTGTGCTCAGCTAGAAGTTTGAAGATAGCTCTGTACACACTTTTTCCAGGAAGAAATGGGGGAAGGGGAAGACTCACTGAAGATCCAAAAGCTGATTGCAATAGAAGTGTACCAAATCCATCATCTTCTCTTAGCCCCTATTTCAGTGACCCTCCAATGAGACCCCTTCCCACCTCTCCCAACCTTAAAATGCATTCTGTTTAAAGTCCTAACCAATAACTGTGATCAGTGGAACTAAGATGCCAAACAGGCTGGTCAAGCATATAGCCCAGCAGCCAAAACACACCATTTGGCTCTTTAAAGACCTGTGGCAATGTTACCAACAATTATAAGAGCTCAGGTAACATGCTAATTACAAAGCCATGAAATCAGTTTAGAACAGGTTATTATTTAAAGATGTGTAGACGTTAAAATCAGTGGAGAGAAAGTTTTGAGGGTTTAAATTTATTTTAAAGCAAAATTTAAAGTAAAAGGCCCTGAACTGCATCACTTTGATGTGTTTGTGACAATAGAATCATGGACAGTAGTTAGTTGCACACACAGCACTTGGCTCAAGTGGCACCACTCCTGTGGGCTGGTTTATGAGCTGAGGTTCGAGCCCTCTGTGTTTAAACCCTTTGGTGTTGAAGCTCTTACCTGGAGTTTGAATCAAATCAGTTCCTGCTGTAGACTTGGACACAGCATTCCCAGGAAGTTTCTAGCAGGTTTTGAAACCCAGAGCAGATGTCCCCTTCCTCTAATAAGACATTGTGATTTTTAGTGGTCATAGCAACAAAATGCCCTCTCTGGCCTTTTTGCAGGATACCTCGATAGGAAAAGCATTTTAATTAAGAAAATATACTAATTAGCTACCACCTGAAGTGATGATAAGAGTTTCTCTTCATTAGCAAGGCTGGGTGTGTTGAAGAAACTCACCTGGCAACAAGGGGACTCATTTTTCAGGCTATTTTCAATATTTCTCTTCCTGCAGGGGGAAAGCAATCTTAATTAAAACCCGTGAAAAGCAGGGCATTTTTAGCTGTTAATTTACAGAAGTTTCAATAAGTCTAAAGAGGAAAAGGCACCTTTTGGCAAATGGTGCATACAGATGTCTGCCAGCAAGCCTGCACTTAGCAACAGGAGCTTTTTTTATAAACCTGAGAGAGGCTGTTGTAGTGCTGCAACTGCAGGGTTCTTCTGAGCTGAAGCCTGGGGTCAGTAGTGTTCATGAGTGTGTGTCCCCTGACCCTTCCATCCCATACAATTTGCAACATACACTGTTTGTGTTCCTGTCAGGAATAATCTGTGCAGCTACAAACCAGAATTTCGTGGTCCCATGTGCAGTCTGTGCATGCATCTCAGGGCTTTCCTGTTTAATTCCAACATCCTTCTGCCTTTGCCCCCAGCTTTTTTCTTTGTTTTGTTTATTTCTAGCCATTTTCAGAGAGCCATGGAAGACGGAGAGCAAAAAGGAAAGTTTGTTTTCAGTATTTAATGCTTGATTTGTGGCCTTTGCTCTTTCAGTCTCTTGTACTGACACATGCAAACCCAGCCTCAGGCACCTCTCAAACACACACCATTCAGCCGTCGTGGCTCCAACGAGCTCCAGTGCAGTGTGATCTCATTCGGGCTGATTCTTTCATGTCAATAGCTCCCTTTGGTGCTTGCTCCCAGATCAGCTTGAATTTTTTTCACTTGTGTGGGTTTCAATGATTTGTGTTTGTGGGATTTCTCTTCCTCCCCCTTTCTGTCAATTAGAAAGACTGGGTCGTTCCTTCCCAGCCCATTCAGGTGCACTCTGGGGGTTTGTGACCCAAAGTTACCATGTTTTGACAGGCCTGGCTGTGGGATTAGAAGGTCTGGCAGCCCTTTCAGGAGCCTTGTTAAGAAGCCTGATTGAAAACTTGTGCTTTATTGTTAATGCTGGATTAAGGGAGGGTCTTTAAACATTGGCTTCCTTTGCAGACAGACAAGTGTTGATGCTAAAGGTGGGCAGTTAATGGAAGATTCCTCAACTAATAACACTGGAGCTTTCTGGAGGAGCTCAGGAGTGGCCAAGTCAGGTGGCCTTGATTTGGGTCCACTGCAGGTTTGGTGAGCCTCAAGATTTGACCGTAGGAGAACGAGAATTCCCCTGTGTTCTGCCTTACTTAAACTAATTCCAAATCCTCTGAATTAATAATTTTCTAATAGAACATGGTGATGTTGTTGTTGATGTACATCTAACACAACCCTTTCCTTTTTCTTTTTTCATCAGTATTACTTTAAAATGAATAAAAAAGTAAAATTGGAAGCAGTTTAGATGTCTGGAAGAAACATAAATAGGAACATCCTTATTGTGTGGGTGACAACTGAGTCAGATTATTTTGGCAATGCTATTTATAGTAAAGCTCTTCTCCTTAAAATTGAGCAATTAATGTAAACACTTCAAACTGCTGGCCTGAAACGTTCTCTCTATTTAAAGAAGAAAAGCATTGGGGATTTTTGTGTGTGTGTTTTTTTTTTTTTAAGCATCAGTCAAATGAAGCCAGATGCACAGGCACTGCAGAAAAAACAGTGCTGACATTTCTATGTGCATTCTGTCTTCAACAAATATCTGCCAGAGCCAAGCAGTGTGGCATTTTGGCCCCTAGCCAGCCAACCCTCAGTACTTTAAAATCAAGCCATGTACACATTGCCTGACAGGAGTAGCATAGAGAAACTTCTTCATGGTTCCTATTGAGGGAGCTTACATGGTGTTTACTGTAAATGCCAAATCTGACTAGGTTGGAGAGTTCTTTTTGCTTCCAGGAGTGTGTTGATGCTTAAATTCATCACTGTTCTGTGTTTGGGGGTGATGTAAAAGTACTGTTCTATACATTCATCTCCATTTGTAGCACAGTAATTGTGAAGAGTGCTCTGAAGTATCCAGTAGTTAATAGTTGCAATTTCTTGTCTTTCTCTTTAAGGTATCTCAAAGTAGATGGTAAGGGAGTAGGCTTTTCCCATTCTCTTTCATTCCTGAGAGATGATTCCATGCACACATGCTTTTCCTTGTTTAGAGAAACAGGACTACCTGCTGCAGCCTGCCTCCCTCTCTTGTGGGTGTCCGGTCTGCAGTTTAGGCATGAGCCTAAAGAGTTGGTTGTTTCCTGGTGTCAAACCCCAAAGCACACACATGTCACAGGCAGCTGTGCCTATTAAGTCTCCAAGCAGCCCCATTCTAAGACACTATTCACTGTGAACTTACCAAAGCATTGACAATAACTAAAATACCTTGGAATGATACATGTCAATGATTCTTGGAAGAGCGGAGTCTGCAGTTGGCTAAGTAGGCGAATACTGTGCCACTTTCCTTCCTTCAGAGGAAGTTGTTATGTACATCCCCATTGCTTAGCAAAAATAAATAATAATTTTGAATAATTACCTAGGTAACAGGACGGGTTAGGTGATACACTGTGCCCTTAAATCAGCTGTTTTCACTTACCGGGCAATTGAAATCTTTTATGGGAATAAAATACAAAGCCAGTTTGAAAAAAGCAAGTCTCTGAATTTGCTTAGTCTCCACATGAGTAATTTTGTTTCACTGAAAATAATACAGCTTTGCTGGAAGCTCATGTTGGAATTTAGGAGAATATTAGCATAAATTGTTGGAAAAATATCCCCTGCTCTTAACCTTATTTCTTCTCTCTGTGCTCACCATTTCCATATCTTAGCAGAAACCCATGGGAGCACAATTTTTCACTATTTTAAGTGAAACAAGGTTTATGAGGCAGGTTAATATCTTTTATTTGCCTAACTGATGTAGTTAGGCGAAGATCAGACAGACTTTTTTTGGCATACAATTCCTCAGATCATTGGAGATGGTCTTTGGTTCCTGAAATCTTGTTTGCTTTCTTCTAAATATGTCCATTTAATAAAAAGTTATTAAATCTCCCTACATACCTTCTTTGTTTAGATCCTTAGACTCTAACAGCATTATTACTTTAATACATCATAATTGTATATGAATAGTACATTCTGGACAAATTATCCTCAGTTTTCTTGTAGAACATATTGTCTGGAAGGCAGAGAAAGTGCAAACTAATCTAATTTATTCTTCCTCAGTGGAAAAGCAATGCTATGTGCTACGTGGATTCTTACCCAGCTCTTTTCTCTGGCTAATGAGCAGCCTATTTTCCCCATCTGTGGGAGGTCTTCATAACTTAAATAAAATTTAAGTATCCATTTAGAAATATCCTGGGGGTGCCTTATGATTCTTCAGTTGGCCCAAACTGTAATATTTTATCTCGTATCTCGTAAGATTTTATGTCATGCTGTGTCACAAACCCAAACCCTGTCCACAATCAGCAAAGATAGGTTACAGCTGCAGATGGCATTGTTTCCAAATGTATTTATGTTCAGAGTATTCTTAAAATTTCAACTAGTGATTGTGAATAACAGCCAAAGATAGCATGCAGGAAGATTCCAAAAATGTCCAGTGCTTCTCAACTAGAAGGTGGCCAGAGGCAAACCTTAATTGTCACCACTGACACAGAGTTGTGGCTCAGGGTCTTTTATCTCTTCCTGAGAACCACAACTTGGGGTAAATGAGAAGCTACTGCATGTTTCTGTTGCTAAGAGAAAATTCAAAGGTAAGTAGTATTACTAAGCTTGTAACTGGACTGTGATTATAAAGTAATTATACATTAAAAAGATTAAGAGCATATACATCTTTAAAGTGAGCTTTTCTTCTTGTTGCACATACCTGCTGGAAGCACATCCATGGTATAAGCAAAGTGGAATTCATTTTGTAGGAAGCTGAGATCTACTTCATCTGAAAGGGGTAGCACCTTATCACCTGGAACTGAGTACTGCTGGTGACAACATCACCGTGAGTGGACACTGGTGACGGTGTTTGTGTGGGAACAAGAGTGGAAAGGGCCACAGCTGCTGAGTGGAAAGGAGCTTCAGATCCTGTCCAAACTGCCAGAGACAGTAGTGGCCATCCAGCGAGGTGTCAGGGTTATCAGTAGGGCTGGCTAAATCTGCCTTTGTCTTGTCTGGATGTGCCAGATAGGCACTTCTCCTCCAGCAGCAGTTTGTAGGGAGAAGGTGTGTAATTTATTGAACCAGATTGCCTGAAATCTGTGCCCCTGTACTTTACATTGCCTTGGAAGCTCCTAATGTAAAAAAAAAAAAAAAGGAATGGAGTGTGATGGCACAATACAAAATCAATACAAAATAGGAAAGAAAGTAATTTTGCCACAATACTTGCAGTCATTGGAAGATTTAGATGAAAGTCATCCTCCAATGGAGACCAACCACTCCGTGGTTTCAGAGGATTTATCGTAATTTCTAATACCCCAAAGAACAAAAAGTAGTTGGAAAGTGGAATTCCTCTTCTGAGCAGGAAAGTGAAAGAAAAGCATACTGTAGTTTAGAAAGTGTAGTTTAAAAACTGAAATTTTGTTTTGGGATAAATTGAAGTGATATTTTCATTTAGTCATATCAGTATATCTAAGCAAAGTCCAACAATACTGTCTGATTCAACTTCCAAAACTACATTCCGTTACAAGAGGTTCTAATAATAATGTTTCAATGCCATGGTAGTAATCATAACCCACAAAATATGTTAATGTCCTTTAGATATTAGATAACTGAACTTCTCTTAATGAAAAGTTTCAGTGATTTACCAATATGATTCATGACAAAACCTTGTACAATTCCTTTTTTTTTTTTTTTTTATTTACTCTCTTGTGGAAAATGTTTCTTTCTAGAATTTTGTCTACATCTATCTGCCATGAAATGGACTTCTGGCTCCAAATGTTTTTGCAACATGTGCTAGTGAAGTCTTTTAAGAGATACTTGGTTGGGTTTTTTTTTACATCAGGGAGGTTTGGGTAGATTCAGTTCAAAGCTTGGATAATATTGAAAACTTATGGGCTGATTTTCAAATAGTTTTGCATTCAACAGATTATATTGGTTTGATATTAGTTTTGTTTAATTTGGTTTTGACGGAGTCTGGTTTTAGATTAAATCTCTATATTTCAAATGCCTGCTGCATGCTCAGTGGTTAGGATGCATGTGAGCTTCCAGGAACATTACACCCTAATCCAGGAATCCATGTAAGGATTTTTATGATTTTAAGCATATGATAAGTTCAGTTAAATTCTCAATGTTGTTCATATGGTCCAAGGCATGAGGGCATCTAGGATTAAAACCAAGACCTTCAAGGAATAGAGAAAATGTGCTGATAATGTTGGACTGAAGCAAGGCAGATGTTTGACCCTAATTTTATCAATTTCTTTCTACCATTTTCCCTGTTTTCAAGAGGTTTACTAGGGTTCTGTGAAGGTATGCATAGGTTGCTAGTTGTACCATCACTGTTCAAATAAGTGCAGTGATTTATATCTTGATGTCACCACACTGACCTTTTGCTCTCATCACAGAAATGCTCTAATCATGAAGTCTAAGTGTGGTTTTAATAAAGAGACTTGGTAGTTTTTTCTCTAAACAACACTTAGATTGTTGACTGTTGTAAAATGGGGCCATTTTAAAAGAGTCTACTTTTTAGGGTGAGTTGGAACTCATAGAGAGATGCATAAATGTGCTTTGCTATATCTGCCCAAGTCATTTGTGATGGCAGGCTGAGAGAGCACCTCTCAGTGACAGAGATTTGGTGTGTTGTGGGTGAGCCCAGTGTGAATTGCCTTCCTCTCGTTGCCTCAAACTTACCATGGGAATTTTTTTTTCTCCTTATAGAAAACCTAAAAGAAATAATGTGGTCATCTCGAGGGCAGAGAGAGTGTTATTAAAATAAACATAATTACGACAGAAACTGTATCAAAATTCAGTATGCCAGATAATTATTAGTCAGCTAGCTGCTAAATGTGTAAGAACTCCAGGACTTTATGCATCCTTTGAGGTAGAAAACAGGATATTCTTTTTATTCAAAAAGATTCAATTCGTTGGACTGATTACTTTGCTGTAAGTAGAGTGATGTAATTGGGACAGGTTTTAAATGGACAGTGTCTCCTTAAATTCTATAGAGAGTATTTGCAGGTTTGTAAGAACTGACTGTGCTGTAATCATTTTATTTGGTGACTGGCTGTATTAATTTGGTGAATCTGCTAGATGGTGGTTCAGTTCAGGATCACTGTTAATCTAATGATTTTTATTGACTCCATTTCAATTTTGACCTTTACTTGTATCATCTAATTTAATTTTAGTAAAAGTTTACGGTAGGGAATTGTAGCAATATATTAGATCTTAAGTTTTCTCCTTTTTCAGCACTTAGAAAAGCCCGTGAAAAACAGACTGAACAAGTTATTCTTTCAACAGAGCAGACTGAATGAAAATTTGAAGTATCTAAAAAAATGAGGCAAAGAAATGTGAGGGCCACATGGGTTATTGTCAAAGGATATATAGCTTGGTGTGTAACTGGGTTATCAGATCAGAGACTCACTGTCCAAATCTAATGTGATAGAATATGCCTTCGGTGGCCACAGAGCTAAATCAGAAGTGCTTAGGCTGTTATGAATTTATGGGAGTTTTGGAAGGATGTAAATCAGGTTAAAAAACCTTATTTCTAACTGTAATTACTTCATAAAACTGAATTATATAGTGCTGCACCTAGGCAACGATGTCAAAGTAACAGGGCAGAATAAACATGCAAAAGAGAATGACACATAAGAGATAAGTAGTAATAATTTGTTTGCAGACTTTGTTTCATGATTCTGTAACATATTTATTGGGGAAAAAGCAGAGGGATTTCAAAGCAGCTTTTCTGGGCACTCCTCCAGAATTAAGTGCAGCTGTTTATGCCTTAAAGTCAATTATTTTTCTTGTTTGTGCTCTAATCATTCATTATTTGTAGATGCCACAAAACAATCCGTGAAGAGCTGACAGAACAAACATTATTCCCTGTGGATTTTTTTTTTTAAATATTTATTGTATGCTTAAAGTTTGTATGAGGTAGTTCTATGAACTCAGCAGAACTGAAGGTGGAGAGGGCAGCAATGTGTGAATTTAAAGCCTTTTAGCACTATTAAAAATCAAAGTCTTATTTATTTTTAAAACCACTTGGTTAAGGTTTTCCCTTCTGGCACATTGTTGCTGTTGGGATAAATCTATTAACTATGGGCTGAGTCAGTGTGAATCTATTGCACAGTGAGCCATTTCAGGTTAATATTTCAAAGAGGGATTTATCTTTGTCACTATAATGGTACAAATACCTTTGTCCATCCGATGCCAACTTGTCTGCTGCTGGGTCCTCACCTTGAGAATTTCAGTAGTGGCTTAGTTATTAACAGAGGGCAGATATGATCCTGAGCTATGATGAAAGAGAGTTTCCATGAAAAATGCTCACAGCAATCATTATGGTTTTCAATTTAGTATTGTGAGCTTTGGGTAGCCTGAGTAAAAGCCCTAGTCATCCACATTTTTAAAGAGATTAATCTCTTCATAAGAAAGTTGTGTTAGACTTGCTACCTGAAATATGTATAAAAATGGCTCACAGACATCCCTGTGGGTCCCTCCCAGTTAAATAGAATGTACCAGACAAAAAGCATTTTGGGTGCCACTAGGTGCCACACGAGTCTGTATTGCAGCACTACCTCTCTCTTCAATAACTAGAACTGGTATATCAAACTCTCCACACAGGATCTTGTAGGACTGGCTGGCTGAATGGTGCACATGATGGAAGTTCTCTGTTTTGTTTCCTGCTGCCTCTAGTTCTGTAAAAGCAAAGAGAAACAGGGGGAATAAGCAGTCTAGTTATGTTGTGCCTGTTAAAATTTACCACTCTGTACCAGAAGAGAGAAGAAATACACAGGCACAAGGGCCAGAGCCACTAGTGGGACAAGAACAGCAGTGCCATTGTACAAGAAAAGAGGAGGGGATAGTACAAGAATAAAACAAAACAAAAATAATCATGGGGAGAGAAAGGAAAGATGTCCATTAATAGAGAAACATGTGAGAGAACAAGGGGGACAGCAGGGAAAGACCTACAAAAGACCTGTTTTCTACTTGACTGCCCTTGTTTTGGATGCAGACAGCTTTCCTGCTGTAAGGCCCTGGCATTTAGAAATAGAGTTCAATAGGACTTAAAGGCAGCTTGTATTTGAAAAGCTTTGTTATGAACCTAGTCCTTCTTTCCTATTCCAATTCTGATTATTCCAACAGAGAGGCTGATCTTGCTTTTCATTTGGGTATGAGACAAGCAGAAATTTTTACTGGAGTAATCAGTTCATCAGGAGCACTGAAAGCACCTAATTCAACTTGTATTTTTCAGTGTAAATCAGGGAAAGTTCAGATGGAATAAAATGAGTGTGAGACAGGGATAAGAGCCTGGATCCACTGCCCCTGTAGAGGCAAAGAATGGGAGTGGTCTTGCCCATGCATCTCTGCCAGTGCAGAAATCCAAGAGACCTGCCTGTGGAGTGCAATAGATGGGCAGCCACTGAACATGTCGTTGTGGTTTTTGGTTTGGAGGATTTTTTGCTGTTTTAGTCTCCTGATTCTATTTTTAAGGGAAGTTTGGTGTTTGCTTTTGAAAGGGATAGCAAAAGGCTAAATTCCCTGCAAAGAACAATGTGCTGAGACACACAATGACCTATCACAATGACTGACCCAGGATATGTAGCTCTAGTTTCCAGTGCAAACTGTGCTGTGTCTTGGTCCTTTAGGCTCTGCTAGATAATGTGATATCTAGGACACATGTCCAAGATGCTCCATTTTGTTTCTCCTACTATTAAAATAGATAAAACCAGAAAATGTACCAAAATGGTAAATACATGCAGATTTCATGTTTTCCGCAGTGTATTCTGTTAGCAACCAGCATAATCAGCTTTGAAAATAAGCTGTTGCACAGGGATAGCAAATGTCCATGGGAATTTTCTTGCAGTTGAAACCAGCTTACTTATATATTGATTAAAGTGCTGTTTAAGGCATTCTAGAAAGATGGGTATTTAGAGGGCAGTTTAATAATTTAACCACGCAGCTTGGTCCTCTCCATCTCTCACAAACTCCAAAAAAAGAAATGTCCTTACAGCATTGGCTAATATAAATTGCTTGATGCAGCAATGTCACTCTAAGAATGAGTGATTGCACTGTAGATGAGTGTTTTCATGACTGAAATAAAGAGATGCTGGGGGCTGAAGCACCTGCAGAGTGATGGGTGGATTGAGTATTTAGATGCCAGCCCGAGTCTGGTCTCTACCCAGAGATCATAAGCGATGTTGCCAGGTAAAGTGAAGTGTTACAGTAGCACTCAACCTTTGCAGCCCGTGGGAAGGATACAGTTAATTTTAATAATTCTCATTAAAAATGTGTTCCCACTTTTCTCCCACTATGAACCTTATTGTGGGTGTGAAAATACAGCAAATTAGCACCAAATGAAATGTAATTCAGAGAAGAGTCTGTAGTGAGGACAGGGCTGCTATCTTCTCTCTACTGAAATTTCAGTCTTGTTTTGATCCTATAACTATGAAACCATCACCTTTCATAAGTGTTGGTTTCATTTAAAAGGAAGAGCTTTTGGGGTGGGAAGAACCCCAACATACCAAAACAAATCAAATCTGAAAAACAGCCCACAAAAAACCCATTATTAATTCATCTGACTGTTGTGTTGAGAAGGAGCTACGTTCATGAAGCAGGAATACTGATTTTGTTTTCTGACAAGTTGAAAGTACAGAGACTGTGGATGTAATTCTATTTATGCTTTTGTTTCAAGTAAAGTATAGTACAAATAACTTCTATTAATCGAATTCTGGCCTCAGTCCACTGAAACTGGAGATATTCAGCAATGTAAGAAGAGCAGTTAGAGGTATATGCTAAGGGAAGAATTGGGCCAGTTACATCTGTAGAACTATAAAAAAAAGTAAGTGTTATTTAAATCATGTTCAGTGTGTGATGCAGTTTTCAGCTAAGCTCATCCCATAGTTTCTTTACACACTCCTGAGATCCCAAGCCCAGAAAATACTCAGAAAGCCAATCTTAACTCTGAATTTCTTTGATTTGGCTGGCAGGTGTCACAATGACCTGAACATCATTTAAGCTGAAAAGAGGGGGGTTTGTGTATGTTAGTCCCTTGTGACATTAATTTGTGCACTACACACAACATTCTAGATGTGAAGCAATTTATCTATTTTTATAGAGGTGGTAACATTAATTTTAATGTTAGCCTTTGGGATGACATAGACTTTGTCTTCATTATTCTGAAATATTGTTCAAAAAAAACCCCCACAAATCCATTTATGTTTTCAATTTGCTTTGAACTATTTTTCAACAGCTCAGGTCAAGACCTAATTTCTAGAGCAATCTTCAATGCATTTTATTGTTCACCAGTGACTTTTACATGATTAAGGAATCCATCAGGAAAATTCTCTTTTTATTCTCTCTGTAACATCTCCTTTCCAATGTCCAACTTGCAGCATTTTTTTTCTTTAGTGTGGGGCCTGAAATAAAATTTGATGATGAAAAATGGATGCTATACTTCAGAAATCGGTAAGTTCATTTCAACTAACTCGTTTGTAATTTTGCTTTTTGTTACACAACATAGTATTTCAATCTTAGGCATGTGCAAAAATTCACTGAAGTGTTTGCAATACAGTGTCTGCTGGAGTTCTAATAAAGCACTACTGTTTGCTTTCAAGCCTGAGAATCCTGCCAAAACTATTCAAGCTGGCAAACATCCAAGTGACCTGATTTACAAATTCATCTGTTCATAAATACACTTATTTAAAGAAATACTGTCGTATAGATATGAATTTCATATATATACGTATTTGTGTCTGGCTATGCAGGCATGCATGTCGCAAACACAGAAGGAAATCAGCTTCTTGAAGCTTAAAACTGGATACCTCTGATATAAAGTTTCTTTGAGTAAAGAAGCAGCCAAGGTGTCCAAAACATTGGTCCTTGCTGGTGTGTGATGGAAA
This sequence comes from Myiotriccus ornatus, assembly GCA_036023395.1. Lineage (NCBI taxonomy): Eukaryota > Metazoa > Chordata > Aves > Passeriformes > Tyrannidae > Myiotriccus > Myiotriccus ornatus. Next base: position 11,928,948 of record JAYRBT010000018.1, on the reverse strand, counting down.
AGAATGTGTACACATGTTCAAAGCAGAGAGATTTAATTGGTGACTGGCCTTATGAGTAAATTCACAAAACTTCTTGTGTTGATAATATGCTGTTTGTGGTTGATTGTATAACATACAGAGTCAAAATTGCCCTCCCAGGTTTACGTTTGCAAATCTTACCATGCTGTAATTTCTTCAGTCGAAATAACTATAAGTATACAAACTTTAGTTAGCAGTAAGTTCAGAAAAAGTTTTAAAGTATCGTAAAAAGCATTAAAATTTAGATTTTTCAACTGCAAAAGTGTGGCAAAGTCTGTTACACTCCATAGCTGTAGTATCTGACTTACAGTGAAGTGTTCAATTTACATATATGCTGTGTAGATATGTACACATATAATACACTGCACTAACACAAAGCCTGAATAGTTCAGATTATGAGTGATCCACGAAAAATAGACTGTGTGCTAATTTCAGCTCTCCTGATACCATCACAGCTGTTCTGTGCAAAGAAGTATCACTGCCTGGGTATTGCACAGGAATCAGCCTTTACAGAGCAATTGCTGACTTGTTTGATGGCATGAACAAGCAGGAGTTGTCATCTTTAATCTCTGGCTTCCCACCCAATTAAAGAGAAAAGAGAAGACAGAAGGTTGGACTCAGACTGATGCCCCAGTCAGGGTGATTATGATGGCAAAAGGTGCTTTCACCGGGTAGGACCCAGCACAAAGAGCTCAGGAGCCCCAGAAATTTATTTGGGTATGGGTTATCAGAGGTTAGGATGTGCCATCAAAAGAACACTTTTGGTAGTAGCAGTGTTTCAGAAATTCAGGAATCATAATTACTCATTAAAGCAATTAATATATTTTGGACCCTACTTAGGAGGTTGTTAAATCCTTGTGGGAAAAAGCGTGCCAGTGTTGGTCAAGGGGGTAGGCAAAGCAAGGAGGAAGCTGTGCTGCACACAGCCAGAAACAAGGCACAGCGTTGCCTTAGGAACGGTGGTGCTGCCTGAGACATCAGGGAGATTCTTCATCATCCTCCCTTTTGCAAGCTTCAGGAGATTTTATATGTTTATGACTTCATGGCGTCAGAATCATTTTTAGCAGTCTTTTCCCCTTCCCTCTCTTTTGGAGCTCTTGTTACCCAAGTACTCTTCAGCTGACTTCCAGCACTTGCATCTCTCAGAGGGCTTGTGTATCAAACAGTGCTCCCAGGCTGATGCCTTCTCAAAACTGCGTGTAATGCAAAGGAGTTGGTACCAGCACAGCACTTATCAAGGTTAAGATGAAAAATCCCATTTTGGGATTTCTCTGAGAATACACCAGGTGGTGCCACGGATGTTTGCTGAGACAGTGTGTAATTACTTTTCTTGTTCTGCCAGAAAAGCTTAAAAAGGCCACATGAGTTCTACTTTATCACTTGCCCCCCTCTTTTCACTCACGCTGCCTGCGACTCACTTGGACGCTGTTCTGGAAATGTCTCTGTGCTCAGTGGATGTGACCCCAATTACTCTTTCTTGTTTTTTCTCCTTCTCTTTCTCTCCCTAAATGCTACTGGATTTTCTTCTTTACATTTACATTATGACTAAGAGAAATAACCCCCTGCCCTTCCCAAGAACTCGATCCATGAATCTGCAACTGACCATCTGATATGAAACATTTTAAGCCATATTGAACTGCACTGTGTCCTGGTGTCTGTTAATAGAACTGAGTGGACAGGATTAAAAATAGGTCTGCCTTTTAAAGCAACAATAGTTTAATGTTAAATGAAAAAGTAGTTTCCATTGATTCTGCCCTTATCGTGCTGGAGCCTTCTGATTCTGTACATGTCTAAATTAATGCAGGCAAAAGGCTCTTTTGAATAGTAATGTGTTTCCCACAGTTGTTCCTTGCCCAGCTCATCTTTGGTTGTCATGAGGATCTTGTAGGGTCCCTGTCCAGCCCGTTACTGTCCCTGCTCCTATGCAGTGAGATGTGAAATTGCAGTCTTGTGCACTGGGGGTGTGAATGGCTCATGCTAAAGCAAGCACTGGTGCGTGTAATGGCCATGGCCATGGCCAGGAAGCTTGCAGCAAATCACCCTATGCACAAGGCATGGGAGAAGGTCATTAAAGGGGTGATACTTGGAGTGAAGTTACCATTTATGTGTGAAAACTATTTTGTCAGAGTCAAGACTGCAGATGACTGTCATTTTCAAAGTTCTTCAGCAGATGGAATGAAGGTCATGTTCATATCATTGATCACTTCCTGACTGATGGTCTAAATGATCAACTACACATATTTCACAGTATACTTGCATGCAGCCAGCCAGCAAGCTCTTTCTCTAATCCAAATGTCATCTATAACAGACTGACCATAGGCAGAATTTATTTAGGATAGAATCAGCATCTCATTGCAAAGGTATTCAGTAAGCATTGGTTTGGAATAGCTTACCTAAATGTTGTAAGTTTCTGAATTGTTGTTCTTGAGAAAGATATTTAAGTTTCAAGATCAGTAGAAGTTTCTGATAAATAGCACTCTGATAGCAAGAAAGATCTGAAAGGACAACTGCCAAAGGGCTGTTCTCTCAGCCCTTGGTCACAAACATTTAGGGACATTCCCCTATTTCTACCTCTCTCTGGAAGTTTATATATTTTCAAAAAAATTTCAGTTTGGAGAGAAAAAACAAACAAACAAACAACCCCAAACCCTGCTTTTGATTTTTTAAGGCAACATTTGTGCTTAATGGATTGAGTTCTTTATAAAACTTCTAGGGAAGTTTTTGTATATGGCATGAGAACAGCGGTGTAGTGTTTTCTCCTTCAGTCTTTTCTCTCTAACTCAATTTTACAATCTGTTATTTACCCTTTCTTTTATCCTTTCCCAACAATCTTTTCCAAATGGGGCTCAAATCAAAGGAAGTTTACTTAGAAATCAAACCTTCAAATTCACAGACTCACAGAAGTTTTTAACTAGATTAAATGAGCTCAAACATCCCTAACAAGAAATATTTTGTAGTGGCACATAAGCCTCATGCAGTGTTCAGCCTGGTGGTGAAGACTAAAATAAAGTTTTAAGCCACCTTTTATAAAACCGGCCCCATAACCAGGACAGGATTCAACCACACTCAGGATAAGGAGCAGCTGGAACTGCCTGCTGCAGTAAACAGTGCAAATGAATGAGTCTTAGTCACTTAGTGAATCCATCCATACTTGTAAAAATATAAGCTTATAAGCACATGTTGGTAGTAGAGAAAGAAAGGAGGTATTACTGTGCTTAATATTACATGTGTACATACTGTGAATAGCACAGAGGAGATGTCTGCATGTCTTGTGGCACCCTATACTTTCCTTGGTATATCTGATCACTTGGCTGACAGCAGAGTGAAATACAGGAGGGGTCTTAGGAAAGGGGAGCTGACAACACATGAACAATGAAAAAGAAGGAAGTAACTCTGAGGGACACACCAATGTCCTTGAGATAAACTGCAGGTGAGATGACAGTGTTTGAATACCATGCTTAATGAAAACAGATATGATACACATGATATAGTTTAACGGGAAGTACAGAAGTTTGTTTAGAGAGGCAAAGAGAATAAGAACTGAATTTTTTGTCTCCTATGCTGCTGGTATCCTCCTCAGGATCACACAACAAATTAGTTCTTCAAGGAGCATTCCTTTTTCAACCGAAGTCCTAGAGCTCACCTGTCTCCAGGCAATCTCAGTCAGTACACACCAAGAAATGACAGTCCCCAATCTCTGGGACAGGTCTGTTAATGTGGAGCAGAAGACTGAGTTCAAAAGAGCACCAAGGCATGAAACTCCCTCTCCAGGGTGAACTGTGCTGCTGCAGCCAGTGCTGCATGGCATTGAATGGGTATGGCACGCTCCCTGCCATGCACCAGCCTCCAGGAAAATCAAACAATACAATGGAGTGTTATCCAGGGTCCTAAGATCTTAGAGAGGTGGAGTGTTCAGCAGGGCAATGGAGCCGAGGCAATGGCTTCTGTAGCATGTGTGTGACAGAGAGGCTTTCCTCAGTTTGGGCAGACGGGGCCAGGTACGGGGTATTCCGAAGAATGTTGCAAGGACTTTTTCCCAGATTTTGTGTTTATTTGCACACGTGACGTGCCTGTTTCAAGGGATTATTCTGAATTTCTGAATGAGTTCTTGGTCACAGGCAGTTGACTCCCCTCCTTTAACACAGTATAACGAAGTGAGATACAACAACTTCATCCAGGAAGAGATCAAACTAACAGAACGTGCCACCTGGGATCGTGTAGGGGAAAGGGAGAAGCTGGTGACCCTGTAACTACAGGACGCTGCAAAAAACCCCAAGTAGAGACCTCTAATATGAAAGGAGCACAATGTGAAGGACCTCAGGTGCAGCGTGACCTCTGTGCCTGCATGCAGACATTGTGTGCCCTCACAGTAGCACCAGAGACATTGCCACCACCTGTACACAGAAGGGACTCTCTGGAAATGTGACCTTTTACGGCTCATCACAGGGAATGTGACTCAGAGATACTGCTGCAGTTATATAGACTCATAGTTCCTTCTTTTGTGAGTTTTCTTATCAGGTTATATGATCTCATTTTGGTATTTTCAGTGGATTCTCTGCTCACAAAGCCAGTGGAGGAGAGAAGAAAACCTTCCAATTGCACATACACTGGCATGTAGATAAAACCCCGCATTCTTCAATCAGATTTTTAAAATTGGAATTTTGCTGCTGTTACAGTTTAGCCTCAGGCTGGTAATTTGGTGCTTGCTTCAGTCACTGGGGTCCCTAATTGGAAAATGTACAGAACAGAAAAGAGTCAGGAGGGGAGGGGTGGAAGTGGATCACATTTATACCAAATAACCAAGTCCCCCAGCACACAAATTCAACCAAACTTTAAATATCCATTTATTCCCCTGAAGAGAATAGAAGAGAAACAAAGACATTAGGATCCAATGACAAGAGTCTCTAGAAAAGCATAAAATCTAATAACACTGACTTTCCATCCAACCTCTCATACTCGTATCAGAGGAAAATGTCCCTTGCTAAATACAAAGAAAGTTCAGTTGGGCAGGGTTATTTATTTTCTTTCTAACTGTGCCATTTCCACACATATGAGTGTACTTATTCGAACTGAACACATAACTACATAGATGATACATCACTGGTATAATTCACATTATTCACTGAGGCTCAGTGTAAAAACTAAAGAATTTTCTCAATTTTGGCCCAGTTTTCAACACTGAAAATTAGCCACACCAGTTCTACCTACAAGCTTTTTCTCTTGACGTGACTGGGAGCATGGGTGGACGTTGCCAAGCTCTGAACCTCTTTGGACATTATTAGAAGGCTGCAAGGTTTCCTTTCCATCTGTGAGAGCTTTCTTGTGGAATAATATGCCCTTAGGAGCCCAGCATTATGTGAACAGAATTTCTGGGATGGAGGGAGTGAGGGGAATCCTGCATCAGTGGTCTCTTGCATTGTGCCCTTCAGGTGAGAACTTCTCTATGGGCTACTTAAGAAGCTGCAGGCAGCATCTTTGGAGACCTGCTTTGTTGTTGATATTATTTTGGTCCTGAATTCCTCACCTTCCCTAATTGATGAAGCTGTTGCCGTGGTGCAGGAGCTGTGTCTCTGTGGGTACATATACGTAGACGATACCCTGTGTCTGCTTTAGCAAGGGGGGAAATTTGTCCCACAGTATTCACCAGTGTAGGTTTAATAAAATATGTTAGTGTAGAAAATGAGATTTTTATAATACATCATTGTAAGCAGGTGGCTTTGGAATCCAGGTGTGTTGAGTTTTTCTGTTGTATGTGTAAATTCACTTAGAAACTCATATTAATTGAAAGGAATGCTTTTACTGAACCAGGAGTTATTGACCACTTTGCAAAAATGTGTACTCTACAAAGTTTAAATTACATAATTGTTCAAGGAGGACTAGTACCTCCTGTGGCATCTTCAGTTAGAGGAAAGAGATTGTTGCATTAATCGGGACTTCAGAGGATGCTGATAACGATAATTCTTTTCTAATGTATTGATATAACTCTCAATTGTTTCATATTAAACTGAGAAAACGGGAAGAGTTAGAAGATGGTACATGTTTTAATAGAAGCAATAATTCTACTTGAAGGGTTGTCTGGATGCTGTGCTGGGGAAATGAAACCAATAGATCTCCTTTTACTGAATGTAGCTGTATAGGAAGAAAAGGTCATAATCCTGGGCCTAATTCAGTTACTGATTTAAAGTTGATGCTAATATTTTTCAATTTATTTTATGAATTTAAAATGGGATCAAACATATAAATGTAATAATTACTGCAAACTGCAAAAGATTTGTTTGGATCATATTCTATAAGCTTATTAGCCCACGTTACTGAGCTCCTTCTGCTGTCCCCTGTGACGTCGGTTCACACCAGGTATAGGTCCAGCTCAGTATTTCTTTCCTGCTGATGATTATTTTGTGACAATGGGCTATTAGCTGTTATGGGCTACTCAGCCATTTAACACACACTGTGTTCAGACCCAGAAGTCTTGCTAAGTGAGTAGTACCAAGTAAATGCCTTTGAATTTTCATGAGCTGAGCATCGTGGGTCAGGTTCTCATTTAGTCTGAGGCACCTTTAGATCTGTGGCATTAAAAAGCAGCCTTATTGTGGATATAAAGTAACCCGTGCCTTTTAAAGAATGACACCACGTGACTTCTCATAGCTCTTTCATTTTCCATAAGCACTTTGCAGTCTGAGCCCATTTTCCTTTATATTGTTTCCCTTTGGGAAGTCTGAGTGGTGCAATCCTTAGCGCAGGCCGGTGGCTGGTGGACCCCCCAACCTTGAGGAAGGTGATCCCTGCCAGAGCTCATTAACACTGTCTGTCAGTGAGAACTGTGTCATCAGCTTGTCATCATGTTACAAGATCTGGGCCTATTTTAGTGCTGTGCCAACTAGCGATGATGTTTAATAAATAATACATTATTGGATAAACTGCTAGTTGAGGAGATGTTTACAGCTTTTAATTAGTGTCTTCCAGTATTCTCCCCCTAATTAAAAAGGAGTCCAGAGCTTGATTACCATTTATAGAAGGTAAGAATGGAAAATACTGTAAAAACCTCAAACTATCATTATTTTCACACAACTGAAAATCTGCCCAGCTTACAAAATTGGAAGTCATAGGTATGTAATATCATCACAAGCAATAACTGGAATGTTTTTGAATGACTATGAGGTGACAGAACCCAATACCCTACTCTCTGGATTTGAAATATTTCTCTGTTCTCATTGTTAGACCAACATGCTATATAGGGTTATATATAGGGTTGATATACCTGGCATGGTGTATATAATTCCTTAAGAAAATTCTTCCTCTCCACTACTTCTGGAGTAGCTGGATGCTGTTGCATCCCTTTCTCCAGTTAGAAGGCAGTGTGGTTTAATTATTTTCCATGAAAACAGAACTCAGGAATGCTTAACTTCAAATTCCTTGTCTATTCCTAGCCCATTCAGAATCCTTGGAAAAACTCAGTCACCTGCGTTTTACCTCAGAAAAAGTAAGAAGAACTAGTCAGCTCAATTCACAAGTCTTTGCAAAAATTACTGTACTCTAAAAAAATAAATTTGCTAGATAGTAGAAGTACTAAATGTTCTGTAGTAGCACCTGCAACAATGCTATAAGCTTGTGTAGAAAAATAAAAGTCTAATCAGAATTTGTGTTTCCTAAAAAATGAAATAGAGAATTATTATTATTAATATTATTATTTTTAGTATTCTTATATTTTTCTTTTGGGACTTTTTATCCCCCATGATGTTTATTCTCTACAGGCACATACATTACTCTATAGGTGTACCAACTTCTTTCACAAGGTTTCTAGAAAACTCAGGTTGAAAAAAAAAAATAGTGCTGCCACTGCCTTTTCTGTATCTCTTTCTGTGACTGAACAGAGGACTTCATTCTTCTGGAATATTAGTCTACTCCATTGCATAAGCATCAAAATGAAATGAATACTTGCAAAGGTCAGGTTACGGTATATGGCAGGAAAAACATGCCAAAAACAATTAAAATTACTAGGGCTGCATAAGAAAGTCCCACACAGCACATATTGCTCACAGGTGCTCCATGTGAAGCCCAATCCAATAAATGTCAGTCCAGTCATTTACATGAGGAGAGTGCCAGTCATGTAAAAAGAAACAGAAGAACAGATGCTTTATGAGAAACAAACCCAATACAAATAAACTCAAAACTGATTATAAAAAAATCACACTAAACAAGTATTAAAATGCATGTGAACTGCATTTGGGATTCTGTGAATGTTTTTCTACAATTGGGATGCAGTGAATGGTTTGTAAAACAAGAGGGAAATAATTTTTAGTGCTTTCAAAGTCTTTTGAAGCCTTGCCTCGGCAATTCTGTTTATGTATTTAATTTTATTTTAATTGCTCTGGCTTTCTCTCCATGTTGTTTAAACTTTGGTTTTCAAAAGGCCAAAATGTCCACAAAACTGTGGTAGAGTTTAAGAGTTTAATCTGTGGGGGGAGTTGTTTGTTTTTCTTTAGGTGCTGAGGAGTAAAGGTTTGACTTGATCACGCATTTCGAAAAGCTTACAAACCCGTGGCTTTTGGGAACTAGGGCTGGCTTTAAAACCTGCTTAAAAAAGCAAGTTATATGTGGGCTTAGTGTTTATTGTAAACATTTTATGGTTAAAGCTATTATCACTGACAAGAGAGAGCCAGGTTCAACAGCCACCCACGCTTTCCTTCCCTCTTGGCAGGAATTGTCTCTGTGTGCCACAGTGAGAGCTGGAGAATCTAGCACAGGTTAAGAACTACTTGAGGACAAGACTGTTACATCCTGCTTGAGTGCAGAGTTTTTAACTGTTAGATAAATGTGTGTGGAATCAGATCTTTTCTTTCTCTCTTTCTTTCCTTCTCTTTCACTCTTTCTCTCTTTTTCAGTTTAGGTTCTGTTTCCTATAAGCCAAAGATCTCATAAGAGGATATGGATTTTGCTCTGGTGATGTTTTCAGGAGTACAATTTAATGCAAGGCACACAGATATAAGCACTTAAATGGGCCCAGTCTACAGTGCTTCTGGCCACTTCTGGCCTGCTGAGGTTTCTGAAAAACTAGAATCAAATGCAGCTGAGCTGAACAAATTTTTAAAGGAAAGTCAGATGTGGAATTCATTCTATTTTTCTTCTATCCAAAATAAATGTAGGAGCCCTAAAGGTTCTGAAATATATAGATCTCAAGTTTGAAATTTTATACTCATAAAAAATAGTGCAGAACAAGCAGCAGTAAAACTCACCAGATAAATTGTCTCAACTCTGACCAGGGAGACCACCCTTTTGGTGAAAAAGTGAACTTGTGTTCCTTACTCATTTAATCCCCTGATTTTCTGCTGAAAGGGTCGACAAGGGACTCATTCTCACAAGCAACTGGGCTGAAGCCACACATTCATTTCATATGTGACAGGAACAGGTCTGTGATACTAACGATTTTCAGACTCTATGAACTGGAGTTGGATCTGACCCTGTGACCCAGAGGTTAAAGGCTCCAAATTCAATTACTGAACCCCAGAAATACCAAGTCACTTTTGCTTAACCATTATACCAGCACTGATGAAATCGGTAGTGAGCCATTGCATTCAGCCAGGTAGACCAGCAGCACGAAGACAAGTTGCTAGGATATGCCCCTTTCAGACAGCATGTTTTATTCCTTCTCCTTTTCCAGACACAGTATTCATCTTTCTTTACAAAGGAAGTTTTGAGTAGTGGAGAAGATCCTGTGAACGTAAAATCTACAGTCCCATCCTTGGCACAGTGCATATGTCAGGTATTTGAAAATACTGGGTGATTCCCAAGAGAAAGAGTGACTACTGTGCATCGTTTATTCATGGCCTATCTACGACTGACATTTGATATTCAGGATTCAGGCTGAGCAGCTGGTTGATGCCACCTCTTGCCAGTTGTCTTTTTGCTGGTACTGCTGTTCTGTCACCACTGAGTGACACACATGCGCCCAGGAGAACAGTGGCTGACGAAACGTAACTGCACAGGGCAAGAGCATGAACAGTTCTGCTTCTGAGTCATCCCTGCTGTCCTTCTTCCTCATCCATGTGGCTGTTCACGTGGCTGTGTGATGGCAAACACTCAATTTATAGGCAAGGAAGACTTTAGTTGTAGGCAAGTTCTGTGACACTAAGCAAAGAGGGGTTTTGCTGGAAGTAGACTTTGACTCACAATTTGGGAATAGCACAGAGGGTTAAACAGGGAAAATCAGGTGAAACAAAGCAAGACAGGAAAAAGTAGAAGCTGAACAATAGCAGAAGCAGTGAACTGAAAATTTATTTTGATCCGTTTGATGGAGATGTCAGAAGGAACTAGGGTGCAGACTTATTTTGTACATAGTTAGGGCTTTTTTTGAGGATCTACTATAGACTTGTTATGTTGTTATAATTTTTTTACATTTTTGGAGGGAAACTGAAGTCCCATCGAATTTACTAATTAATGTTGACTGTTTTGGCTGGGAGGTAATATTGTGCAAATTCAGACTGGCGAGCCCAGTACTGGATGCAACACTCCAGATGAGGCCCCACCAGTGCCAAGCAGAGACAAAGGATCACCTCCCTTGGCCTCCTGTCTGTGCATTCCCAAATTCAGTCGGGACAGGCTGTAACTCGCTGAGGGTGCTCTCTGCCCCATCACCCAGGTCATTACTGAAGGTGTCAGACAATACTGATCTCTGGGAGTCTTGCTTCCAGCTGAACTTTCTTCAGCTGATCCACGAGCATCTGGGCCTGGTCATTCAGTTTTCACTTGAACCCACAGCGTAGTGGGATTGGACAGGAATTGGTCAAGGGACTATAGGCTCATGTTATCTCAGAGTTGAAGATATTCAGAAGGCAGGAGCCTTTTCCTTTCTTTTTTCAGGGAGGATTCTTTCTTTAACAAGATGACCTCCCAAGTAGACTAAAAAACCAACAAATACTAAATTTCTGAGCTTCTCTGAGAAATGTCTAATAAATGCCATTCGATGGTTGTTGAGCACATTCTCTTTGCTGAGAGATACAATGTAAATATCAATAATTATAATTTTATACTGCTATAAATAATACTGTATTCATTTTTTTTCTATAAAATAATTTTAGTCTCTGTGCACACAAGAAAAAATTTATGTGTGTTTACAGTATTATTGACTGTTATTCTGAATGAATTAAGATAAAGGTCTGTTCCTTTTTGGATGAAAATCCTTTGGCCAGTTCCTTATCTGAAAGAGTCTCATGAGAACTGCTACTAGTGAATATGTTGTATGAAAGGAAAGAAGGGCAAAGCAATGTTATGTAGGAAGATACAGCACAAAGAGAAGAAGGGTAGATGTGATAAAAAGGCAATATTTACAAAAGCTTTTTAGGAAAGGAGTGTGATTTTTCTCCCTCTGAACAAAAGCAGAAGCAGCAAGCACAGGATGTGTCATGAACAGTCCTTCTTGGAAACATAGTCATTCATTGAATGAGCTTTGCTGCAATGAAAGTGTTTATTCTTACTACCAGTGGACAGCCTCATTTAGCAGGTGAACAATACCAGTGGCTAAATACTGCTTTGTTTTCTCCAGTCCTTCAAAACTGAGAATAACCTGGACTGCAGGTAACTGGAGTGTCAGAGAAGGGCAGCTGTGGATGTAATGTTAAACGAACCTCTTCCAAACTTGTATCTTATTCATCTAAGTGCAAAGCTCAAATATTTTACTGTGTTCAGGTCTTCGGAGTTGATGCTGTTGTTCACAGGCATTGCTTCACTTCATGTGCTCCGTGATTGCATAGACCAAGACACAGAATCATAGAATTGTTTAGGTTGGAAAATACCTGAAAAGGCATCGAATGCAACTGTTACCCCAACACTGTCAACCCCCCGCCCCCTAAATCATGTCCCCAGGTGCCACATCTACACGCCTTTTAAATACTTCACATTTCTAGAAGCGGATCGTGGGCTCTCACAGCCAGTGTATGCAGCACTTGTCAGAATGGAGTGCTTGCTGTGGGATAGGCTCATTGTAAGCAAATTAAATACATCTGAAATAAACTATCACATTTTAGGAATTTCATTTTGGGCTGTTTGGAGTGAATATTACACATAGAATAACCTATTTTTACTTAATGTATTGTGTTTTAAAAAATAGCATGCTGCTTTTGAAAGCCTTTATTGGAAACAAACCAGAAAACAAAGCTTCATCGTCAAATAATTATTTTGTAGGCAAAAGTGGGACTAGATGCCCATTTGCAGAAGAGAAAGGGATAAGTTTCATATATGGTGTGCATATATATATTTTATACTGGGATTGATTTCAAACAAAACAATTGAATAAAAAAAAGAAATATATTTGTTTTAAAGAGCTAAATGAGGATGGAGGCTAGAATGAGAGGTGAACATATCTGGTCTGGGATTCTTGTTTTGGGGTTTAATGTCAGATACAGACTAGAGACTCCTGGGGATTATAAAAAAATTGAATTTTTGTGATGAAGGATTTTATGGCATTTCTGAAGTATAAAATGTTCTCAACCATTGCTGCAAGCTCAGGCAAGCTTAACATCAACTCCTCAGCACGATTGGCTATTTCATTATGCAATAGAAAAGCAGTGGAATTTGCTTAAGATTTAAAAAGAAAGCTTCATATGCAAGGGGCAATTTACTAGGATTTAAACGTCTCTAAAGGAAAGATTTGAACGTGTATAGGAAAATATAGGCGCATTTTCTCTATTACAATTTCTAACTCTTCACATTATACATTGTAAATCTCAAGAGGAATATGTGCAGGATTTCATTCCAGAGAGGAGGTGTACACTGCAGGTTAGCATTTTAGTTTTTGCCCATGAGAAAGAGGGAAAAGAACAGTATTGCCTTCAAAAGGAATTGTGCTGGATTAATGACTTTAGTGTTCTTTCAAATACTGGTGCAAACAGTGAAAATAGAAAATTATATTTATTTGTTAGATGCATTCTCTTGAAAGTGGAATATAGAAAAAAAGCACAATGCTACCACTGTTTGAATTTTCATCACCAAGTGCCAGCTCTTGTACCTGTCTCTATTGAAATTTGGAGGTTGTGGGGCAGTCCCAGTACCCAAGGCAAGTCAGGGGGTCACTGCTGTGCTTTGGGATAAAAGCATACTGATGAACAATTAACGAATCCTCTTTTGTGCCCAGAACTTCGAACAGGTAACAGGCTGACACATAAAATCTACACCCCCTTTGGTGTGAAATACCACCCACTGGATAGGTTAGCGATCCCAAGCACAGGCATCTGAGAGTTAAGGACAGGAAAGACTGTTCTGTTTGATTAGATGCACACAGAGAAAGGGATGACCTGAGGGGGAAACCAGGATGACTTAAATGTCTGCAGATAGGGGATCTTTCTGCAGGTGCTTGGTGATGCCAGATCCCTGGGTAGGGCAGGTGTCACCTGCAGGTATAGCTTTTAGAGACAATGAATCCCTGGGAAATAAAGGTAGGAGAGTTGTGAGATGAAGATTTGGAAACCAAGATTAAGATTATCTCTTTTGTTATTATAAAAGAAATATTTTAGGAGGGGGGGAAAGGGGGGGATTTGTATGGAATTGTACAGGATGATGGAAAAGGCTACATAATTAGTATAGAAGGCTCAGTGAGAAATGAATCCATAGCTTTTTTTTTTTCCTTCTCCATCCTCCCCTCTTCTATACACCTGGCTGATTAAAAAGGTTTCTTTTACTCTGTATGAACTGTGGGGTTTAAGGTTGTTAATTAAAACCAGTGTTTTGATGTTATTGCACAGGCTACTTAATCAATTAGCTGTGTTTGCAAAGCACTTTTAAGGACTAATTACGACCAAAGAATAAGTGGATTTCTTTTATTAACCGTCAGAAATGGAGAATGCCAAGAGGAGAGGAGCCTTGTGTCAGGGCTCAGCAGGCAGTTTCTGATCCTCTCTTGCTCTGATTCAAGAGCACCAGCTCAGAGTCCTGACACAGCAGCAGGGTTTGTGTGAAGCAGGGCAGTTGCACACAGAGCAGCTGCTGGGCTTTGTGTTGGGAGGTGTGCTTTGATTTGTCTGTGTGGATTTGGTTTGGGGAAGGTTGGATGCAGCAGCCTGTTCATATTCCTGGGACCCTGTGGTTCAGGTATTTGAGGCTGTGGTCAGTCTGCTCTGCTGCAGGATCGGCACTGCAGCAGGAGATAGTGGAGGGAAGGTCACACGTTGATACTGTTGCTTAGATGGACAAACAGGAGGATTCCTAAGAGCCCCTGAGTACACCCTTCCCTGCTCCTTCTACTCAACACTGCTGTTCACCACCCATAGTGGTGACAGACTATGGGAAACAGATTTGACAGACTCCAGTTATGCTCCATTTTCCTTTCTGGGAAAGGGCAACAAAGTTTCACGGTGCCTTAAATGCAAAGGGATGGACATTGGAGAAGAAATTCTCAGTTCAGGTACTAATATCAACCCTGCTGATGTCCAACAGGAATGATTTCTGGGCAGTCAGGCTGTTGAACCGTTGAAAGAAGTGTTAGAAGCAGATATATAATAAGAGGAGTGCTGAAAATAATGGAGAAATGGCATGGTATTTTCTGGTTAAGACAGAGAAAAAACCCAGGAGATGTTATAGCTATGGCTGAATAGTTATTTGACTTATCCATACTAAACTCATAGAGTTTCTTTCTTGAAAGGAAAGAAGTAGAAAGCTCCTAGGGATGTACGTGCTGGGTGTCTTTGCAATGTAAAACATGCAGCTGCAGATCATTTCAGATCTCCAAAGAGAAGGATGCTGTTATTGTCAGCAGTTTCACCTTGTGGAGTGCATGTACCAAAGGAGATAGGTTATTAAACACTTCCCTGAATAGAAATTAAATCATTAAATTAAGGCCTAAAGATTGAGTCCTATCTTTGTTTGATGCAAGAGCAAAAGGCTGAATATCTCTTATAGTCCTAAATGGTTGTGTTCTCTTCAGTGGGACTCTTCTGAATTGCAGGACTGGACTCTAAGCATGTTAGAGGTACAGAATGAAGACATTATAATTGTTGCTACACTGTTATTCTGGTGTCATCCATAATGGCATATAGCAAACTGGGAGGTTTCTAGAAATAGAAAAAATAATTACAATTAAGAATTAGAAATCTCCCTTTCTTCAATATTGTTTGTGTAATTAAAAAAAAATACGAAATAGAGGATAATACATTCACATTTCTGCTAAAACATTATTTACGTGCATAAGTCCGTGTCTATAGCTCAGATTTTCAGTCCTAACGTGCAAATTTTTTTGCTTTTGTGAGAGTTAGTGGGAAGTTTAATGTCGTCGTCGGGGCGGGAGAAACGACACAAACCCTTATGGATCCAGGGCCTGGAACGGTTTATTGCACAAAACTGCTATTCTTATACACTTTTGAGGCTACACATGTTAACTCTTTATTGGTCTACAAGTTACATAAATAATCCTCTATTGGTCATTAATAACGTTACATAACTCTGCCTACTGCGCATGCCCAGCAACTGTGACCCAGCAAATCTGACCGGAAAACCATTTTGTTACCTCTTCCGGCTCCGGGAGTAATTCTCCCCTGTACAAAGGTTCCTATCTAACTTTAACCTTTCCAAAATCCCCCAGGCCAGCTAGGGGAAAACCACCACAGTTTAACATGTCTTAGATGTATCTACTGTGCTTGTTAGCCTATTATCACTTTTAAGTGGTATCTTAAGGCATAAAGGAATAAAAGCATAAAAGAATATGAATAAAACAATAGAACTACTGGTGGAAGTTAAGTCCATGTGCTTACATGTTGATACAATAAGATTACTGGAGGACTAGTTACTAGTGCAAAAACTTTTACAGACAGGTAGTGGACAAGTTGTTATGAACTATTATATCCATTTGCACTATTCCAGCAGCACCGAAGGACAAGTGACTTTGGAGAAACACTTGGGGTTATCATTTGAATGCTTTTTTTTTTTTTTCTTGATCCCTTAGACCTTTGTAGTCTTCAGCACAGTAACACACAGTTATTTCCAGATATCCAACTGGCATGCTATGGTTTTAAGCAGCAGTAATTTTGAGTAACTCTGCCCCTACTCCAACTTACCCTGTGGTCTAATTTTAGCAAATCGTAATGAGATATGTAAAATGGACAATTTACCTCTGAAAATTTTTATTTCAGTAATTCTATTGTTTCGTGTGTGGAAGTGCTACTTAGTCCAAGTCTACAGCCTCCTGTTCTTCTATTCATTAACAGTAGACCTGGGGGTGTTGCCTTTTACATGAACATGAATGAACTCAATTTCTGTTAATGGATATTGTGTGTGCTATGCAGCAACCACTTAGTAAAAATTGTTACCTTGAAAAGTTGGTGTTTCTGCCTGGATAAGCGTACACCCACTGCTTGTTTCATCTAATTGTCCTCTTAAAAAACTACAGGCTCCCAGTTTCATGAAATCTGTGCATGACAGATTTCAGCCTAAAACACCTTTTTACACACAGGTTACAAAGCCTTAGAGGAATACTCCCACTGACTGCAGCGCTGTGAATTGTGCTCATCTTGGATTTAAGTGCTGCTATTTATAAAAGTCCTGGCATTAGTTGCAGCCTTCCATTAAGACAGATGTAAAGCAAAATTAGATGAATGGATCAGAGAGGAGGTAAAGAAAGAATCAGTTCCACAGACTTGTGAAAGGCTGGCTATGAGGAAAAGCACAAAAAATCCTTGCACTGAAACTCAGCTGATTTGATCCCATCTATATGAACTTTGAGAGTCCATAAAAACAGGGTTGATATTTGATTTCCTTAAGAATCAGTTTGCTTTATCATTGTATCCTGGAATAGCTTTGCTGAGTAGAATTTTAAAATCCTCATTCAGTGTCTTGAATTGGACTCACGTATTATTCAAGATTTTATAGTACCCTTGGAGAATGAGCATTTAGAACCCTCTTTTTTAATTTGGAAGGAAAATAGGGTTTATACATTATCAAGTGCTGGTCATCTTTTTTCCTCTCTTTTTTTTATCCTTCTGGTGACAAAATGGTGACTTCTGACAGATATGTTCACATCAGCTTTTCATTTCACTTTCTAACTATGAAAATGAAGCCATAGACTTAGAAAAGAAAAAGTATCTTCCCCTGATTCCTGTTGACTAGAGTTCAAACAACAAAAATGTTTTAAAGCCGTGAATGCTTTTAATGAACACCAAAAAAACAAAAAACCCCAAAACAAACGAACAACACCCCCCCAAAAAAAAAAAAATAAATGTTGACTTTAATATTATGTTTGCCTCAACTGAGCATCATCCAATGCAAAAATATTTGTCAGGTTCTGCAACCTATTTCATGTCTTTGACCCTCCTCAGAAATGTCCTATAATGTCTAACATTTGAATTCTCTCCCATTTGTTTGCACAGGTGCCCTTCCGTGGAATTCATTCAGTTATCATTTTAATATGGTGATAGTGAAGAGAAAAAGCTTTTTAAAATGTCAGGGGGTGATATGATAGGAACAGTACCTGAAACTGCTCTTTAACATATTGACTTCAAAAGTTGACCAACAATTAAATAACGAGCAGATGAGGTAAATAAATCAAATACTTTGAACACTCAGTGTTGCCCCTCCGAAGTCCTTATGGTCAGCATTCGCCCTTCACCCTTTGAATTCAAATGCAATAGTAAGGAAACCCAATGGCAAAGGCCTCATCCTGAGACCAAATGAATAAAGAGAGAATAGTTGTCTTGTATCTAATCACTAGGCATTTTATTCAGGAAAGACAGGGAAAAAAGTCGAGACACAAACAGACACACTGGAATGATCTGTGTTTCTGAAAGACACCGAACGTAGTACTTCATTTGCATAGTACAGCAATTAAAGTTACTTTTGTGGTCAGAGAAAATTGTGATTGATGGTTAATGACCGGTGCTTACTATTACACAGCACAGAATAAGCAGGGTTGTCTCCTAATACAAAGATCTGTAGGTAAACCCCTTGTTCTTTGGCTGAAAAAAAAAGTTTGTTTTTTTATTCTAATGCAGTACTTTTGAGGATAGTGCATAGTTGGTTGTTTCTATCTGCAAATAGAAAGATATTTATTATAATTTAGAATTGTGGTTCTCTTGTTTTGGGTTTCTTTTTCATTCATGAAGTAGCTTGGTAACAAGTACGAAACTCTGGATTCTGATTTCCTTCTCACAGAAAGGCAAAGACCTACCTTGGGAAGAGATGAATTAATTGTTTACTTCATTGAACTCACTGGAAAGAATATGGTTTCTGATAAGCCTTTCTCTAGTGAAAACAGGCTCTCAGTTACAATAGGTAGGAAAACTGGCACTGTCCTGCCATTTACAGCCCAGATGATTTCACTTTATCTGTTTCTTGTTCCTACTATGGTTTTATTAAAAATGTAAAGTTGCAAACTGCAGTTATTTTTGTTCCAACCTAACTAGCAGCATTAATAGCAGAGCCTCATTTACATGATCACTTGGTTACTGGCAATCTGTGCTTTGGAAAACTTGGACTCTGAACAGCACTAATTAACAGCAAAATGGAGCCGGAAATTAATTGGCATCAAACTAGGTGGAGATTAAATTGTCTTGCGGTCTAGTTCCTGACTCACAAATCTGTATGCACAGCAAATATTTCTCTCGTACCTAGATTAGAATAAGATTTCTACCTGCAGTGTGGATTTTTCCTGTTTTTAATTTTTTATGAACTTTTTACTAACTTTTTGATATTTAGTAACCTTTAAACATTGCCATTAATGTTTTATATATGTGATTAAGCAGTATATTACAGTCATAACAAGAAAACTGGATGGAAACTATTTGCTCTTTTTTATTTCTTGAAGTTCTGTTTGGTGTTTATTTGGTTCCTGAATGTCTGTTCACATCAGGTTCAAGGCAAGGAAAGAACCTGGAAATACTCTGGTACCATATTGTTTTGGAAGTCAGATCTGTGAGATGAAGTTCAGACTAAAAACTGTGAAGAATAACTGTTGATTATTTATCTAAAGGTGGTGAAAATTAATCTTTATTGTTTACTGAGACCAAAGATTTATCATGGTAGTGACATTAATTGGTTCAAACTAATTTTCTTGGGACACCAAGGATCTTATTTTCTTACAAAGTAACATTTCAGAGTCCTAAAAACTTGTGATTTGGTATCTATTTGAAGTGTAAGTTCCACAGACTTGGTTTGTAGCATTTAGATTGTGCTGTGGTCTGACATCAGGCACTGGATGAACCCTTGCAGTTGAAAGACCAAGGCTTTGAGCTTTAGGTGTTACTTTCAGTCAGTAATCATCAGATCTAAATTGTTTTGGATTTGCTGGTTTTGGCATTTTCCAGATTTGTCTGGATCCAGCCATTTTGGTTGCTTGCTGTCACGTCTAAGGCCCATTAACCCTGTTTTCTCTACTGCAAAATTGTATATGTGGGAGTCTGCATAATTTAATGCAAAAGCAGTTTTAATAAAATTCCTGAAGTGCAGCATTTCCTTTCTTCTTCGTGTAAAACCCCAATACTTTTGAATTTCTCTGTACAAGTACAACTTGAAAATTAGTAGAAATGGAACTACTGGGAAATTAGTTATAAATATGGCTAAATTAGTTATTAGTTATAAATATAGGCTAATACAATCTTGGTTTAAAATTTGTATTATTTCCAGTGATTAAGCAGAGTTTTAGCATTGCCTGGAGTGCTTCATTCATGGAGAATGACTGAGGAAGTAATTACAGTGAGCCACCTCTTTGACAGTGTCTGCAAATGTGAGATTAAAATTACATTTACATCACAGAAATTGCTAACATTTTAGAAGAGGAAAAAAAAGCTATCGATTATGGGGAGGAATACTACAAGCCAACACAGGTGTTTTTATAACTTTATTTGTGTTGTGGGGTTTTTTTTATATAGTCATTTATGTATCAATTTACAAGAAATACTAATGTATTATATCAGTATATCAATATATTTCATCAGAACCATAAGCTATAGCACAATCCTGCCTGTTGTAAGCAAGGAGCTGTTAGTCTGGAGATTATTTTTAAAACTTTTCTCGATTTTTCTTTTTTTTTTAATTCCATTCCATTTTCATTAGAAAGCACACATCTCTTGAAGAGGAGTCTGCTTTTGGGCAGCAGAAGGGAGGAAAGGAATGAAGGTTACTGGAAACTAAAAGAAGCAATCCATGAAAATTCTGTAACTCTGCCTTCCTCTGCTCAGCTGAGCACTGTGAGGTACTCACTTTGCTTTTTTATCAGGGGTAGAGCTAGTACTGATGCTGGCAAGACCCAGAAGTAATCACCATTTATTTGAATATAGGGATTATTCAGGGTCTGAGAGCTGAGGGAAATTGGTATTCCTATGCCAGGTTGGTTTGGTGCAGACACACTCTTGCTGAAGAAACAAACACTGCTTCATCCATTTACATAAGCAAGTAGTTTTGGATGTCAGTCATCAGAAATGTCCAGCCTTATCTATATGTGGGCAAAATGGATATTTAAAAGAAAGAAAAAACATTCTGGGATGTTGAGTCATCCAGATTTGATGTGACTGATGAAATCACTCCTTCCCTCAGCACAGGAACTCTACTCTCTTGCTGCATAAATGTTGGATGCAGCCAGACACCACAATGCAACAGCGGGCTGTTAAATAAGGCACTTCTGGAAAGGTCATTTTTCCCCCAAATCACTGTGCTTTCACTGTGGAGAAAAATAATTATAATAAATACAGTGGCCATAAATTTGTTTTTATAACCCCTTGTCTTCAATCTAGAATAAATTAGTCATCATCATAACAGGCTACAATATTAAGATTTATGGTCTAACTTCATCCCCAGTGTTATTTCAGTGTTACACCAGCAGTGACTTTGATCTGAGTGTCTATGCTGTGAGTTATAGAAGGTGGGGAGCCCCCCTCTCCCTTTCCATTATTGATGGCACTGTATTGCCTCCACCTAGAGAAAATCTGTCTTTTTACTGTGGTTGCTCCTATTCTTTCAGCCTTTTCTTCATTGTGCTTCTGAACTTAACCACTATGCCATGTCATTTTGTCTTTAAGGTGAAGGCCCTGTGATAAAAAATTGATATCCCTCAGCTTTCTCTACAAAGTAGTTCAGAAGTAGAAGTTTGAGGTGCACTGCTGGACCATACATAGCTGAATTCTTCCTACCTGTCACCTGAAAGCACATCAGTAGACTCAGTCCTTCGGTGCTTGTTTGACAGAAATCTTTGTCCCCTTTTGTTGTATCAAAAAAAAACTTTTCACTGATTTTCAAGAGCAGAAGGGAGAAGAAAGGTGACCTCCTGCCTGAAAGCAAACTGCTCTGGACCAGTCAGGATTGGAGGTGTTTTTCTCTGTTTAGCCCTTTCTATTACTCAGCACCTTGCACAAATCTTTCTGGACATGTGCTCAGGAAAGAGGGAGTGGTTCAGATTGTGACATGCAAGGATCAACTGGTCTTTCACTCAAAATGAATTGTCCTGGCTGTATAATCTGCTGTTCTTAGTGGGGAAGAGGACTTTTATATTTCCACTGATTTAAGTACATCTGGTTAGAAAACAGTATTTCCTATGAATATTTTGAAGGACTGTTTTCTGTCTCCTTTTTTATAATTAAAAAAAAAAAATAGTTTTTAACCATGTTTTTGGTTTTGATTCTAAATTGCAAAACTTCATACAAAACAGAATTGTTATGAAGGTTTCCTTGTCCACAAAGAGATTTGAATAGAGACATTCTAATACTCTGCATCTAAAGTATCTGCTTTAGCCTGACTTGGTATAGAGCTGAAAAGCAAAAGAGATGATAAGAAATTGCATTTCTACTGTTGCTATCAATTACATAATGCTAGCTGTCAATTTTGAGCAATGTAAAAGAACTTAAGGCAGCCTAACAGCTCTAAAAAAGAGAAATATGGTAGTTAGGAATCCTGGGTGAAACTCTGCTCTGCAACAATGGTATAACCACTTTAAAGTCATTATAGTGAACTGCAGGAAAATTATTCCCTTTTAGATTTCCTAATCCAGGTATTACAGTAAATGTGAATATTACAGAACTATCTTAAATACTTTTTTGCTAATATCCAGATTTTTAAAATAAATCTATCTCCTCAGCAAAGAATCAGTAGTGCTAACCACACTTTTAATAATTAATGCTTACACCAAATCAAAAAATATATAGATTTAGAGGATTCTTTAAGTTTGTGGACACACTAAGATAATTTATTTATTTCTTCCTTTGAAAACACATGAAGGAGGAGCATTTTGTTTCATAGTCTATTTAGACCATCCTGCTCTACATGCCCAATTTATCTCTAGCTGTGCATTTTACTTAACATTTTCACTCCTTTCATAATTTTGGGGGACTTTTGCCACAGTCATTTATTATGTCAAACCAAATGTTGTGAGTAAGTCTTTTGCTTGCTACCTGGGGTGTGAGACACACTGGCACAAGTTGCAGAAATGAACTTTAAAGTTCAGATTGTTTATTAGCTTTTTTTTTCTTTTTAATGGAAGTGAAATAGCAAGATGTGGCTGTGAGGAAGAAACTCATTTGATGAAATTATCCTTCAACCAGTGCTGGGCAAGAAGCAGACCCACAGATGAGAGTTACTGCTAATACGAATGTTAAGCCTATCACTGGAAGTCACACAGATGAAAATCCGATGGGAAATAGACCTTAATGTACAGGGCTGGAGTTAAGGTCTTTTAATTAAATTTAAAGATTTTCATCCTCATGGGAAAGGATATAATTAGCTAATTTCTGACAACTATTTGACCTGCAGATGCTTGCATCAGCAGACAGAGGAGTGCATTGAGAAGAACTAGAAGATTGTAATTATGAGATTTTTGGGAACTATTAATTGTTCATATGACATCTTGTTTACTAACTGCTGGGATAATAAGATAATAAACAAATATGAGCATCTTATGTAATAATAAAAATGTGGTTTAAATTGGTGGTCAGACTCTAGGGCTGACCTGAGCAAAGCAGCTGCAAACTGTTCAGACCACTGTTACTGTCCTTGTAAGGGGTATCAACTGTACTCCAAATAAGAAAGCAGCCAAAATTAGTATTATGAAGTAATGCAGTGAAGGTGTGTCTTCATTAACCTTAAGGAGACCCTGACTATAAGAATAGGGCCAATGCATAACTGTTTATGCCCCTTTTAACTTCAGTGAAGTTAAATCAAAAGTGATTTTTGTCCCGGAGCTTTGGACACCCAAAGTGACATTCTAATTTTGTCTAGTTTAGAAAGAAAACCTGTTATTTGATTTCAAGGTGGTGTTCAGTACCCAGTATGATAATCACTTCAGTCTCTGTGCGGCAGAGGCAGCAGGCAGGGATGTAGGCAGGTGCCAAGGCCTAGAACCCCAATTGCTGCAGGCAGCATAAAGCCAGCAGGGGACAGAAGGTAGGCAAACAGGTAGAGAAACTACACACATTTCCCTCAGCACAACAGGACAGGGTTCTTCTTATGAATTGGAGATTTGCTATCAAACCCATTAATCTGTACATACTTTCATTTGTATCCTGTCTTAGGAGGTGTCAGTAGCCCTCTGGCCATCAACCACAGGGCTGATGTGTTCATCCGGTGTGAAGGAGACAAATCCCAAAGCCATTCGGAGTTGTTCTTGCAGGAACTGCTGTACAGGAGTAGGGAGTGTTATAGAGATTTTGCTCTACAGAAAAGAAAACTGTATTTCATCATCTCTGAACTACCCCCTTTAGAGACCCAGGGAAGTATAGTACACTCAGAATACACCAAAAGGAGGGGTATTCCAAAGGTGGATATCTTCCAAGAAATCACATAATTAATGTAGTGGAGGTTGCTGTTCCTTCCTGTGTGTGTTGGAAATGCTTTGAAGTGAGCTACATTTAAGCAAGTACACTAATGGTTTTATTCTAAATGCTCAAAAAAGGAGGTAGTTTTTTTATTGAATAAATTTGCAGCTATTGTCATTTTAATCCTGAAAAATTGGTTTGGAAAAGGCACCTGGCTCTTCCAATGTGCAGATATAAAATGTGAAGAAGCAATTACAGACACCTTCTCCTTTCAGCAGGGATAATCTAAAAGTGAAGCCTCTTTTTGGAAGACTTCTGAAGACAGAAGCTTTACAAGACAAATTTGTTATCCTATTTTATTCTCAAATGCCTGGGTATTAGAAGTCTCCTCATCTGGATTCACAACCTGGTGAGATGTTTCAAGTTTCCTAATTAAATTTCCTTTCTATCAAAAAATAGAGAAGTTGCGGGGGGGTGGTGGGGGTGGTTTGGTGTTGGGGTTTTTTATTATTTTAGTAGTTGCCATTCAATCTGAGGGACAAAACTGAAGCAAAGCCACAGCTCTGAAGCTGCACTGCCAGACAAGTGCTTAACTGTTAGACACAGATCCAAGACAGAACTGAGAAGTCTGCCCCCACATTAGTCCGTTTTTGCACTGCTGTGACTGCTGTATCTGCTTGATGGGATCAGGAACTGGCTGCCAGTGCTTCTACCTTCCCCTCCCCACTCCCTGTCCACAACTTTGGATTTGTAAAGAGAAGCCGTCCTATGGCTGCACTGTTCTCTAGTAGTGAGAATGCTACAGGCAACCAAAATAGGAGTATTCAAATCATCTAGTGAGAACACATCTCTGTTTTTTTCTGAACAGGCAAATTACTCAAGATATTCTTTTTTGCCCAAATTGAGAGGTTAGTGTAGAACACATATATTTATTCAGTTAAGGGGTTGTTTTCAATCTCTGCCTGAGGGCCCAGACCAGCACAAATTATCTTTGCATGCACATAACTTCCATCTAATTTGAGCAAGAGCTGTGAAAGAGGTAACTTTTCAGTTAGTTGACTTGATCTTCATGCATTTGTACTAGAGCAATTCTAGTGCCTGTAAACTGAGGCTAAAGCAGTAGGAAGACTACTAGGAAGAATTAACTTAATACTATTGGCTTCTCTGTGGCCAGACAGAGAACAAAACCCAAACATTTATGAGTCTTTTCTGGGGGCTGAGAATTAGATATTTTGCTGGCAAAAGTACTAAAGTTTGTCATACAAACAAGACCCTAATCTAAATTTGAGAGTTACATTAGAATTGTAAAACATTAAATATATTACCTATTTGTAATGCTGAAATGTTTTGTAACACTTTCAAGTTAGTTGGGGCTTTTTTTATGCCCGACAGGTTTTGGTAAGAATATTTGCAAAACAACAATAAAAATTAAAGTGCACTCTAAGACTCTGTATTCACTGTGAAATTCTGAAGTATTTTTGTGCATTAATTTTAAGTTACTTTACAAAACCACTTAACAAAATCTTGGATGCCAGAAAAGAATTAAATACTACTGAGTCATACCAGAGTTTCCCACAAATTGGTATTGGTTCTTGGTGTGGAACAGCCCACTTCATTCCCTTCCTGATAGGGAATCCACCCACAGTGCTTTTCTTCTAAAAGGAACAAACAGCTGGAAAACACATGAATGTTATTCTGTTTAAAATTCAAGTTGAATTTAACCAGTTGCCTGTGCTCTCAGATAGCTTCAGACTGAGAAACATAATAATACAGTACAGAACTGATGCTGAGTTTGAGGAGACATTTCAAAAGGAAAAAGGTGTTTATTTTTTAGTATTTGTAGTAATTTTCTAATTTTCCTGCTAAAATAATGCCTAGCAGCTGCTGGCACAATGGTTATAAACATATGCAGCAACTATTGGGTTAATACACTTTTAAATCCTTTACAAATAGTAACGCTCTGCTATTCAGAAAGTAGAGCCACAGAGAAGCTTAGTGATTTATCACAGAATCCTGGAATGGTTTGTGTTGGAAGGGACCTTAAAGATCATTTAGTTCCAAGCCCCCTGCCATGAGCAGGGACACTTTCCACCAGACCAGGTGAAACCTCACTTAAACCATCATTTCGTATCTTAAATATCACTGATGTTTTCATTGCTTTGCCCTTCTTGGCCACAACCATTTCTGGTGCAGTTTTGGCTTAGGCAAATTCTGTGCTGTGTAGGCTCTGCCAGCACACTCACACTGCAGCACCTGTGGCTTTGATGTCGAGGGACGAGAAAGGCTCTCTGTGCCATGGAACTCTTCATCAGGGCAGTAGAACTATGGGGGATGCAAGAAAAGCCAAGTGCACTGTATATTTTATACCTGAGGCTCACTCCAGAAGAGGTCTTTGTATCAGTGTCATTTTAGGGAAACGTCTCCTCTTTTTTTCCCAGAGCTCGTGGTGCAATGTGTGTACTAAACAGCACAGGGGACGGTTTCAGGGCAGGTGATTTTCTTCACCACACACTGTACTTATAAGATCAGGATATTTGCCAGGGAATTTGCCTTGATTTACTGAAGGCCTAAGAAAATCAAATAAATCTAAGCAATTCTTCAGTTGCCTTGGACTGGGTACTACCCCTGGTGATTCCTAGCAGCCCTGTAAGTTAGGAGCTGTATGGGTTAGAAGATTTACTCAGGCCAGAAAACCTCCAAATAGCCAAAGTATCCACCTGCAGTACTAGAGAATCAGAATGAAGACAGAATACTGAGATAGAACTAACTTCATTAACTCAGAAAAAGAAAAGAAAAAAAAAGAAGAAACAAATTGATACAGTATTTAAACCAGAAAATCACTATAATGACAAATGACAACCCTGTAGCCTGCAAAATCTGCTAATAAAGTGTCTGCTGTGGTTATTATTAAAACTAAACTTATGATCCATAATTATCTAACCATTAAACATAAGTGGGGGATAAACTGGATATCTGTGTCAGATGATATTTCAATGCTGTATGGACTGAGAAAATTATTCATCAAATTTGATTTTTGATGCCTCCCTTCTCTGAAGATTAGCCCCCTAAGGAGTTTACAGGCATTTAGAAAGATTCCTTCCTCCCTCCTTTTGTGTCCTCTTTCTCTTCAGTAATTACACTGTAAGCTTTAAGTTTAATTTGCAGACCTTTAAAAATGGTTTATGTAGAATAGCTGTGCCGTGAGGAGGTGGCTGAGTGCAGAGCGATTCTGCGTTGCCAGAGGAGCATCACTCCTACCTGGGTGTAATTATTCTTGTCCAGGTGAAATTTCCTGGACCTACAACAGCAATAGTACAGGTCCCTCCGTCAGTCAGGTCGTTTGAATACATGCACACTTTAGCCAGTGTTACATCAGCTAAAATAAAGTTAAGCAAAAGGCACATTTGACTGAGACAGTAGTTGGCACATTAGGCTTTCTTTTTGATTGATGTATGATACGCTTTTTGTTGTCAAGAAAATTGTTTGCACCATTTGACTAATGGGATGGATAGTCTGTTTAGGAGAGAAAATAGACACATATGGCAATGGAAAAAAGCTCTTATTTTTCTGGATTACTGCCCACATGCCAACAAAATGCTGCATATGTCTTCAGTTCCAACCTCAACTGGCTTCCACTGTAGCCAACGAGAATTGAAAATGGTGGAAGTGGTTGGGGCAAGAATGGAGCCTCATTTACTGAGACCAGCAAGCTACATGAATACTGTGCATTTATTCCTGCTCTTAGAATGTGAAGGTCAATGTATGTTCTGCTAAATTCATGCATGGCTCCACACCACTCGATTTCTTTTTAGAGGCTTCTGCCTTTTCCTCTGTTAGCAAATATCCTATTAGCCAAAAAGTCCAGAGCTGACCCTCAGATGGTGAGGCTGCAAATATAAAACCAAATTCCTGTTCCACCAATGTATGAAAAAGGGTCATATTAAGTACTAATTGCACAATATGAAAGCACTTGCAAATAACAGAATGTGTAGATTTTCTACATAGCTCAGGGGCTTTCTGGTGTGCTTAATATAAAAAAAAACCCCTAATATTGGAGAATTTTTTAAAATCCCCCCCCTCTCCCTGAATCAGGCAAAAAATTCAGAAATTAGTAACTTTTGTTGCCTGGCTCAGTGGCACTGCCAGCTCTTTGCTGCTCCCAGTCTTCTTTTAGTAGGGCAAACAAGAGACTGAAGAGGGTTCTCACCAAAACAGTTTTTTATTGCTGTGGACTTTTATCTGCTGAGACCCGAGATGTGTTGACAATGACTGGACAGCTAACTTGAGTATCTCCGAGTGTGTAACTTGGAGGAGAAAGTATCTGCCTGCATTAAATTACACTCTCAAACCATTCAGATTTGTTCTCCAATTTCTGCATAGCAATCATCAAAATTACAGAGCAAAAGGTTTTGTGAGTAATGTGAAAAGTACAACCAGCATTCTTTTAAAAAATCTGAGCGTCAATAAAGTATTCATGCTTTCTGGAATGAAGTTGGGCCTCTATATATCATTGATCCTTTATTAATGATTTCATTTTAAATACTGCTATCCTGATTCACAAAGGAAGCATTTTCCATTTTCCATGTTAAATATCCAAAGGGAGAATTTTCTGCTTACAGAAAAAGTAATTTCGCAGATGACCACGATTGCTGAGGGCCACATTCAGAAAATGATCATCTCTTCCTCCCTTTCTCCAAAAGTTCCTGTCCTTGTTCATTAGCCATACACAGCAAGAGGTGAAGCAAGCTTTATGAAACATTGTAATTGGGTGTCTCCTGCTGATGCCACATTAATATGTCATTAGACTAATATATTTTACTGACACACAGACATGGTTTTCAGAGCAGATCTGGAAACCTGACAGGCTGGATATTGTATTTTAAATGAATAAAATGGTTTATAAATTTTTTATCTAAATATTTCTTAATTTGCAGGGTGCCTTAAAATCTGGCTGAGACCCTACCATGTTATCACATCACTACAGAGAGCAGGTTGCCAAAACCACATGTGGAGCTGGGGGCACTGTGGTGGTAAGTGCTACTCAGCAGTCCAAGCAAAAATAGTGCAAAGACTTTACACTACAAGCCCTAGAAGTGAGTACCCCTATTCCCTGCAAGTGGGTCAGCTACAAAATGACTGCAGCACGTGCTGTGTGGGTGTGGACGTTCCTTACAGGAGGGCACACAGTCAGAAAAATTTCTCCTTAAAGTCATCAGGCAGCAAGCACTCCTAACAAAGACATCACCCAAAATTCAATTGCCTTGTGTTAGTCTGTTTGCAGTCTTTCTACCAGTCTGATGTAAAAATGGACCAGAGCTGTAGTGCTGGAACTGTGACTGTGCTGCTTCTGGCACAGAAATACTTGCTTCAAGTCTTATATTAGTCAGAAACGGTCTCAGACCAGGCATTTTCAAGGTTTTTTATGTATATTGCTCCTTTTCCAGAAAAAGAAAAATCTGAACAGGAAAATTGTTTAAGGTAAATTTTTTTCTTTTTTTTTTTCTTTTTTTTTTTTTTAAGATGAATGGCAGATGCAGAACCTCTTTTCAAGTGAATTTGGACCATGGACAGTGTCTTGAAGAAAAGAAAGAAAACAGAGAGAAGTACAAAAAGAGCTTGAAGAGCCCTGTGCTCCCACAGGGCTGCCTGCCCCTCCTTTTAGGAGCTTTGGAGGTGAGTTCTGTTTGAATGATTTTGGCATGTTTTTATGCTGAACAGAAGAGCTATGTGTCGCTAAGCAACATTTAGCAGGGTGTGAGCACATGGAAGTTGCCTTTGGTACTTTACATAGCTGTGTCTCCTTTCATCCCAGATTCCGTTAGTAAGATAAAAGGTCCTTCTAGGAGTTGATACAGGATCAAGGTGTGTAGTGGGAATGGTACAGAGATCAGAAGCTGAGCTCTTTCAAAGCTAAATGGGCCATAGCAAAGACTACAACCTAAACACAGTATAAGACTCGATCACAAAACCATGTAAGTGTTCTCTCTCCTTTAAACTAGAAACTGTCTTCCCTGTTGTGACTGGGGCTCTGCTTAATTTCTTCAAGTGACAATGAGAATAAAAAAATCTATTTAAAGTCTTTAAGGGTGTGAATCTCACATTTGAAATAAATATGTTTTCATGAAGACTAGAATAGACTTGTTATGAGAAGTTAATTGGGTGAACAGAAAACATATTGAGAACACAGGTACAAGCTCTGCCACTCACGAAATTTTATCCAGAGAACTGCAGCCTGAAAACATTCCTGGAATTTTAAATTTCTGTTCCAGGTTGTCATGAAGTATAACGAGAATAAAGAGACTATTAGAAGGGGACTGGTGTCCAACATAGCTGATCTCCCTACATTTGTGCTCTGATGCAGTGCCTATATCAGGCACGGTACCCCAAGGCTTGATGTAGTAGCCAGTCTGATTTGACATTACAGGAATGTAAACCAGGAACAAACAAGTCCATTCTGGACAGAGGTCTTGAAAAATCCAGACCACAGAGTACCAAGTTCACCTTCCCTTTTCTGAGTGTCAGGAGATGCTCTGTGAAGGCAGGATCCCAGCACCATTTGAGAGCAAGTAGAGTGTCCGCATTCAATTCTCTTATGTTCTGACATCCTTAAAGTTAAGGACCTTTTCAGACATGATACCTTTGTATTTCTTTAGACCTTCCTCTGGTGGCAGAAAGAGAAGAGGCCCTGAGTGCCCTCAAGCCAATTGTATAGTAATAGTTTGAAGTTATTCCTGAATCTAAGTCACTAAGTCCAGCTTTAAACTTGATAGCATCACAAGGAAACTTCTGAGAAATACTTTAGCTAGCTGTAAATCCAAGAAATTCAAATTACCCTTTGTAGTCTTAGGGAGCAGGGGAGTGTAAGGATTATAGAATGGCTGCCTCCTAGTTATGATGTGCTGTCCCGTGGTAGTCATAATGTAAATGAACCTGAGGACCGTAGCATAAGCTTTGATACACCTTCATTCACCCTATATAAATTTAAAAAATCACACGAGTCTGTAATTCAAATGATGAAGAGGACCAAAGTGATTATAACCAATGATATAACCAACGAGGGCAACTGCAACTAATAGTGCAGCAGGTGTTTAACTGTTCAAAATATGTGTAAATACACTCAAACCTTACAAAACAGGTTTAACAAGTCTTTAAATTCAGGTAAATAATAAAACTCTGTGAAGTCAGCATTTAGCCTTTTAAGCTTATCACTTCAGTGTGTGTTTATTGGGAAGTCTGTGCATTAAGGCTTTTTTTTGTGACAGGGCTTGATATGAAAATCCAAAGCCCTTGAAAAGTTATCGAAAAAATGGTGTCCAACATAACTGAAATGGAGCTGCAGATACTGTAGTTGGCTTTCCTTAGATTATAAACTCTCTAAGGCAGAGGGAGACTATGTTACTCTTTATAAAACACCTGCCACGTGTGCCATGTCCATTTACATTCCTATGCTTTTTGATCCTTTTAGAATAATAATCTTAATAACGTAGCTCTTTAGAATTTGTCAATAGAAAAACCAGTTAGTAAAACATTTTTCTTTTGCAATAATATGTATGATCCCTTTTCTATTTGGAGAATTTTATAGAGGTATCATTACATATTTAAATGTGTGGATTTGCTTCCGTGGTCAAGATGAAAAGGCAGAAAAAAAAAATCTGATTTTTCTTTCAAACCCTTAATATGGCGGAAGATAAGTATGTTCTTAAAACATAAAATATAATTTGAGTTGATTCCAAAAATAAAATTGGCCATTCCAGAGATAAAAATTTATAGTATGTAACGTCTTTCAGACAATTATCAAATATGTTAATTCCAGAGGGATGTTTGACCTGAATTTATATCTGCTGCATGGATTAGGTTTCATTCATTATAAACTAATTGAGGAACAATTAACTGGTGTTGAAGGCATTCATTTCTTTCAGCTGTTTTTAAAATTTGGCTATTTTGGTCTATAGCATAATACATAAGAGGCAAATATTATTGCTTTTTAACATTTTGTGCAAATAAATTACAAAATTAATTGCTGGCTGCACTCTAATTAAGGAGATGTCAAGTACAAACCTTTATTTTTGGAGGTTTGTAAATCAGTTATACAAGCTCTTTCTAAACGCAGTAAATAAATTAATTAATTAGCAGACATTGTCTTAGCTGATGAGCATGTTTGTTTGCATCTTTAATGATCTCAGGAGTCTTAATCATTTAACATTTTCTTTGTGCTTTGATATCCTTGAAGGATGGACTTGGTAAAGTGCAAAGTATTATTGATATCTTTACTTAATTCATTTTAACTATATATGCCGTGAGGGCTGTTTCAGCCAGCTGTGTGTGCTAGATCCCATCATTAGCAAATGTCTCATGGAAATTAATAAAGGTTCAGCTGAGATCTGGTGATCACTTAGTTTGAGAAGCAGAAGATGTGGCAAGCATCCCTTTAAAGAGAAAGATGAGCCACTGCCTCCTAGGAGGATTTAAGAATTGGAAGAAAGGGTTTCGGTTACATATACCATAAACTTGAACAGCCTGGTTAAAAACATACTCATATAAATATATTTATCTATCCTTATAGATATCTAGAAGACAAATATATGCATACACAGATGAAAACAACACGAGCACATAAATAGGGTCCATCATTTAGTGGTCATACCGAATCACTGGATTAAACCACTTAAGAACATGCCGGTTTCATATCATAATTAAGCTGCTAAATGCAGCTGTTATTTCCTTTTTCCTCTCCTCTGCCTCCAGCTGTGTTCCTGGGCATACTGTTAGCTTTGGTCTGAGCTTGACATGATCCCTCTTGCAGCAGTGTGAGCTTGTTCAGGCAGCTGAAGGTGACAGGAAACAGTTCATTTTTGGAGGGCAAGATTCATTTTCTGCAGTTTTAGATACCTGAACCAGGCCACTGTGGGGCCAGACAAGTACTAGAGCAGTCAGGTGAACAGGAGAGGTGTGAAAGTAGACTAGCTTAGTTCTGATGTCATATTTTACTGTGGTTTGGGAATAGTCCCTCTGGTGGTGGGAGCCAGACCTTTCCAAAAAGTAGGGAAGTCTCAGGCTGGATGCAAGTCTCCTTCTTTACTGACTACAGAGGAAGAGTGAGGTGAAAACACTTTTTTAACGTTCAGTGCCTAAAGTTAGATCATTCTAATGCAGGATAAACAAAATCTGCTTAAACAAAAAGTATGTATTTCCCTTGGATTTTTAGGATTTAAGTTAAAGAGGAATATGGCCATTTCTCTTGGGCTTTAAACCCAAAAATAGCATTTAAAATGTTCATCAGTTTTTCTTTGAAAGCTATTTAAACATCTGAAAAAAAGGAAGATGTATTGTTATTTAGAGCTCCTTGGAAAATCTCCAAGCTTTAATTGCACTTCACTTTCATTTCAGCAAGAATGAATCTGAATAAAAATGTCTCTGTCCTGTGGTGCTCTTTCATTCTCCATCGAAGTTCCTGCAAAACAGGGCACTGGGGAAGCCAAGCTCAGCACTGTTGATTTAGACATCTCTTTTGGCTCCTGGCTGATACTCTCTTGTTTTGAGACTAAATTAAAAGCATGTTTGAAAGTAATAATGTCAATTTTCCTAATTATCTGAGACGTAGTGACTATAAATACCCCACTACCTCTTAAGCAAATATATTCAAGAAAGTTCAGTAGATGATATCCAGAAAAATTGACTTTTTACAGGGAATCCAGTGGTTTTCTCTGAGATTTTCTCTGAGATGATGTGTGCACACTGGATGCAACACGGCGTTTCTGGGTATGTTGCACTTTGTGTGCACGCACAGAACAATGACCCTGTTCCCTAAGAACTTGCTGAAATGTTCTCTGGAGTGTCTCTGCATTGCCTGGTTCCTGATACCTCAGATGCCACAAGTCAGACAAAAGAATGAGTTGAAAGATGAGACACTTCTGGAGAAACCCAGGCCTGTTAATTGTTTTTGTGGGTAGTGAGAGGAGAACTCTATCCTCTTTATTTATCTATACTCTCTAAGTACACTTGCTGAGATCTGTGGCAGTGCACTTTAAACTCATCCATCAGCTTTCCCATGAAAACTTTTCTTAATTATATGGACTTATTTTCTGAGCTACACAGGTATTTTAGTATAGTGTGAGGAGCTCTTCATCAGCTGAGTAAGGAGTGGTTGATACTCCTTGATGCTGTCCTTTTATTCCCAGACCTGTTGCTACTAGATTTCTTCTTCCCTCCTACAAAATATAGCAGATTTTTCTACTATTTTCAATGTCTTCTTCCTCTATTTTAGATTTACTTTCACTTACCTTTTTTTTTTTTTTTTTTTTTTAGTTTTTGCTTACTGTTTAAGACTTTTGGGGCCAGACTGTTCAACCATTACATAATCTTAGATAAGTTAATGACTGTGTTTATGAAAGTGAGAATGGAAGGACTAGACTGTAGGTTGGATTGCTGTAAGAATGATCCTGGCTGTTTAGTACATATAGGACATTCAAATTGTGGCTTTAATTTCAACTGACATTAGGAACTGTGTGAACAGACTCTGGAGTCAGAGCCCATATACTCTGTTATACTGGATCCTAAATGTATGTAAAAATTGCAAAGCAAGAGAAAATTTGGCATATTTGTATCTTGTCATATTGTCATTTAACTCTTACAGAGAAAATAAGGCAGAGCTTATGAAGAATAAGATTCTCTTTTCTGAAATTAGTCACAGTTATATTGCATTTGAATTTCACACACTTGAAGCACTTTAAAAGTTTTAAAGTCAAATAAAGAACCTGATAAAAGAAGTCCATAATGAAAACTTCGAGATTTTTCAGAAGCATGATCTTTTCTATATCGCTGATAAAATCATAAACAACATTCTACGTGCCTAAATTTAAAAGAGAGTTGTACGATAAGTTATTGTTAAAGTTATTGGTAGTACACATTCTTACCAACAGTGTCCAGTCAACAAAATAGAAACGATTCAATTCTTGTATTTATTTTCCTATGTTCTCTCAGAGTCCAGTGACAAACCTTGCATATTGTTTGCATGTTTCGTGTGAGTGTTAAAGGAATCCAGGGAATATTTTATGGAAGTCTTAATTTTGCAGTTTGCTCATTACAGACTGAGAAAAAAAGTTTCTAAGATGCATTCAGACTGTCAGGTATTTCAAAGAGATATTAGTGTCTTGTTGAATTCAGGAATGTCTCCTTTATGCCTCACAAAATTTGAACCCAAAGAAGTGTCAATGTATATAGATTAAACACATATATTCTGATTTTCCTTATGCAGTTGTTTTTATAGGATTTTTTCTAGTTCTGCTTGCTTCAAAATTAGTAATCTGATTCTTGTTCTAGCCTTCCTGAAGCTTTATCACTGTTAAAACTTATTTATAAATGAGATGGCTTTGCTTAAGTTTTACATAAAAGATATTTTTTAACCCATGTAACATCTAATGTTTTCATTACTGTAAATGAAGTACATTCATCTTTTTGAAAAGTCTAAATGCAAGACTACAAAGCTGAAGATGACAATTCCTTTATAAGCTATCGATGCATTGTTCAGTTCATCTACATGCAGAGCTGGCAATGGTAGTGGTATTCAGGAAGCATATGCGTGGGCTAAGTGGATTTTCCATTTTCCATTACTTCATTGTTGAATATGTGCAGGCTTAAAAGATTCAGGGTAATAAAACTAGCATAATGCTACATGTATATGATTACCTCTGTCTTGTCAATGACTTAATCCCAGAGTTAATGTCATTTATTTTTTAGATGTGAGAATGAGCCATCATCTATCAAAATATTAGGCTGATTCTCATGCTACAATATTGATTGGCAGAGCTAAAGTGTCCTTAAAGTTTGTTTTCTTGAGTTTGAAAATTAATGGAACAAGGTCTATTTGTGGGTAGTATATGGCTTTTCTCCTGCGACATATATTGTTTGAACAACAGGATGGTGATGGTAGCTAAAGAATGTTTTTAAGGCTGTCTTCTTTTGCTAAACGCCTTAGTAGATGAACATTAACAGTAGTTAGAACTTGGGATTCTGTTGTGGGAGCACTGATTTGTCTTATTTTTCTCTCTTAATGATTACAAGTTTTTAAGATGCACAGCATATGGGAAAAAAAAAGCAATAAATATGAAAAAGAAAAATAGACTATGAGAATTAAGGTAGGCTGAGACATTCAGACACTTATTTCCACTGAAATTCAGTATCTAGGGCTTGGACACCAGAATTCAGTGGAAACCTTTGAAACTGCTTCCCTTCTTTTCAGTACTCCCCATTTTGAAGGTAGTAGAAGGATTAGTATTTGATATCAGCATAACAAAGAATCTTATCCAGTAGCAAAAAATGGATGGAAAAGTGTCTGTAAGGGAATAGAGACATTTAATCTGGGTAGTAATTACAGCAGGGCAAGAAGCCGGTTCTGCCTCAAGCCCCACCTAATCAAGTGGAACTGGAGTCTAGGAGCAGACTTGTAGTATTTTCTGCATTTTTTCATATCTTGTCTCCCTATTTTCTTTTTCCTTTTTGAAGGGGAGCTGTTTACTAGTGGTATAATCATAGCTTTGTTTTATTATGGTAAGGCTGTCAAGTAACACCAGCAAGAGTCCAGAAAAATCCCCAAAAGGCCACCCAGAGCATTCGTGCAAGTAATCAACAGAGATAAATTTAGCATGAAACATTTGGCGGTGTAAGCTGCAGATTGAGAACAATGGATCTCTCTGGCTATGATAGTAGGGACTAGCTGCCCCCTATCCACTAATTATCTATGAAAATGAGGGCTGGGGGTTCTAGCAGGATTAAATTCTTGCCAATTGCTGAAAATTATAGTGATTTTGAGAAAGCAGCAGTCAAAGAAGATGTCTGCACATGTTTATTTGCCAAAAATAGCACAGCTAATACTATACCATGTTTTGAAGTTTTGAGCAAAACGTGTGCTATCATTTCAGTACTGCTCGAATGCTGAACAAGCTGAACAAGCAACATGAACGCTATGGCATCCTGAGGTAGTAAAAGCCCTCAGGAGACACGTGAGGATGTCAAAGCATCTATTGTTTTCCCCACTAATTTTGTGCCCTTGTGTTAGACAGAGGGCATGGCATGGAGGTGGTCTGTGCAGGTGTGATGGTCTTCCAGTGTTTCCTGGAGATGTGCTAGTGAGGGGAGCAGAGCCTGTAAAAATATTGCAGAGATTTGCTACCCAGATCAGGTTTATGTATGAGAGATGATAAAGGGGGCCCACATTCTGTTCTTATATGTGCTGGAAATTTTTTGAGATCACAGAAAGAATAGAGATGGTATTAAGGGTCTCACTGAGTCTAAATTTTACTCTATCAGTTTATAAACAAAAGTATAGTCATCCCATTCACTGTCTAGAACAGACAACTCCTCCAGAAGATAACTAGCTTTACTAGTTCAGGAAAAGGAGATACTGGAAACAGAGTGAAAATTGTTCAGGTCCTTATGGGTCTGCTTTCCTGTGGAGGCTGCAGATTGTAGGTCACTCCTGTCAGTTGGCAGTTTCCAGGTTTTTCTCCTGGATGTGCATCATTCCACGATTAGTCTAACTGCTTTTGGGAAAGATTTGTGCAAAGCATACTCGGTCCTTTGTTTTATGGATAGTTGTTATTACAAAATGAAATAGCCTCGATACTTAGTGAAAATATATTTTAAAAAACAATGACACTTGAAAAAGACAAGACTGCAAATATTCATAGCTCCCTTAGTCATGGTCTTGAAAAAATTCAGCAATACATCTTTATCCTGCACTGTACAGCCTTTGAGGCAGACACCTCCATCACATGCGGACCACAGTGTATTAGACAGCACACTGAATTCTGCATTAATGACTTTAAAATAGTCCTCACAACTCTTGATATTGCTTGAGCTGTGGGAACAGTTTTCTGTGAGGCTTACTGCCAAATCTTTCACTTTTGTTATTCTCATATGAAACTGTGGCAATTTAGCACAAGCCTGTACTAAAAGCTCACATTTTATATACTCACGAAGTGCAAAAATCAATGCATGAGCAGGCAGAGAAATACTAAAATGCTTGTAATCTGAAACAGGGGCTAC
Organism: Myiotriccus ornatus; assembly: GCA_036023395.1. Classification (NCBI taxonomy): domain Eukaryota; kingdom Metazoa; phylum Chordata; class Aves; order Passeriformes; family Tyrannidae; genus Myiotriccus; species Myiotriccus ornatus. The sequence continues at coordinate 11,891,176 of JAYRBT010000018.1, read as the reverse complement.
CTGCAATCCCATTTCATCATTCTGGCTAAGTACCCCAAAGTCAGGAAGCTTATCTGATCCATCTAGACTTCTTGGTGATGAAAATCTCACAAAAACAAAGGATTTCTGAGACTTTGTCATTTCAGTCTTCCAGAAAATACTATGAGAAGCTCTGCACTTCTTTCATATTGCATCCTTTGCTATCTGCAAATCCTCAACATTTTTGGCTTGTGTCTAATGACAAAAATGAAGTAATTCTGTTCCTGCTTTTGATCCGTGCTGGGAATGCATGTTCACACTTGCTTGCTTGATTAAGTAAGACGTGAAAAGGATTCAGGATCCAAATTCCAGCCAGGTGTAAATAGGTGCAATTCTACTGAGATCGAGGGAATTTTACCCCAGAGATTCCTAGAGCCTTTCACAGATGCAAATTAAGTGACCTTTCTATTTCCACTTTACAAATGTTTGGTAATGAAAACTGAATTGGTATGAAACTTCATTATTACAGCAAAGCGCTTCATACTGTGAGTTGCCAGAATAAATTGTCCGAATTGAGTGACAAAAATGCCTATTCCTGAAGGCCCTTCAGCCCTGAGTTTCTTGACTGTAGGATGTTTCCTATCTCCCAGTAGGTCCTTAGCTTGTCAATACAAGCATTTTGGCATCCTGTCATTTTGCCAAGAGACATCCAGTTTTTTGCATTCAAACTTTCCATATAAACTGCACTGTTTAGTAAAAAGATTTTTCAAAAGATGTGCTCCAGTGAATAAATAAATGTAACAATGACCACACCCAAAATGTACTCCACTTCCACAGGACTTAGTGGTTCTGACTGTGCTGACCATGGTGACCAGGGATATCTTTGAAAGCTCTGCTGTCTCACAAAACAGATCCTGGATTGCAGCAGCATAGAAGAGCATGAAAAAAAGTATTCACTGGCACATGGTATGCTCCTCTCCTATCACCCACCACAAGAACAAGTCCTGGTAACTGACTCTTTGTCCCTTTTCATGAGCATCTCAGCGTATGAAACATTTCTAAAAGAGATCCACAGTTCAGCTCAACAAATTATGAACTAGAACAGTCTCCTTAATCTGAAACTAAGCTTTAAACAAGGAAAAAAAGTTCCCAAATCGCATTTTTTTTAGAATTTGCTGTTGCATTGACATTCATGTGTCTCCACCTGCTTTTAATGGTAATAATTTAAAAATATTAATAGCTTAATGATCCTAAAATGGAAGAATACCTCAGAGAACAATGCTAAAACATTCGGTCTTGTTACATTTTTACATTTCAAAGAAAGGTTCAAGCCAGATCCCAAAGAAAAAGCACCGGAACACTTATAAAAAATGACTCATCACATTGTGTCCTAAAATAAAACAGTACGTGCTTAATGCTTCCCGATAGAAGCTTGTCCTGTAAATTTTCCAGACTGGATTTATAGACGTATCTTTAAATCAGAGAAGCACCTGAGCTTCTATTTGCCGGTCAAAACCAGGGCAGAGCTCTGTTTTCAGTTCAGCCACCTCTAATCAGTGGAAGTTTAAAGGGCTTTTGAAAGACTGAACAAAGTGCGTGTGGCTGAGACGAAGCGCTTGTCAACTGCAGGGAGTAATCCAACAGTTGCCAGCCAGAGTCAATCTGTTCCTTGCATGACGGCACAGATACAGCCCCAAGCAAAGGCCATTCGATTTACTGAGAAATGTGGAGTCAGCTATGACCAGATTCAGGGAAATGTGATCCTTTGTGTTTGAGGTACCTGCTAGAAAAGAGCTTGTGCCACGGCCGTATTTAATGCTCCACGTGGTGCAGTTTCTCATGGCACGGTGTGCTGCAAGCCCTTCACATTCATCCTGAGACATATTGCTGGGTTATGCATCTCCTGCAGTAATGTTTTCTTCAGCCAGAAAAAGGGATTTCTAAATGAAGCTTAAACTATTAACAAAGAAAGCATGGATGACTATTTCCTAAGCTTAATTACATACAAGTATAGCGTTACCAACAACAGATTGCAGAGACAGAAACTCCAGTGGTCAGACTTTCCAGAGCCTGTGTTGCTGTCCAGCTTTGATTATGTGTATTTCCTTCTCAGGCACATGCATTTTGATTTACTGTAATATTTTTACCACTCTCAGTGCAGTGAATGTGAATGGCTGTGCAGTGCTTTGTTCTGTCCTTGTGGCTGACGCTGTGGTCAGACCCCGTTCTGGAGATAACATTAAGAATTATTCCGTGGGCTTTTCTATGATGCAGATCACCCGGCGAATAAAATTTCAGACCAAATGATTAAAGTTTGGCAGAGTTAAGTGTTTGAAAATGGGGTGTTAAAATGCAAAACATCAGCACGCAATAATAAGAGGCAGTACCATTCCCACCTGTCTTAAAATTCTGCCTTTGAAACCTATTTAAAGGGGCCCATTGCAGTTTCGCCTGTTCCAGGACAGGTAACAGAACGACAGCAGTGGTTAAAGGTTGCAAAGAACTAATGTCTAAGGATAACTCTGAATCAAACTGAAAACTCATATACACATAAAAACATCTATCAGCTAATTCCTAGAGTACCTGATGAGATAAAAGGCATGTTTTCAAATGAGCTGGGCAAGTGGCTGTAGAACAGAAGCAGTTGTTACACCTTTGAAAAGATACAGGTAGACATATCCTTTGGTTTGAATGCTCCGTCAGTGCCATCAAAACACGAAGTTATCTACTGTGACTGTGGTATAATGATGGTCTAAACATTGGCAGTAGTATGTACAGATGTGTAAAATGCTAACTGTGAAGAAAAATTGCATGTTTCATGCATAAATACATAAATAAATGGGGAGCTTTAACACCTGTCTCTGCCTATACAGACAAAGAACTTAATCCCTCCAGTTCAGGGTGGCTGTAGCTTAAGAGTCAGCCTTCCAAAGTCTTCCTGTTAATGGTGCGGCTTAGTCAGAGCACTTAGTTCTCCTGGCATTTTGTCTGTGATAATTCACCTCCAGAGTAATATTATAGATCAGTCACTCTGAATCAATAATATTTGCATGCACTTATGTGGAGTTCGTGCTAAGAAGGGTAAGCCAGAGCTAATTAAGCTAAAACATCATTTGTACACTTGGCAGCTCCCTGCCAACTTTGAACAGTCCAGTACATAAAAGCATAAGGATCAAAAGATCTAGAACTGAAATAGTGAGGACAGCTGATTTTCAAATGGAAGGACTGTAAAAGTCAAGTGCCTCGTGAAAGCATATGGGTTTCTACAAAGCTAAATGACAGATCTTGCTAAGGTCCAAATGCAGGCAATAAATTACCCACAATCAGCTGATAGTCCTCCAATTTCTCTAATATCTAAATACCTCCCGTGTATTTAAAAGCCAAATAATTCTTTTTCAGAACTGTAGGAAGAGCTTCATGGATACCTATTATTTGTTTGATCACAAGTGAGAGCAAAGATCAGCCTCTATGCTGATCAGGTTTTCCTAGCGTAGGAAGAGATAGTTTTTCAGATCAGCTTGATTTATTTTTTTCAAAATCCTCACATCGAGATATGAGATACCTACACCAAGCTGCAGGTATATTTTGTTTCCATTTATAAAAAGTGGCAGAATCAACAGGACATCTCATTAATGAGGTAAAATGCAGGTACCATTATATATGTCCCAGATCTGGGAGAAGGGGATGTACATTCATTGTGCCTGCATGGTACACTTAACATGTAAAGAGCCTTTCCTTATCACTTGCAGATATTTAGAGTCTATTTGAGTATAAACTATTTAACCCTTCTGAATGTGGTTTAAATGTGTCACCTCTGTAGAAAACTCATGGCTTTATCTCTGTATTTCAGGCCTGTCTCATTCTGCTTAAAATAAATTGATCTGTCTTCCAAGCTTTGTGGTTGTCTGACCATCAGCTTGAACTGAACAGGACTGAAACACAGCTTTTAGTCTTCCTCTCCAATGCTACCTCCCTGTCATGTCCTTCTTCAATCACTATGGACAACACTGCAATCCCACGTGTTACTTAGGCCAGTAACTGGAGCATCATACTTGTCCTGTAATGCTTTCTGGGTCCTCACAGTCACACTGTACCTAAATTCTGCAAGGTTGCTTTTTCAAAATCTTAGATACAGCCTCTCCAATCCTGCCCACACAGCTGAAATGCTCATCCAGAGACTGTTCATCTCCGATCTTGATTACTGCAACATCCTTTTTCCTGGCATTGCAAATACATTTTGCTCTGTCCATATCCATCTAGAACAAGACTATTTTTTGTAGCTTGTTGCTTTAACCATATCATTGCAGGACAAATATAGACAGTGGAGTTTAGTTTGGGCAACACAACCTTTTATCTCGTTTACACCAAATAAAGGTATCCTATTTTATTTCTCACTTGACTAGTTTCCTTCTAAAACACCCAGGACAGTTCACATTCGCTTCCTATACCTCTTGCTGCCTTCTACAGCCTGGCTTGTAGTGGTTTACTCACGCCTTGTGCTTTTGAAATGAGCACCTGGTGTGCTTTTACCTGTTCCTTTTATACACAAGCAACATGGTCAGAGGGATTTCACAGAGCTGCCTCTCTGTTCTGCACAAATATCTATATTGCCATCATCTGTACAAAAGTATATGTTGTTCATGTATGATGCTGCCACTGATCATACTGACAATATTACCTCCTGAGCTTCCCCACTGCCTGAAAGCACCTCAGCTCTTTCCTCAAATAGACTTTGTGCTCCTTGTGGTAAGGGCTATGTTTGAGACATGATTAATGGCATAGAGCACCCACTTGTGACTACTAACCATACATACAATGTGCTTTTATGTATGTTCCCGTGTTGGTGTTCTGTGACCTTCAGTAGTGCTTATAGAATAATGCTTCAGCATTGGCACACATGAAAAATTGAACACTTTCGACATATATGCTTAGAGGATTGTGCTTACAATTCATGGGTACAGTAGCCATGAATAATAAAGTGTGTGTATGGACAGGTGGAGAAAATATTTGGAGGAAGAAGAAAACCTATCCCTATTAGTATAGTATATTAGTATATAGTATATAGTATATATTAGTATAATAATATGGTAACCACTTTATGATTTTCAGTATCAAATACAGTAATAGCAATGATTATGAATCTTAAGAAAACATTTTTTTATTAAGGAGAGAAGAGAAGAGAAGAGAGATGGAAAGCTTAGATCTTTTGCCAGCATTCACTACAACCTTCAACTTATCAGATCTGGGGAAAAATCCAAAATTAATACTGTCAAACTGAGCAACAGATGTTGAAAAGAGAATCAGGCACTGCAAGAAAATTGATGTGCCAATGAAAATTAGACAGACAAGAAATTCTCACTAAATAAACCCCAACAGGTTGCAGGGGCTCAAACAAAGTTAGTTTAGATCACCTAGGAAATTAATTTTTGTGTAACCATATTAATAGTGTTTTTCTTTTTTTTCACCTGCTGTATGCATATTTGTGTAGTAAAAAGAAATCTGTATGCTATCTTAAACTTCTGCAAAACACCTTTTCTCAGCCAGATTGGCTTCATCTTACTTGCAAGACTTTCTACGTTGTCTTCCAACTTGTCAGCGCTCACTTCTCTTTGGCAGCCATTGGTTGCCTTTGTACCTCGGTGCAGACAAAGAGACTTCAGTTGATTGTTTGCAAAAATATGAAATAAATTTACATTCATCAGAGTAATGGGTTTCCATTTCCAGAGGCTAAGCCAAGGAACAGCTGAATTTAGAAGCAGACTGGTTTGCAGGGTGGCTACAGCAGCATCTGTCTGTAAGTGGTTATGCACAGCATAGGCACTTTTAGGGTATAGAGTTTGTTATCCCTAGATTGTTCAGACAAGAGCCCAAATATTGGAAGGGTGTCTGCAGATCTGGAGATTGTTTTGCCAGCTACAGCTGCTGGGCCTCTCATTAAAGTTGGTAAAACAGATGTGATTAGGTCAAACATTTTTGAGCCAAAAGCTTGGCAAACATAATAATTTGAAAAACCAAAAAAAGACTAATCTTCTGAGTCTTCTGACTCATCTCATGTTTTCCCTTAGATAGCAGCTGCTGCTTTAAGTTGCACACAGCATTATTATTTTTGTTTCCTTAGTTTGACTCATTTCTTTTGGAAATAGATCTCTTAGCTTTGTCTTGGCAGGCAGAATTCTGGCCTGACTGTGGATTCTCCCTCCCTCCCTCCACTCACTCCACTCGCTCACTCACTCTTTCCTTCCTTTGCTTCTTTTCCAGCTTTTTAGCTGTTCCTCCTTCTGTTGTACTTGCTACAAGCATGAGGGGCTCATGCATTAGAATTAGGAGGTATCTACAGGCTGACCGTGTCCTGGTATCCATGTACTGCCTCTGTTAATGCTTCAACAAATGAAGGCATGTTAAGAGATTGTTTTGTTTCAGGGATGTGAAAACTAACTCATTAAAAGAAAAAAAATTCACCCTGTTTCCATGTATGTGTGTGTTAGAACTGTGAAAGGAAAACTGGAACTGAGATTAACTGGAATTGTTACTGGCTTTGGACTGGAGAAATAAGTTTGCTGTGTGTAATCCAAGACCTTTACCAGATGGCAGCTCTTCAGCTGGGATGGATTAGGAAAGGTAAGCAGCAGTGTGCACACTGCTGGCAAGTTTCTGAGCTTTCCTGTCTCTGCTTAACTGATCTCTTGTTTTCTTGGGTTCTGTATGAGTATGTGTTGTGGTGGTGCAGATTTTGGTATGACTTGCCAGAGATGGAGGCAGGAATCCACACAGAATTGTGTTCAGTTTTCCCTTGGAGGCAGCACAATGGAACTTTTTCATTGGTGAGACAAGAGTAGGGTCTGTGCCAGGGTACCAGGAACTGCTTATCAGAGCAAGGACACAGGGAGCTTTTTCTGGATACTCTCTTAAGTCCTTTACTTATGTATTGTGGCAATAGCATCCTACTGTTCCTATTATCTGATAATTATCTGCAAGTTTCTCTTCAGTGCCAGAAATTAGTCCTCTGTAGATTAGGTTAGTGCCATTCTGTTCTTCCCAGGTCCATCACTTCATTCCATGGAATTTAGAACAACCCTTAGACAAAACTTAACATGAAAGAAAGTAAAAATCACTAAAGAAAAGCTAACCTCTGGGTTTAGAGTCAAAGGGCCTTGTATAGGAGTAAAGAACAAGTAAGGACCAAATCCATTGGTGTTCCAAGAAAGGTTCTTGTCCCTCCCTCTTGCTCTGGCAGTAGCAAAGGCAAACATGGAAGGTTTTATTAAAAAAGCTGATACAACTCAATGGGTCTCATAAAACCAAAGCAAATGAAAAAAATACCCTAGGGATTGTATTTTTATTTTTATAAAGTGAAGTCTCATCTGAGTTCTACTAATGCTTAAATGTTGTGAAATTTTAGACTCAGATACGAGTTTTTCGTTTCAGTGAGCCTGGAACAGCAAGCAAAAGAGATGGATGTAAAAACAAAGAATTTTGGAACAACTGTAGGCACACACAGAGTAATGCAGACCAAAGCAGGTCATTCTGAAAACTCTTTGCTAGACAATCTGACTCTAAAGTTGCTGTCAGGCCTGGAGAGTGGCAGGATAAGGGAATGGTATCAATACTTTCTCTGTTCTTCATTACAGGATGTTTTCTTGAATTGATTACAACCTGGTGGAGCTGCTGGGTAAGTTAATGAATTTTCTGGCGTGGGGTGAACACCAGTGAGGGAGTAGCACAATTTTTATGTGTCTGATAAGTTCAGATATCAAAACAGATCTGATTTTCCCAGTTTGAGATTCAGGCGACTGACTGAAGAACAGAGCTGACTGGAAAAGCACCTATTTTGCTTCAAGTGTTGCTTTGTGTTAAGCATGTACTTAACTCTCTTCCCAAACTGGTACTTCTCAGGTTTTATTAGCACTCTTAGCACCCTAAATAAGATTGGAGTAAAGAAAGGAAGCAAAATTTCTTTGACAAATATGTCAGTTAACTGTCTGTCTTTTTCCCTGAAGAAGGTTGTAATGTGGTTTTTTTTTATCCCATCTGCAGAGGAACTGACGTGATACATGAGCACTTAGCAATAAACATTTTTAATGGAGACCCCTATCCCCAGTTTAATTTCTGCCCTCAGTCATATTACATTAATCAATACAAGTGACGTTCTTAGTGGTTTCATTGCACCCTGTGAACAGTTTTGCTGCCTGGAATTAAAGAAACGTGCCTTGAGTGTATTTTGAGACTCAGATTTAATAACAGGGGATCCAATATTGATTTTAATGGGAAATGGTTTGTGTATGTGTGTGCACAACTGTGTTTTCCTGTGTACCAGTTTCCCATGCACTGAATAGTCATGCTCCAGTCCAGCTCTTCTGGCTGTTATAATACTGAAAGATTATCAGGAATGGTACAAACCATGACAACAGTGACTAGAGGAAAGTCATTACCTGCCTAATATGACCTTGCTTCCCAGCAAAATATATACAAGTTCCCCATATGTCACATTCAGTGTTACTCACACACTTGAAATTTCTACCAAGCATCCTTGGCAGTGTGAATATTCACAAAAATTTTGTCTGCAACACTATCTGTCAAATGATAGTGTCACTCTTTGTTTTGATGAGTTCAGGTCTTAAATCTGGGCTTCTGAAGCCAATATTTGTAGTTACTGGCAATTTCTTTTTTGAGTGAATGGCACCCATGGGCAAACAGGGAAGTGGAACCTTAAATATGAGCATGAGACCTGCAGGCTTAGAATGGGCTTTCTGCTGGAAATATTTACAGTTATTCAAAATTGCATAGTTGAATTTGATACTATTTTACCAGCAGCCAGAAGGAGACACGTCTACTGTTCAAACCCATTTCAATCCATTTTTAGAGGGTTTACATGAGCCATTAGGACTGCTGGGCAGTTCTGTCAAGGAGCAGCCTTCAGAGGGTGTCTTGCTTTCACCTATAAAAAACAAAGGGCTGTGCATGGGTCCTACTTTTAGCTGAGCTTCAACAGAACAAAACTGAAAAGTAATTTCAGAAAATTTCTAGAAGCTATTTCAGCACTGTATTTGAGTATTTTAAGACTTTTTCTCAAACCACACTAAATGCTAACACAAGCCCCAGCACAGAAATGTTTCTAAGTGTGTGTACTTAGTCACTACCCGTGGTTCAAGAGAAAATATGTATCTGACATTCACAGAAAATTCAGCCTGAATATTTCACAGGCTGATGAGTTGCAGTATTTAAGGAAAGGTTAGGGGTTCTTGAGTCTAGAGGAAGCCAAATTAAGGAAGAAAATTAAAGTGGCTGGTCAGCTTTAATTTTTAATTGTTCATAAGTTTCTGTACAATAAACACTTTTTTTTTTTCTTTTCCAAATTGACAGCAGATTATTCCTTAACATGTGGGATCTGAAGGTTCCCATGTGTGTTCTGAAAGTAATAGTAATGGCCAGTCTTCGCGAACGAGGAACCGGGGAAGGTCTTTACACCTTCCAGCCTGCGCATCGGATTTTTCAGGTGAGTTCCAGTGTGCGCGGAACTGAGCCCACCCTTTAATCCTAAGGTTCATCTGCCGGGGCCAAG